>CM037092.1:23944318-25144318 GCA_020916435.1 Oxytropis ochrocephala
ACCTTTAGTATGGCTTTGATTTGAAGAAGGAAAGTGACCAGGCTTGAAATTAAAAGGCTTATTATCTATATTACTTGAGAAAGTAAACATGCAACTATCTGTTTGTGAAGAAGGAGCATTTGACTTGAAACTAATCTGAGATTCTTCACACAAAAAGAACTCAGAATTATTATTATTATAAGAAGAAGGATCATAAAACCAATGAGTTTCAGAACCATGGTAAGAAAAACCATGATTAATATTTTTGTTGGTTTGAAAAGGTTGTAGGTAAGAGTTTAAGGTAGCTTTTCTAGCTTGAAGTTGTAATCTTTTCTTCTTCATTCTTTCTTTCTTATGAGCATTTTGATGACCACCTAATGCTTGTGAATTAGCAAATTCTTTGAAACAATATTGACACTCAAATTTTCTCTCATCTAAACACTTTTCTTGAAGTACAATTTTCTCTCCTATTGATGAAATTGAATTAGAAGAATTCACACTTTCATCTCCTTCACCAGATTCTTTGACTTCCCCTTCATTATTCTTAGATGGATTTAGCTCAAAGCCAAATAATCTAAGCCTTTTCTCAACTGAGTTTCCATTTTCACCATCCCATGTAGAGGAAATATCAGAAATAACCTTTTCCATTATCACTCTTTAGATAAGAGAGAGAAATATTTTTTGAGGTATAAATGTGTTGATTATAGTTGTTAAGCATCTCTTCCTTTTATAGTAAACTCTAAGGTTTCCACATGCACTGTATACTTTTATAAAAATAATATATACTATATAGTTTTAATGTACATGGACAGCACAAGGGGAAGCCAAGGTCAATAACATAATATAATAAAAGATTGAAAAGAAAAATGGGATAAAATAGGAAGCCATCTCTCATGCAATGTTTCTGATTAGAAAAAATCTTTAGTATATAATAGAGACACCTCAATTAGAGGGGATTCACTGTGTGATTTATTTAAGGTGGAATATTTAGAGGGTCTAGTAAGCACTTAATAATATTTATAGTTCCACTTGGGTTTCTCTTTTTATTAAAAAGTGTTATATTCCTTGCTTAAGACACGATTAAGATATTAAACTAACCCTAGGTGTAAAAAGTCAAAGAAAGAAGGATGTAATCATCTGAAAGGAAGGGGCACTAACTTTATAACGTATCTACTCCTGTACTCAAATGCATATCTAAGATTATAAGTATCACGCTGGCTCAACTAGAGACCAATCTCCGCTAAAGAATTTGGATGACTACAGACTATCTTTAGTATGATCTTCTCTTCTTAACTCTGCTTTTCCATTTACAAAGCTCGAATTTGAGACTTGACTAGAGATATAAACTTAGTACTACTTGGATGAGAACTATCAAACTAGTCCCCCCGGCACGGCTTAGTCCGGCCCAATGGCTCAAAGTGCCAAAACGGGTTGAGCTAGCCAATTATTTAATGAGTTGTGTTTTTTATAGCCCAACCTAATCCAAAACACTAGGCTAGTGAGCCAATCTGACCCAGTCCAATTTTTAACAATGGAAAATACATAAAACATTTACAAAAGCAAGTCTAATCTGTCACGTGGGCCAATTGAGTTGGACCAAAATGTTCTAATTCTTTTTGGGCCTCTATTTTTTGAGTTCAACCTAGAACATAATTACTAGGATTTGCTTCATATCAACGGAGCCAAATAGTTGGGTTTGGTTCCCACATCATTCTGGTTTGTTCTCGGTGTCTTCTGCCTATCATCTTCTCTCTCAGCCATCTTCTCATGTTCTGAGGTTGTCTGATTAGGTGCTTGGGGTTCTCACTATGGTTTGGAAGAGTATTGCTCCATCCAAGGTTGTTGCCTTCTCTTGGCAGCTCATCTTGGATCAAGTTCTAACTTGGTCTAACCTGTTTAGTAGAGGGTCATTAACGATATTGGTGCCACTGCTTGTATCTTGTGCTGGAATTTTCAAGAATCCTCCCTCCATCTCTTCTGTAGGTGCAGGTTTGCCTCTGCAATCTAGTATGTTATTGTCGGCCTAGTCAGTTCGACTTTGTGATGCACCAGGATATTCCATCCTTATTTCTTTAATTCATTCATGTTGGTGGCCCTCGTAGATGCAGGCAAGGTTTGATGCTCATATGGGATATTAATGTACTCTGGTCATTTGGGATTTGAGAAACAATTATATATTTTCTAGCAGTGTTCCTGATTTTGAGAGCTCCTTTGACATGATTTTATCCCTCTCTTGGCGATGGTTCCAGGCAAGGGGTAATTCCTCCTCTTATTTATTTTATGAGTGGTATGTTGATCCTATTGATTGTATCTCTAAGAGGTAGTAGCTAGTCCAGTTGGTTGTTTTTAGACGAGTATTTTATCTCAATTGTATATGATTGGGTACCCCTTATACTCTGCATTATAATATTATCTATATGTTTTCCTTCAGAGACGGATTCAGAGGGTGTTCCTTATGTTCCCGGGAACACCCAAACATCCTGCCTTGTAGGGTGGGCAAGGATTCTTTTAAATTCCTTGGGATTCCGGTAGGTGCAAATCCAAGAAGAGTGGCAACGTGGCAACCAATTATTGATGTGATAAAAGCTAGGCTCAATAGTTGGAAGAGTAGGCAATTGTCTATAGGGGGAAGGGTGACACTTATCAACTCGGTGTTAGCATCTCTTCCCTTATACCTCTTCTCTTTTTACAAAGCTCCGAGGAAGATTATTGAAGAAATCACAAAACTGCAAAGAAGATTCTTGTGGGGAGGGGATGAAGATAATAAGAATATGGCATGGGTGAGATGGAGTACTATATGTAACCCGAAAGATAAAGGGGGTATTGGAATAAAAAATATAGAAGCTTTTAACACAGCCTTGTTAACAAAGTGGAGATGGAGGTTGTTGGTGGAGGAAGGTAATCAATTATGGAGCAAATTAGTAAAGGAAAGATATGGGATAAATGGTAGGTGGCCAAGAGCATCGGAATACACAAGAGGATGGGGGAAATTATCCATTTGGTGGAGAGATCTATGCACGCTGGGGGAGGGTAGTTCGTTGGATGAAGGGTGGTTTGATGGGTTAATTAAATTAAAACTGGGGAGAGTCAATTTAGTCAAGTTTTGGACAGATTCTTGGATTGGAAGGGATCCGATTGCTGCACTATGTCCTCGGTTATTCGACAGCTGCAGCGACAAAAACGCAGTGGTGGACGAGATGGGGTTCTGGTCGGACAATGGTTGGAAATGGAATGTGAGAATGATTTCGGCTCTGCATCAATCCGAGCAGAGGCGGAACACGGCTATGCAGCAATCCGAGCAGATGCAGACCTCAGCTCTGCATCAATCCGAGCAGGTGAGAAGTTCGGCTCTACTGCAACCCGAGCAGTTGCAGACTTCGGCTCAACAACATTCCGAGGAGTTGCAGGTTTCGGCTCAGCAGCATTCCGAGCAGATGCAGACCTCGGCTTTGCAGCAAACCGATCAGAGGGAGCTCGATTACCTGCTGGAAATGCTGCGGCCTGTCACGCCGATACGTGGCAGCTGCGACAGATGGAGATGGTCCATGGATCCGGTGAAGGGGTTCTCGGTGAAGCGGTGTTATGATTGGTTGGTTTGTGCTGTTTCAGGTAATAATGAGCATCTCACGGAGAACACGATCAATGCTTGCAAGAAGCTCTGGAGGAACGACGCTCCGTCCAAAATAATAATCTTCACTTGGCGTGTTTTTCTGGATAGGATTGCGACGAGGGAGGCGTTGTTTAGAAGAGGAGTAACACACTCGCACCTCGATAAGTGCTGCGTCTTCTGCTTCATGGAAGATGAAACGATTTCTCACTTGTTATTACAATGCCATGTTACGAAAGTTATATGGCAGCAGGTCTTCTCTTGGTTGGGAGAGGACTATGGCGACGAAGAGGATATCACGCTACATTTCATGGAGTTCGGTAGGATATTTAAAGGGAAGAGGCAAAAACGAGTCAAGCATTTAATTTGTATGGCGGTCATATGGAACATTTGGTTGGCGAGAAATAGAATGGTGTTTAAGGGTGAGGTGTTGTCTATTCCATCACTACTCTTGGGTATTAAAGACACGGCATGGTGCTGGTTCAAAGCGAGGAGAGGGAAGAACTGTGGAGCAGGCTGGGCGGAGTGGTATAATAGTTCGTTGGGTGTCATGTCTAGTCTGTAATTTAGCATTTTCATGTTATGTTCTTGCTATGGAACAGTTAGGGGAAGAAACAGTGGGCAAATATAGTGGTCCCACTGTTGTGATTTTTTCACGGGGTACTCTTTTTTCCCATCTGAGTCTTTTTCCCAATGGGTTTTGGCTCAGAGGATTTTGAGGAGGCCCTCCCCCTTCCCTTCTATTACATTGTAAGGGCTGGGCACCCCATGTGCTCCCTTCAATGAAATCTTGCTTATCTAAAAAAAAAATCTGCCTTAGTGATAATACACCCCAAACATCTTGTCTTAGTGGTAATATATCCTGACTTAGTGTCATTGAATGAACATCATCATGCATTGGTGGATATACATCCTACCTTAATGTCACTGAAGAAACATCCTATTTTTTAATCTTGGATCCGTCACTATTTGTCTTTGAAAAAATCTAGAACATTGGGCCATCAAACCAACTCGTTGGGTTAGTTGACATCTTTAACTTGGATCAACAAATCCAACTTTATTTTATACGGACCAGCCAATGACTTTATGGCTTCATGTATTGTCCTCTACCAAAGTTTATCATATATTATAGAAAATGCCAAATAAAATATTGCTACAATGGGTGCTAGGCTATAGCCAACTCCCACCATCTACTAGAATTATTCAATTGATCTATTATGCCAACATCTGTACTAAATAAAAGTTTCTTTTTAATATAGTTATCCCTCCACCACAACCACATTAAAAAAAGAACCATAATATGTTTTTCTTGACCATGTTTTATGAATGCACTTGTAATGGGAAGAGAAAAAGAAACAATATAGAAGCTAAAAATATGGAATAAAATTAACAAGTGGGAAATGATGTAAGCAAATATACTAATAAGAGTCTTTCATAAGATCTTGGCATATCTTCATAGAGCAGGCAAAGCCTATATTATATAAAAGATGTATTTTTCAGGTGAATCAAGTCATCAACTATAAAAATAAACCATTGCATTTGGTTTGGACAGTTGTTATAGTTGGACCCAGACACACTCTATTTGCTTTTTGGGACAACAATTTTTTAAGAAAAATATCATTAGATTGTGTTTTATTCTATTGTCTCTAACTTGATCTTCCATTGGTTGACTTGTTCCACCAATAAATCCCTTATGTTTATCAATTCACACACCTTTTTTGTCTATTTAATTTTCATGCTTAATTATTGAAAGTTCTTTTTCTTTGCTTTAGGAGGAGAATTCCAAGTAGGCATGCTGTCATTCTAGCATATATATATATATATATATATATATATATATATATATTTTCATTTCACTATCCTAACATGTGGAATAAAAAGAGAATGGATTTGGTTTAATTAAGTGGGTGGGTTGGCATGCACATTGATTGATTTTAGGCTTTCAGCTAATTCCATTTAATTACACGTTGATTTGAGAATATCTCAAATCACTACTAGGTAAAGTTGTTTTCTAATATTTTATAAGACCCCACATAGAATGCCAAAACTGACTAAGGTATATGTATATGTATAGTGTATATACAATTTGATATATGATAATGGTGTCATATTATAATATCAAAATTATGAGGACAAAATATGTTACTTCGGAGAAAGAAGATATTAAGTTGAAATGTCAAGTTATGTTGAATAGGCTAATAAATCAAATGCATTTGGACATTAATAAAGTTAATGTGATGATAACTAGGAAGATTCAACCCTGACTTTGTTACAAGACTAATACTCCAACATTTAGCTTCTATGCATTTGATCTGGTCTAAAGTGTTTGAATTTTGGACAAGAAATTCATGCCACCTTGATAGTGGAACACAATTAATGAACTAATTAATAATACTTGAAAATTGTCTCAAACTCCAATCACAACCGTCCTGAAGCAGAAATTTGTTGTCCTCTTTCTAGAAGATTGAAATAGGTTTCGAGATAGTGAAAGGAAGAAGAAGATGAATCTCATCTTTGATTGAAAATTGAAAAATGGTTTCAGATTCTAAAAACAGAAAGGTAGCAGCTGATAGTATATATATACAACTTGCTAAAAGAACTGATCTAAGACTAACTATCCTAGTTAATCTAGCAAACAACCAATAAGTTAACTGATATTAAGGGTCCGTTTCGATAGAGCTTATATATGTTGAGCTTATGAATAAAAACTTATGCAAATAAATAAACTTATTTATCTCCATAAATTGTTTTCATAAGCTCAAAAATAAGCTAATCCTAAAGAGTTAATAAACAAATAAGGGTCGTGGTAGAGTAGAGCCTTTGTTAAGGGATCAGCAAGCTGGTGTTTACTTGCAACATGGAATGAGTCAATGAAATTGTTGTTGATGTGTTCTCTGATAAAGTGGACATCAATGTCTATATATTTTGATATTTCATTCAATGTAGGATTACTTGCTAACAAGTGGGAATTCAAACTTGGAAGGTTTGAGCAACAGTCTCAGCCACAGTAATTCAGTAGAGAAACTTCATGCAGACCTCTTCTAACAAATCTCCATTCAAGAACGCATTATAGACATCTAATTGGACTAAGTGCTAGTGTTTTTGTGCATCAAGGGCTAGGAGTACCTTGACATATGTGAGAGTGGCCATGGGGAAAAAAGTGTCCATAAAATCAAGGCCTAATTGTTCAGTGTAGCCTTGAGATACTGGGGGTGCTTTGTACTTGTCTAAGGACCCATCCACTTTGTCTTTGACTTAAAAGATCTATTTGTAACCTATGCTCTTCTTACCCGAGGGTAGAAGATGGGTAGTCCATATGTTGTTGGCCTATACGGCATTAACCTCCTCCTGCATAGCCTTACACAATTCTACAAAGCCTTTTGGGCTTGATTCCCACGTCTTGTTCAAGTTCTTTTATACTCACGCTTTTGAAACTTAATTCGAATCTTGATTATGTTATTTGTTTTGAGGCATTGACTCAATTCATAGCATAATTGAACTCCCTTTGAAAACCATTATATTACTCTTTTAGAACGCATTAAATTTAGGGTGGTACATAAACTTGTCAACTGGCGAACCCCGGATATAATTTGAGTCCTACTATTGTATCTCTTTTGAATTCATTTGTTTGTCAGCAAAGTGAATCGATTTTACTGGAAAACATATCCATAACAGAGGCACCAACAACGACCTTGTTTTTGTGCGGCGCTAAATTGAACGCAAAGTGTTGAATATGTTAAATTTTCTAACTGGGGTGTATATGTAATGAGCAGGAGTGTAAGGAGTAATTTTCAGCCCAAGACAGATAGGCCCAGTCCACTATCAAGCACAACTTGATCCAATTCAATCTCTCAACCGGGTTAAAGCAGAACCCGACCCGGTTGACACAAAGGACACTCAAGTTATTTTTACCCGCTCAAGATCCAATGTATATATGCTGAAGAAAAACCTTAGTGTGTCGTTCTAATACTCATAATCCTTATCTCTCCTTCTCTATATCTCTGAAGCTTCGTCTTCCTCACGAAGCTCTGCTAGGGTTCGTTCAATACCTAGCAATTTCTCACGAATCAAAGGCAACAAGGCTTCACTGATGATTCTAAATCATCCCCACGGGTGAACAACTAAAACCCTATTTGATTTCTGTTTGTTTTCAATTTCGTAAACGCTAAAATAGTACAAAGACTGATTTCATGGTTTTACTGCTTTGCATGTTTGATTGTGTTGCTGAGATGATGAACGATGATGATAACGTACACACGTGAAAGGTAAACACTAGGGCTGAGCATTGGGCGGGTTCGGGCGGGTTCGGTTCCAACTAGCCCAAGATGTCCAAAACTGAATGGACTCTAAGTAGGCCCATATCCGCCCGTTGCAACGTTCGGTTTGGTGCGGGTTCGGTTTTGTGCGGGTTCGGTTATTGCGGGTGGGTTGTGGCGGGTTTGGGCCTTATTGGGCCATTTTTTTTGGGCCAATACCACTTTTGATAAATGCCAATTTTGAACCTTGCGACATTTAAATAAATACCAAAAAATTCACTTGGTATGTAACTAAAATACCAAACTATTGACTTAAATAAATACTAAATCCAAATAACTAGTTCATAATATAAAATCATCTAAATAACTAGTTCATAATATAAAAGTGAGTGTTTACTAAACACTCACTTTTGAGTGATTTTTCTCTTGATTCGTTTCGTACAAACCCTAACTACACTGTTTGTTGTTTTACATGAGCAGCTGAGGAACTTCACTCAAGATCTCAGCAGGTAATGGATCCCTCTCTTTTCACTTGTTTTTGTTAGTTTCAGTCACTGAAACCTATACTAACCTCTTCTTTCTTCTTTTGTGAGGTCTTCAACCACCTGTTGAAGAGGGTCAGCAACCCAAAAATCCAAGGGAAGAACAAATAGGAGCAAACGTGAACAAGGAGTTTTAGGATAGAAAATAATCTGTGAAATGCTCTTTTATTTCTGTGTGTAAAATAAGAATTGTTTGTTGAGTTTGTTATAAACAAACGTTTGTTGTAACAAACTATGAGTTGTAAGAAAACTGAAGTAGTTACCAACAATCATATTAGTTTGTTTGTACAAAGTAGCCATTAAAGCCTCCAAGGGTATTTTAGGTTTTTCTTTAAACCTGAACAGAATATAATTTCTTTTGTGAGTTTTAATAATTGTCCCACATTGAGAATTTAAGTCAGTTGGATGGAAAACGGTTATTATAAAAATGCATAAATTGGAAGGAAAAAGATGAGACAAAATATTTAAAGAAAGAGATACACAAAAAGCTAAAGGTATAAATGTCTTTCACGCCCTAAATGCATCCAAACCCTCCCCCTAATTTTATCTCATCATGCAGATACTCGTGCCGATATTTTGAATAATAATCTTATGCTATGAAACCCCGATACTCCAAAATAGGCCACGTGATCGATATCCGATCGTGTCCGATCTTCGATCGTGTCGATATACTTCTGAATCACGTATCGTGAGAGTATCCTAGAATTTATATTTATTTTTAAATAAAAAAACTCACGATACTTATCGAGATTTTACTAGATACTTACCAGATACGTATCCAGCTGGGAGTATCCTAGAATTTATATTTATTTTTATAAATAAAAAAACAATTAGATACTTACTCTTTTATCCTTGTTTTTTTGGTCGAGACCAGAGTATCCACTACCAAACGCAGTGACTAATCCCATCGTTGGTACTCTTTTATCCTTTTGTGACATGTTCGTAGGAGGAAGAGTATATTTTAAATGGGAGGGGAAAAACATTTAACTATGCTTACTTATTTTTTGGGTTACCGTGTCATTAGTGCACAAACTCTTATCCTTTTGTGCACAATTTCCACCGGCTTTGTCGATGACTAATCTATGCCGGGGAACTTGGCTGGCCACAAGTACTAATTTGGCTGGCCTTTTGTGACATGTATCTTTATGTTTTATATTTTTAACTTTTAATTTAATTTTTTATTAAAGTATCCATGCCGTATCGTATCTTAATTTTCTAAATTTTCCCGTATCCACGTATCGTGTCGTATCGTATCTCGTATCGTATCTCGTATCGTATCTCGTATCGGGGCTTCATAGATCTTATGACATGACACCATCTATATTTTTTTTTTACATTCAGTACATAATTATTAAACCCATAGTAATTGAAAAAAAACAACAATCCTGCACCCTGTACCATCAGGGACTAATACCTTAATTTTGGACAAATTGATTCTGTTTCCTATTTCTTTCGGTAAGTACAGACAAATATTACAGACCAATATTTCCAAAACAAAAAACTAATACTTGTTCTTGAATGCAAAAATGTGACAGTCACAAGGGACACTCGAACCCTACACAGAACAAGGCATGTTATACTAGTAAAATTCTCATGTGTAATTTCCCATCAAACATATTGTTTAGAAAAGCCCTGGGGATCCAACAATGTGTGGATTTCAGCATCAAGCACGATAGACACTAATCACCGTGGACGTTTGTTACGAGGCAAGAGAGCCAGAAGGATTTTCTTCCTTGGACCCTGCAACCCGACCAGAATCCACAAGTTAGATGTTATCTTATAATCAGAATGTACTCAGCACATGCACATGAAATCGGACATTCTTTCGGTACACACACACACTCGTCTTAATCTTGCCCTCCTTGTTACAGGCAGGCTAGTATTGAGGCAGCAACAATAAGAAATTAACAAGCAGGATAACTAGACTATCAACTTTCATAATGAATGAATTGCAAAAATTACAGAAAATATCTAGTCTTGACAGTAAAACGAATTTTCATGCATTTTTAGTAGAATTTTCAAACAGTTAAAGATTTAAAAAAACAAATGTACTGGCTAAAAGTGGCATGTATGAGGTAAAGTGGTGTCTTCCAGCACAAGACAATGCGTTTTTCAAGGGTTAAATGGCCTCTGACATTATATTTTGTTTTACAGTTATCGATCCTTTAAGAAAAGGGTGCTGGACAATTTTCGACTCTTACTCTCCCACCCCAGTCGTTGCTTTCCTTTCTATTACTTCAAAAGTAGCAACTTTAGCCTCGGTAACACAAATTTTGATTATTCTTTTTTATTTCTCAGCAAACGAATGGCATCTTCTGGAAACCCTAGCTATTCTTGGCATGAAGGCATGATATTTTGTTTTACATGGTTATCCTGGAAACCCTAGCTACTCTTAGAATGAATGCATGATATTTTGTTTTACCCGATTATCGATCAAATAAGAAAATATCCAATAACAACGAAGCTACTGAAGGAAAGCCGAGGGTGATAGGTAAGCCCTTTAATCAATCTGTTAGATAATTAAGTGGTGACGTATATAAATAATAGGAAAGCATTAAAGTGAGGGCATCTTGTCAAACTCTTAATTTTCTGCAATCTATATTGTAATAAGGGAGATTCTCTAAATCCTCTAATAAGGTATCGGTTCCTATCGATAAGAATCTGAGCTCCAATCTCTGGACCAATGAATTCAGAGACTGTTAAGAGTTCAACAAGAATGAAGGATCAAATTTTCAACATTCTCGGAGAATTGAAGAAGGAGCTCACAAATTACAGACGAGAACTCAAGCAACGTCTAGAAATTCCAATCCTAGAAGGAGAAGAGGCTTATTGGTGGCTGTTCAATGTCAAGCAAAGTTTTACTGCTGCAATAATACATGGAGAAGAGACGCTATCAGAGACTGCAAAGATGCCAAGAGGTCAAGCTTCCACTTTGTACTAATTACAGTTTCTTCAGATTCCAACTGCCATTAGGTGAAGTTTTGTGAAGGCAAATGTGTAGTGGTTCCATCCAGAGTTTGATCCAAATGTTCCACTTTAGGTTCAAGATGAGGCACAATAACCAGTGCCATAGAGGGAAGAAATTAATAGAGAAACGAAGACAGATTTGGCAAAGCTAGGAATCTTGAAACCAGGAGAATAAAAAATCAGAAGCAAAGATGGTGTGAAGATGAGGAACAATAGCAAATAAGAAGACAGAAAACTGGAGGCAGAAGCAAAATCTGGCGGGCTGATCACGGGGCACAAACAGAAGGGAAAGTGGGAAACAAACATTGGAAGGGGTTGCGAGGACCATTTTCTACATAACAAGGGAACAAGTTGGAAACCCAGAGACGAAGAATGTTGGCAGCAGAAAAGAGAAGGGAGAACATGACAGAAAATTTGGGTCTCGGGCCATTTCCCCGGGTCTTAAGAAAGAACCAAAAGTGGACCAAAGACTGGAAGGACCGGCAATAACCTTGTTCGGTTGGGTCTTGTGAAGGACGACCCACCACCATCACCCAAACCGCCGGATGCAAGCTAGTTCACGAAGAGGGAGGACTCTCAGCAGTAACGCAGCTATGGGCCTTTGACAGGCCAACTGAGATTTCCCCACCAGAGCTGCCGGGAAATAGTGTTCAGTGGCTGCTGCTAGTCCGATAGAGAATCAAGGAAGGATTGGTTGCAAGCTCCCCAAATATCTCATCACTTTGTACAGAGCAGCGGAAATGGTGTAAGCAGAGTAGACGACTGCAACAGAGCAAAAGGGTGAAATGGATCTTTGACCTATTACGCCAAGACCAAAGTGGTGCGAGATAGTTTGGTCTTTAACAAAGATAGAGAGGCTGAAAACAATATATCAGGATTTCATGGCTCAAGCCCAACCTAATGAAGAAAAGGAGTGGGCCTTAAGGAAAAGAGGTGTATCTTATTCTTTATCTTATAACAAGCATCATCCAACATTTGGGCCCAAACAAGGGAAATCCAGCTAAACAATGAGGAGTTTAGATCTTCATACGTATATGTTGTGTCAAGTAGGATAGAGAGTGACACATACAAAAAGATAATAACATCTATTGCATTTACTCTCTCTCTCTCTCTCCCCCCCCCCCCCCCCTACTTGACACAAGTACTTGTGAGGACCCAAACTCAACTAGGGGACTCTTTTCGTCATCAACACTTTGTCACACAAAATAAAATGCACAAAAGATGGCAATCCAGCTAGACCTCCACCACCAGCTAGACCTCTAAATTCTGTGCCGTCGGATCCGGTGGGAATGTTTGGTTTATGCATCCTGTTCACCTTAAGAACGTTCAAGGGGTATTATAGTAAGCCATTTAGTTTTTCTTTTATAGGGCGCTTTAGTTTGTTAGTTAGAGGTTAGCCAGTGGTGTATATTTAACATAAGAAGACTTAGAATGTTAGGGCCTAGTTGAAGTTATGGGTTTTAGACAGAGGAGGAGAAGCAAAAGAACGAAGACTCTAAAATAGACATTGACGATTTGATTATAATCTGATGATACAAAAATGGTAACTACTAACTAACCCCTATTTATAGGGATACAATACTCCTAATCCTAACCCCTATTTATAGGGATACAATCTATTAAGCATTGACACAGACACGACACGCAGACACCGGTTTTAATTTGAAAAACATTGAAAAATTCAAGTAATTGAAGTGTTGGTGTCGGTGTTCGACACAATACGTGTCAGACACGGAACACGTCTTCAACCGAAACTGTCTGTGCGCAGACACCGAACATGATTAGTTATTGTCATGATTAGTTATTGTCATGACAAGCTAGAAGGGGTCTCAACACAATCAAAACAAGCTGACAAGTCAAACGGATCGGTGGCATGAAAAGACAGTCAGTGTGGCACGTGGACCCCACACACTCACAAAAGTTTGCAAGTAAAACGTGTGATGGAGTGTGCATGTGACAGTAGCTTTGGATACTGTGCTTTCGTGGAAAGCAGATTGGTCAATTTTGCTTCTTCAAAGGGTAACTTGTTCATAAGATCTCACTAAAATTTATTTTTCAATGATGCCAAACTTGGCTTCATCAATGGCCCAAACTTGTAGAACCTGTTTGAAACAGAAGAAAAGGAGGGTTCAACTAAATGAATTCTAAATACAACTATTAGTGCACTCCTAAACTTTTGAGAACTGGGAGGGAAAATAGTGACAACCAGGTCACAGATGATGGAACCGCTGATGGTACCGCTGTGACACCATGTTGAAGTTATGGGTTGTATATAGAAAGGACAAGAAAAAGAATGAAGGCTCTAAAACATTATTATGATTCATGATTTGATTATCTGATGATACAAAAAAGTTGACCACTAACCCCGATTTATAGGGATAGAAAACTCCTAATCCTAATTGAATAATAGGGAACTAATCATGATAATAACTAAGTAATGACTAATCTCATGAGATAATTCAAGATACTCTCATAAAATAAGATAAGATATACTCTGATGACATTTTCCAACTATTCTAACAAACACTAGTCCTATTAAATACTTAACAAGATAACAATACTTAACAGGAGATCCTCCAACACACCCAGAAACTGAACCCATACCATCATGTCTCAGATATGCATAACATAAACGATGCCTTTATTATAATATATACACTAGCGCAAAGATGGGCAACTGTGCCCTTTTCGCTTTTTTATTGTTTTAAGTTATGCATTTTAAATAGTTACTTCTTTCCTTTTTTAATCTTTTGTGTTTGTGTGATGTTTTTAATTTAAAAACTCATTTTACTAAAGGGCAAAATCGTACAAAAAAAGTGATACACGAAAAGGTTATTGAAGGCTAAAAATGGAAAAGGAAAAGTGGACACCATAAGCAATTACTAAGGGGCATTCCCTTCATAGTATGGTATACATATTGTATACTATTCAATTTAAACTTTAACCTCATTGAAGAACACCTGAATATATCACACAAATTAAAATAAAGACAATTACCATAGGAATTCCAAGCTCTTTGAGGTCATTCTCTCCCATCTGCTTCAATGCAGTCATATCCACCTGCAAGCATATCAATGTATAAGATAGCCGACAGTGCCAAATTAAAAATAACCTAATTCATAGTTGGAATGGATAACAATTTATCAAAATCATACTTCATTTCAATATTTCATTTTTTATATTTTTTTACTACATATCAAATGCCATAAGATAACATATGTTCACTTGATCACAGAACAAAAACACTTCAGAGTCTTTTGGCAAGTTCATTATAGGAGTAAGGAACTGTCTCGAAGACACAGTTGAAGCCAAGAGTTTAATGATCAGTGCCGAAGAATAAGAAGTTTCCCGTACTGTTATTAGAGATGTGAGTTTTAATTAAGGCAACATTCCCCCTACAGGAGGGGTTGAATGCCAACCTAAGAAAGAAGAGAATGGTGATTAAAAGTAATTACAAAATGAAAGCATGATTTTGTAGTAAAGTTTCAACAATTACATTTTTCCTCCTGTTAATATTCCTTTCTAATTTATACACCTATAAAACACACATACTAAACCAAAATTTAAAGTAAATTTTGTTGATGCTTATCCTTTAACTCTACAGATAACATGCAACTAAATTCAATTTATAATTTTATACCATACACATAAAAGCTCAAAGTGCGTCAAAAAAAATAAAAGCTCAAAGTAAGAAGACATACAATTTAAGACATATTCATAACTAATAGTAATAACCAATGTTTCCGTAAAGAAACTAATAATTGGATTACATTTATGTATACAAACATGCATAAAAAATTAATAAAGATGCAAGCCTAAGATACAACTATAAGAACCTTGTGTTTACTTTTGTTTTTAGAAGCAATTAGATTTAATTTAAGACCCATTAAAGCAGATTTTGTTGATGCTTATCCTTTAACACTACAGATAGCATGCAACTAAATTTATACCATACACTTAAAGTTTAAAATAAGAAGACGTACAATTTAAGACATATTCATAACTAATAGTAATAACCAATGTTTCCGTAAAGAAACTAATAATCGGATTACATTTATGTATACAAACATGCATAAAAAATTAATAAAGATGCAAGCCTAAGATACAACTATAAGAACCTTGTGTTTACTATTGTTTTTAGAAGCAATTAGATTTAAGACCCATTAATGTTTATTTTTGTTAAACTAAGGGCTAAAAGCAGTTACGTCTAAAGCAAAAGCTTGATATTTTTACCTTTAAAATATTAAAATTTTAATCGTGCATCTAACATTTTTCTACTATTGTGTCCTCATTTTAAGTATTGAATTGATTATTATCATATTATTTTTTATGCATTAAATTAAATAAAACACAGAGAAAAGAATCCAGGCTGAATGAGCCTGAATGGCAGTAGTGGGACTCAAAAAAAAGGAAAAAACACTTCCCTGGGCCCTCACAAAAAGTAACATGCAAAAAGATAGAGCTGGGCCTGAATGGCCCAATACCCTCTCACCCACTAGTAACAGAAAACCATCGCCTCCTTTATCCAGTAAGCCGCCGCCCACCTCTTTTCCCAGTCACCTCCTCCTTTCAGACTCCAAAGAAACTTAGTTGCCTCCTGCCGCCCACTTGTTTTCTCAGTAGTCACCTCCTTTCAGACTTCGAAGGAAACATAATCACCTCCTTCTGCTGAATGCCCCAGCCACTGCTTCTGCACCCCACCAAAAGATACATTTTTCATTTCTTCCTCTGCACTTTCACAAAAACGCCTCTTCTTCTGCACTTCAGTCCCCCAATGCAAATGGTCATAAGTGAGAGCAAAATCGGGTTTTGTGTCTGCTCTTCACTCTGTGGTTGTTACGGCCACAATTTGCGGCACTAGAGCCGCTACTTGAAACTGCGACACGATGGTGATTGGCGTAGCACCTAGTGGCCGCTATGCCAGAAGGTGTCATAGCAGCCGCTACTGCCACTATTAAGTACAAAGAACCAAATGGCAGAACTCGAATTCCCAGTCATGTAATCAACATCAAACATGCAAGAGAATTACTGAGTTGGTCATTTGTTGAAAATATTTCCCCAAACATGACAATAAGATGGAGAAACCTCAGTAGAATTCATCTATACAACACAAAAAGGGGCCAAACGATCTGAAGTGAAAAGCACAAAGTATGTCAAATGGCAGAACATTGCTTAAAACTACCAGAGGATCAAACAACCAGAGGATCGTTTGATTTATAAATAGTCTTCTCCAATCGTGTTCCAGGGTAAAATTTCTAACCAACGCGAAAATTATTTTGACATTTCATCAAACATATCCCAATACATAATCCTCAAACAAATGTGAAACAAAGAAATATAATATAATTTATCATTTACGTAAATAAACGAGTTACATACTTCCTCAGCCTTGAAGAGAATGCAATATTTTTGTAGTCCCAGTACTTGTAACAGGCCATCTACAGTTTGGACTGGTTGCTGTTCATCGCCCTACATGGGAACCAGAAAAGCCACGTGTCAAAATGAACTTCACAATAATCTGTAAATAGAATTAAACAGAACTGGCAATTCACCCCGATCTTTACACCATAAGAGGCTAAGATGAAATCATAGAGACTGATAACCAAAAAATCAATTTACATAAAATTCAAGTAGTTCAGGATATTAGTATTTAATTAACATTAATAAGAGGCTAAGATGAAATCATAGAGACTGATAACCAAAAAATCAATTTACATAACTTCAAGTATGATAGGAACTAGAATTTCTCATGACTCAATCAAACATAATAAGTGTGTATTAATGGTGATAAACTGAAAATACAAGAGAAAATGAAGATGAAAGTAACCTAAGGCACTATAGAGGCCTAATCTCTCCCAAAGACCCAATGTCTATTCACAATTCTTAGTTGCCTTCTATTTCCCTCCCACTACTATTTATAGCACTCACTAATGCTCACATTTTCCCTCAACTTTGCCACCTCATCAAGTGGTTACAACAAACTCTCATTTCCATCCCTTACACTTTATTTATTTATTTAATATCCTATCAATACTCCCCCCCTAAACATTCACCTTGTCCTCAAGGTGAAGATAACAAAAGCAAACAGTTAATAGTCTTCCACCGGGATCCCAAAGCTTGAAGCAGGATGTCTCAATAATGCAAGAAGCCGAGTACGGTTCACCCGGATCCCACAACTTGAAGCATGATGCAATGCAAGAACTTGAAAAACTGCCTCCTGAATCAAATGCCCTTTGTTCAGTTGTATTTTGGAGCAAAACATAGAGTATGGTGTCTCTTGGATCAAAAACACTTGCATCAGTTATAAATTTCATGGATAGACCTGTATTTTGAGCCCATCCAGACCCAACCAGCTTCTTTTCCCCATCAGCTATAATGCTTATAGAAGCACCCTCATAATTATCAACAAGGCTTAGTTGAAAATTGAACAGTACTCGTTGGTGTTGTGGTGCTTGATTTCCATGGCATGCATATGTGGTGGCAGTTTTCAGTAGATTCTCATCTTGTTTATTGCCACCTGGATCCCACTCATGAATAAGTGGAGGCATTACCATAATTGTGACATTTATTAATTGTATTAATTCACTGCCACACCTACCTATTCCCACTAACAATTTGATTAAGTTGACAATTCCCTTGAAATGTAGCTGCCAACCATTACAATTACTCCTACCATTGTCATTTTTAACAACCATTAAAAATGTTGCCAGAGATGAGTCTTCTAACCTTTTGGTGGAAGGAGTTGGTGATAAGAGATGATCATCAAGTAAAGAAATTACCAAACTGTACTGCAGCGGAAAATTGAATATGGGGAGCTGAACTTGTGTGTGGCCCATTGAGTAAGAAGTGAGATCCAAGCTCAAAAAACTCCAAATAACCTGATTCTTTTTTTCTGCGCTCATTTCCTTCACGGTTTGTAATACCCACTCCAAATTATTAAATGGGATGATCTTATTAAATTGGGTAGGTGCAAGTATCAATGATTGGGCCTGACCCATTAATTCAGTCAAGGGGCCCACTTCTGGGGAAGTCCAACGTGCCCCAATCTCAATCTCCCTCCCATTACCATACCTGTCGCTGCCTTCGATTGAGAGAGAGAGACACCGCTCTTCCAAATCGCGAGCTGTCCCTACCACCTTCACCGGCGCACCGCCGTCTCCCGTCGTTGTCGCTGTCGCCGTCACCGGCGAATACTTGTCACCTCTTTCCCGTTTCACAACGACCAAGCTTTTGCAACCGACCTTGTGGATTCTCTCTCCCACTCTATCGCGAATTTCAGTACCACAAGAGAGGAACGTCTTCCTCAAATCACGATCAGGATGCAACTCTGTCTTGGCCTCGTCCTCGTCCGTGGCTCGGTGGTTCTGTTAGGCGTGGGCTCTTGTTCGTTGCAAGGTCCACTCCCTAACTCCCAATCTGCGGCGAGCCCTTTCCTCTTCCTCTCTCGTCGCACATTTCAATTTGTCGAGAGAAAAAGATTTCTCCCAAATCGATAGACGATAACGCCTCGTCCATGGTGGTGCCACTGTCTGGCGTCTTCGTTGCTGGATCTTCTGACAGCGCCTCCGTCGTTGTTTCATTCAGTGGCTCTTCGTCACTCTAGGCTCCCGTCGTCACTGGTTTCCTCAGTGGATCTAAGTCACCACCGATTTCATCTTCAGGGCCACCGCCGTTCCTTCCTTCGCGATTCTTCTCCTTCGAGCCAAGATTCTTAAGACTCGTATTGATCTCATCTAGTTGCTTTATGATCTTCGTCATTGTTAGCTCCGCAACTCGACACACTGCTTCGCGAGCCTCCATACGATTCTCCAGCTTCAATGGTGCACGGCAATCAGAACCCTCATGTTCTAGATCTGAATGAATTCCTTCACTCCAGTCATCAATGTATTGTTTCTGACTTAGCTCTTCATCTCTTTTTCTTGATTTGGCAGTAACATAGAATTGTTGCAACCAATCTAATTTCATTGCTAAGTAGATCTCGAAATCTTTCTCCGAAAGCTCATCGCCTCTGTTTATCCTTCTTCGTTCTAAACGTTGCTTGATATTGTCAATCTCCAACTTCCATTTTGGCTTGCTGTGCGAAGCTTTCCTTTCCAGAAATTTCTCCATGGCAGCGACTCTATCATTTCTTTGAGCACTCAGGATCGAGTGCTCTGATACCAATTGATAGGAACTAGAATTTATCATGACAATCAAACATAATAAGTGTGTATTAATGGTGATAAACTGAAAATACAAGAGAAAATGAAGATGAAAGTAACCTAAGGCACTATACAGGCCTAATCTCTCCCAAAGACCCAATGTCTATTCACAAGTCTTAGTTGCCTTCTATTTCCCTCCCACTACTATTTATAGCACTCACTAATGCTCACATTTTCCCTCAACTTTGCCACCTCATCAAGTGGTTACAACAAACTCTCATTTCCCTCCCTTACACTTTATTTATTTATTTAATATCCTATCAAAGTAGTTCAGGATATTAGTATTTAATTAACATTAATAAGAGGCTAAGAGGAAATCATAGAGACTGATAACCAAAAAATCAATTTACATAAACTTCAAGTAGCTCAGGATATTAGTATGTAATTAACATTTATAAGAGGCTAATATGAAATCATAGAGACTGGTAACCAAAAAATCAATTTACATAAACTTCCAAGTAGTTCAGGATATTAATATTTAATCAACATTAACATCAACAACCAGATATAAATATTAACACAGATAATGTTGCTCGAATTTTTAGTTGAGAAGAAATAGTAGAACACACGCGCAACTACTGACTTCAATAGTAAAACATACAATAATACCAACAAAAAAATGAACACACAGATCAAGCATTATTAACACCCATACCAACATATCAAAGGATGCTACAGGTACAAGCAGTAAAGAACAATTTTTCTTCTATATTAAAGAACAGAGAACACAAAATGCAATGGCAATCAATTGAATTTAAAAAAGGAGTGTTTCTCTACTATAACTCTTTCAGTTTCTTTTAAAAAACTGTTAGGCCCGTCCAACATGTATCTCTGATGTCCTCACCACAAATTAAGGATGCTAAATAATGTCAATAAAATCAAATTAGGGTCATTTAGGTGAGAGTATTACTAGCACTTTGACTAATGCTAACACAATCCTATGTAGTTAATAGCAAATAGCTTAGTATAGCGGCCGACCCCCAAGACGCTGTAGAGGGTAGCGGTATGGTATGACCGACTGCTACGTCTAAGTCTAGGGAAACAATACAAGTCATGTAGAACAGAGAAAAACAGGGGAGAAATAGAGAACCGGGACAGCTGGACTTGCAGAGAACAGTGTGCACCAGACTTGCAGGCTCGCACCATAGTTCCAGCATCGCGCCAGACTTTCAGGGGCGCCACCGGAGTTGCAATGGACAGAGGTCACGGTGAAGAGAGGAGAAAAGAGGGAAAAGCACAGTGTCACATTTAGGGCAAACCGCTTCTAATTCCAATATAAGGGTAAAGTGAAAACAAAAAACTTAACTGATAACTTGATATGACCCAATTTTACACATTATTGACAGTGAAACCTTATACAACATTTAGCATACCTAAACAAGTTAAACTAATATGACCCAATTTTACAAATCTAGCTGAAATCATTAACTCAAGCACATCGGAAACCGAGAATGCAATAAAGAGAGCTTCTAAGCTATCACAATATGCAGTTTGCAGATAAACTCACACATATCATAGTAACATATCCAATAATAAGATCTGACTGAACATCCAGAATTCATAAAAATCAGACACCAAAAACAGTTCTCATAGCTGAATTGGAATGTTATTAATTAGTACTTGTAATTAATCACCCCCAAAATGCTTATAATTTATCTGTCACTATTTCTACAGAATGAAATTCATGAAGGATCTTTATTTATGTCTTCAAATGCATACTGATTATTTGAACATAAGTTATATCTTTATAAATAATCCTTAGTCAAAGAGGGTGTAACAGATTCAGCTGATACATTCATCAGATGGTCATGAGAAAAGTTCTCCATGTAAAACCCAAAAAAAAAAAATGGAAAAAGGAATCTGAAGATCAGAGAATAAGTAAAACTCACCACATATGAAGGTCGTTGGCCAACACTGCTTGGTGGAGGATGTTGGCCAGGATGAGATGCTATAGGCTTAGCAGTTACTGGAGGCAATGTGGATGCCGGAGGTCGCGACATGAAAGATGCGGGTGTAGCACTTGGAGCCCTTGAAGTTTCAAGAACATCCCTACCTACATATGGACCTGATCTGCCACCATCGTATGTTCTGTTTAATTGCCCTCTCTGTAAGTCTCCAACATTTCTCGGGGGGGAAATGCCCCTGGAAGTACAAGGAAACCCATCTGGTGATCTTTTTCGAATATGATCCAATGTCCAGGGAGAGTATGAGCTTCTCATGGGTTCCACTCGTATCAAATCATCAGAAGTTCTAGTTGAGGAACGGGCCTCAACAAGCTTGTTTCCTTGATGGCACATGCTGCTTTGAATTAAAATTGTTTGTCGGAGGGTGAGCTGTCTTTGACAACTTTTCACGGAGGTCCACATGCCTATCAATCCTATCGCTTTCAGCACTCCTAATCGCACTTTTTTGCATGAGCTTCAATCGGAGATCATTTTTGCCAATATGCCCATCTAAGTAAATTAAGGGAAACGAGAACAAAAATAAAGAGACCATTAAGTAACATAGTTATGGAAGGGTAAATTCACTGCTGAGGGAGAATACTACCATCCAGTCCATTTTTCATGCTTATATCTCCTCGCTGCCTGCAGAAAATCCAAACAACATGATTCATGAAAGCTAATTTTAAATGCATCATTAAAAAAAAGGCAACCTATTCTTCCCCTATCACTGATCATTATAGAATCCAAAAAACTATACATGGTGAATTTCCTGAGAAAACAGAGCATGCTAGGGGTGTGCATGTGTGTAAATAAGTGTTCCAAGTCTGATACCACAGTTGCTACTTGCTATAAGAACAACAAAGGCACAAACACACCGTTTATTGCTGCTGGATCCATTTCCATGCCACATGGAACTATCTGCATTATTTCCAATTCTGTCTCTTACAGACCGCTTAGTCCCAGCTGAGCTCATAGAAGAATTGAAAGAAGCATCCGCAGAAGATATACCCCTCTTCACAACCTAAGCTCAAGTGCACAATAGCAGGTCATTGACATGAATCCAAATATCCCTTCCATCATATTTCAAACCAAAACTCTAAATTCCATTCTTCAAAAGATAAGAAGTAGTGAAAATTGAAAACTATAATGTGTTCCTATTATTCCCAACAAATCACTTCAACAGAAATGACAAATGGAGTCCTGGCAAACGTAACAACAAAACGAACAGAACATTTCGCATCATGTATATAGTTTATTTCAAAAACGAAAACCATAAAAAAAAAAAACAAGCAAATTCACTGTCCAAAATACTATCTTCAATTAATAGAATCAAAATGATCCTCCATTTTTAATCAAGCAAGAAGAAAAAATCAAATAAACTTAAAAGAGATTCAATGTAGCAGAAAGCAGACAGAGAAGTTCCTTGGATAGAAAGCACAAAGCGCATAAAAAATTTGGTTTCAAATTACCTGACCGCTACGCCCAAGAGTAATAGTAACTCGACCCCTCGAAGTATCAGACATATCGACAGCTCAAACCCTAAACTACCAATTTCACAAAAATTTCTGCAGCAACGAAATCGATACCAACTCGAACGCGAGGCATCAACAAAAAACGAACGACAATTGCGAAGAGCTACACAAACCCTAACCCTAAGTTCATTGCCGCCACACGAATCAGAGACGGAGAACAAAACTTTTTTGATTCGGAATAGAAATGCGTTACGAGATTTTGGTTCCAATAGGAAAGGGGATTGGAAATCGCGCGGTGATTTTGCGTTGAAGTGGGAAACGATGGAGCACCGAGTTGGAAGTTTTGGTAGGCGTAGGAAATGGTGGCTGTGTGTGATAGAATCAGACAGTGTGCAATGTTTATGGTGTATCCGGTCTAAAGAGGGACCATGGTTGTCTACGGTAGAATTTTACTCGATCACGCATTCTAAACCGTTGGATCAAAGATTGGACTATTTATGACAGGGGTGTTAAAATCGAACCAAACCAATAAAAAACCGTAATCGAACCAAACCAAACCGAAAATCGTAAACCGCTTTCTGTTGGTTTTGTTCGATTTTTATTATTGAGCGAAATGCGGTTCGGTTGGTCCATGGCTTTGATTCCCGCTGAACCAAACCAAACCGCAAAATCCTATATACAAAACAATATATGTAGGAAATAAGGAAAGCGGTTTATTTAAGGGGTCGTTTGGGTTAGCTTATTTTTTTTGAGCTTATGAAAATAAACTTATGAAGATAAGTAAGTTTTTATGTTAATTAATAAGTTCTCACTAACAAAAATTGTATCTCCTAAGTTGTTTTACCACAAACTACCTTGACAAACTTATGAATAATACATAAAAACTTATTTATTTGCATAAGTTGTTTTTCATAAGTTCAAAATAAGCTCTATCCAAACGCCTCTAAATTGTGTTTTGTCTCAATCTCACAAAACCGAACCAATCAACCATTCCAAACGCATTGGTTTGGTTTTGTTTAGTTTTTTTTTTTGAAAGTCAATCGAACCAAACCGAACCGCATCTATTTTTACCTTGCGGTTCGGTTCACTTTTTTGCTCAAAACCGAACCAAACCGCACCGCGAACACCCTATTTTATGTTCAAACTTGGGCAAATTGCAAAATTGGGAAATTGTTTAAAATTTTACAATAGGGACCCCAAAATTGATTTTGCTTTAGTCAAGTAGGCACCTCTGAAATCCGTGAGTGTCACAAGGAAAAGGGAGTTGGAATCGTGACCAATTTTAAATTAACACGGAACAATGCAAATAACTTCACAATAAATGTTGGGCAATGTTAGTGCAAGTACTGAGTTGAGAAAGGTGAGTTGAATTAGTCTTCTCAACAGTGATAGTGAGCTTCTATCACGCTTCTCAATCCATATATCAACACATACTACTTGAGAAGGTTCTGCAAGTTGTACATTTCTGTATATGGGTGTTGTCGTGCGGATTTCGGCAAGCTGCTTAACCAGTCGGTTAGATGTTTTCTCAGCTGACTAGGCATTTGATCAATTGATTAAGGCTAATTTGCACTCCTAACAGTGATCTCTTTGTTGATCAAGCAATTACACTAAGAAATGGACTATGTTTCTCAACTGCGGGCTCCTAGACTACTTTAGAAAGCGTCTAGTGTAGAAGGAGAAGTACTACTAAACTAATAATGCATAAAACTAAAGGAAAAGCGAAAAAGGGATAGTAAAATAAAGCAAAGACTTGTGTATAGATTGAATGAGTGTCTTTTTAAAAATGTAAGAGTCACATATATATAGGAACATCACTCCACTAGCACGGATAGTGGGTAGTTTCTTTTCGCTCCTATTTCCAAGCCACTTCTCCACGTTTCCTTCAACCGCTCCAGCATTCAAAAAGTCCATGTGCATTGTATACTTTCTCCCAAAGCAAGTTCCTCTGACTCGACCAACTTCTCATGCCCACTTCCCATAATGTAGGATGGTGGTTACCGCGACTTGACTTGGTCTTTTCCATTATATTTCTTTTCATAAATCATATAATAACAACTTGGGAATTTAATAAATAATTATATGAAAATATTAAGACCAAATAATAACCTCCAAACCTATAAAGATTTAGCAGCCATGTCGAGCCGATTTGCCTTGGCCGAATCTTACGTCGGCTGATTCTGCGTCATCCGAGTAGGCACCTCAATTGCTTATCTTAATTGTATGGTCATGTATAGTCAACTAGACCCTAAGGGGATAATTTTTATTTTGCCGACGAAAATCATCCCTTAGCCCTCGGCTAGCCGAATCTACATTAGTAGAGTAGCCATTGGCAAAATCGGGTGTCAACAAATGCCCCATTGCAGACAAGAGACTCATGATGTCAAAGTGACACTGCTAGGTGCCCCGTAATTTCATATGATCCAGCCGATCGAGGAAACACCAATTTATAAAGACGTTGTGTTTGTAGATAGTAGTCTTACGTTGCCAATGTGGCACTGCTAAGTGTCATCACACTTTGTCTTGTTGGATTGGTACACCATTTGTTTCTATTGCATATGCATCGGCTACTTCCATTTACCCTTTGTTAAAGAAAATGGTAAACCGTGCCATAATCGTATTGAAGAGTGTAGCCATTAATGAATTCACATAAGCTACATTTAAGCTACACCTTGGTCAGTTGACGAGGTCTTGGTTGCCATGTCACTTGGCTACCTAATCACTATGGGAAACAAATGCATCTTCAGACACATCATAATCATCCATAGGGATCATTTCACCGTAAGATCCTTCTTGCTTCTTCTCATGAATGAAACGCTCAATCATGCAAGCTTTGGTTACCAATTCATTTAAGCCTGATAGTTCACGGCCAACCAAAACTTCTTTCATATGAGGAAGCATGTTACACAAAATTATTGCAACATACTCTGTTCTGGAAGTTTCTTTGTGCATCTGTAACTCAGCTTCCTGAATCTTTCTATGAAGTCAGGTGTCGTTTCACCTCTTCTTGTTTTAGGTGCATCAAATCGGCTAATGTAACTTCCTATTGAGGCTTGTAAAACCTCTCATGGAAGCACCTCTTCATGTCTGTCCAACTTACCACGAAATTAGGAGGAAAAGAATAATACCAACTAAAAGTTGTCTTTGTCAATGATAAAGGAAATAGTTGTAACTTATGGTATTCATTCTAGTTAGCCTCTCCATACTAGGCAGTAAATCTGCCAATATGTCCAATGGTAGACATGTCATCTTCTCTTGAGAAAGATGTAAAATTTGTGGTCTCAAACCCACTTGACAATGTAATCATCATGTCCACCTATGCTTTTTCATCCATAGGCCGAGATAAAGGCCTTAGCTGTATGCCGAAGTGACTTCGCAAAACCTCAGCTATCATAAGGGGGTCAATCAGCTGAGGGATAATCGGTCTACTCTCTGCCATCATTGAGTGGGCATTATTTGTAGCAGAAGCTGGAGTTAGATCGTATTGTATTGTTGGCATTGATGTCTATTCAAGCAACATTTGATATGCTTACTTCGACATATTTGGAACCATTGTATGATTAGCCACAAGAGGTGAAGTTGGTCTCCATTTCTGCTCTGCTGCGTAACCACCATGATTCATATATTGAGTTTCATTAGCGATTGGGTGATTAGTCAAGAAAGGTGGAATGGCATTCCATGGCTGCTCTTTATTATAATCGCCAGTTGTTATATACACAATCTCTCAAGGAGGAATTGAACCCATCTCGCAAGGCCTTTCTGATGCATACTGATGGAATGGTCGATTATAGTAGGTAGGTGGAAATGTATTCCATGGTTGTCGCCTCATATAATCACCAGATAGCTGCATTTGTATTCTAGAGCCCAAAGCTTGATAATCAGTAAATCCTTGATTAGTATAGTCGTACCCTTAGTCGGAGCAGATGGTATAACTAGTGGCACTCCAATGTGTCTTGTTGCTTTATTGAACCTACCATTCACCATTATTTCCCACTAGGAAAATATTGGCAAACGTATTCAGTTGAACTTGTGATAAAAGTTCTTCCTGAAAAGTGCTCGATTGAAACTACGTTAAAGGCTCTGCCTGAACATATGGTTGCTCTTGTTGTGGTACTCCAAAGTTGAATGGAGTGTTCACCTTCATTGGTTCCACTGAGCGTGCCATTTTTGTTACCGTGCAAATTTCAGTGCTTAGCCAGCCAAGCTACTTAATCACCCGATTAGATATTTCCTCGACTTACTATAGGCGTTTGATCAATTGATTAAGGCTTATTCGCACTCCTAACAGTGATCCCTTTGTTGATCAAGCGATTACACTGAGATCAATCTACAACAACAAACACACACCCTAAAAACTAAGAACGTCACTCCACTAGCACATATAGTGGGTAGTTTCTTTTCACTCCTATTTCCACTCAACTGGTGGTTACAAGTTGTTCAATCTAGAGACCAAGTAGATTGTAGTAAGCAGCGATGTGATTTTTGGTGAGCACAAGGAGTGGAAATGGTCAAATGGAGGAGATCTGAGTCTGCAGACATAATTTCCAACATGAGTCATGATCATCGATAATTAGCACTTCACGATGCTATAGAACAAGAAGAGAAAATGAGCGAGAGAAGGTGTTAGAGAGCTAGGCAAACACCTGCTAGGTTGCAGGATTATGACCTCACAGGTGCTATCACAGATGTTGTAGCACCTACCAGTGAAGACATTGTGCACTTTGCACTGTAGACAAATGTTGATTCTGTAAAATTTGAATAAATCAAAGATCCTAAGTGGATAGATGTCATGAAGGAGGAATTGAGGTGCATAGAGAAGAATGAAATATGGGAATTGGTAACATTTCCAATTAACAAGAAGAGCATTAGTGTCAAATGGGTGTACAAGGTGAAGGAAAATCCACATGGAGAAGTTCTCATATACAAAGCAAGACTTGTCTTGTGAGGATTTCAACAGAGAGGCTGCCTAGACTATGAAGAGGTATTTGCCATCGTAGCTAGAATGGAAACAATCAAAGTTATTATTGCCATTGCTAGCTTGAGGTAGTGGAAGATGCATCAAATGGATATCAAATCGGCATTTTTGAATGGACCAATTGAGAAGGAGGTCTATATTGGACAACCAACCGGTTTTGAAATTGAAAGGCATGAAGAAAAGGTATACAAGCTAAGAAAGGCACTCTATGGATTGAAGCAAGCTCCAAGAGCTTGGAATAGAAGGATAGATAGCTTTCTATGCCAGAATGGTTTGCAAATATGCACAAGTGAACTTGGAGTATACATGAAGAATGATGCTCTTCTTGATATGCTTATTGTTTGCCTTTATGTTGATGATCTTTTTTGTTGCGGCGCGACAAGAGGAAGCAAGCGTCTCACATTTCAAATCCAAATGAAGCAATAAGTTAAGATGATTGATCTAGGGAATTATCATATTTCCTAGGAATTGAGTTCAAGAGAATTGAAGAAAGGGATTGTCATGCATCAACACAAGTATGCCACCGATATCTTGAAGAGGTTTGAAATGTTGAGTTGCAATGCTACAAGAACACTTATAGAGACATATTTGAAGCTAGAAAAGGATGGTCCAAAAGAATTGGTTGGTGCAACCAATTATAGGAAAATGGTGGGATCACCTAGGTGCTTATGTAATACAAGGCCTGAGTTGATGTAATATGTTGGTTTGATAAGTAGGTACATGGAGAAGCTTCAACACATATATTGGCACCAAAGAGAATCCTGAGGTACATTAAAGGAACTCTGAATTGGAGAATTGTGCTTTCTAGTGTCGGAAGCACTGGAAGTGCTAGCATTCTGGGTTATTCTGACTCAGACTGGAGTGGAGATAAATATGATCGAAAGAGCATAGCTGGATATGTGTTCCAATTGAGGAAAGAACCAATTTGTCGGTGTTGTAAGAAGGAATCTATTGTGACATTGTCCTCATATGAGGCAGAATTGCTGCATCAATGGCAGCATGACTTGATGCACTACTACAAGAATTGAAGCTCAAACTTGGAGATGAGATTATGACTTTTTATGTTGATAACTAGTCAGCAATCAACTTAGCCAAACACCCTGTCACACATGGGAGGAGCAAACATATTGAGACACATTTTCAATTCGTAAGAGATCAACTGGATCTGGGGTTTGTTTCTTATTGTTTTCTTGCTGTTTACCTTCATATCGTTTTCTATTCAGGAATTTTTTGTTTTTTGTTTGGTTCTCTGGTCAATGTAAGTTTTAATTATTTTGAAGTTGTGTCTGTCTGCTATTGAAGCTAACTTTGCGTGGACAGGGGTGTTCTGTTTTCTCTTATAGAAATTTTGTAGTTCTTGATGTCGAGGAACAGATGACCCATTTAAGTATCAACGTGGGGTTTTCATTGTGCCTAAGGTGTGTCTTTTGAGAGAGATCCTCTTAGTTTTTTTGCTCATGCATTCTTTGGACTTCATATCAAAACAAATTTCCACTTAGCGTATCGGCTCATGAATTTCGCGATCGATTAGTGATCCATTCTTCACTTGAGATTCATGCACGATAATTTGATTTTTGGCAAATGAGTAAATGGGAAATAATCATCGAGAAGATATAGAGTGGCCAATTTGCATTTAACTTGAATCATTTGCTAAGGATATTTTTTGATCTTTGGGAAGAATAATGGGAATTCACATATTCAAATTAAAAGCTTTTAACTTATTTTCTTACTTGCCCCAAGTTATAAATGGCGGATATTGTTTTATGGCGTGGCAACTAGACAAAAAGCCTTTGTAAAAATATGGCAGACAACACTGCGGCCTATGGTGGAAGTATTGGCGAACTGGCTTTGATAAAAAAATAATTCACAGATTTTCATTTGTCTTATTTTGTAAGTTTTTGGATTAATATGCATTATTCGGTTTGAATCTCATGTGCGAGCGTTAAATCGCGGACTGCGTGCGCGAATGGCTTTTCTTTTCTAAAGAAGGACAATGGATGGTTGTAAGAAGTTCCAAAGCAGCTCGTCTCGTACTGGTATTGTGTTTTGAACCTAATGAAGTTGCATCTTCTGGTATTTTGATTATATTTGTGTTGCTTCTATAAATGAATCTTCTAAGCAAATCGATGTAACTTCAGGTTTTCTTGGATTCCAATCATACAAATCCCAACATGGATAAGATTCAGGTAGGAGCATCATCTTGAGGTTATGCATCCTTGACACGCAATTCTCTTGGGTTAACTATTACAGAATTCTGTTTGTTATCCCTTTACAGAAGGCATACTGCCTTTCATGTTTTGATGCAGAAGGAATCTATGAGTATATTGAATTGTCCTGAGATTGAGGTTGTTTCATTTGGCTGATATCACTTGCTGTTGATTTTTGCAATTTGACTTGAATTTTCCTGCGTTTTGACTTTGAAACTGAGCACTTCTTTTATTTTTAACATTTTAACTTAGGAGACATAATTGATTTAATTTGTGTGTCCACTTCTTTGAGAAATGATTGTTTTTTACATTTCCCAATTGGTCATTCAATTGCAGACACGACCTTTGTATCTTGATTTTGTTTATACATATGTGGTTCTTTTACATAGGCCTATGTATATGATTTGAAACTAGTCGTTTGGAAGTGACCTCAACTAGAGCAAGAGCGCAATGAGCCGATCGTGAGTTAGATTCCGTTAATCCTTGCAGTAAATACCAATTACGTTTACAGATTTATGCTTATCTAAGTAAAATCTAAGTAATTACAAAATAATTAAAATTTACTTTTCAGAGATTTCATATTCATTGCAATTTGCAAGAAATTGATATGGCCAATCTTTGAAATGTTGTTCATGTACAAGTTGTATATACCTAACTAAAAAGTTGGTTGATTAAATTTAATATAATTGAATTGGCATTGTGTTTAATTTGATATATGCTAAACAGAAACTGCACTTTTCACCATTTGGAATGACACAATTGTGTTTTTTTCCGCATAATGAAGGGATCACTCTCAAAGATATATTACTCTCCAATCTAGTTAGTTCAGGGCTTATTTGCATGATTTGAAATGTTAGCATGGTTGGATGTTCATGAGGCTGAGAATAAAGTGCAGTTCTTGGTTTAATTAATTCAATTCTAACACGTGAACTTGTTTTTGTTGTAGGACGAACTTACGATTTTGAGCCGCCAAGGATCTTTGATAACCCAAAGTCATACACCGATGAGGAACTTGAGGAGATTAAATCGACTTTGGGCGAATTCTTTATGAAGATCGTAGTTTAACTTGTGTTTTAGAAATGTTCTGTTGCATTTAGTGCAGAAAGCTTGTTTGGTTGAATTGGTATAGTAGGAAAGGGATCCTAAAGTGTGTTATGGTGGATACCCCATTTTGAACAAAAATTCTTGTTATTTTGTTTTCTAAGTAGTTTAACTTGTATTCTCTCAATGTAAGATATTAAGTTTAATGAAATTTGAAGTATTCTTATATATTTATTATGTGTTGATGACTGGAATGATATCTATATAATATGTTATTATAAATTAGTGTACTGGTATGGATAAAATATAAATAATAAATAAATTATAAAAAAAAAATTAAACATTTAGCATCGGTTATTCTATACAATCGATGCTAAATGTACCTACAATAGACTTTTAGCATCGGTTGTATAGTATAACCGATGCTAAATGTACTTGTAAGACACATTTAGCATCGGGTATACTATACAACCGAAGCTAAATGTTTGTTTCGAGGCTGTATTAGACAGTGATGAAACACATTTAGCATCGGCTATATAAAAAACCGATGCTAAAAAGGTACGTATAGCATCGGTTAAATAACCGATGCTAAATGTCCTACATTTAGCATCGTGGGATTTATCATCGTCGGATAACCGATGCTAAATGTCTTTTCTGCACTAGTTTGTTTTTTAAAAAAACATATTGTAATCTATATCTATATATAAAGGGGATTCCAAAAAAAAAACTGCCACTTTTGGTGTCAGATTTTTCTGATCAAAATATCCTTAGTGTAAGTAAAATTTTCTAATAACCATAACCACCACTTAACACATGAAAGATGTGTCAGGAGCCCGTCTTTCCCGCTAGTAAAATATAATATAGGTTTTAATAATCTAAATGTCATATATTCACCTATAAATTAGCCACCTAATTTACATGAGTATGTAAAACATTTAAACTAAAAGTGAGGGGAAACCATTATATCATTATTGTTTGTATTTTCCACATTGTATGTTTTCACCAGTTATATATTCATATGTTTCTAAAGTCAATTATAAAAGAGTGTGACAAAACTTTTGTAGTAATAGCAATGTTGAGGTATGTTCTATCGTTAAAAACAGTGGCTGAGCTAGACAATAATTAGTGAGGGAGCCAAATAGTTAAATAATAATTTATTTTGTAATACAGGGTATAATTTAATTTATGAAAACATAAGTTAAAAATACAAGAAATTTGGAGCATTTGTGGGCCACTACATAAAATTTGGTTTATCTTAGTTGCTCACTTAATCTTTCTATATTTTTAGGGTAGCCATGACTAGTCCGTGAATACAGTACCACCTGTCTCTGATTAAGAATGTTGTTCAAATGAAAAACAATGTGATGTGATTCTAGCAATTTAAGCATTTATCTTTTTCATATATATATATATATATATATATATATATATATATATATATATATATATATATATATATATATATATATATTTTTTATTGCTAGATAGATACCGTTGATTGTTCAATAAATAAAAATATAATGACCTTTATCTTTTGTTTGATAATAACCTAATATTAAGTTATGATTTTTTTTTGTCGTGACCAGCGATGTCATTCTTAGAACGCAATATGAATCAATCCTCGCTAGATTGGAGGCACTTGAAAGGGTGGGATAGGCTGCCCGCGATTTAAAAAAAGCTCGCTCCATACCTAAGGCGATGATCGAGCCTCTCGACATTTGGTTAAGTCATGATTTGTTTCACTATTTGATAATTTTATTTCTTTTACTGTTTTAATAGGTTTGTTGTTGTTTAATTGAATTGGTCATATTGTTTGTTTTGTCTCATATACTAATGGGTATCCATGTACATAGTGCACGGGTCAAAATCTATAGATATATGCTATTCATAAGGATTTTTTTTTTTTGTGGGTAATGATTAGTCAAGCAAGAGAAAAATAAAAAGAATTAGTCCATGCTATAATATGTTATGGTAATTTTTAAGTTAGTAGCAACTTGATTACTTTTTAATTTTTTGTGTGTTTTCATTGACTAAACTTTATATAAGTAGGGTATGCAAGAAAGAAAATTTGACAACCATCATTCTACAATTCTTCGAGTTTGTTGTCATTATTAAGCATAAAAGTAATTTTATTTTCCAATCACAATTTTCGTGCTACGCATAGTCGTGAAGGAACAATATTGTTGTTGTTGTTGGCGGTGAAAGTCTAAAGGAGGGAAATTAGAATCTAAGTAGGAGAGTGAGGAGGGAAGAAACGGTTTTAATGTTTTCCTTTGATGTTGGAGTTTGAGAGATGGAGGTAGTTTAGGTTGGTGAGGTTTTGGAAATTGGGTGGCAAACTGTTTAGATTGGTATGGGAAAGGTCGAGACCTTTAAGATTTCAAAAACCTATGAGTTGAAGCAAATAATAGCAATTTATAATTATACTACGGTGCTTATTGGTCATGTCCTCTCCGTTAGCCAAACACATTCCAAAAGTGTGTCCTCTCTAACAACCAAATGCATTCAAAAAAATAATAGCAGTTAAGCCTCCTTTCTGTCGTATCTCTCTCATTAATCATTATATAATTGAATGCATGCTTTGGTGTCATGATCATCACAAGCTTTTTTTTTGTTACAAAGGGAGCCATGGATGGACACAACTTACTCCAGTTTGCTTGTTTATACCTTGCTTGCAAGGAAGTTTGTATCCTCCATGGCTCCTTTGAAACAAAACAAGCTTGTGATGATCATGACACCAAAGTAGGCCTTGAATTTCAATTAGATGATGATCCTGTGAGGCTTAATAACTATTAGTCTGTTTTGGGATGCCTCTGGCCGACACAAAGGACACTGTTTTGGAATGTGTTTGGCTGATAGAGAAAACACGGTCGAAAAAGACGGTAGTATAGTTATAAAGGGCTATTATTTGTATTTCCATGATGAATCAGTTCAACTATCCATTCGGTACCTCTTATTTTCCTTAAAATGAAAATACTAGCTTCATTTCTTTCTCTTTTATATCGTTAGTATCTTTTACTAGACCATTACCCGTGCGATGCTCGGGGCAGCATTGCATGCCACGTGCATGACTAATATGGATAAAAATTTGATATTATATAGTTTCCCTTGAAGCATGATGTAGTAAATGATTATATATACACACATGGGCTTAATTCCATAATCTTGGTGGAGCTTCTGTTTGTACTGTAATGTGTTCAAAGAAATGAGATTCTTTCGATGAACAATGACATTGGCACTCACTTTGAAATTTTTCACGATTCCTAGTATGAGAAATTTTCCTCCCCGTCTCTATCCCCAACGCGGCATGGTAGGTCGTGTCCCCGTCCTCCAAACTTTTCTCCGCCCCCGATTCTCGTCATATGCATGACTAACATAGATAACAACAGTATATTATCAATTATACTCATGAGTCATAAATGAGTGAGAAAATAGTCCAATTCATGGATCAAAATACACCTTTCTAGGATGAGATAGAAAACAATTATATACACACATGACCTCAATTCCATTATCTTGATGGGGATTGAGAGGACTCTAATGTTTCAATCTGGTAAAAATGAGATCTTTTTCGATGAACTATGTGGATTTATATCAAAATATCTTTACTGCACTCATGTTGAACCATGAATAAGTTGAAGTCATCGCATGGGCAGATTCAAGCACATGTTTGAAATTAAGAGTTACACACCCATTTTGATTACATTGATATACCTATGACACATAACGTCTAATAAAAAACAAAAGAAGAACACTCAAAAACTTAAAAACAACCAACATAACCCTTAAATGGGAAGACTCCTAATTAACATAAAAAACTTCATTAACTACAAAATGTTGTTGGCAAGACACAACAAATATCTAAGTAACTTAGTTAATGCGCTCCTTCTTAACTTGAACAATCTTTGTTGCCAACGACTCACTTTCCAGCTCAACACAATCTGATGTTGAATGAACTTCAACAATCCTCTTTCTCGCTGATTTATTTGTAGGAGTTTTTTAGGCTTCAACAGTCCTCTTTCCCACCATATTAGGTGCATGACTCATTTCATCTACAACAACCCTCTTACCAAAAAATTTAGTTGGAGAAGTTTTTTCACCATCAACAACCCTTTTTCTGATATCTTGCAAATCCAACTTGAACTTAACAATAGCCCAAACCATTGTAGCACACTTCTCACAATAGTATTGTCTCCCAACCGTCGAGCCCGAGCAATATTCATATGACCAGTCCTTACTGGTGTCAATTCTCAACATTTTGATTTGCATGCCATAAATTAAATTCACCAGGATGTTCTTTCCCCTTCACATTCCACACCTCATAATGTTACTCTTGATACAATTCTCTAAGTTCGTGAACTAATGAACATTAATCTTTAATGCCTTTTAATCTTCCTATGGGTTCAATGCCCTAATATAATGAAGTAATCAATGATATCACTTAGTCTATTCCCACTACATTCATTATTGCTCCACAAAACTGAACTCATTTACCTAAGCCTCGTAAACTTGGCCCGAGTTCAATGCTGAAATTTCATGAATGAATCTTTGTCTTTGTTAATCCTACATGCCTCTTAATATTCTTCACCTGGTTCAATGCTCAGTGTTTCGATTTGCATGTCATCAATTAAATTCGTCTAGATGCCCTTACCCCTTCACATTCCACGCCTCATAATGTTACTTTAGGTACAATGCTCTAAGTTCATAAAGTAATGAACATTAATCTTCGATGCCTTTTAATCTTCTCGTGGGTTCAATGCCCTAATTTAATGAATTAATCAATGATATCACTTGGTGTATTCCCACTACAATCGTTATTACTCCATAAAATTGAAACCAATTACCTAAGCCTCGTGAACTTGGCTTGAGTTCAATGCTACAAGTCCATGAATGAATCTATGTTAATCCTATATACACACCTTTTAATATTTCTACAATCATCATTAGTACTCCATAAAATTGAATTCAATTACACATGGCTCTTAATATTCCCTTGAGTTCAATGCTGCAAGGTCATGAACTAATCTATCTTGAATCTACACACCTCTTAATCTTCCCCATCTTGGTTCAGTGTTCAAATTCTCAACTTGCATGCCCTCAATTGAATGTGCATACATGCCACTTACCTTTCACATTCAACGCCTCACGATCTTTTCCAAGGTTCAATAATCTAACTTCATGAATTAACCAATCTTAACAATCCACACCTCTTAATCTTCCCCATGATTTAATGCGGAAAGTTTCGACAATGATGCCATCAATTGAATGCGAATGAGTGCCTTTCTCCATTCACCATGACTTATTGTTTTCTATAAATTGCATAGTTCTCAACTTGCATATCAAAAGAAATTAAAGTGTGCATTGGGAATGGATAGGAAGTAGAATAGTTGCAATTTAATTTGCAATGGAAAGTCAAATGTAAATAATTAATGTGTGCATTGGTAGTACTATAAGGTAGTTATGTGATAATTGCAACTGCGATAGACTATTATTATGGACAAAATTAAAATAACCAAAGTACCCTCCATTTTGGCAAACTTTTTTCCCGCCTAAATGACTACTTCTTGGGAGACTCCGCATTCTACTTTTCTATATAAACTAGTATTTTACCCGTGCATACGCACGGGTAATACTGTACGGTCGGCGTATTGTCATGAAGTCATAATAGTAAATTGGAAGATATTCATAAGTTGTGAACAATGTCCAAAATGTATGATTTGAAATTCACAGTGGAAAGAGATAGGTATTATGTCATATAACATACAAATGCAAATCATGGGTCGAAGTAATAAAAGGAGATTGACAATCAGAATTATATTAATCCATAATAATGTATTTTGACATTAGAGGTAAAATATATTTTCAAATTTATTAAAATAGTTGTGTTTGAAAAAGTTTTTAAAAAATCGGTATTTCTTATAATGTTATAATGGAATAAAAAAAATAATGGAGTAAAAATGAAGAAAAATGAAAATGAGATTTTAGGTAGAATATGCATCCCCGTTGGCCCTCCTTCCGTTGGCACTTCTATTGGCGCCTCGCTACTTCTCTCTATCGTTGTCACTCCCGCTTGCACTCTCGTTCTTAGATCTTATTGTCGATCTCTCGTTGCCACATGTTAACTCATATTTTTCTATATGATTAAATATACGTTGAAAGTTGCAAAATATAATTAAAAAAAGAGAAAAACTTGATAAAAGACAATATTTTCATATTTATTAAAATAGTTGTGTTTGAAAAGGTTTAAAAAAAATCAGACTTTAGGTAAAATATACGTCCCCGTTGGACCTCCCATTGGTATTTCTTATAATTTAATGATTTGAACTAAATTATTTAAAAAAATTATTTTGAAATTTTTGATAGTGGTTAATTTATTTTACAATTGTTAGCGGTTAAATTGATTAGACCTAGTAGTTTTAGGTAAATAGTAATTCTAGATCATTTAATATTAATTTAATCATTTGAATTGAAGTTTTCATTTATTTAAAAAAAGTTAAAACATAAACTTTTGATAGTGATTAAATTGATTGATTCAAGTAGTTTAGTAGGTTATAGTAAATAATAAATTTTAGATAATTTAATATTAATATAATTATTTTAATTAAATTATTAAAAATAATTTATTTTAAAATTTTTGTGGGTGGTTATAAATTGTTGACAATTTTTAATGGTTAAATTAATTTTATTATTTTAATTAATAGATAATAAATATATTGGTTAAAAAACTGAAACTGATTTAAAAAAATTAAAAAAAATGTCTTTTTCCCATAATCACTGACACGCGTCAAGATTTTTTCTCGACGACGCTACGCTCGAGTTTTTTCTACAACAGTTTTTTTTTTCCATAGTTTTTTGGGTCAACTTTTTTAATTTTGTCTCTATGAATTTTGTCTGTTGTGCTGTGAAATTTTTGCCACTCCTGCGTCGGTCTGTCCCACGTCAGTCTTTATCTCTTTGATGTTAGTCAAAAAAAGGTGCCAATTTTTGTCTTTTTGCGGCAGTTGTACCAAATTGTCCTTATTTTTGTCCAAATGGCAAAATTGGAAGATGTCTAATATTGTCAATTTGCTAGCACTTGATTTTATTAGATTTAAAGTAGACCACATCAGTCTTTATCTCTTTGATGTTAGTCAAAAAAAGCTGCCAATTTTTGTCTTTTTGCGGCAGTTGTACCAAATTGTTCTTATTTTTGTCCAAATGGCAAAATTGGAAGATGTCTAATATTGTCAATTTGCTAGCACTTGATTTTATTAGATTTAAAGTAGATTAATAAAGTAGAAGAAAAAGATACTAAATAAATTGAAGTGCTAATTTCAAAAGGTAATAACTTAAAACACTTAGCCAAGAATAATTAAACCACACAAAAATGGAAAAAAAATTAGAAGCTAAAAAAGATAATCAGCTTCTATTACTAAAGGAAAAAACTCACTTAACTTAAGTACATTTCCATATCAAAATCATACATACCAGGCACAATGGAGAAGGTATTTAGTTTATTATTTAGAATATCACTAAATATAAGTAAGTTAAAGAAATAAAAGTCTAAAAGAGGAAACAGTTAGGTGACTAAGCCAAATATTCTGGTAAAAGAAAACACCAAGCCCAATATAGTTTTATTGTTTCTACCAATATCATTAAGTGCTTACATGATTGGTCAAAGAAAATTAAGTGCTTACACGATAACTACCTCCTTTGTGCATTTTCCTATAGATTATAACTAGGTGAATGCCCGTGCGATGCACGGGTTGTTATATTTTTTTTATTTAATTTAATAAAGTTTATATATTAAAACATATAATATTTTTATATAGATTATGTATACGTATATTAAAAATATAGTATTATGTACTGGCAATTTATATATAAAATTATTCATTTTAATTAGGCAACATTCTTATATAGTGTATGAAGTTTTTGATATAATTAATTGACAAAAATTTTAATTAGATTAATTTTTGAAATAAAGTTTTACAAAAGTTAGAAACTTCATTAATACTGTAATATGAAAAAAATTGATATATATATATATATATATATATATATATATATATATATATATATATATATATATATATATATATATATATATATATATATATATATATATATATATATATATTTGAAGCAAAATTTTTATATAATTCTTTAAAATATTAGAATGTCAAATGTAAAAATAATTTATATTTTATTAGAGTTTCTTAACTAATTGTTTTTATTTTATTCATAAAACTTTATTAAGTGATGAAACATTTAATAGTTAAATGTAATTATATTGGAATTTATACAAAATGACTTATTTACTCGGTTTTTAGTAAGTCTATCATTGAAAAATGTTATTAATTATTTTTATTTTGTTAGTGTGCCCACATCTTAGTTATAGAAAAATGGAAATCCTCTTATATTATTCTTTGGTTATAGAAAAATGCAAAATGACTTATTTACTCCTGTGTTAATTTTAAGCGCATCCTCGCTTAATGTAGAATAGTCCGATACAAAATTTATTTTTGTCTTCATGACTTAACACGGGACTTAAAAAGAAAATTATGTAAGAATCATTTTATTAAATAAAATATAATAAAAGTAATAATATGATATTGAATATTTTTTTTGTCAAAAAAAAGTGATATTGAATATTTCTTGAAAAATTATAGAATGATGTTACCCGATAAGAAGATAAGAAGTGTCTTTCTATAATGAATAAATAATGTTTTAATTTTTTTTTTTGATCTTTGGTTCTTTTCTTATATATTTTTGCTCTCATCGTTCTTTAATTTACATTCTCAAGTTTCTCCTACCTTTTCATTCAGAGTGACAAATGCCCACCATCTAAAATATAGAAATATGTAAAATCTCGATGTTGGATTTAACCGTAAAATTGAGTTGGCTGGCATCGTGATGATGTAGAAAGCAAAGAATAATTCAAATTTTAGTCTTAATTAGAGGAAAATAAAAATGTAAAAATAAATAAACCAAGTTGTGTGGTTTTACCATATTTGAATCACTAACACATATTTACATGGCTTCCTTAAGAGTTGGTCGTACTATAAAAAACTTGGCCATACCATAAAAACTAAGTTGTGTGCTAAAAAGTTTAAACTTCTTCAACTCTTAATTGTATATTATAATAAATAAATAATAAAAGATATGAAATTTAAAGATGATTCAAGTCCTTTAAATTAGGTTACATTCTGGTTTTAGTTTCAAAAAAAAATCATCAACTTTTGGTCCTCATATTTAGAAAAGTACTAAATTAGTCCTTTCACTAACTTAGTCATTTCATAATTTTGACTTGGGAAGTGGAAGCCAAATTAATCATCACATGTCGAGTTTATAATCACTTTTCGTGAGTAAAACTGCTCTCTAACATCACTAACAATCAAGTGAACACTTTTCAAAAGTCAAATTACCATAAAATATAATGGTAATTGTAAACTCATTAAAAAAATTAATACATTATTGGTCAAAAATAATAAAGCTGAAATGATCAAAAATCAAATATAGATCTTTCAACACAAAAATAAAAATATGTGATGCTGTCAATTTATTGAAGAAATACCGTAAATTTGTTGAAATAGAATCTCTTTTTTCACTCATGTAGATCTTTTAGAATTTCCCTTTCTTCCTTTTTTTTTTTTGATTACTTCTTTTTCTTGCATATTACTTGATTCTTCATCATCCTCAGAACTTGAAAAATTAAGGATTGTTTTGTCAAGAACTTACATTTTTTTAACCCAAAGCGTATTAGTACTATTTTCTACACCTCACCTTAATATTCTCCTTATTTGAAACATAATATTAACAACCACATTTATAATATATAGGCTATGTGTAAATAGAGGTTTTTACAAAGGCAATGAAGATACATATAAGATGAAACATAAATAAAGATACATACTATCGAGGGAGGAAAAATAGGCAAATAAAATTGGAAATGGGCACATGTATTTCAAAAAGGAAGAACTCCTTTGTTTATGTTGAAATTAGACAATAAGAAGCAAATTAAAAGATTAGGTAGAGATGATGAAATTGGTTTGTCTTTGGAATACCTATTTATATATGATGAGGAATAGCAAGTGAAGTACAAATGAAAAAAAGCATCATGGTGACAATGAAGGAATATGAGAAGAGCAAGTGACAATCATAAGACACTCTCATAAAATATTAATGGGAAGAGCAATAGTTATAACCTTCAAAATTGAAAGCATTGATTCACAATTTTCCAATTATGACATACTATTGTTTAGCAAACCAAGTTCAACGCATGAAATACATGAAGTTAAGTTAAATGAATGGAATTAATGAGAGCCATAAAAATATATTTTTAAGTTACAAATAGTGTTATTTTTCAAATATATATATATATATATATATATATATATATATATATATATATATATATATATATATATATATATTGATTGGGAAATGTGTTTACAACAATATATGTAAATATTTATACATTTAAATAAATAATACAATTAAACTTATGAAACATAAGTTAAAAATATTTAATTGATCGTAAAAATAAGCAAATACATAAGTTAACTATGTCATAATGAAATTCAACAATTAAATATATGATGAATTAATTAAAACTATACCTATTCCACTCATATTACACTAACTCATGAGTTTATTTTTGTAATTAAAGGAGTAGTAAGTCATATTAATAAGAAACTCTTTCCTTTCAATGCATATATGTTACACAAAAAGAATTTCAAAGACCCACTAATTTTTTTATTCCAAATAAATTTAGATTAAATATATATATATATATATAATAATATAATAGGCCAAGTTTGATTTGTATTATACATTTAAATTTATGAAATATAATTTAAAGAAAACATTGGCATAGTTTATTAAAATATTAATAATAAACTCTTCCCTTTCAATGCATATAGTTACACAAAAAAGAATTTCAAAGAACCCACTATTTTTTTTTATTTCAAATAAATTTAGATTAAATTTTATTATAATTAATTAGAGATATTAAGTAAGGATTTAAACAATGAATAAAATAACAAATACGTTGAATAAAGATTAACTTTATAATAATATAATAGACTAAGTTTGATTTATATTATACATTTAAATATATGCAATATAAGTTAAAGAAAACGTAGGCATATTTTATTAACATATAGAAACTTTTTTTACATATTATATTATATTCTATTGTAACACAACATATAATATTCTATTATATAATACATTATATCATATTATACGTAGATATATGTCGGCAATTATTCTTGTCAATTGCTATAATTTTTTGTGAAGAAAAAAAATTCTATATTTATAAAAGAATAGAATCATTTTAATATAAATATAAAATAGTTAATTGATCTTCCACTAAGAATATCATTTAATAAGTTAGTGACAATTTATTTCTTTCATTAAAATTAATTATATCTGTATTATAAATTAATATTTTAATACACAAAAATCTTGAGTAAAATTGTGGAGCTTCCTTTGGGGATTCTTTTAGATGTATGTATGTATGCATAGATAGATAGATATAGAAATAAAAAGCTTATATAAATATAAAAAGCTTATTTGACATGAGTTTTTTATTTATATTTACCAATTATAATAGGTTAGATGAAATAAGAAATTATTAGTTGACCTTTAAAATTATTTTTCATGTTACAATTATGCATTTAAAGGGAGGGGTTTCACATAAATAATAGTTAAATACTATTTTACTAAGAGTATCATTTAATAAGTTAGTGGTTATCATGAAATGAAGTCTCATTTATGTGGAAATTATGAATAAATATTAATATAGTTAAAAATCTAATTGAAAAACAAAGGAAAGTGATGTGGAGCATCCTAGAGCTTGGAAAAAAGCTTCCTTTAGATATTTATATAGATTGCTGCATAATTAATTTTTTTGTAATCTTCAATAAATTGATGTTGTTGCACTTTAATTCCTTTAATTAGGTGCATTTCCCACCTAATTAAATGTTGTATTGGGAAGTGACATCATTGCAATTAAAGCTTGTATTAGGAATTGAAAGGTAAATAATCAAATCGTGCATTGAGAATTGAAGTAACATCATTTACACTTCAATTCCCAATACAAGCTTGAAGTGACAATAGCTTTAATTCAAATATAAAAAACCAAGAACCTAAAAAGTGACTTCTATTAGAAAGTGACTTTCTATTCACTTTTGCTTCTACCAAACAACCTAAAAATTATCTCATTTTCTACTCACTTTCTACCTTTTTGCACACCTTTTTGATTGTGAATGTCCTGGACAAAAGCTTCTTCAATACTGTGCTGTTTGCAAATCATGCTGACCTAAGTGACATAAGTGTTAAAAAAAACTTAAACACCACATTTTTTTTCTTTCATAAATTTTGAACGCCTCCTAAAACCCTCCTCCCTCGCACTCGCAGCACACTCTCTTGAGCCAGCTCGCCTCAACGAAGCCGTTACCCATCCAGACTCCGCCACAATCATTCCTCTTTCCAGGTAGTATATCTCAAATCCAACTTCACTTTTTCTTTTTTTGTTTTGTTTGAGGCTTCAGCGAAATTATGTCTTGTATTTAAAATAAACAACGCTTATTGATCGATCGAGTTGTAAATGAAAAAGACGGTAATCTAAATTATAAACTGCTGTTGTTCCCATTTCCATGATAAATCCCTTCAACTTTTGATTCAATACCTCTTATTTTCCCTAAAATGAAAATAGCAGCTTCATTTCATTCTCTTTTAAATCCCTAGTATCTTTTATAACAAGACAAACTGTAAATATAATGGCCATTAGGAAGAAATCTTTTAATTTTGAGAATCAAGTTTTGTTGATGTGATTCTTTATGTCATACTTTTATAATGCTCATCATATAAAAAGCATGTACAGACATAAGAAGATTCTTAATGCCTTTTCCTATTCTGGCCACTAGAAATAGGCAAGGTTGTCAAATAGCTGCTATAGTGGCCCTATAGCGTAGCGGAATTAAAGCAAATTGCTATTGTCCGCGATTCGCAAATTCCCATCTGTGCTGTCAAATAGCGGCTATAGATCATAATTTGTAAGGTGCCAAGGGACAATTGAAGACTATCGTAGTTGAATTCTTTATATTGTTGAAACCTCAAACAATCTTGAGAATATCAGGAATGTGAATCAGTGCCTCTTAGCTCTTATGTAATGTGTTTGAGTTTTAAAATTGCTGCTTTTCATCGTTAATTTCTACTTTCCTTGTAGCATTTAGTTTTTCAACATCTGTTCATGGTATGTCTACTTAACAGTTTGGTTTTATTTCCCCATGGCAACTTCAGTTTTTGCTGTTATCTATAACATCTTATACAGGCAGGCGATCGGTAACAATAACTGTTTTTTCCGCTTCCTAATTTACTTTCTTAAATACCCTTTAGGTAGGATTTTAAGAAAAAACTATTAGCAGAAGACAAAAATGCCATAATTAAGAGATAAGTAAAAGACCTGTTAATGTGAATCAATGATCGATGCACAGGAGCTTGCAGTACGCTATGGACGGTAATGCTTGGCAATCGCAACCCCGCGGTTTGGGTCGTCCATTCAAGCACCATCCTCCCACTTCAACGCCGCCCCCGGTAATATTCAATTTAATTTTATTATCAGGGAATGACACTAGGGTTATAATATTCTCCTTACGTATGTATAATTCATTAATTTAGTGGCAATTGGGTGTAGGTTGTTGTTGGAGACGAACATTCTGTGAGTGTGAGTGTGAATGTGAGTAATTCGGGGTCTATAAAGTGGATGATGCCCACTGGCACAGGAGCTTGCAGTGGCAGTGCTATGGATGGTTCAGCCTGGCAATCACAACCCTGTGGTCGGGATCAAGGTCGTTCATTCAAGCACCATCCTCCTACTTCAACACCGTCACCGGTAATATTTAGTTAAATTTTATTATCTGGGAATTTTTTACTTAATTATCTATGATTCATTAGTTTAATGGCTATTGGGTGTAGGTTGTTGTTGGAGAAGAACATTCTGTGAGTGTAAGTGTGAAAGTGAGTAATTCAGGGTCTATTAAGAATGGAAGAGATATTTGGCCGCAAAAGTCACATGATCACGGGAGCAAAAATGATTATGGGTCCATTAAGAATGGAAGAGATACTTGGCCACAAAAGTCACATGATCACAAGAGCAAAAATGATTATGGGTCTATTAAGAATGGAAGAGATGCGTGGCCGCAAAAGTCACATGATCACTGGAGCAAAAATGATTATGGGTCTATTAAGAATGGAAGAGATGCTTTGCCGCAAAAGTCACAACATCACCGGAGCAAAAATGATTTTGGGTCTATTCAGAATGGAAGAGATGCTTTGCCGCAAAAGTCACAACATCACTGGAGCAAAAATGATTATGGCAGAACGCTCCATCTCCACATGGCCAACAAGTTAACTATTTGTGACGACGAGGATGTTTCAGTTTCTGAAACTAGCACACCCACACATCCAGCGAAAACAGAGCCCTTTGATATTTTTCGAGACATTGCTTTGAAGCCTTCTCTATTAGTAAACATCAAAGCAAGGAAGATGGCAATGGAACGAAGCAGCAACAGTGGGGATGTATTAAGGCCTGGCATGGTCCTTTTGAAGTCCTACATTTCGTTAAGCGATCAGGTGAAGATAGTGAAAAGATGTCGGGAATTGGGGATGGGTCGTGGAGGGTTCTACCAGCCTAGTTACAGGGATGGTACTAAACTGCATTTGAAGATGATGTGCCTTGGCAAAAACTGGGATCCCCAGACATTTCAATATAGACACCGACGCCTATATGATGGCGCCCACCCGCCCCACATTCCCGTCGAATTCCATCAGTTGGTTCACGCTGCAATCCGTGATTCCCATTCCCTCATTCAACAACATACCAAAACTCCCAACTCCAATCCAGAACATCTACTTCCCTTCATCTCTCCTGACATTTGTATTGTCAATTTTTACTCACCATTTGGCCTTCTGGGTCTTCATCAGGCATGTAAATTCTTATAATTATTCATCAATACAACTGTATTCTGCACTTCATATATCACACATTTTGATTATTCTTGCTGACTTGCAGGACAAGGATGAAAGTGAAGAGAGTATTCGTGCTGGCATACCTGTCGTGTCCTTCTGTATTGGAGACTCGGCAGATTTTTTGTATGGTGATGAGAGGGATATTGACACGGCGAAGAAAATTTTACTGGAATCGGGGGATGTTTTGATCTTTGGTGGCGAGTCTAGAAACATCTTTCACGGCATAACTAATATTCACCCAAATACTACCCCCCACCTCTTGCTCCAAGAAACTAATCTACGCCAGGGCAGATTGAATCTTACTTTCAGACAGTACTAAACTTATAAGCCATATGCTTTCAAGTGCTTCTACTCTCTCATCTGCGGGTACTCTCTCATCTGAGCCTCTAATGCTATGCTGATTTTTGTAGCCAACTTCTCTGCCTTATGACTGGAATTTTGACAATGTGCTTGAATAAATTAGTTCTTAGTTAATCCCAAGATACTTGTAATTTGATATTACTTTAGGTTTTGGCTTTGTTTTAGTTTGATTTATACATTTTATGCATGTTTTTTCGAAGCCTACAATGTTACTCTCAAGTCTCACCACTATTAATTTGATATTTTGTCATATTTTAGCGCTATGTGACTCACCATGAGTAGGGTCACTCCAATGGGTAGATCGTAGATGTATTTTAAGGTAACAACTATTAAAATTTGTGAGATAAATAGTGCATACTGCATACATATGAATATGATGCTTCCTTGTTAAGCATCAGTTTGATTCTTTGTATACTGATATATCTTAAAAAGAATTTTATAAATTTGTATCAGTTAGTAGCTCTGTCATTTGTGAATAAATATATTGCACTGATTTGATGAGTTACAAATTGAGAAGTTGTGCATATAATGTTATAATCATCAAGTAATGAGTTGAATGTCTTGACCTCCTTTTCCTTGATTGTGTACATTTGCAAACAACTTGGACATTGCTTTTATCTTCTTCTGCACAGCTCACCACTATTTTGTTTCATACTATTATGAAACATTTCATGTTTACCGTGGCAACCTTGTGTCGTATAAAAGCTTAGATAGTTATCATGTGTTAATCTTCTGGTTCTATGCTCCGATTTTCAATATTTGAACTGAGTTTTATTTTTGTTATCTCAGGTAAATGATACTTTTTTTTTAAACAAAAGAAAGAGATATATAGCCTCGTTAAAACCTTTCTGATGCAAAACTCTCATTAGGAAAAAAACATCAGGAAGGAGGCAATAGTTGAACCCAGCTCATCTAGGGACAGAGGAGCTAACAAAACCTGTAGTTAAGCAAACCTAGCTTATTCCTGCAAAAGTCTTCCGCAATTAAGCTCGGGATGAGACTCCACCAAGTAAAGCCACTTGAGTTAGTTCCATGACCTGCAAGCTTATCAGCACAAACATTACCTTCTCTATAAATGTGAGTGCACACAAAATTCATCTGTCTAGTTAAGTATAAACAATTGTTCCATCCGTTGCGGAGTTTTTAGGGAACAACATTACAATTCTTAAAGGCCGAAACAACTAATTGAGAGTCACATTCTAACCATAAAGACATCCAACCTTTATCAAAAGCAATCTCAATTGCCAGCATAGCTCCAATAAGCTCAGCATGAAGGGCATAATCATACCTATCGGAAGTGAAAAACACCCAGGGCGTGAGCACTCCCTGCCTCCAAAAATACCACTACAGGCAGCCGGCCCAAGGCTCCCTTTAGCAGCACCATCTGTATTGCACTTAATCATGTAAGGAGCAGGTGGGGTCCAAATTACCTCTTTGATGTTTGAAGAATTTTTGTAATTACCATTGACATTAAAAGCTTTTATAATCATAAACTCAGCAACAGAGGAAGACATTGTAGATTTAGAGGCATTTCCTACTAAAGTCACATTGGAAGTAGTTAAGTTGATAGCAGTATGTAAAGGGATCACATGATTATCAAATCTAGCTCGGTTCCTGCAATACTAAATCACCCAAAAAATGTTGTCAATAGTAGTACAGACAATGCCACTCAATTGAGGACTCCAACCATGGGAGGTCAAGGATAAAATGATGTGGAAAGAAGCAGTGTCAATATTGAGGCTTATGATTCCTCCAAGCCAATTAAACATGTGTTTGGCGAATGGGCAGACCAGGAAAAGGTGGTGAGAAGTCTCAGAATCACTACCACATAGGTTACAAACAGAAACCACGGTGCATCCTCTATTCCAAAGTTGGTCATCTGTAGGCATCTTATTATGAATAGCCCTCCAAAGAATAAAAGATTTTGAGGGAGGAATAATTCTTCCAAAATGTCTTAGTCCAGGGGACAACCTGCACAGCGGGAGCGTGAAAAAGGAAAGAATCTCTGAAAGTCAGATCTCCTGAATTAGAGCAATCCCACATCAATTGACCCCCCACCAGGATATTAAGAATAACAATGTTCTGAATTTCGGTGTAAATTTGGGGGAAACGATTTATGAAATCGGTAGGGATAGACCATCTTTCGTGAACTATAAAATAACTAACCGTAGCCTTGAGGTCCCTATAAAACTTGATAAAATATTAAAGGTTTAAAAGAAAGTTATGAAAAATTTATAATCTTTAGTGGTCAATCTTCTAAATGTCGAATTCAAAGTACACAAGGAGAAAACTCATTGTGGGATGATTTTTTGTAGAATTTGTAATGTTGTAAGCAGCACAAATTGCCATTTTCTCAATGTCTTCATGAAAGCAGATTCCTTCCAAACCGTTAATGCACAACCGCTTTGAAGTCTCCATCCTCTAATAATCAATCCTTGAAGAGTGGTTTAGCCCATCCATATACAAAAGGTGAGGATGAGCTAAACCACGTCTCAAGGATTGGCTATTAATGGTAATATTATCCTCGTCTTTTTCTCAAGTAATACAACACTGAAAGCAAAAACATCGGCCTCCTCTATTAACTGTGCTCGTCTAACATATTTTAGATCCACGCACCCGTGACTTCCCTTCCATGAGTTCCTTGACACGTGTAAGATATGTGTGTTCGTTGCGGATACAAATTTGCTAACGCAGGTACGTGGATCCAGAATATTTTAGGCGCAACAGTGTATAACACGCGAGTCATTGTGATAGTGCAAGTAGTCCAGCAACTTTTTACATCCTAGTGCGGAAGACGTTTTTGGTGGTGAGTAACTAAGAGGTTTATTGGTGGTGAATAACTTAGAGGATCTTGTTTTTTATATTTGGATTATCGGTTATTGTGATCTCCTACGGAAAAAGAGCATTTATAATAGGCCAAACTATGAAGGTTGTTAGGAGTCATGGATGTCATTAGTTGTGCATGTATTACGGCACAAATATCTCACTCTATTACTTAGTCAATTTTGATTATAAAGAGGACTATTATCTCTTAGGAATCAAATGCCTTGTGATGTTGCACCAATAAAAAAGCCAAATAGAATCAATTGATTTTGTCAAACATATATATATATATATATATATAATTAGTTATATATATATATATATATATATATATATATATATATATATATATATATATATATATATATATATATATATATATATATATATATATATATAACTAATTTTTGTACTTGTTGGTCGTTGGATACAATACTGCTCAAAAACAAATTCTGCTTTACAATCCTTTTGATCCGATTTTGTTCTTTTAATCGTGTTTTTATTTTTTTTTGTTTAGTCATTGTACTCTTTTTTTGCTTTGGTTTTGGTCTAGTCCCCTTAGTTTTTTGTCTTCGCTTCTCATTTTTTATTAGACTCAATTTTCTTTGGTAAAAAAATTTGTAACAAATTTCAAATGTCGGATTAATTAAAAATTATATAAAATAGAAAACTAAGAATAATGTTCGATTAGGCTCGAAGCCGTGCCCACCAAAAAAATAGGCCAACTCATGACCCAAACCTCTCCAGTGGTGGCTTGTAACGCTTTAACCCTACCATCAAGGGACCGAGATCAAATCGTATAGGATCAAACGGCTCCAAGCCATTCACTATACAATATATATATATATATATATATATATATATATATATATATATATATATATATATATATATATATATATATATACCCTACAATGGTATACCAGCCATTTAACCGATCTCAACCATTATGCATCTTGACTAACAAGTTCAAGAGCTGAGAATTCTTACCCCTGACTATATATGGTTTGATGATTTTCATGCATATATATTACACATCTACAGAATTTTGTGAGTTTGAGAACATTCTTGAAAACAAATTAACAATAAATTCAATAGTTTATAATTTTTTTTACCAAAACTCAATAGTTTATTAAATATAGTAATATAGTAAATTCCTACTAAATTGAGAATACACACAATAAACCACTACAGCAGGAAAAAGAAACAGGGATGTTTTTTTTATCCATTGAGGGTGCTTTCGGTGCCCCAAATCTAGTGTCACTTTGTTGCAAGCATTCTACAGAGCGCACAATAAGCGCCTCTAATTATTAGAAAACAGGAGTGCTCGCAAATAAAGCGCCTATGTTGGTCTTAGCGCCTCTAACAATCGGGGGCGCTCACAGTAAAAAGCACCCCTGTTGGTGTTAGCGCATTTGACAATCAGAGGCGCTTGCAGTTAGAAGCGCCCCGGTTGGCTTTTCTTACTCTCATTTTCATCAACCAACAACAACTAATATCAACTCAACAACCAATATGAACCAAATTTCAAGTCAACAAACCAATTGCAAATCAAATTCGATGCAACTAATAAACTTATAAATCATTAACAAAGTACGTACTAACAAAAATTACATAAATCATTTACTAAATTCCGAATGTCAACATAGACATGACGGCCTCAATATGGATTACTTCGTTTTTTTATGATAATACTAATTACTTCATTTAGGGTATGTTTGGGATGTGGTTTTGGGAGGGAAAGACTTGGAAAAGATTAGTCAATATTTTAATATGTAGTTTAGATTTAAAAAAAACTAAAAGAATATATAACTTGATAGATAACAATATAACATTTTTAGTCACATTTTATTTATTTTTAGAGACGTTTTATAGCTTCCTTAAATTATAATTGAAAAATATGCTCTCCCCTCCCTCCCCCTCCCAAAACCCCCTCCCAAACATACCCGAAATCGACTTGAAATCTAAAAGTATATTTGTTTGTCATTCCTTTGGCATGATCAAGTTAAGATGTCAGAAATGATTGATATAATTAATTTATTATATCCCCAAAATGCCATCAACACTACAAAATAATTGCTTAAAACGGTATCAGTATTTATCTCTAAATTACTATCGATTACAGCAAAATGAAACTTTGGTCAAAGATAAAGAACCAAAAATGCTACTAAACTTCGAAGTTTTTCACCTCAATCATATGAAACTTTGGTCCTTTATCCTTTTTTTTTTCTCACTTTCGTCATTTATCTTTCATCTTCGTGTTAGTTTGGTTCTTTATCTTATATTTTTCTCACTTTGGTCCTTTATCTTTCATATCTGTTTCTGTATAGTCTTTTAAAACAAAAACTCAGAAAAATAAAGAACACTATGAATGTCTTCAAGCACACCAAGATCCATTCAATTTCTTGTTTCTTGAATAACTCATACAATACGCGACTAAAGTGAACGAAAATGGACTCTAACTTGATTTTTTTGGAAGTAATTCAATTCAACCAAAATCAAGCCCAGAACAGTGTTAATGCGCAAAATCAATTCTGGAACCAAAATCTTGAATTTGATTTTCAAAAAACCTTCAATCTCAACATTGGTAATTTTACTATCGAGCACCAAATTGAATGATTATTGAGCTTAAAATTCTCAAAATTCAACAAAAAATAAGAATATGGTAAGCATTTTGTTTAGAAAAGCACTGAAATGCAAAATAATGTGAAGAAGTAATTCACAGCTATAAAAACGTGTTTTTGCTCTTATTTTCTCATTTCTCAACCAATTTGCGCCAAATCAGTACTGTGCTCAGCTCGTATTGAGTTCATAAAGTGATCAATAGCCACTACAAGAAAATCGCTGATTTGCCACGGACATTTCCGTCGCAAAATGTACAAATTTCCGTGGCAAAACAACATTTTCCACGGATTTGCCACAGACAAAAATTGGTGGCAAAAACGCTCGTCGCAAATCGTTTGCCACGGACTTTTCCGTGGCAAATTTTTCCGTCGCAAACCCGTGGCAAATTTTTCCGTCGCAAATCCGTGGCAAATTTTTCCGTCGCAAACCCGTGGCAAATTTTTCCGTCGCAAATTTTAAAAAAAAAATAAAAAAAATAAATCCAGCAATTTGTTATGATCCAACATCATTATCATAATATAAAAGGAACATGAATCCACAGACAAATACAGAGATCATCATCATACTCCCTAATCCTAAACCAAATCGAAAACATCATACTCCCTAATCAAAACCAATACAACATAGGAGAAAAGGCCACAAGACCAAATTTTGACTCTACAACAAACTCATTCGTCCCTAGAAGAGAAGAACTCAAACTAACTGAAAGCAAAGAAAAGGGAGTGCGAGAATTAAATGTTTAGGCTCATAAGGAGCAATCCAACCAACTCTTCGTCGGCCTCGCTACTGCAAGTAATCGAGTCATCGCACTATCTGTTGATTCGGTATCCACAACAACAGCCTCCTCCTGACTTCCTTCCTCTTCATGCTGTTACTCCTGGCTTCCTTCCTCTACATTCTGTTCCTCTGTGTAGTGTTCTTCATTTTGTTCAGTCAACTGCAACAAAAGGACAACAAAATAGCTTTTGTAATTCTACTTAGTGTTTTATATTAAAAAAACTCGGATTGTGATTAAGAACATAGTATGAATACAAAAAAACTCATGCGCACATAGTATATGACACTATTTAATCCATGGGAAGCTATGAAATTGCTATCTTAGAATTAAGGAGCCACAATAGCAAGCACAAACACAAATAAAAGCAAATATGGTAAATTGGCATTCTTAAAAACCAACAATATCAACCAGAAGAAGGTGACAAATAATGAAGCAACCCATATATAAAGGGAGAAAAACAAAGAATGTCACATAGAGTACAAAAAGGTGTAGCAACATGAGAAAGAAATGTGCCGAAACACGTTGATGAGAAAAAATTTGCATTGAACCTCTGAGAGTTTTAATCTTGAGGATAATCATACTTAATCTTTTCTGAAGTCTTATATGAACTAATTTGTCAAACATATAATATTTCTACCTAATGAATCAGATAAATTGATGTAAATGAATCAAATTTGACTTGAAAAGATAAACACTAACATTGAGATTATGCAATGGGTAGGTCAGAACAAAAAAAATGCATGCTGCAGACTTTTTCCCAGGCATTAGAATAGAGTAATTAAGTACTATACTCACGAGTACAATAAATTCATGGGATAATAGATTTGCACAATGCTCTCTTTTAATTGAGTTCCATGTCCATTAATTGTTTAAGCACAATTAGCAGCTTAGTAGAGAGTTCAGTTCAAAATTGATTAGAAGATGACAGCCTCAAATTAAATAAAATAGAAAAGAATACATTAAACTACATGAAGCAAAATTGTCTTAAATACATGAATGGTTGCAGCTGGATAGTTTGAAAACAATAAAGTGATCATCCATAAGTAAGTTAGACTGATGGAATTGACTTCAAAGGATAAATGAAGGTGGGGAAGAATTGTGGGATATTGGATAAGTCAAACTCTAATACAGGATGCAAACATCATGGCAAAGGTGCAAATAAATGAAATCAATAATAAACTAAAGAATTATGGCGAGATAAACAATTTTAGTTTGACTAAGAACAAAAATAGAGGACTACAAAGATAACATACTTAATAACAGAAAAGACCCTGCCAAGAAATCAAGATACAATCGAAATAGCCAAAGAATGTTGAGGTGGGAGTAAAATCAAGCCTCAACTAAAAAGACCACAATTGCAAATATATAGCTAATCAAGATTCAGCAAATCATATAGAAAGATCCACTCTCATCAACTTTTTTCCTTTTCTAAAATAGACTTATAAACTTTCCCATCCTATAAGATATACATCTACAGTTTGTTATAATCCATCCTAAAATAGTGTGAAAAGACAACGGTACAGAGACTTACGATCTTCGATCGGCATTTCCCGCTCTTGAGGGCTAAGATCAGTCGATCATTATAATCCAAAAGATGCTACATGGTGATGGGGAAAAGCGAGCTTAGCAACAAATGATATTTGAAATTGAAAACTTGAAGCCATTGGAAGAAAGAAATTATGGGGAAAAAGGTCAAAACTCACAAAGAATTCTAATGTGCTTGTACGGTAATGTACGGCGATTAATTTGTGTGGGATGTGCTTGTAAGAACAATTTCAATCTCTGTTGCAACAACAAAAAAAACAGAATTGAAGTTCAAAAAGTAAAAGAAGAAATCTGAAAATGAAATACTCGATTAAAATACCAAAGAATTCTAACAAGAGGATACAAAGAACTCCGCCATATGTTGAAAAACACTGCTATGAAATGATACAAAACCAAATTGTTAGCAACAACAACCAGCGTGCATACTCAAAAACATCATGTTCAAGTTCAAGTATGATGAAAAAATCCTCTTAATTTATATGATCTGAATACCAAATAATCTTTAAAATAAGCATTACAGCTAGTTAGAATCACAACAATAGATAGCAAAATAAATCTTTTATCAACAACAAAAACTTTCTTAGAACGTATTTGATGAGCATTACCACATGCTCACTTAGGGCCCATTTGTTTAAGATTGAAAAAAAGTTATTTTCAGATAAATTAATATAGATATGATTAAAAAAGGAAAACAAGTTTTTGGAGATTTTTATGCAAAGCAAGAGATGATTTGTGTTTGTTTACCATAATGAAAAACATTTTCCTGCTTTTCACTCATCTAGCACACTCATTAAAATCGAGATCATTTCACGAAGCTACTCAAAATATCTTTTCATCTTAGAAACACTAACACGAAGCCCAATATAGTCATTACGGTGATCATAGGAATTGAAACACTACCAATCAACAAAACTAGCTTAAATTTCATTATTTACATCCGGAAGCAAAACTTACCAAAGAGAACTCACGCAATTTTGAGTTGCCTTCGTGATACTTATGAAAAACCTATACTCCTCAAACAAGTTTGAAGTCATGCATTCAAAAATCAATTTCTCCCTGTTGACACGGACCATGAACAACAAGATATTAGTATTAACCCACAGATCAAATAATAGTTATTTAAATCAGAAATAAATAATAACTAAGAGGTCAGATAATCATTCCTCATACATTTCATTAACTAGTATTAGGTTAAGGGATCAAACAATACAAAATGTTTCTTCATGAATGATTTCGGAAAATTTCCAAGAGTAGATACATACTACATAGTATCTAAAGTTGTAGAGATGAGAGGATACAAGCTGCCATGAGAGGATTTTCAAACAAGGGACAAGATAATACACATCTGAATCTGAACTTAGAAGTTGAAAACTTGGACTTCTTTCCCTATGGGAATTGAAAGATTTAATAGTTACAGGTAGAGCGAGCTAAGAAAACCATAAAAGGCTTCTAAGATATTAATTATAGAACCCCAAAAGGTTGAAAAAATTTGTTTTCGTTTAGTCCGAGCTTCCAAAAAAACAGCACTAAGATATTAGTTATTGAACCAAATTGGCCGGATGAAAAACTTTAAAAGCAATTACCTCTTCACAAGTGATTCCTTGAATCGGGCAAGTATTTGCACCATTGCACCGATAGTTAATCGATCGAGAGAACATTTGATGGAAGTACGAGTTTGCTTCACTATAATGTCATCCGCAAATCCATCGTAAGTAGATGAATCAGCAGTCCCACCATTTTGAAGTCTTGGATTTGTTTCTATCATAGATATATGCAACCTCTCCATCTCTTCTGAAAGTAGTCTAGAGTTGACCAACTCGGTGTGAGATTTAAGAACTCAGTAATTGGACAAAGTCGGGTCCCAAATAAAAGTGAAAATTAGAGACCAAAGATAGGCATAAACACAAATTGATTCAAGTAAAACCTTCAAAAATGTAGCAGCTTGTCTCAAATGATTGAGATTCATAACACCACCAGATCGATGAAAAGATTTGCGCATGCAGTTTTGCGATCCGCTGTGTGGACTTCCTTTAAGAACTTAAGGCACTCTCGCAAAGCAAGCATACATATATCAACCACTATTCTGCGACGATAAATTCAAAGACAACTTAAAAGGCACAAGACTAGAAGATCGCATAAATTTGTATGGTTAGAGTCTTGGTAAATCGTAAATCGGGGGCATGAGGGGAGGAAACATCACCTCAAAAAGACATCCTTGTACGTAGTTAAGTTGTTAGTCAACCACTTCTCAAGGTCAATAAATTCTTTTCTTGAAGCAAAGAAATGCCAACCTTATACTATAATAAGAGGAATAGTGTCCACACCACTCGGTGATAGAATCAGAAAACAAACAACAATTAAAAATGGCAAACAATAACAAAGTCAATAGATTGGCACCCAAGAGACAAAGTTAGAAAAATTACCGCAAAGGTAACAAAAAAGGACTCGGAGGGAAGTGAGAATTCCTCATTTTAACAAATTTTAGGTTCGGAAAAGAAAATTTTAAGTGATGACCAACTTTAGCTATTACAAAATGACCCAAAATGAAAAGTTCACAGCTCACACTTTATATGAGAGTCACCAAAGCTCTTGGCCGATGTCTACAATTCTCGTAATCTCGTCTACTTTCGGATCCAACAAGCCTGTAAAATGACAGAAAAATTACACAAACCCCAAATCCCAAATCAGTCCATTAAGTTCGATCAATCGAAAGTAAAAAATAAGTGAAACGAAAAATAAACCGGCACAATTTTGTTCACCATTAAGTTCAGAAAAATCATCAAATCTAACCATTTATTGACTCTTATCACCCCATCGTAAATATATGTAGTGCAAGTTCATGAACTTGAAAGTTAAAGAGTGTATTTAGAGACGGCATAAAAAGAAAAGAGAATATTTATCAAAATTGCCGAGCATCGTGCCAAGCGTTTCTATTAAACCGCTTAACAAAGAATCCTCATTTGATTCTCCATCTTCCCTTTATAAACAACATTTGGAGCCTTTTCTCCATGTTCGGATACTATATTCTCAACAAGAAAACCAGACGCTTGCGTTATTAAGTTGCTCCAAAGTAAATTCATGAAATCCAGTTCCATTATTGGCCACATTCCTATACTCGTTTCTGAAACAATCATAGCTATAAACATAAATCAAGTATCAACGATCGCTTATTCGTAAAATCGTAATGTACTACGGATATATCACATTCAACCTACCTCCTCCATTTGGTACTTGAAGAATAGATGCCTTAACTTGTGAATCAACACAACATGGCATCAAACTAGAGCACTCAAATCATTATAGTAATATTTGAACCTAAACTCAAAAAGCAATTTTGATTCTCATCCATCGAACAAAAATGAATATCATAAATAAGCAAAAAAAAGTGAAACCACAAAACCTAAGAAGACCAAAACAAAATCGAATCGAAATCAAAATCAATATCAAAATCTAAATCTAAACCCTAACCTTATATAAATCATAAGAAAAGCAAAAATTGGGGTTAGGGTTTTGAGAGAGAGGGGGATTCAAAGTTTCAAATTTTGAAGAGAGAGTCTTGGGTTTAAGAGAGAGTTCTGGGTTTAGGGTTTTACAAAAAAATTGGGATTTACTCAGATTCAAAAAATTGGGATTTAGGGTTTAACAATAACTGAAATTAGCAACAAATTAATGATAATGGCAAGTCTTACCAGTAGTACGTAAGACGCGTCGGTGGAGGATAACGGTGGCGAATCGGAGAACGGCGCCAGAGAACAAAATCAACGCCGCAGATTAAAACCGAGGTCGCGAGGGAGAAAGAGAGGCTCGAGGAGAAAGAGAGAGCGCGATGGGAGAGGGCGGTGAAGGACGGAGGAGGACCGTGGAGGACGGAGGTCGTGGGAGGAGAGCAAGGAAAACAGATGCGGGGGGAAGGAGGAAAACTGCATGCGAGGAAGGATTAAAAAACGTACTCGGTTGTTAGATTAAAACGAGGTCGTGGAAGGAGTGTGGGTTTTATTTGGGATTTGTCGTTTGCCACGGGTTTGCGACGACTTGTCCGTCGCAAATTAGCGACCGAAATCATTTTCCGTGGCAAATTTGAGCGGGATTTTTAGCGCCTAGTCCATAAGACTTTTTTCGTCGCAAATCCGTGGCAAATTAGCGACGGCCAATCCTCCGTGGCAAACTTTAGTGGCAATGCAAGCTTATTCTTGTAGTGAGCAAACTGTGTACAAATGGAAGCCACTTTCCCCAACGTAGATGAGTAACCGACAAAATCGTGGATACTATGAACCAATAATGTGATTATAAAAAAATAAATTTCCTAAAAAGTACTAATTTTTATTTATTTTTTATAAAATATTCATAGCTAATTAGTCCGACTTTTTCTAGTAGCGTAAGGATTAAGATTTAATCAAGCAAGTTAAAAAATAATTAGTCAAGCATGTTATAAATAGTTATGGACAAGTTGATAATTTGAGTACTTATTTACCTTTTTTTTAATCAAGCAAATTAAAAAATAATAGGTTAAATATACTTTTAGCCCCTATAAAATTTTACTATTTTGTTTTTAGTCTCTATAAAAATTTTCATCAACTTGTAGTCCCTACAAAATTTCACAATTTTGTTTTTAGTCCCTATAAAATGTAAAATCATGAATACCCGTGTATACCTTTAGAATTTGTGAATGATATTTTGCATTCATGTTAAGGATATTAAAAACATCTCTCTCTCAAAGAATAAGCTCAAAATTGGATTTCTAGGTTAGTATTTCCTTTACTTTGTTTCTTGAATTTTTTGCATTTAAAAAATTAATATTTAATTCATCCCTTGTTAGAAAATTCCAAGTTTTTGTGGGAGAGATGTTTATAATGTCCTTAACATGTATGCAAATCATCACTCAAAAATTAAATGGGCATACATAAGTTGGCATTTTATAGGGACTTAAAACGAAATTGTAAAATTTTATTGAGACTAAAAGTTGATGAAAATTTTATAGGGACTGAAAACAAAAAAGTAAAATTTTATAGGGACTATAAAAACATATTTAACCCAAAAATAATTAATCAAGCATGTTATAAATAGTTATGGACAAGCTGATAATTTGAGTACTTATTTACCTTGTTTAGCTCCGCTTTTCTTGTGTTATTTTTATAGCAATTTGAACGGTATATAATGCTAAAATTAGTTATGAATTTTTCAGCAACCTAATAGTTTGGGTTACAGAACTTTTAGCAAAACATTTTCATCAATGTGTTTAATTTTGAATTAGTCAAAGCATTTACATCCGCGTGTTTTAATTGTTTAAACTAGTATAAATAGGGTAGGGATGAGAAACTGAAACTCACAATATTTCGGCATATTATTTGTTGTCATGAATTAAAATTATTTTGCAATCATGATCCTTTCTTCACACTCAACCAAATTAAAATTGGCTGATTCAGCTGCAAGGCATGAAAATGATCGAAGAAAGTGTTATTAATCATGTGCTTTCTTCATCTGGGAGGGTTGACACAATCCAAACAATTGATTTATTACACTCAGTTTTAGAAACACAAATTGGCTGAAGTTTTCCATGCTTTTTTTTTTGGTTGGATATGAAGGTAGTTATGTACATCTTTTGGGACTGGATGTTTCCAAGGGCTGAATACGAATGTATATAGTTATATCTAGATGGGTTGTCTACACTGAATAAGGTCGCCGGGATAGACTACCGCCATAACAACCTCCCCTGGGCATGTTATGGTGATAGTCTATCCAGGTGACTCATTCATTGTAGTCGGTGGAATGATGTAGTGTATGTTTCAGCAGAATTTGTTATTGTAACACCCCAACTTTTTTTTTTGAAGCAAACAAGGCTAAGCCATTTCATTCATTAAAATTGTCGAAATACATGAAGGAATAAACTCATGCACTTGGTGACTAGCAAAACATTGAGCCGCCCTAGCTAAGCTATGAGCCACACAATTGGCTTGTCTCCTAATATAACTGATGGTGCAGTTACTTAAAGATTGATAGAGTTGTTTACAATATTGAACAATGGAACCAAACTCATGAAAAGAGGGAATGCCACGTTGAATAGCATCCACCACAGCTTTGCAGTCCAATTCAAGATCAACATTACTGAGCTGAAGTTGTTGAAGCCACTTCAAAGCTTCAAGAAGACCCACGGCTTCTATCTCTGAAGGTGTGAGAAAGCCATCATACCATCCAGACTTAGCAGCAATAAAATTCCCCAAATGATCCCGAATACAAATGCCAAATCCAGAACGCGTTCGAGACTCGAACCATGCGCCATCAACATTACATTTATACCTGCCCTGCATCGGCCTCATCCACTGTTGTCGACCTGAAGTTTGCAAATCCGACATCTGCACATGCTGCTGTGCATTATTTCGGTGAGCACACCAATCCGACACCACCAGTCGAGCCTCAACAATCGCCATAGCTATCGCTTTTCGCCGGTTCCACACCATGTCGCTTTCTCCGCTTCCAGGGCACCGATAATTGCTTTGCAAAAATCACTAATCGACATCGCTGCCTAACGAACTCGCAGAATGAGAAAAACATGTCAACAGCTCCGTCGACGTGCTCGTATCTTTCATCAATATAATTCCATAAACCATCACTTTCCCAAACCTGTTTAGCCTTCCTACACCCAAAGAAGACATGCCAATCATTCTCAAAAGCTTCGCTGCACATCGGACAAAGAGGAGAGCAGTTCACATGCCTTCCAATGAGTCGTTCTCGTGTTGGCAGACAACCACGCATTATACGCCAGAGCAGAATTCTCAGCTTGCTAGGAACCTTGAGAGACCAGATCGCATTCCAATTACCCTCAACCCGAAGGTGAGCAAGATTCATCAGGTGTTCCATAGCAAAATAGTATCCCGACTTAACCGAGTACATTCCATCCTGACTTAACGCCCAGACCATATGATCATCTCCGATGGCTGCAACTCGTGGCATACTCAGAATAACTTGAGCATCAGCAGCACTAAAAGTAGTTCGAATTAGTTATTCCTTCCACCTATTGGTACTACCATCTACAAGATCGTGAGACATGTGATAAGATTTCTCTCAAATTTCTGGCTGCCCAAGATACATAAGGGTTATCACCGCCTCTGGCCAAGGGTCATCCCAAATCAAACACTAGAGCCAACACCGACTTTCCACCGCAAATCTCCATTTACTATTGCCCGTGAAGCACGGATGCTACGCCATATAAAGCTTGGGTTGTGGCCAATAGATGCCCCAAGAAGTCCCCTCTAGGGAAGTATTTGGCTTTGAAGACTCGAGAAATTATAGCATCCGGTTAGTAAGTATTTTCTAACCTTGCTTCCTAGCATAGCCAAATTAAAGGTATGAAAGTGCCGAAAACCAAGTCCTCCATGTTCTTTCCGATAGCCAACTTGTCCCATCACATCCAATTAATACCCTCCCGTTAGTTCGATTGGAACCCCACCGTAAAGAATTAATCATGCGCTCCATTTCCTCCCTAGAGACTTGGGGATAAGAAATGTGTTCATACAAGATAAGAGGATGGCTTGAGCCACGACTTGACTAGAACTTCTCTACCAAATTCCTTAGAGAGATGCTTACCACCCAAATTTGAATTCTATTCCGCACTGCATCTCTAAGATAATTGAAAATTGCTTTCTTCTTCCCGCCTACCATAGATGGTAAGCCAAGGTACTTTCCTGTTCCAAGACATTCTGCACCCTGCCCGCAGTAGTAGAGACCAACGCTCTAATATCATCCGTAGTGTTTTTACCGAAAAGATCTCGGACTTCTGCTTGTTGATTGATTGCCCTGATGCTAGCTCATATGTTACCAAGATATTATTCATCACTCTACATTCTTTGTCATTAGCCCTGAAGAAGAGAAAACAATCATCAGCAAATAAAAGATGTGTAAGGACTGGAGCACCCCTACACACTTTAATACCATGCAAGTCCCCTCTACTTTCCGCCTTTTTAATTAGCCTAGTTAGACCCTCGGCTCCAAGAATAAATAAATAGGGGGATAGGGGATGCCCTTGCCGAAGTCCCATTCCAGGCGTCATAGGCCCCACACTATAATTCACAAGTATCTGATAATTCACAGAGGTGAGACACATCATCATCCAACCCACCCATTTACCGTGGAAACCCATTTTAAGAAGAACGACCCGTATATACTCCCAACTAACTCTATCATATGTTTACTAATATCAATCTTGAAAGCCACTTCCCCATCCTTTCCACTTGCCTTGCATTTCATGTGATGAATAATTTCTATAGCTACCATGGCATTATCCAAAATAGATCTATTAAAAAGCAGATTGTTCATGAGATATGCATTTAGATAATAGGGGTTTCAAGCGATTAGCTAGAACCTTAGAGAGAATTTTATAAACTACATTACAAAGAGAGATCGACCTAAGGTCCTTCATAGAAGTGGGATTTTGTTTTTTAGGAATAAGTACAACATTTGTGTCATTCAAGTGAGGAGGAAAATACCCTTGGTCAAGCCATGCAAGGCTTGCATGATAGACTTCATCACCGCAAAGGTGCCGAACCGCTTTGTAGAAAGCGGATTCAATCCATCCGACCTGCAGCCTTGTCCTTATGCATTTGTTGAAGAGCTTGGCCAAATTTTTCCTTTGTGAAGTCTTCGCGAGTGTCGTTATCCTCTACAAGAAAGCATGGCGTGGATTGCATCAACAACTGGTGAAAAATTAGATACATCCGAGGAGAATAAATTATCAAAATAAGTCTTGGCCGTGGTCGCCATATCTTCTCGGCTAATAGCTCATAGCCATCGTCCCCGAGTCAACACCACGATCTCATTGGATCTTTTCTGGCCAAGCAACAACATGGAAAAAGCGAGTTAGAATCACCATCTCTAAGCCACAACACCTTCGCTCGTTGATTCCAAAACGCCTCTTGAGCTAAAAGACAGGATGCTTTGTTGTTAATATCGGATAGCGAACAACAACTTCATTAGAGTCCTCGGCCCAAGGATCTCAAGCTCTCTCTTGCACCGATCAATATCACCTCGGAAACGAAGTCTAAGAGACCTGCCCCACACATTCATCTCCTCAGTACACACCCGCAGTCTATTAACGAGGTCTAGGCCGTCACCAACACCCCAGCCTTTGACAACAACCTCTTCGAGGGAATCCTCCTCAAGCCACGAATTTTCAAATTTAAAATGCCTTCTACGAACTCTCCTCCCTCACCATAAACCGAAAGCAGAATTGGGCTATGGTCAGAGCGATCAGTAACCGTATTGCTAAGTCTATAATTCGGGAATGCAGCAAACCAGTCATTCGTCGCCATAGCTCTATCTAACTTGCGCTCCTTGAAATCTGTCGTACCTCTTCCTTTACTCCAGGCGAATTGATGTCCCTCAAGAACCAGATCAGTTAATTGGCAGTCAATGATTGCTTCACGGAAACCACGTATTTTCCAGAGAGGATGATCACACCTCCCTCTTTTCTCATCATTTGAAAGCAAATCATTGAAGTCGCCTATGATACACCACGGTAATGACACATCAGTGGCGAGGTTCCGTAATATATCCCAAGACTCTCTTCTGCGTTCCGTTTCCGGACAACCGTAGAAACAAGTAAGACGCCACATCGGCCTGTCAAGAACGGATGCCTTGATATTTATGAAATGATGAGAATAATTAATAATGTCACAAACAAATGGATGCTTCCAAAGAATTGCAAGTCCACCACTTCGCCCAACACTACTCACTGCAAAGGACGAATCATATCCCAACCGAACACGAATTGCTTCAATTTTACTAGCTTGTACCAAAGTTTCACACAAAAAAATAACATCCGGTTGGTACGTCCGGACGAGGTCCCGTAAAGACGAAACTGCACTCGGGTTGCCCAAGCCCCGGCAGTTCCAACTAAGAATACTCATTGATCCTGGCAGGCCTGCTTGCCAGGTCATGCCAATAAAAAATGCTGATTTGTAACACCACTAGTTGAGTCACTGCCAGGGGTATTTTTGTCATGCTGAGATGGAACCATATTGGACGTAGTCGTGCTTGCATGGTCAACATGTCTACGGCGTTTCTTCTCCATATCAGTAACAATCTCCACAACATCCTCTCTCTCTTCATAATCGATCAAGCCGCATTATTGGTCCTCTCTCTCATTAATGTCACCGTCATTTGTGTTATTAGTGGCTTTCATGACCTGTTGAGGATTTTTGAAGAGTGCAATCATGTGTTGCGAAATTGGTGGGGATTCCGTTACAACATTATGAGCATTAACTGTGGAATAATGAGAAGGTTGAACCCATTGATTGCGTCAGACACCATTAACTCCACCGAAATGCCTCCAATGTAATAGCTTTCTCCCGCAGCCCACCGCACACCACCACCCGAAAAGGTTCCCTAGAATCGACACGCACTCGCCCCCACCCACGCTCCCGCAGTCATTCCTTAACGTTAATAACATGGGATATAATTCATCGTTATGTCCTAGCAGTGCGCAAAGATAGCAGAAGGTACCAAGTTTCTCGTACTTAAAGGAAGCCACCATCGAGAGAACCACCTCCTTCCGGAGTTTATTCGCACGTAGTAGTGGTTTACGTGACATCAATAAGCACTCTAATCCTCATGAACGATCTCCATAACCCTAAGCATTCTTTGCATCATATTCAATGAAATCACCAAGGCAATCGCCAAGCTTTTCCCACACTTTCTGCATGTAACCCGTGGAAGATCATGAACTCGCACTCCAAAACGGTGCGGCGTAGAGTGGCATCGTTTTGGATGCACACCGTCCACCATGGTACTCGAAATGAGGAGATGTTTGTCAAACGACCACGGGCCTCCCTTGACTACACGCAAAATCCACCGATGGTAGAATTGGAACATATACAAACCGGACTCTATTTCACGAATCGAATACGCGCCAATAGGTCGCCAAATACCAGCCATTCTATCCTTCATTATCCGGAATTTGATAGGCCTATCGCTTAGGAATCGACCAACCAAACACGAGAGATAGATCTTCCCCTCTCCATCTACTCCTCTCCTCCATCACCGAACAACCATGTCCGAGCCTTCCACACCTAACGCCATCCTCTCCATCTCATGAGTGGGAGTATCCATTGGAAACACATGACCGAGCAAGCGAGAAAGTAACGAAACCACTTAGGGCAAAAAAACCTCTCACAAGGGAGGAAACCACTTAGTAAGCGTGAAATCTAGAGAGATGTCGAGCTTCACTCTCTAGGTATTGTAACACCCTAACTTTTGTACATGATATTCCTTTTAAATGTATCTTGTTAATTAGGTAGGAAGTATATGTTTAATGAACACAGAGGTAATAACTTTGTTAACTAATTTGCGCAAAACATTACTAATCATTCAAATCACCAATCATACTCGCTCTTCTTAACCCATATCATTTAAACAGAATCACCACATTAATTAATTTACATTAACTCAAATTATCCACAAATCACTATTACTAATTTTGAATTACTTTAAGTTTTGAAATCTCAAAATTAAAGAAAAATCATTGATCAAGAACTATAAGAAACCACCGACTCTGTATTACTTTTTTAATTATGGTACGTGGCAAAGAAATTAGGACACGTGGCAAAAAAGAATGCAACCTCGTTGTGTACTTGTGTATTTAGCAGTTCCACATCATTCGTGGATATCACGATAGTAAGTCTTCGCTATATATAGCACTTCTGATTTAATACACATCTGAAACAAATTCAGCCACGAATCCAGTTTACATCACTAAAGGACCCCTTTAGTGATAGAGGACCCCTTTAGTGATAGTCACTAAAGGGGTACATATGTATTCTACCAATTAATAAAAATATAATAATTTAGTATCAGCTATTATATGGTTCCGATTTATTAGGCATTAGTTTTGGAAATGATTAATAAAAATAACGTCCAAATTTAATCCCACAAAAAAAGGAAAAGGAGTAACTCATCCAATACACTCAAAAACGGCTACCCTAAAACCCCAACAACACAAATATATATATATATATATATAAACCTAACCAACGATGTGTAGGATTGTGACTATAGCGACTTATGTTTCCCTAGCTAGCCACAATTTCACTATGGTGTGGTTAGTGAGTCGCTAGCCACCATTTAGCTATGGTGTGGTTAGAGAGTCGCTAGCACCATTCCGTGTAAAGCTTATATTCGTCCCATGATCATTAATCTCGTATTGAGCCATCAATCCGGTAAGAAGCTTGAAGGTTGTCAATATTTGAAGGAGATGTCAATCGTATCAAATATTTGGGAAGGATTTATATGATTGAAACTTGATTGTTGAAACGTGAATATTGAATGGAATGAGAAATAACATGAAAAAAAGAAAAAACGGAGTTGAAGATAGGAAGAAGAACGTTCAGAATTGATATTGAAGAAGAAGAAGAAGAAGAAGAAAAAGAAGAAGAAGAATAAGATGTTCAGAATTTAGGGGAGAGAAAGAAAGAAAAAAGAAAGAAGATTTAATAGGAATAATAAACATGATATTAATGTGGTGCCTTAAAAATAGGAAATATATTAATTGGTTGTTATTAATAATTATATAATTATTAGGCATAATATTGAAGAGTACCAAAATACCCTCCATTAGATGTATTTTAGTAAAAATATTGAGCGGATGAAATTAATTTAGTGACCATCACTAAGCACTTGGCTTAGTGATGTAAGTCGTGGGCTGCATTTAAATATGTCAGACCCACGTTTTCTACGGAAAAATTTACTCTTTTTTTTTTGAGCGAGAATTTCTTTTTACTCTCTTATATAAAGTATAAACCCTTATACACACCTCTTTGTATGATCCTCACTCATCTCTTAATTTTTTGCTTATCCCATGGGGTTTTGGCCCTAAGATGTTTTAATGAGGCCCCTTGTAGATGTACCGGTTAGGGTGTCCGTTTGCATCTCCTTTTATAATAAAAATTTTGCTTATAAAAAAAATCTCTTAATTTTTTGATAGATATTGAAAATTTGATTTGATACTGATCGTATGTGCCTGCACCGATGACAAAAGAATAGCGTTCTACCCAGTGGCGGATCTTGACAGAAACATTGGGATGGGCCGCTCATGAAAGAGTCGTGGAAACTCAAAAATGCATGAAGAGAGACGCAGAAACTCAAAAATGCATAAAGAGAGACGCATAAACAATTAAAATATATAAATATAAATTAAATAACTAAAATTATAACTTTGACTTCACATAGTGACTCAATGATGTTTTCTATAAAAAGATAGTTTTAAATTTATTTGATTCTAATTTTAAAGTACTGAGATATTTTTATCGAAAATTATCAATATTTATTCATAATTTTCTAAATCTAATATAAGAGATGGGATTATATTAAAGATCTTAAAATTCATACTCCAAATAACACCATAGAATATATATATATATATATATATATATTACTCATACAAGGAATTTCCATCCAAGACAAAGATCATCGTAAATGAAGTATCATATATATTTGGATTCGGAAATGGCACAAGTTTGTTACGATTTGCTATCGAGAAAATAATTAAACAGCTATAAAAGAGCACAAGTCTCTTAACCATGCAAAACTAAATCAATCAACAATTGGCTAAATACCCATTTATTTAAATTTAAATTTAGATCTCTAAACAATTTTTTTTTGAAGCAAAAATCTCTAAACAAATAACTACTTCAAAATAGGACACCATAATTTCAAATAAACTAAAAATACTGAAAAGCTTATAAAATCTAAAATAAATTGAACCAACTAATTAAAAACTACGAAATAATTTTATTCTAAAAATCTAATAGGAATTCCTAAGCTTCAATAGACTAGTGGTGGTGAACTTTTTGTTGAGCGAGCGAGCTGAGAGTTCTTGGCAAAGCGTCATCGAGAAGACCAACCCCGTGATCACTATCACTCCAACCCAAACCATAAACAAAACTTCTATAAACCTCTCCGCTGTAGTCCAATAACCTTCTGGGATCATCATTGAAATTGAAACTATGTAGGTAAAGGCGAGGTTTGCTGCAGCGATCAACATGCCCATGCATAATAGCCACACTGTTAATTTGTGTCTTAAAGGGATTCCACTCACTGACAAGAGAAAAGCCGTAAGCGATGCAATGAAGCTTATGGAGTTGCAAAAATATGCAACAGAATATTCATCTCTATTGGTCATTTCAAAGTAACTTATCGTTGTGAAGATGGTAGTTATCATACTCAGATTCTCCCTCATATTTTGTAACCAGTCATCCTCCCCATTATGTGTCAATATCCAACCCCATATAGTCTTCTGTAACTGGACTTGGACGGTGGATGTGACTTCACCTCCACCTACACCTTCACCTACCTCCATTATCGCAGTCTCAATTGATCGTGCTGAAGCCATGAGAATTACTAATCTATTTATTTGTCTTCTTTTATGATTGAATGAATTATAAAAGTTGTATCATAGCCCCTTGTATTTATAGACATCGATATACACATTGTTACCTTGTTATCGTTTTGTCTTCTTATCTCAAAATAATAGGTCATGTGCACCGATTGTTATTATAAGAAAAAGATAAGATAGATATAAAAAAAAATTTAACTTTAGATTTTTACATATCCTAAAATTCACATTTTAAATTTTGAAGTTCCAATAATAGTTTAAAATTGAATTTTAAAAATATAGAATTCGGACATTCTTTTATTATTTTTTTATATTTAGGGTCAAATTTATGATCGAATCTAATTTAAATAATTGGTTAGACCTAAATTTGAATTCTAATCATAGTCATAAAATTCAAAACTAATTTTAACATTTGAATGAATATTCAAGATTCAAAAACACTTGTTGAATTCGTAAGTCGTAGCTCAACTTGTAATTAATTGGCAAAATTGTTAGGTTGAATATCATTTTCCAAATTAGAACTTGAGACCTCACAGACACATTTGTGTGTGTTCAAATTTTAAGTGGCATTTGTCACTCCATCGACAGACCGAAACTAACAAAAGGCACTCATTGAAGGTATTATCAAAAGCACATAAATTCAGACAGAAACTAACAAAAGGCACTCATTGAAGGTATTATCAAAAGCACATAAATTGACTGAGCTTCGATACTAATTGATCCCATGAATTTTTATTGCTTTAATTGATAAGTATGTTTTTTAGAAAATTAAATTAATTTTCATTTGATCTCTATCATATTTTATTTAGGGTTCGTCCTATTTTTTTGTTCACATGTTTCTGCCAATTTTAAAAAAGGTTTAATTTCATTAATTTTCGGTTCCTTAATTTTATCAGTTTGACAATTTTACCCCCTCTTTTATTTTTGATGATTTTCATCCCTTATTTTTCTCAATTTGACGATTTTGTCCCTATGTTCTTTTAATTTCCCTTTTGTTCCTCCGAAAGTCATGCAAAAAATACATGATTTTTAAGGACTAAAATGCAATTAAAAGTCTAAGATCCAAGATCAGATTGAGAAAATTCGGAAACTAAAATCGCCAAACAAATAACAGTGGGAACAATTTTTTTAAACTGAAATAGTTTGGGGATAAAAATGCAATGGACCCTGTTAGAATATATTTTTCATATCAATTAGTATTTATTAATATCTGTTAGAATATTAGATATGTTTTTTCATATCAATTAGTATTGATTAGTATCAATTAGGTTTTATTAGTATTATTGTAATTGATTCATATTTCTATTATAAATAGATGTGAGTGTGCTCTATTATAGACACACAAAGAAAATCACAAAATTAACATGGTATCAGAGCATATTTTGATCTTCTGACATAGTCTCTGTGCTTCACCACCACTGCCACCACTTTTTCAGTTTTCAGTTTATTTCCTTTTTACCGCTGCAAACTCTTTTCTAGTTTTCATTATTCTCTTTTATTTTTCTCCTCTCTGAAAATCACATTCTCTCTTTCTCCAGAAACACCATAACTGTTTCTGGTTTCAACTTTTCTACCTCGCGATCTTGATTTTGATCTGCGTTCTCTCTTTGTCCAAAAACACCATTATTGTTTCTGGTATCAACTTTTCTACCTCGTGATCTTGATTTTGATCTGCGTTCTCTCTTTCTCATCCAGAAACACCATAATTGTTCTGGTTTCAACTTTTCTACCTCGCGATATTGATTTTGATTTGCGTTCTTTCTTTGATTTCTGATTCTCCTTCAAATCGTTGCTTTTAATTGTTGCTTTGATTCTCCTCTAGACCCAGATTGGGTTCCTTTTCTTAGAATCTTGATCAGTTTTTTTTTCCTCTCTTCTCGTTGCGATTTTCTCTTTCTCTAATAATCTGGAATCCTTTTTATTTCTCTTGCTTCCTCCGAGTGATTATAGTATTATCACTTTCTTTCTCATTAATGGTTTATACTATGGTGTCTTCTTTTCTCATCGATAGTCATTCCGGTGCTGACTCTTTCCCACAAAGTAATTACTAATAGTGACTTCTCTTCCTGCTGACTCTTCATTCCAACGGTGACTTATGTTGGTTATTACTCACAAGTATCCATTCCAGATTTAGTTCTAAGTTTTGTGGGGGAAATGTTCTGCTATTGTAACAAGCTTCAGCTTAGTAAGCTTTAGCTTGAGGGGGGTGTTAGAATATATTTTCATATCAATTAGTATTTATTAATATCTGTTAGAATATCAGATATGTTTTTTCATATCAATTAGTATTGATTAGTATCAATTAGGTTTTATTAGTATTATTGTAATTGATTCATATTTTATTATAAATAGATGTGAGTGTGCTCTATTATAGACACACAAAGAAAATCACAAAATTAACAGACCCTTTTATTAAATACCGAAGAAATGAAAATAACAAGGTCAATCTGTTTCAGCTCACTTACAAAGGTCAAGAGAATACGCTAACATCAAATTAAATACAAGGCGTAACAAAAATGAAATTAAATACAAGTTGTCAAAAGTAAATGAAATTAAATACAAAAAAATGCAACCATTGGCTTGGCTTATACATCCATCAAAAGGGGACTTTGTTGACCAATCTAACGATACCATGGGGAAGAAAGGGTCTGTGCGGGAAGACGGAAAAAAGAATTAGTCTGTGTAGAATTAGTCTATACCGGAAAAAGTAAAAAGAGCAATTATTACGGTAAAAACGGAAAAAATTATTACAATGTGAGGGGACAATGAGTGTCAAAAGAACTGAGTGATAGTGTGCTATAAATACAAGAGCTCATGCAATTTTTTTGATCACAATGTGTTTGGTTTCCATTTAAATAGATACAGCAATTTCTATAGTCTATTAGCTATACAATTGTGATGTCAATGATAACCCCATGTGTCGTTAAGATTAAGGTGAAACTATAAGATATTATAATGTATGTGTGTATCATTGTAAATATGGATACTAGTAATAATATTTTGGTTTTATACTGAAATTTAAAACTTGATAAAATATTAAAGGTTTAAAAAGAAAGTTATGAAAAATTATAATCTTTAGTGGTCAATCTTCTAAATGTCTAATTCAAAGTACACAAGGAGAAAACTCATTGTGGGATGATTTTCTGCAGAATTTGTAATGTTGTAAGCAGCACAAATTGCCATTTCTCAATGTCTTCACGAAAGCAATTTCCTTCCAAACCGTGAATGCACAACCGCTTTGAAGTCTCCATCCTCTAATAATCAATCCTTGAAGAGTGGTTTAGCCCATCCATATACAGAAGGTGAGGATGAGCTAAACCACGTCTCAAGGATTGGCTACTAATGGTAATATTATCCTCGTCTTTTTCTCAAGCAATACAACACTGAAAGCAAAAACATCGGCCTCCTCTATTAACTGTGCTCGTCTAACATATTCTAGATCCACGCACCCGTGACTTCCCTTCCGTGGGTTCCTTGACACGTGTAAGATATGTGTGTTCGTATGCGGATACAAATTTGCTAACGCGGGTATGTGGATCCAGAATATTTTAGGCACAACAGTGTATAACACGCGAGTCACCGTAATAAAACAAGTATTCCAACAACTTTTTACATCCTAGTGCGGAAGACGTTTTTGTAACACCTCACCAAGCGCCACGATTCTACACTCAATATCGAATTTTGTAGTTGATTTTTCTTTAAAACAAAAGTTCACAAAGTATTTTCTAAAAATCGACACTAGTTAAAAACTCATTTTTGATATACAACAACACAACACAATCATTCCTCATTGATCATAGAATTTTCTTCGCCATTAGGCGTACAACATTCATCTTCAAAAACAATACACTTAGTCACGATTTGAGAACCAGACTATGGACACAATCTAATGAGCTGGGTCTTAAGATAAAACTCTATGTCTCTTGATCTAGATTACTAGTCGAGACGCCGAGAAAGGATCACAACCCTTTTTGGACACATACCTAAACATGGACCCTTACCAAACACCTATTTGATAAGTCCGTAAAATTCACTGCTTTCTTCATAGAGACGTTCTTCATGCTTCCTTAGGAATCATGCCTTCAATCACGTCACAAAGCAAGTCGCGACTCAACCTCTACACCGCCAATGGGTTCAGCCCCATATACCTGAAACATTGTACTCGAGTACCCCAAAGATGTAGACAAACAATTTGGCTAGGTGAATCTCTTATATACGAGTTCATCGCAAGCTATTCCATGGATACATAATACGTAATACAAGAACAAGCATTTTACTAATACGTATAATGTACATGTGCAATATCACATAATTATAACAACAATCACTCACATAATTAATAACCACATCAATTCATAGAAAGTCATAGAACTCAGCAAGATATGGTTAGTCAACCACGAACATCGCAGTCCATGTTAGTAATCGTTCCTCACATCGATTATCAATATCATCAAAATTTCCATACGAAATGGAATAGCACTAGATCGTCACCTAGCTTTTGAACCTTCTCAAGTATTGCTTTATATTTTAATTGCACATCTGAACTTTCTTGGGCTGGATATGTACTCCCCTTGTATCCTACTAAACAGTTATAACTTGATGTGCACTGTAGGCCAGGCTGTACCAGATTGCAATGAAGCTTCTCAAGCTTTCTAGTATGAATCAAACACCCAAAATGTACCAAGGAAATAATCATGCATTACCTTCTTTAATGCTTGAAACTTCCAGCACACTTATAACTTGCATTCTTTATTTAATGCAACTGAAGATCATTCAAGAGGAGTTAATGTGTTTGGGATAAATTGGTTACAGTTTCTAGTAACCTTCTAACCATTATATCTCCTTTAACATTAACTTTCTCAAGCATGAACTTATGCTTCTAGGGTGTTTGTTGAGTCGGCCTTCTTTTGACTTCCAGTCAAACCTTCTGTTTACTTTTGGTCAACCTTTTGTTTGACTTCCAGACATCCTTCTGTTAATTGGTCAAACCTTCTGTTGACTTATTCTAAGCTTCTCATAATGTAACCTTCTCAAGGCTTTTCTACCCTTGTATTTTACCAATAGTTAATCCATGGTAGAGCCTTAGTTTTCTATGTTTGGTAGCCTGTTCTTAGCACTTGGCAAACATGTTAGACCACACTTCATTAGATAACCTAAATCTTAATTTTTGTATCATCAAAACTTATAATGAGATTCTTATTACAACAATAAACACCCTCCTCTTTCTCCCTCAAAACCTTCATAGCTCGATCCCTAGCTTCCCTTGCGGCGATTAAGTTAATATAAATAGAATCATGACTTACCCCCGTCCACCCCTAAAGCGAATGCAAAATTCCAAACCTTCGGCGCAATAGCTTTTTGATGAAGAACCCATGAATGATTATTTCCATCTTGTATACCTAAATCACCTAGGGAACCACCACTCCAAACGGAACCATCACATATCTTGGACGAATCTTGAGGTTGGTTTTGACCTTTTGACACCTCCACATATCAGTTTGAGTACGTTGCTCGAGCCAGCTCCATGCGCCTAATCTTACGAAAATATGATACCATCGAAGATCCAGCCACACCGTCATGGTAGCATACATTCTGATTCACACCAAAATCAGAATGAAGAACGCAAGCTACACACCTGGACTTTGGGAATGAAGGGAGATCAATGGGGCTAACAGAAGGATCTAGGCCCAGAGAAGAACCCTGAATCGAAACCCTGAGGTCCTTTAGACTCTTGCTCAATGAGGAAAGAGGGAAAGACTTATTACCACCCCCAGATCCCCATCTGACTCACTATCCATTTGATTAACATTTACAATGGAGTAATAGCTAATGACAATATCTTTACGTCCAAAAACTTTTTCCCGCCACCACAGTATATGAACCGACCCAACAGGGGTAGCAGAATCACTAACAAGAGATAAAGAACCATTACTCGCCAACTCATCCTTAGATTGATTCTTAGAAACTTGGTCCCCGTTTCCCGCAACATTAGAAAAACCTCCATCCTTCTCTTACGTAGTTTATCTCTTTCTACTATATATTATTAACGCCCTACATGATAAAAAATAAGCTTTGATATTGTTGACATTATGGAGTATTTCATTGCTGATAGTATCTGTCTCTTTAATTCTTCATTGAGCTATTTCTGTTGAACTTATCAAAAAGCGAATGTTTATTGTGGTGATACTTCACAATTCTTCTTTCTCAATAGAAGAGAGTCGTGCCTTTCCCCTCAATCCTTTCTACTCCATCATTTACTTTTCTTCTTTATTTCCCATTCCATTATTATTTTTCTTTACAGTTTAGCAATTACAATTTTAGTCAATTTCCATTCTTGATCTTTACTAATTCCTTGTCATTTCTCTTAAACTCATTTAAATATTACAAGGACTTTGGAACCATCCTATTTGGGTAGTCATCAGAGAAGAATGCGAGACCTACATGGAGGATTATTTGGGTATGATTAAAAAATTTCAGTACATTTTTCTTGTTAAATGTGTGTTATTTTTATTTATTTATATCAGTAAGAAAGTTACTTTGAAGTAATTATTTAATATGTTTTTAATATAATAGTTTTATCTAAATTTTTTAATTATTTTTTAGTTTGTAAATTATAAATTGTAAATAAATATTTAAGAAAACATAACAAAGGAGAACAATTTTCGCAATTAGGTTTTGAATATTTTTTTTTGATTCAAAAGGCTGGCACAATGGCCACATATAGGGGAAATGGGAATTGAGAGTGTCGCATACCATGTACGAACTCGGGAGCAGACGAAAGATGTCCCTAGCTCCAACCATATGAGTTACACCACTAGGACAGGTTTTGAATTTTAAAAACTGAATAGAATGAGAGAAAAAAATCAGGGAGTGAATAAAGGAGCAATTAATTTCTAATTATTTGAATTTAGAATTAAGGAGCATTAACTACAACATAGTAAAAAAAAACTACTATTCACACGGTTGAGATTCCATGCGCAGTAAGGAATGGAAGGTGGAAGGTCTACAGTCACACATAGGATTTTTTTTGTGTGCCTTTTTTGCTTACAAAAAGAATTTTTTTGGGGGGGCCTAAAGCAATACTTTGGGCTTGATGGCCTATTGGGCCGGCCCTAATTAAAGATTATGAAAACCAAACACAATTGTAACCCTAGGTCTAGTTAGTGTCTTATAAATATGTTATTTCCATCACTTTGAAAGTACTAACAAATACAAACGCCGCTGCCGTTTTTCTCAACATACTAGAGTATCTCTCTTTTTCTCAACATACTAGAGTATCTCTCTTACTCTTTCCCCCATTACTTGCGTTTGTAAAGAGCCGCAAAAGTGGCCTTTCAATTTATTTAGTTAGTGTATTTATTTTTTTGATATGCTTTGGAGGGGGATACATCAACTGGAACTCTATTCGACATAGATCTATATCACTAATCACAGGTAATTCAATATCTTCTACTAATTCCTGTATCTTTTTTGGTGGCTTCTTTTCTCTTATTTAACTTCGTGTTGTTTTGTCTTTAATGGATCCATAAGTAGGGCAACAAAGTTTGATTAAGGCTCTACAGATACAAGATTGATCAACATGAATTGGGCTTGTCTTATGTATTTAAGCCTTCTCAGAAATGCTTTGATCAATGGCTCCTTTTTATATATCCAACATAGATCTCTATCGACTGTGATATCCTTGATTAAAATAAATGACAAAACACGCCGATGTCGGCCATCTCCTATGTTTTTAAGGTAATAATTTCGAATTATAAATAAATGTTTTCTTTTATTTTTTTTTTGATAAAATAAGTTTTCTTTCATATTTATCACTATGATTGATTCTGAATTAATTGATTTTATTTGGATGGTTATTATCTATTTCATAATTAAGTGCAAGATAGAGTTGTCATAGCAACTTTACATCTATCTGTTTACATTATCACATAGCAATCACTCAAGATTATTTCTAAAATTTTTATGTAGAGTCTTGTATTTTATAGGAAATATCAATTAAACCAGCTATAGTTTTATATATAAAAACATATAAATTGGATTGTAAATTGTGCAACAATACTATAGGTAGTAATAGTTTTATCACCATGGTTAAAATTATATGTATATGTAGTTCTGAAAATATGACAGTTTTCGCTTTAGGTCCCCGAAAAGTTTTTCTCTCATTTTGGCCCATCATTTTGAAACTGTTAATATTGGTCCATATAGGTAACTTTGTCAATCTAATTTTACCTTGCAAGTATTTCTCTAGTTAATTGTTTTCAAGTCAGCACGGTAAGACTATTGCACTTGTTGGCATCTCTATCAACAATCACCAAAGTAATATTTCTATTTAGTGGGACCAACACATTTTAAAAAATGAGAGCTGAAAATTAGACATTTTCTACAGGGACTAAAAGCAAATAATACCATAGAGGGACAAAAAGCATAATTATGTCTTGTTTTCCTATGGAGCCTTCCAATGGATCTCAATTGCCAACTAGAATGATTTGCTTTATTGAAGAAACTTTATGCATTTAAATTTACTCTGTACAATTCTTTTTATAAAATCTAGTTTATTTCAGGATAGTGGCATACCACCTATCGGTTCTGAAGAAGATATATCCAAATGGTATTAATGTTCTTTCTCTCTTTTCCGGGATTGGTGGTGCTGGGGTAGCTCTTCATAAGCTTGGATTCCCTCTCAAGAACGTAGTGTCCATTGAGAAATCAAAGGTTAATAGAAACATTGTCAAAAGTTGGTGGGGACAAAGCAAACAGAAAGGTAATTTAGTTGAGCTGGATGATGTTAGGAAAATTAATGAAGATTGTTTAGGGAAGCTAATGAGCGTATTTGGTGCCTTTGATCTCGTTATTGGTGGCAGCCATGTAACAACCTGGCTGGGTGCAATAGGGTCAGTAGGGATGGACTAGAGGGGAAAGAATCGTCCCTCTTTTGATTATTTTCAAATCTTAGATTTAGTGAAGAAAATGTCTCCAAAATATCAATGAAATTGTCTAGAGTAACCTCCTTAGACTGATTTTTCTCACCTCATTTTTGTTGCTAAAGAAAGGCAACGATTAAAATAGAATTTTTATCTTAACATTTTCTCATTGTAATATACTATTATTTTATTAATGCCTAGGTAGTTTGGTACATCCAAAAATGTTAGGTTAATCTCTCTAGATGCTCCAAACGTAAATATCTGAGACCCAATGTGAAGCAGGGAGTAAATACATAGTTATCAGAGATCGGAGAAGCAATAATAACAACCAGAATCCTTCTCCTCCTCCTCATCCAGTTCAGATGGAGCTGCTGCTGCTACAAAATCAGGAAGCAATGTTGTTGTAACATTGGGTCAAAATTTTACCGATGTAATGGATGGAATATTTTTCGTTGGTCCTATTTTAAAAGGTGTAGTTTTAAAGCCTGAATCTGAAGTTTCTGCTGAAATTGTTCAATGGGGAGTCAAATCCTTCTTATTCTTCTTCTTCTCAAGTGGAGAGTATGGTTTAGAACCATTGGAATCTTCCACTTTAGGGGATGGTCCTAAAGTGGTGATAATGATCTATCACAACTTAGAAAACGAAAAACTATCTCTGGAAATTTTAGTAGAGATAGAGACTTTTCTTCTATAACTTTTTTAATGTACTATAACCTTTTGATTTGGTATAATTATATCACAATTTTTTTTCACAGGATAATTATATCACAATTGGATGTTAGTTTATGATACAAACACCTATTGGTTCGTGAAACTTTACATGGTCATCACATGGTCCTTATTTATTGGTTAAACTTTACATAGTTTTTTTAATTTTTTAAAACTTCTTGAGAAAGAGAAGCACATCACCCTTTATTAATTTACTTTTTATATGCAGGAAGTACTGGTTTTTTTATCACAAAATATGTTGATAGAGTATATTTTGTTATGTGATTTGGTTTAATATCACTACAACAAAAAACACATTTGCCGGGAATAAATAACGATTTTAGTGACAATAAAAATTGCTGCTAAAAGTTTTACCAGCATTTATATAGATGGTCGAAAAGTAAAACCTTTTAGGGGCAATTGTGGTGGCAATTTTTATAGCCACTAAGCTGGTAAAACTTAGTATATATATATATATATATATATATATGGATGTATGTTACCTAGATGTCGACCAGAAAAATGTATTTGGTTGTGGGTTTTCCTTCTGAACCAACAAAATAGATAAATAAGAATTAGGATGATTAGGAAGGCTGTAGACGCTCCAATGGCAAGTCCCAGTGCATGTTTGGTTATATTGTTTTTGGGCAATTATTCAGAAGATGTTGATGGTGGTATTGAAGATGGGTTCCTGGCCAACGCAGGAGGGGAAGGGGAAGATACGTTCGAATTCGGTACAGTACTGGTCTCTAGTGGAATAAATAGGATAGGATCAAATCTCTGGGGATAGACATATTTTGTGTTTCTTAGGAAGACAGAGCGTAGGGTACTGGGCAGAGTACATGTTAATTACTATAGAACTTAAAAGAATTTAGAAGCGTAGGGTGAAAGTTTGACTGCAGTTCATTGTATAATTAACATTTTGCACTGTCAATTAGTTTTTCCTTCCAACTTGAGCTATTCTTGGCAATTCAAGCCTTTTAGAAAACAAAGTAATTTATTATAAATTACTTTGGATGTTACATATTGTCTAGCTCTGCCACTGTTTTTAACGATAGAGCATACCTCATCATCGTTATTACTACATTTTTTTGTCGCACTCTGGTATAATTGACTTTAGACATAGGAATATATAATTAGCTGGTGAAAACACCATAATGTCGAAAATAGAAACAACTATGAGATAATGGTTTCCCCTCACTTTTATTTTAAATATATTATTACGTACTCATATAAACAACTATGACATTTATATTATATTAAAAACCTATATTCTATTTTACAACTATATGTTTTTTTTAATAAAACAAAAAGTTTGTGGTAAAATAGTGTATTTAATTTACTACATTACATGCTTTATGTTTTCTTAGTTTTGTTCCCTTGCGAGCATTTTTTTGCACGTGCTTTGTATTTTGTAGTTTTAAAGTTAAATTTTGTTTGCATTAAAAAATTTCGCCTTAAAAAATTTCTTTTGTGAGCATGGGATAAATCACAGTAAGTTAGTAAAAATTACATAAGCAAAAATACTCATTCTGTGATTATATAAATATTAATTTCGTGCAACACTAGCGCTAATTTGCAAGCAAACAAAAGAAAAACTTAAAAGGATGAGTACCAAAGACCATTGTTTTTTCCAAAAAATGTTTTTTCAATGTTTACCTTAAAAAATATTGGTGGCGACTCTAAAATCCCGTTGTGCGAAGAAAAGTCCCTCCAAGGATTTTTCGGGGTGCGACACCCCTACCGTTCAAGAATCTGACGGCATCGCAATGACTTGTTGACTCCAAGGAGGCTACTCTTAGAAAAGTTCACACAGAGACCAGATGCAAGATCAAAAGTCCGCAAGATAGTCTTTATAGACCTTAAGTTTTCTACCAATGACTGAATCATAAGCGTTCTCAAAATACCAACATTAAAATGAGGCAGTACGATTTTTCTTTGCAAAATCAATGACCTCGTTCACCACAAGAACTCCATCAACCAAGTTCCTACCTTTCACAAAAGTGGACTGGATAGAAAGATGAGGTCATCCATAATCATATACAGAGCCTTATCGTCAAGACCTTAGCTAGAATTTTATACAAGCCTCCCATTAAGGAAATCAGACGGTAATCTCCTATCGTAAAATGACAACGAACCTTTGGGATGAGTGTCATAAAGTCCAAGAGAAATTCCAGATCCACTTTGTTTGGCAGCAATGCTAGTCGGACCACCCAGAGAAGGGATCCAAAAGAAACCTTCTGTAAACAGTCCCTTCATATTAAAAATGCAAACACAAGGATTTCTTGAAAACAAACTAAATATATGCACTTAGAAGATGAAACAGCAATGAAAATCTGTTTAGGATTAAACAGAAGAGAAAGGAATCATAGAAACTAAGTAACCTTGTGATACAAATGAAAAAATCGTCTCAACATAAGTGGAACCCTCTGCCTTATGTGTAAGATTCATTAGTGACTAACCTTCACTTGTTTTACATAGGGAACAGGGACAACAAATTCACCAATTCCATATCTCCAATAGATCGAGAAAGGCACAAACCACCGGGCCAACATCTCAAAGGACCAACCTACAAAAATCATTAAATTAGTCAGGCATGTAGTATCATTAACTCAAATGCAAACTTCTTCAGAATAGGGAGAAAGAAACATTATGAGCTAAAGGGGATCAAACTAAACGGGAATGTACCTCTGCACCTCCCCCGGTGTTTTAGCCGACCAACATTAAAGCCCAGCATAAAAACACAACTATGAGATAATGGTTTCCCCTCACTTTTATTTTAAATATATTATTACGTACTCATATAAACAACTATGACATTTATATTATATTAAAAACCTATATTCTATTTTACAACTATATGTTTTTTTTAATAAAACAAAAAGTTTGTGGTAAAATAGTGTATTTAATTTACTACATTACATGCTTTATGTTTTCTTAGTTTTGTTCCCTTGCGAGCATTTTTTTGCACGTGCTTTGTATTTTGTAGTTTTAAAGTTAAATTTTGTTTGCATTAAAAAATTTCGCCTTAAAAAATTTCTTTTGTGAGCATGGATAAATCACAGTAAGTTAGTAAAAATTACATAAGCAAAAATACTCATTCAGTGATTATATAAATATTAATTTCGTGCAACACTCACTAGTGGAAAAAACGGATTTTACATCAGCAATTTATATCGGTTAAAACACTAACAGATATGGAAAAGGAGACGGTGGCATTTTTGCAATTTTGATTACATTTTTCATATCGGTTGAGTAACTAACCGATATGGATATTGAAATCCCAAAAGGCTCTTTCTAATATTTCCTTGCACGCTTCTAACACCCACGCGAGAGAGAAAGGCCAGCGTTCCATCGTGACCCACGCGAAGAGAAGAGAAGAGAGAAACGTGCGAGAAGAGAAGAGAAACGCTAACCCACGCGAAGGATGCTGCTGCTGCTTCACCATTTCGTCTCCTTCGTTCGATTTCGTCCCTAATCGCTTTTCCAGGTATGATTCATTAACCTTCGTCCCTAATAGTGGAGTTGTTATGGTTTTAGGGTTTTCAAGTTGTGGTGAAGAAGTATCCTTTTTTTTTCTTCCTTTTTTTTAATCAAATTGATTTTTCCAAGTGGGAAGGAAGAAGAAAAGAAAGCAGAAGACAAACGCAATTGAATTCAATTTCTTTCTTTTCTCTTCCATTCGCTTGCAATTTAAACTTTCAATTTTGTGTTTTTTGTGATTAGAAATCTCATAATCAAGCAAGGCTTCGTTTTGATTTTGATTTTGATCGCATCACATGGGTCAAGCTTTTCGCAAGCTCTTCGATTCCTTCTTTGGCAACACCGAGATGCGGGTATCCCTTCTCTTCTCATCTCACTTTTTTTTTGTGTTTGCAAATCTCTTTGAATAATTTAACTTTGTTAGCAATTACTAATTGTTATTATTTTTATATAATTTATATATTCTTTTTCAATTTTATCTGTATCAGGTTGTCATGCTTGGTCTTGATGCTGCTGGAAAAACAACTATACTGTACAAGCTTCACATTGGAGAAGTTTTGTCTACTGTTCCTACAATTGGTGTGCTTTATTCTTATTCCATAAACTCATAATTAAATTAATTGTTTCCTTTTGTTAAATTTTCTTAAGCTATATATTGGTTTAGTAGTCTTGCCATTACTTGTTAAAGCTAATTAGGTTTTGTTTTCCATGATAGTCAAAGAGTTTTTTAGCTTATGTTTGCTAGTTATCTACTTGGCTTTTATTTATTTGTATGTTTGAATTATGTAAGTGGGGTTCTCTTGACTGTGTTAAGTTATACAGAAGTGTTTGTTAATGGGGTTGGTTTTAGTCTGGAAGCTAGATTTCTTGTGTGGTGAAAAAGGGATTTTCTCTATTTTATTGGGAGGGGAAATGTCTGTAGTGGGTATATATGAATTGAATGATGCAAACATGTATGTAGCTTAACTGAAGGAAAATTAGACTCTATTTGGTAAGGCCTAGCTAGTAGTGTTTAGCAAATAGCTTATATCGGATAAGCTCGTAGAAGCAAAATAGAATTGTTTGATATCCATTAGCTTGCAACATTTTTTCACTAGCTTATAGTGTTTTTCAGTATGCTACTTGAAATAGCGTTTCATTTTTTCTCTCTCAATTGTAGTTTAAGTTTCTTTGTTGTTTAAGTTTGTTGCTGGGGAAGTGAATTGAAATTGAAAAGAAGCTACATTGTGATGTGAATCGTTTGAAGACTTTGTTGAAATTTGAGGGTTTTTCCTGTAATTGATACGGTGGTGTTTTTCTGAAGGGTTTTGTTTATTGGGTTTATAGTGACCTAAGATCTGTTGTTAACTTGTTGTTCTGTTGTTATTGGGATTTGAGGAAATGGCTTGCATGAAATTGGGTTCTAAAGCCTCGCCGACCGCCTCGAAATGGCAGCAGAGGAGTCACCGGAACCCGTCGGTCTCCGACGCCGTTGCAAAACCAAACCACCTCAAATTGCATCTCCGAGAAACCCTCGAAAACCGAGAAGGCAACGCTCCGAGATTGAGAATCGAGAAGATAATAAAGATGTTGGATTGGTTGAAGAGATTGGATAACCTAGAAAGAGAAGGAATAGCGGTCGACCTAAAAAGGAGAAATCCAACTTCACTCAACCTTCAACCTCATCTCCAAGTAAGAAATTGAAACTATTTTATTCTTTGTTTTTGTTTTTGATTTAATAAATCCCTGTATAAGATAAGTTCCAATTTTTGTTTGATTTTTGAAACTGTATTAATTTTTTGATTATTGATTATTGTGTATAGAAATTGAAGAAGAGAATGGGGTTGATCTTGAATATTTTGGACAGCTAGTAAGTGATTTAGTTATGTGGAAAGATGTATCAAAATCAACCCTTTGGTATGGGTTTGGTTCTCTATGTCTCTTATCTTCATGCTTTACTCAAGGACTCAACTTTAGGTATTGCAATTTTCTCTTCTATTCTAGCACTTTGCATGTTTTATTTATTTATTTATTATGAACAAAATCTGAGATGTTCATGATTGAGATATTTCAAAGATTGTCTCGGCCTCATCGCAATTGGCGATTCTCTTTTAGGTGTATCTTTTTAACAAATTCAATTTTCCAAAGGTAAGATCTTGCTTCATTAAGATGCTGTATTTTAATTGTTCTCTAAACTATCCCTTTTATTGGGTGTTATTTTATATGATTTTCTGCTTTTATATTTGTAAACCGTGTTTAAAGAAAAGTCTCAAGTCTAGCTCAAGGAAGATGATATTTTGCGTCTTGCAAAATCGATTCTTCCCGCTTTGACCTTGCAATTTCAAAGGCTAGAATGCTATTCTCGAGGAAACCATCCACAACCCTTAAAGTAATCCACAGAGTTTAAATTTGTTATTCTTTTTAATCATGATTACTAACAAACAAATACTTAAATCATCGCCTACTTTTTTCTTGTTTGGTTGCGGTAGCTCCTTTACTTCTACTAGGTGCAGAGTTTGGCCACTTTATTACAATTTGGAGGCTCAGTATCATTGGTGAGGATAGTAGCATACTTAAATCATCGGCTACTTTTTCTTGTTTGGTTGCGGGTAGCTCCTTTTCTTGTTATGACTTTTGGCAATTAGCGAGCAAGTGTGTTTTGTTTTCATATCTTATAAATAAATAAATAAATTGTGATAGTTATGAATATTTTTGGCCCTCTGCTCATTATTTTGATAATGCTTTCTCACCGCCAATTGAACTTGTACAACTTCTAATGCTCCACTAAGAAGGCCCCGACTTGTTTGATAGTGATGATCAACGGGTAAGTTATACTCTCCACTTCAGATTTTTCATGTCTTTTTGAATTGAATAGCATTTCTGATATCTATATAGATTTGGCAAGATTCCTCCTGCATTAACTTTTTCAACTCTGCTATGCACTTGCATTTCGATATCTATTTGTGATTTATGTTGATGCACACTATCATTTTGAAAATGGTAGCACTCACTTTTACATTTTTCTTTACTTCAATTTAGGAGTTTGGAATTGCATAAATTATTTTGTGCAAAGGTTCCTATTTTACTAGATCTGTGTAAGTAATTGGAGAGAAATTAATTAATTAATTATTATTTGGTACAATGGAAGTGCAGCAGTTGTTTGAACCCTATTATAAACTCCAACAAACTACTGTTAACAAAAAAAAAAAGCTTATGAAAGAAATATTAGGACATTTTACTGTTGAATTTGGGATTACACATACATAATTGTTAGTTTATTTGATCTTTATTTTACTTGTTTCTAATCGGTTATTATTATTTGATTATTGGATTTGCAGGTGTGTGGAGATCCTCTTGAAAAAGAAACAATGTTCAAACTACTAATATTAAAGCAACATGTGGTGCAACAATTACAAGATGGAGAAGCACTAGAAGTTGAGAAGGAACAACAGCAAGCACTGGGATAGTATGTTTTGCACTAACAAGAATTACCAAGGATAGTTAAAAGTGGGCAGTGTATTTTGCAAAGTTGAATGATTTGGACTCAAATCTTGACACAATTAGTCCATTAGTAGAATTCTTGCTTGAGGGTTGTGCTATGATTAGTTTCGAATGACATCTTACCCAGTGGGGTTTGAATATACATACATTTCTAGTATATGTGGAAGAAGGAGTATTGAATATTTTTGAAATATTCAATGAACGAAATATTGTATTTGTTGTGATTTTGTTGTTTCCTGTATATCCAATTGAGGAATTTTTTATTTTTTTTTTTAAAAAAAAAGACTTTTCATATCGGTTCCTTTAAATAACCGATATAAAAAGTGATTTTCAATATCGGTTCAACTAAGAAACCGATATAAAAAAAGCGTTTTATAGGTTTAAAAACTGACTTTCCATAACAGTTCTATTTTGAACCGATATAAAAAACATTTTCCATATCGGTTCTTTAACAGATATAGAAAGCGCCTGTTTTTAATATCCCCTTTATCTATATCTGTTACGGAACCGATATGAAAAACCTTTTTTAACCGATATAAAAAGCCTTTTTTCTAGTAGTGACTAGCGCTAATCTGCAAGCAAACAAAAGAAAAACTTAAAAGGATGAGTACCAAAGACCATTGTTTTTTCCAAAAAAGGTTTTTTCAATGTTTACCTTAAAAAATATTGGTGGCGACTCTAAAATCCCGTTGTGCGAAGAAAAGTCCCTCCAAGGATTTTTCGGGGTGCGACACCCCTACAGTTCAAGAATCTGGCAGCATCGCAATGACTTGTTGACTCCAAGGAGGCTACTCTTAGAAAAGTTCACACAGAGACTAGATGCAAGATCAAAACACTACGCCAGAGTTGTAAAAAGAGATCGCCACCTTTAGTAGCGTTTATAAAAAAAACGCTACCCATTTTAATAACACGCTACACCATTAGTAGCGTTTTAAAGTAAAACGCTACCTATTAGGTAACACACTAGACAGATCCCTAGCGCTTTTACTCAAAACGCTAGCCAATTAGAAAACACGCTAGACAGATCCCTAGCGCTTTTATTCAAAACGCTAGCCAATTAGAAAACACGCTAGATAGATCCCTAGCGTTTTTTAGAAAGCGCTAGGTATTTAGAAAACACGCTAGACAGATCCCTAGCGCTTTTATTCAAAACGCTAGCCAATTAGAAAACACGCTAGATAGATCCCTAGCGTTTTAAGTATTTAGTAAACACTCTAGACAGATCCCTAGCGCTTTTATTCAAAACGCTAGGTATTTAGAAAACACGCTAGATAGATCCCTAGCGTTTTTTTAGAAAACGCTAGGTATGGTTAAATAATTTTTTCGCTTCCCATTGAGCTACTTACCTCTCTCAGCTAACACTCTCACCCAGAAACACAAAATCACTCACCCAGAAACGCAAAACCCTAACACCCTAACGCAAATTAAGATCATCTCTCTCAATGAAAATCATCTCTCTCAGTGAACATCATCTTTCTCAGTCTCTCACTCAGACAACATTGGTGAGTTTTCTATTCATTTCTCTGTTTCTTGTTAGATATTAATTGTGGGTTCTAGTTTAGAAATATATTAGTTTTGTCACTTGTGCAACCTAGCTACTCTTCTTTTTTTTTTTACCACTAGCCTCTTCTTGTTACACAGAAATTAATTAAGTTCATTAATTATTTGGAACACTAGACTATGGTTCCTTTGTCTTGACCAAAGGACCGAGAATAGAAATAGAATATGAGATAGATATAGCTTGGGAAATTTTGTTTGTTTTTTTTATATGAATTGATTCTTCATTATATTCGAATTGCTTGATGGGTCATATGTTAAAGTTCTCTTCTCAGGATTTTATTATAAATATTTGGAAATTATGGATAGAAATTGGATGTCTGCCAATCGTCTGTCCCAAGAGTATGCCGCTGGAGTGGATTATTTTGTGAGTTGTGTTGTTGAACGTTTAGGGACTTCTAGTAGTATGAAATGTCCTTGTTTAAGGTGTTGTTATGTAAAATCGATTCTCGCAGCAGAGTTGGCACGACATTTAAAGGCGAATGGAATTGATCAAAGTTACACTTGTTGGATAATGCACGGTGAGAAAAAGGTGAATCTTCAAATATGAATGATATTAGTAAGAGATATGCGCCACGGCTGACACCGGACACAATCATTTGATGCGAACGAATTTGAAGAGATGGCAAAGGTGGTTGAAGAGGATCTTAATGATTGTCCCGAAATGTTTGAGAAGTTGATAAGCGATGCGAGAGACACTATTGTATGCGGGTTGTACCGAATTCACAAAATTATTGGTCGTGATCAAGTTGTATAACTTGAAAACTTGCCACGGATGGATCGGATAAGAGCTTTACTGATTTACTCGCACTTCGAAAGAAATGTTGCCGAATGATAATGTGCTTCCTTCTCGGACGTATGATGCAAAGCAAATGTTGGGGTCTATCACTACAAGAAAAATGGGATTTTTGGCGGATTTTTCCGCCAAAAACACCAATCCGCCCGCAAATACAGTATTTTTAGTGGATTTTTCCGCCGAAATGGTCAGTGGCAACGTATTTTCGGCGGAAATTCCGCGGTAATTTCCGCGGATTTTAAGTCATTTCCGTGGATTTTTATGGGAATTTATGGCGGAAATTCACGGGTACTTCCGGGAATTTGGACTTTCTCATGGATTTTTCCGCCAAAATTTGTTTTTTTTTTTTTTTTAGAAAAATACACTAAAATCCGCCAAAAATTAATTTTTTTAAATCATTAAAAAATACATTTTTTAAAAAAATTTAAAACATTTTAAAAAAGTTGAAAAAACGTTTTTAAAATTAAATAAATTTTAAAAAAAAAATATAAATAACATATTTAAATTAAAAAACTAAAATTGTGATAAAACCAAATAAAATGTTTTTTAACAATTAATAAATTTAAATTAAAAATATAAATAGCATATTTAAATTAAAAACTCAAATACCAAATAATAAACATCCATAAATTCAAATCCAACAAATCATTCCGATATCCATAATAATAAACATACATAATCAAATATAAAACTACTAAGGTGCGTGCTCATCGGAGTCATCTCTGTGATAATATTGATCACCTCGTGCTGGTTGATCATCACTGAACAAACAAGCCTCTAACGCACTATAATTTAGATCAATATTATTATTGAAGAGATGGGGTGATTCTTCTTTGAGGTTGAATATACACATTCTTCTTGAGGTGGTGGTCGTGCTTGGGGAGATATCGGGATGGATCTCATTTGTCATTTGGAGTGGTGGATCAGTCTTTGGGGAGGATCTTTGGGAAGTAAGGATACTGAGGTGGTGGATACTGCTGGGGATACTGCTGAGAATAATGGGGCTGGGGAGTATGCTGTGGATACTGCTGAGGGTACGGAGGATACTGAGGCCAAGACTGTGGCTGGTAGGAAGCCATATGTGATGATGATGATGATGATGATGGCCTCGAAGGATGGTTCATCTGAGCCATCATCTGCTGAAAACGCTCTCGCTCTCTCTAGCTTGCTCGCCAGCCAAGGCTCTCAATGATCTCTAGCTCGCTTTCAAAGCCACAGCTCAACAACGCGCTCCTCAATGATCCTAGCTTGCTCTTCCAGTTGTCGTGCATATTGCTCCGCCTGCTCGTTCAACCTCTGGTTAAATTGCTGGGTCAATTGATCTACCACTGCGTTGGGAGCAGCATAAGAACGACCAGTACTCTCTGTCCCCGAATATGATCGACTCGGCAGAATGCTTTCCTTGAAGAACTTGGGTCCCATGCTACGGATCCTCGCAAACGATCACTCTTTTGTGGGCCAACCGCTCTATCCCACATGAGCGACCCACTCTAGCTTCCTCCTCACGATCGATCGACCCATCGCTCTGCAAATGAGACTCACGCCACTCGGCCATCCCAAATCATAAGCATCCTAAAAACAACGAGATAAATAAATAAATATTAATAAAAAAAAATAAAAACAATATAAATATATATATATATATATATATATATATATATATATATATATTGTATTTAAAGATAAATAACTAATAACATAATGTAGTTTTACAGAATCCTCCTCGCCTCTATCGTGGATAAATGAACCATCCTCCTCTCGTATATACAAGTTGCGATGCAACTCGAGCAAACCGACCTCCCGTCCCGCTTTTCCTCCTAGATACATAATTTTATTATTTAATAACAACTACTTAATTAATTAACACATAGTTAATAAATTTAATTAATTGATGAATAAAAGTAATAGTTATAAAATTACGTACCATGCGTTGGTGTGATGAGTTCCAAAGACTAACACATCCACACTGAGTGATTGCGATGAGGCGCCGGCATTTTCGTAAGCACGGTTCTTCTTAGCTTTCTCGCTTTATTTTTAAATTCAGAGTGTCCCAATACGCGGCGCAAGTGCATAAGCCTCTGGTCCCATAAAAGCGTGTTTTGCCTTTGCTTGCCGTACACCCCGCAAAGATTTCCGTTGAGTATCTATCATCGCATCTCTTGTTGAACGCATTGTTCCAGTAACCATGTACATTGTTCCTATTTAAAAAATTAGAAGAATATTGTTAATACTGAGACAAATTAAACAATTCAATAAAATAATTAAAAATTAATTATTTCATAGAACTTACTTGGAAAGAATTGAGCACGGCCTAAAATAGTTTTTCCCATCTTCTTTATCTTTCTTAACAAAGAAATTCAATTTTTCCAACCTTTGAAGAAATTCTCAACGAATTGCGCTTATGATCATGGTGGTCGCAGGCTTTGAAGGAATAAACACGAAAATTTTTAAAAAAGTCGAATATTTTGGACCACGAAAGTAGTTGTATAAAAGGCAACAAAAATTAATAAATAATTATATACTTACGAATCTCCTTGAGGAACCACGATGCGACGACCATCTTCAACATGTGTCGGTAGTAAGTCATCCCGCCAACAATCCACCTAAGAGGTGCAAAGACTACTACTACTACTACTCGCACCATCTGCGGTTGGCTTTGGCAAATATCCGCCAAGAGGAACAACACAACGACGCTGCCCCTGTGGCGGCGTTAGGCGAGTAATAATCTTTCTGGCTCCCACCGCCGTATCCGCGATGTGGAGGAACATCGTATGTGTCGTCACGATCGGATGAGGATCCGGATGATGATGACATACCTATATACATATATATATATATATATATATATATATATATATATATATATATATATATATATATATATATATACACATACATTTAAATATTAAAAAAAGAAACATGTATATATATTGCATAAACATTCGTACAAATATTCATACAAAATAACCATAAATATCCATACTATTACCATTTACTAATTAAGTACCAAATAAAATGTAATAACTAGAAAAACTAATTTGAATCCCACTCATTCTCAAAATCATCATCATCGGATGAGCGAGAATTCTTGATACACCAATATGTTCTTCTCTTCATCAAAGATCTTCTTCGTCATCAACTTCATCACGGTGTTTGGTTGATCACATAAACGAGTAATGGGTTCCACTTGAATCACTTCATTTACATTAGACATCTCATCCATTTGAAATGGGACATCTCTTTGTCTTTGGGTTTGGGTTTCAATGTACCTTGCTCAACCAACAACAAATCCTTTCGTCTACAATAATGAGCTATGTCCTTCCTAGCTTTCTCATTGTCTTCGTTTTACCTTTCACGTCCATGACAAGATGTTAAATATGTTATCAAAAAAATTCTTCTCTGTATGCATTACATCCAGATTGTGTCTCAATGAGATTATCTTTCCAATAGGAAGTTCCCAAAAGATACTTCTCTTTGTCCAACTGTGCCATTGCCCATAGCCTTACGGACGAGAAACAACACCCCGCTACGACTTCCACTCGGAGGATGTCTTTAACACTGCCCCAAACTTCCTCTCGTGTCAAACTATGAGGAGGTCCACTTGTTTCAACATGTCCTCGATGAATGCATATTTCGCTTTCTAAATGGGTGATTCATAGGTAAGAACCTACGATGCGAGTCAAACCACGAAGTTTTCCCTCCGTATTTAAGAGTGAAAGCCCTTGTGTCAACCATGCAAATCGGACACGCCATCTTACCATGTGTTCCCCATCCGCACAACATTCCATAGGCGGGAAAGTCATTAATTGTCCACATCAAAGTCCGCCTCATTCAAATTTTGTTTGCGTCTTTGCATCATAAGTTAAAACACCATGCCACAACCTTTTTAGGTCATCAATCAAAGGTTGCAAATATATATCAATACCGGTTTGTTGGATTGCTTGGCCCCTAATAATAGCATTTAAAAACATGTATGGTTTAGACATACACATTTCGTGGAAGGTTGTATGAGGTGACAATAATCGCCAACAAGAATACGGTGATGCCGATGCTTGAATATAGGGTGTGAAATCATCGAGCATAAACCAAGCCGAACATTGCGTGGATCATCGCAAAATCTGGATGAACACGATCAAAATGCTTCCAAGCTTCACCATCGGATGGGTGACGTAATTCACCGTAATTGTTTCTATTTTCATGGTGCCACGTCATTTTACCACGGTCTCCATTGATGTAAACATCCTCTGTAGCCTTGGTATAAGCGGCGAGATAGAACATTGCTTTCCGTGGAACCGGTTTGCCTCTGCTCGTCCCTTTCCTGGCCGCACTGTGGCGTGGCTCTCCACACAACTTGCATTCCAGTCAAATTTCCATCATTTATGCCAAACTCATTATTATAATAGAGCATGCAACTGGACACACAACAATCAATTCTTTTAGATTTTAAGCCAAGCTTCGATACTAGTCTTTTAGCATCATAATAACTCTACGGCAAAAGTCCCTTAATAGGGGTTGCATCCAACATCATTTTGGTCATATATTCCATGCACAACTCTCGGCAACATTAAATTGAGACTTAAGACCCAACAACCGAACACACATTGATAATTTTGAGTCTTTAGATCCTTCAAATAATGGTTTATTTGTCTCACTCAAATACGTGTAAAACAATTGCGCTTCCTCATTTGGAACTTCTTCAGCATCATATTCCGGTTCTTCAAAATCCAAATTTACTCCAACGACATGAGATATCATTCCCTGATAAACATCTAACGCGGGTTGCATGATTTGGCGGATCCGATGTGGAAGCTACTTCTTCAACCGGAACATTAGTACTTGAAAGATATACTTCAACCGGAACATTAACCGCAGGAACAGCTACCGCAGGTACCCCAGGTGCTACTTCGCCGTGACGACTCCATATCCAATAATCTGGCCTAAACCCATTATTGTACAAATGCATTCTGACTTCATCTTCATCGAATTGAACATTTCGCGCACGGACATCTAATTCCCGCTTCTCGCGCAAATCCTTCGTCACGCTTAGCACAAAAAATAAACTCTTCTACTCCTTCTGCAAATCGTCTCTTTAAACCGCTTCTTCCAGGATATAATCGATCATACATCCAACTACGATCCATGTTTTCTAAATCCTAGTACTACGTGTGCTACAATAAAAATTATCATAAACAATAAGTACTACTTTTCATTTCATAAATAATAAATCAAACTTTATATTTTCTTACTTACATACTCATACACATACATACGCATACACATATACAAATATCATTTTAACTAACAACAAATAACATTTTAACTAACAACTCTATCAATTTTTTTTATTAAATATTTTATCAACAATAAATTACATATCATACTTATTTAAACTAAATGAAAATATAACAATAAATTACATATTAAACTATTTAAATGTAACTATTTAAATTAAATGAAAATAAATTACATATCATAAATCTTTCATATATTTAATTGATAATATAATGATTTTCAAATATATAGTAAATTTTAACAATTTAAAGAAAAAAAATTATAATGTGATGATTTTCAAAAATATGATAAACTTTAACAAATTAATCAAAATAATGATTATATAATGAAGTTTTGAAAATTTAATATATTACAAATTTATCTAAAAAGTATTATCAACATAAATTAAAAATTAATAAATATGTTAAATTTATTTTTTAAACTACTATATTATTATATTTCATATTTTCTAAATAATATTAACACAAATTAAAATTTAATAAATATAATCATTATTTTATTTCGTATTTATGTGTTATTTATTAATAAATTATTAACATATAATTTTATTAACATATAATTTCGCCATTTTTTAACATAAAAAAATATTTAAAAAGTTTAAAATATTAAAAAAAATATTAACATATAATTTCCTATTTTGTAATAAATACATTAATTTTACTTTGTACTACTTTATTTAAAAATAATATCAAATAACGTTTAATGACAACTAATAACTAACCTAAGAGTGTGCGAAAGACTCGACTTGATGCTAAACCGGAATCCTTTGAAGAAAGAAATAGAGATCACCAACCTCAAATAAATCCTAAACAAACAACACCACAATTAGTAACAAACTATAAGTTAAAACAAAGTATAAGTTCAAATAAAGTTTAAACTAAAACATACCTTCAAAACTTTGATAGAGGAGAAGAAACAAATGGAATTATGACCGTTTCGGCGGAATTGATGTCGCTCTGTACGAGGCGACATTTGCGTGAATCAAGTGAAGTTTTCGTGAATTCAAAATTCAAAATTCCCCGCTTTTAAAAATTACATTTTCGTGAATTTAGTCTTTGTTTTCGCGGATCAAATTTTTTGGTCCGAGACCTTTTCCTTCCACTTAATAATCCGCCACAAATGGTATATTTCACTTGAAAACGTCAAAAATCCCCAAAACTTTTCTCGGCGGATTAAATCCCCCAAAAAATACAAAAATCCGCCGGAAACTTTCCCGGGGATTAAAATCCGCCAGAAAGTTATGCCTTGTAATTTCCATTTTTCTTGTAGTGTATTGGCTTGAACTATGAGAAGATACACGCTTGTCCGAATGATTGCATTTTATTTCGGAATGAACATGCGTTGTTAAAGTCGTGTCCTAAATGTAATGCACCGCGGTATAAGAAGAAAGAGTCTACTCCAGAAAAGGTGTTGTGGTATTTTCCTATAATTCCTCGATTTAGGCGCATGTATCGTAGTTCAGAAGATGCACAACACTTGACATGGCATGAGGATGAAAGGATTAAAGATGGTATGCTACGACACCCGGCAGATTCTCCGCAATGAAAAAAAATTAATATTGAGTATCCTAATTTCGGGGATGACCCGAGAAACCTACGCCTTGCATTGTCTGGCGATGGATTTACCCCCGCACATATCGGAGTAGCTCCCACGGTACATGGCCCCGTGATTTTGGCGATTTATAACTTATCACGTGGGCTTTGCATGAAACGCAAATATATGATGTTGTCTTTGTTAATTTCTAGGCCCAAACAACCAGAAATGATATTGATGTATACTTGGCTCCTTTAATTGAAGACTTGAAGCAAATGTGGGAGACTGGGTAGAGGTGTATGATAGGTTCGAGAGAAGAAAGTTTCACCACGAGGGCTATGATCTTTGGCACAATTAACGACTTTCCCGCATACGGCAATCTATCTGGGTATGCAGAACAAAGGGCGGTGTGCATGCCCTATATGTGAAGATAACACAGTTGGATGTGGTTGGAACATGGTAAGAATAATATCTATCTTGGTCATCGTAGATTTTTGCCATCAACTCATCACTATCGATTGTGGAGAAAGGCATTTGATGGGAATACAGAAACACGTAGAGCTCCCCCGCCTTTGACGGGCGAACAGGTATTTGAAAAGGTGGAAGATTTGAACATTAAATTTGGGAAGCCTTTTGCAGGAGAGCTTGCCAAACGGGGGTGGAAGAACAAGTCGATTTTCTTTGAGTTGCCATCTTTGGAAGTCATTATATGTAAGGCATTTCATTGATGTGATGCATGTTGAAAAGAATGTCTTCGAAAGTGTCATTGGTACCTTACTCAATATGCCGGGTAAGACTAAAGATACCATCAACTCAAGGTTGGATTTGGTTAGTATGGGTTTGAGACCTGAATTGGGTCCGGTAAAGAAGGGTACACGTACATATCTACCTCCCAGCACTCATACTCTATCTAGAAAGGAGAAGACTGTCTTTTGTGAGTTTCTTCATGGAGTTAAAGTTCCAGAGGATACTCTTCAAATGTGGCGACTCTTGTATTGATTAAAGACCTTAAGTTAAAGTCTCTAAAGTCCCACGATTGTCATGTTATCATGGAGCATTTGCTACCCATTGGTATTTGATCCATTTTGCCTAAGAAAGTGCGTCGGACCTTAACCAAACTTTGTTTCTTCTTTAAGGCGATTTGTAGTAGAGTGATTGACCACGAAAGTTGCCAACATTGCAAAGAGAAATTATCATCACTTTGTGTGAGCTTGAGATGTATTTCCCACCTTCCTTTTTGACATAATGATTCATCTAATAGTTCATCCGTTAGAGAGACACAATTGTGTGGCCCATGTTACATGAGATGGATGTATCCGTTTGAGCGTTACATGAAGATATTAAAAGGATATGTGAAAAATCGATCACGACACGAGGTTGTATTGTTGAGCGCTACATAGTTGAAGAGGCTATTGAGTTTTGCACTGCTATCTATCTAGTCTTGAATATTCTGTGGGACTGCCAAGGTCTCGTCATGTAGGAAGGATTAGTAAAGGGATGACAGGAACTAAATTAGTGATGGTATCAAGGAAAGAACTAGAGCAAGCACACTTGTACGTTCTTCACAATGATAGTGAGGTTGATTCATATGTTGCCAAGCACAAGGAGATTCTTAAGAGTTAATTCCCGGGAAAGAAGCAAGTTTGGTTAGCAAAAGAACACAATAGGAGTTTCATAGTGTGGCTAAAACATCACATTGATGGTGAGTGTGTTTCGAATCCTACTTCAATTTCAAAAAGATTGAGATGGTTAGCAAAAGGTCCAAATATACATGTCTTCTCTTACAACATCTATCTAATGAACGAGTGCACTTTCTGTACAAAAGAACAAGATAATCAGAGTAAAATGCAAAATAGTGGGGTGACTCTTGTAGCTCATTCTATCCATGCATCCAGTGCCAAAGACAGAAATCCCATATATGCGAATATGTCTTACTTTGGCTTCATTGAACACATATGGGAGTTGGATTACAATATGTTTAAGGAGTCTGTGTTCAAATGTGAATGGGTTGACAATAATACTGGTTTACAGATTGATGAATCAGGGTTCATGCGGGTGAATTTCAACAAGTTGTGATATAAAGATGAACCTTTTATTTTAGCATCGCAAGCTCAACAAGTGTTTTATGTCTCTGATCCAGTTAATATCAATTGGTCTATTGTTCTATTGACTGATAAAAAATTTGTGTTTAACAACGATGATGATGAAGCACCCGATGATGTTGGTGTTGAGGACGACCATTTCTTCAGAACATCAGAACCAATAATAGGGGAAAATACTTCTATAGAGGATGTTGTATATTTTAGAAAAGATCATAATGATGGAATTACTATTCGTCGAAAAAAAAACACCAAGACGCGAATTGCAAACAAAATTTTATCTAGGAAAAGGAAAAGGTAATATAGACTTAATGATATCTCGTTATTTTTTATTAATAAATAATTATATAGTTTTTGTAAATTTAACAATAACATGGATTATGTTATATTGCAGGTCAGATGGCATCACTTAGTGATCATGAGAGTGGTCAAGACAGTAGTCATGAGGGTTGTGCTGTTATGTTTCTAGCTTTAATTTGTAGCTACTTTTGAGTTTCATAATGTTAGATAGTTCTTATGTTGTATGATTTGTATATATATTAATTATGTTGTAAGTACTTGTTAGTTTAATATGGTCTTTTGGTGATATGTACATATGTGTGTGTATCTATATTGGATTGTAATGATATTGGCTGAATTTTGTTGGAATGATATTTGATGAATTTTGTTGGAAGGGAATGAATTTATAGGTTGTAATTAAAAAGGAGAATAAACAAAAATAAAAAAAATATTTAAAAAAAAATCAATCAATAGGTAGCATTTTAAAAAAAACGCTACAAATTAAATTAAAAAAAATCAGTCAATACTTAGCGTTTTAAGGAGAAAACGCTAGAAATGAAATTAAAAAAATCATTCAATACCTAGCGTTTTATAGAAAACGCTAGGAATTGTAAAGAGGAGCTAGAGGATCCCTAGCGTTTTACAGAAAACGCTAGGAATGGTAGTAAAAAGGTGTTATAGCATCCCTAGCGTTTTACAGAAAACGCTAGGAATTGTAAAGAGGCGCTATAGGATCTCTAGCGTTTTAAAGAAAACGCTAGGAATGGTAGTAAAAAGGCGCTATAGGATCCCTAGCGTTTTAAAGAAAACGCTAGGAATGGTAGTAAAAAGGCGCTATAGCATCCCTAGCGTTTTACAGAAAACGCTAGGAATTGAAAAGAGGCGCTAGAGGATCCCTGGCGTTTCTGACGCTAGGAATGGTAGTAAAAGGCGCTATAGCATCCCTAGCGTTTTACTGACGCTAGGAATTGTAAAGAGGCGCTAGAGGATCCCTAGCGTTTTAAAGAAAACGCTAGGAATTGTAATTATAATTCCTAGGCTTCCCTAGCGTTTTTGCTAGAAAGCGCTAGGCATTGTTATTAAAATTTTTACAAGGCGCGCTCTCTCATCTCTCTCACACAAACTCACGCTGTCTCTTCATCTACCTAACTCCTCTCTTGCGAAAACCCAGCGAAAACCCAGAAACCTCTTCGTTCATCCCTTCTGTGTGAGACCCAGGAAACCAAACGACCCATCCTCTTCGTTCATCCCTTGCGAACAACCCACACTCCACGTCTTCGTTCATCATCCAGAAACCCAAAAATGCGCGACCCAGGAAACCTAAAACGCAGAAAAAAAGAACGTACCAGCTCTCCCTCTCTCTCCTTGGTGCTATCTTACCACGCAGCTCCCTCCCATTTGTTTCCTTTTTCTGCACTCTCTCTCCCTTTCAAAAGGTATTTCTGCACATACTCTCACTGGTTTTTTTATGGTTTGTTATGTAGTTCTCTTTTGTATGGCTTTTTCTGTTACTTAGCTCAATGTTGTATTTAATTAGTTGTTAGATTAGTCTAGCTTAGATAGCATTATTAACTTGACTAGTGCATGGCTTTCCTAGTGCATGGCTTTCTTTGTTTCTTAGTGCATGGCTTTCCTATATATGTTTACTCTAGGTTCTTAGTGCATGGCTTTCCTATATATGTTTACTCTAGGTTCTTAGTGCATGGCTTTCCTATATATGTTTACTCTAGGTTACTTAGTGCATGGCTTTCCTATATATGTTTACACTAGGTTCTTAGTGCATGGCTTTCTCTGTTACTTAGTGCATGGCTTGTTCTATATTTTGTTAAGTGTTTGTTGGTACTAAACAATTAGAAAGCTAAAACTCACTGAGTCTATTTCATTGGGCCATTGCAAGTCAGATGGCATCACTTAGTGATCATGAGAGTAGTCATGAGGGTGGTGATGGGGGTGGTCATAGAAACACAAAGAAGTTCACTCCCCGTGGAATGACAGCGAAAAAGAATATCGTCCATCGGATAAGTAAAGGACACGAGAAATATAGGGTAAGTTAATTACTAATTATTAATGTTGTTCTCTACCTTTCAAAGTTATCTAATTATTTATTGATTTAATTAATGCAGGTTAGATGGAGTGTTAAAGGTTTGCCTATTGGAGAGAACGGCACAAATTTGATTAATTTTATTGGTACTAAGGTGAAGCAAATGTTTCCAATTTCGATTAAAAGTTGGAATGAGAAAGATAATAGAGTTTTGCCTAAAGTGAATGATGATTTCTGGTCCTTAATACAGGTATATAATTTTAGACATCTTTAATAATCTTATTTAGTGATTTTTAGTTATATTTATTTAATCCATTTTTATGTATAAGTAGAAACACTTTGATGTGGATGATGCCCAAGAGATTGGATACTCAAGGAAGTTTGGAAGGTTGCATCGGGCTTATAGAATCGATGTAGGAAAAAATATCTGAAACTTCTGATGGGACCATCGACAGAGCCTCGAAGATTGTATTCCTAATTATAAGTAAGGAGGATTGGAGCAAATTTGTACATATACGCACTACGAGATCCAGATTTCTGGTTGGTATATTAATTATTTAAGTTATATATATATATATATATATATATATATATATATATATATATTCACAACTAGATATCATTCATTAATGTATACTTATCTTTTTAAATAGAAAAAAAGCAAAGCCAATAAAGAAAGAGCTTCTAATCCCGAGTACCCTTATAGAGGAGGTTCAAGTGGATATCAAATTCTTGAAGAAAGATTGGTAAGACACAATTAGTTTAATTTATTATGATTTAATGAATCTTTTAATTTACAGATTGATTAACAATGATTAAACTTAAATAGTTCTTCAAGCAAGAGGGAAAGATCCAACTCAAGAATCCTTGATCGTTGTAATTGTCTGCGTTTAGAGGCCGACAAAATAAGGATGGAGACATTGTGGATCCGAAAATTAAGGAGGTCAAGGACAAAATTGTAAGTATTCCAAAATTCATGTATTGTAATTTTAATTTTATGATTCCTAGCAAGTTGGAATTTGTGTCTGACTATATTTTTAATCCGTTACTCGATTTTTTTGACACGTGGACATATTTTTATTGTCGATTAAATTTCTTTGACACTTGTTTATTATTTCTATCCGATACTCGATTTTTTTGACATGTGGACATATTTTTATCGTCGATTAAATTTCTTTGACACTTGTTTATTATTTCTAACCGTTACTTATGTTTGTGCATCGTAAAGCATATCACAATCAGTATCACAAGGAGATTTAACAGATTGTGATGGTCAACAAGATGTCCTTGCTCGTGCCTTGGGAAGGGAAGAGAGACAGAGGTCGGATAAGAGGTTATGGATATGGCATTCCTCCTACGACGTGTATGGGCGAAAGAGCCATAGCGAGTGCGCGGGATTGTAAAGTCATGGCGGCAAAGTATGACGAGCTATCCAAGAATGTTGCTTGTACTAATGGAAGAGAGACGGATGTTTAAGCGACTCTTGGCACAATCCATTGGTGCACCATCCCCTGCACACCACCCTGCTTGAACCTATATATTACTGCTTTGCACCCTCACTTGCCCAACATAGCGCACGAGATAAGCGCACCATCCCTTCCGACCACGGTATTTATTATTACTCGACTGCTTTTTTGTACATATGTATTTGATCAACAATTCATGTATATTTATTTTTCTTTATAATTGATTTAGGATAACTGTGAATGTGAGCTATATATTGCAAACCCACATCGAAAGGTTGCAGTGGGCATGTTATGTAACCAATTGAGTGCCACAATGCACAATTTACCCATGCCCGAAAACCATTTGAGAGTTAGGGTAGACTATTCAATTGAAGTCTGCACCATTGCCATTTCCAATTGTTAATCTTTGATATATTTCTCGTGGATCAAGCACTTAGTACTTTTGTGGCATGGCCTGAACAACTTGTCGTTGTAAGTGACAATATTTTTGTTAATAAGTTAATGACTCATTGTTATATATAATGTGTGTTAACTAACTAATTAATCATTTTTTTAATATATACTAGGTACCCCAAGTGTCCCGACCGTCTCCTTCTATAAAAGTGTCCCGACCTTCCCTTCCACTACCAAAGTGTCCCGACCTTCCACTACCAAAGTGTCCCTTGATGAATTCGAGAAATTCATCACTTATGTAAAGGACCACGTCAATCAAAAAATGAAGCCCGATGACCTTATTATGTTACCGAAATCGATCAAATTGTGGGAGTGGAACAGGATATTATACTCAACATTGAGGATCCGAAAGTCAGATATGACATGGAATGGGCCACTTTGTGGTTGTTATTAGAGTATACCGTAGGTATGTATTAAATTATTTGTACACAATAGTTGTATATATTAGAGTATATATATGAGGATCTGAAAGTTGTATATATATTATTTATAGGTTTTTGTACAATGTGCTTCTTCCCCTTACTTCAGCGGACACAAATTTTTTTGTTCTTGTGCCCAGAGTGTCTCATTGTGTGGGATCAAGGTAAACCAGAGGATATTATGGCTAAGAAGAGTCAAATAGAAAGTTATATCCTTTCACGGTTCAGGGATGCCCAGCATTTTGATCACGAATCTTTATTTTTGGCACCACTCAATATAAGGTGAGAAATTTAGTCTTCAATCACTTGGTTATTTATTTTGAGGATTGTATTATAGTGTAAATGTGTACTCATTCGTGATTCATTTAGTTGCAGACAACATTGGGTACTCTTTGCAATAAACCCTAAGCTAAATACTGTCTACTATCTGGATTCACTTCAAGGCCATTACAAAGTCTACGTAGACTTCGTACAGATAGTTGACATGTGTGTATGTGTAACCCTCTCATTTTGTATAATTTAATATATGTATTTTGTTCAACTTAACGTTATATATATGTAAGACGTTACAGTGCTTTGCAAAAATACTGGGGATTATCTACGAGTAAAACAAGATGGTTACCCATAACTGTAAGTTTTTTAAAAATCATTCTTATAATTTTAATTGAATTTTTGGTCATAAAAATGTGACAATTAATTAACTAATCTTTTGCTTTGTAGTGTCCTAAACAACCAAATAATAATGATTGTGGGTACTATTGTATGAGGTATATGAGAGAGATTATCACTCACGACAGAGTAGAAATCCCAATCAAGGTAACTACTTAGATTTCTTTTTTATATTGATATTATAATACTTACTCACATTTAATAAACATTTTAATTCTAATTTTATTTCATTTTATTTTTCAGTATTTTCCCCACTGTAAAGACATCCACCATTACTCTGATGAACAACTTACAACAGTAAGGGGGGAGTGGTGCCGTTTTGTTTCTAGCTTTTTCTAGCAAGTTTTGAGTTTCATAATAGTTAGTTATTATATATGTTGTATATATTGGATATATATTATGTTGTAAGTACTTCTTAGAATGATATTGGATTGGAATATTTGATGAATTTTGTTGACTGAATTTTGTTTGAATGATATTGGATTGGAATGATATTTGATGAATTTTGTTGGAAGTGAATGAATTTATAGGTTGTAATTAAAATGGAGAACAAACAAAAATATAAAAATATTTAAAAAAATTCAGTCAATAGATAGCGTTTCTGGAGAAAACGCTAGAAATGAAATTAAAAATTCATTCATTACCTAGCGTTTTATAGAAAAACGCTAGCTATGGACAAAATGCACTAGAGGATCCCTAGCGTTTTGTAGAAAAACGCTAGGAATTGTAAAAAGGCGCTAGAGGATCCTAGCGTTTCTGAAAACGCCAGGAATTGTAAAAGGCGCTAGAAGATCCTAGTGTTTTACAAAAACGCTAGGAATTGTAGAAAGGCGCTATAGGATCCCTAGCGTTTCTGAGAAAACACTAGGAATTGTAAAAGGCGCTTTGGTCAATGGCTAGCGTTTTTTATAAAACGCTACGTATGTCCAAAACACACTGGGTCAATGGCTAGCGTTTTTTAAAACGCTACTAATAGTGTGTACACATTAGTAGCGCTAGCTTCTCTAGCGTTTTAAAACGCTACCAATGCCCAAAAAAAACGCTGCAAATCAATCTATTTGGCGTAGTGAAAGTTCGCAAGATAGTCTTTATAGACCTTAAGTTTTCTACCAATGACTGAATCATAAGCGTTCTCAAAATACCAACATTAAAATGAGGCAGTCTTTACGATTTTTCTTTGCAAAATCAATGACCTCGTTCACCACAAGAACTCCATCAACCAAGTTCCTACCTTTCACAAAAGTGGACTGGATAGAAAGATGAGGTCATCCATAATCATCATATACAGAGCCTTAAGCTTATCGTCAAGACCTTAGCTAGAATTTTATACAAGCCTCTCATTAAGGAAATCAGACGGTAATCTCCTATCGTAAAATGACAACGAACCTTTGGGATGAGTGTCATAAAGTAGGAAGTAAATGATCTCGAGAGCTTGGCATTTTTGTAGAACTCGAAAAAAGTACCCAAATCCGGGCACAACACATCCCAAAATGCTTTTATGAAGAGAGAAAGGACGGAAGAGAGAAAGGGCGGAAGAGAGAACTTCCTAAGTCGTACCCTCATCAAAATTTATATCCATGACAAAGAGATGATAATCCACTACCAATACATGATTTAGAACCGGGGTAATACCCACTGCCTAACCTTTCCCAAGATCTCAAGACAAACCCTCTAAACACTACTGTTTTCCAAATGACTTATTTTGACCCCATTTTTTTGAACCAAGTAAGTCATCCCCAAATCTCCAACACCCGCTTCTTTGCCGTGTAGAGAACATAATTGAAGTCCCCAACCACACACCAAAGTCCACCACCAGACCCCCCCTCTCGACATCTATGGTTTCCTCTTCGCAACCAAATTGCATTGGTGACGACTAAGTTGGTTTCCTCTTCAAAAGTTTATATCATTTTAACGTTATATGTTTTTGTTAACAAATATCTTCTAAAGCTCTAATTTGAGATCTACTAACAAATTAATAGGTCCACTAGAGTAATATTTGAGATCTAACAAAATATTTTAGGGAAATATCTTTATAAGACATCCTGCTTATATTCTTTTTTTATAATACTAATTCTAAATATGTCAAAAATTGAAGTAGGTCAATATGTTTAAATTAATAGGAAATACTAACAAATTATGATTTAACACAAAGTAGAAAATTTGATATAGTAATAACAAAAGTATTTAAAAGTACTACTTATATTTATTTAAGTGGAAGTAGATCTGAGTAGGCGCAAAGGTTTTTCAACCCACATGAACTCGACATTTTTAACTAAATAGACTTTGAAAAAGGCTTTGGCTTTATCTATTTAAAAAAAAAAGTCTTTGCTTGGTGCTCTGCCTATCGTAGAAAATTTGGTTCGTGAGCGCTTGTTAGGCCAGATGCAGCTACTATTCCCACTCCTATCGCAATCAAGCTAGCTGAATTTCAAAAGACATGATGTGAAAGTTAAACAAAGATGGCATCAATGGACTATATGGCGTAGCCTCGATACCTTAAGAAGATATATTTGTTATTGGAACTTAAATGAGGAAGAAAAGACTAGTTTGCTAGTATTATTGTCTGATTTGAAACTCATCTGGTAACTATGCTTCCAAAAAAAAAACTCATCATCTGGTAAATGGACGAAAGAGTAAAATCATGGAAAAAACTTTTAGAAACTGAAATCACTGATATAGAATTCGACTCATAGGGATGGCTGTGTGTATGTGTGTGTCACTTATTTTATCTGGAAAAAAATGAAATTTAAAACCCAAAATGAATAAAAAAATGGAACCCTACTTGAAGAAAGGAACAGCAAAAGAGCATTATGATGGTCTGGGGTCACGAACATTAAAAGTCTATACTATACAGCACACAATATAACATAGTACAAATTTAATTGGAACAATCCAACCTTGATATATTAATCTCATGAACAACATTTATTATCTTAAATAGATATAGAAATTAATCCCAGATCTATATCTCCCAGCTGTAATCGAAAACTTAAATTGAAGCAACAGACTCAAATCATCAAATCAATTATACAATCAAAAGAAAACCATCAAGTATATATTCTCAACAATACATAAAAAATAAAAAAAATAAAATAAAAACACGTACCTCGTATATAATCGATCGATCCATATATAGATACTCAACTAAGTAAGTAACTCAAACCAAAACTTACAAAGATCCCAAAAAATAAAGAAACCCATTTTTATAGAGAGAGAAAGGGTGCAACGATAATAGACCAGTATATATAGGTTGATTATTTGCTTGATCTAGCAAATAATATTCGGACCACAACGCTTCAATTCCCCGAGAAGAGAAGAAGAAAAGTAGCATATATGAGAAGCAATAAAGAAGAAGATAAATGACCCTTTTGAATGATCAAAAGAATGAAAGGTAATAGGGTTTCTTCTTCTTGAGTGAAGCCATCTTCTTCATCTTCTAACCTTTCTCTCTATCTTTTTTCTTTCTTGTTTTGATTAACTTTGATGATGGCTTTGGTGGGGTTGGTGGGAAGTAAAAGATGCGGTGGTGATGATGAAAGTGAGTGAGTAATAATAATGAAGGATAGAGGGAATAAGACATGATGATTGCTGCAGGTTGTTTTTGCATTGAAGGAAGAGATAAAAATCACAAAGTGTTGTTGGCTTTGTTGGGGTTTGCTATAGCAAGACAAATTTGTATTCTCGTAGAGAGAGATATATACAGGGTGTGTGTTTTTTTTTCTTGTAAAATTAATGTATCATTTGCGCACGATTACAGAGACTAATTTCTCGAAGTATTGTTCTAGATTCATTAAAAGTATTGACCTCACCCACTATATATTTTATCATACGCACATCAAACTCTTAATCAAACGGTTAAAAAACCTAAATATCTACCACTTGTTCTGCACCATCGTTTAGAGGGTATGTGTTTTTTGTTTTGTTTAGTTTCTTTCCACATGGTGATAATGAATTATCCCTTTTGAAGCCACCATGATAGTACTGTCCTTTTCTCTCTCCTAACACACCAAATAAAAGGTTAAGGCTCTCTAGCATGGGTTTGACTATAAGAAATGAAAAGGAGGGAGAAAATTTTCAACCTAGGAAGATAATGGAGGTCAGCTGTGTGTGTTAACTTTTATCTATGAAAAGTTATTACGATGGAGATTGTCATCCGGTACCACTGTATTTATATAGTAAAATATAATGATTGAGCCTTTCTCGAAATAAACTTATATTTTTTTAAGTTGTGTAATTTAGGTTAAGTAATGAGCATAGACCCGCTCAGTGGCGGAGCTTCTCATGGGCATAACCTTTCTCGACAAAACCTTTTTTTAAGTACTGTCCTTTAACTCTTAAGGAAGCAGTCTGTGATATACTTTCTCGACATAACCTTGATGTTTTTAACCTTCGTGGTCAAGGGTATGATTGTGCAAGTAATATGAGAGGAGAATGGAATGGTTTACAAACGTTGTTTATGAAGGATTGTCCTTATGCATACTATGCTCATTGTTTTACTCATCTAATGTAACATGCCTTGGTTACCGCATCAAGTGAAGTCATACCAATTCATAAATTCTTTGAGAAGCTAACTTTTGTTGTCAATGTTGTTTGTCCTTCTTCTAAGTGCCATGATGAGTTATAAGCTTCCCAATTAGAACAAATTGAACATTTATTGGAGATTGATGAAATTGTAACAACTAAAGGTCTAAATCAAATTGGTACTTTGAAGCGAGTCGGGGATACTCGTTGGGGATCACATTTCAATTCTATTTGCACTACGCCAGAATTAAGGACTTGCAGCGTTTTTTTTGGGCATTGGTAGCGTTTTAAAACGCTAGAGAAGCTGGCGCTACTAATGCGTACACCCCATTAGTAGCGTTTTAAAAACGCTAGCCATTAACCCAAATAAGTTTTGGACATACGTAGCGTTTTATAAAAACGCTAGCCATTGACCCAGCGCCTTTTTACAATTCCTAGCGTTTTCTTTAAAACGCTGAGGATCCTATAGCGCCTTTCTACAATTCCTAGCGTTTTTGTAAAACGCTAGGGTATATTCTAGCGCCTTTTTACAATTCTTAGCGTTTTACGTAAAACGCCAAGGATCCTCTAGCGCCTTTTACAATTCCTAACGTTTTCTACAAAACGCGCTAGGGATCCTCTAGTGCATTTTGTCCATAGCTAGCATTTTTCTATAAAACGCTAGGTATTGAATGAATTTTTAATTTTCATTTCTAGCGTTTTCTCCTTAAAACGCTACCTATTGACTCGAATTTTTTTAAATATTTTTTATTTTTGTTTGTTCTCCATTTTAATTACAACCTATAAATTCATTCACTTCCAACAAAATTCATCAAATATCATTCCAATCCAATATCATTCAAACAAAATTCACCAACAAAATTCATCAAATATTCCAATCCAATATCATTCTAAGAAGTACTTACAACATAATATATATCCAATATATACAACATATATAATAACTAACTATTATGAAACTCAAAACTTGCTAGAAAAAGCTAGAAACAAAACGGCACCACTCCCCCTTACTTGTTGTAAGTTGTTCATCGAGTAATCTTTGGATGTCTTTACAAATGGGGAAAATATTTGAAAAATAAAATGAAATAAAATTAGAATTAAAATGTGAGTAAGTATTATAATATCAATATAAAAAAGAAATCTAAGTAGTTACCTTGGTTGGGATTTCTACTCTGTCGTGAGTGATAAATTATACAAAATGAGAGGGTTACACATACACACATGTCAACTATCTGTACGAAGTCTACGTAGACTTTGTAATGGCCTTGAAGTGAATCCAGGATAGTAGACGATTATTTAGCTTAGGGTTTATTGCAAAGAGTACCCAATGTTGTCTGCAACTAAATGAATCACGAATGAGTACACATTTACACTATAATACAATCCTCAAAATAAATAACCAAGTGATTGAAGACTAAATTTCTCACCTTATATTGAGCGGTGCCAAAAATAAAGATTCGTGATCAAAATGTTGGACATCCTCAAGCGTGAAAGGATATAACTTTCAATTTGACTCTTCCTAGCCATAATATCCTCTGGTTTACCTTGATCCCACACAACGATACACTCTGGGCACAAGAACAAAAATTTTTGTGTCCGTTATGAAAGGACCAAGCACATTGTACAAAAACCTATAAATAATATATATACAACTTTCGAGATCCTCATATATATACTCTAATATATACTCTAATATATACAACTATTGTGTACAAATAATTTAATACATACCTCGGTATACTCTAATAACAACCACAAAGGCCCATTCCATGTCATATACTGACTTTCGGATCCTCAATGTTGAGCATAATATCCTGCTCCACTCCCACAATATGATTGGTCGGTAACATAATAAGGTCATCGGGCTTCATTTTTTGATTGACGCGTCCTTTACATAAGTGATGAATTTCTCGAGTTCATCAAGGACACTTTGGTAGTGGAAGGTCGGGACACTTTGGTAGTGGAAGGGAAGGTCGGACACTTTTATAGAAGGAGACGGTCGGGACACTTGGGGTACCTAGTATATATTAAAAATGATTAATTAGTTAGTTAACACACATTATATATAACAATGAGTCATTAACTTATTAACAAAAATATTGTCACTTACAACGACAAGTTGTTCGTGCCATGCCACAAAAGTACTAAGTGTTTGATCCACAAGAAAATATATCAAAGATTAACAATTGGAGCAGTGCAATGTGCGGACTTCAATTGAATAGTCTACCCTAACTCTCAAATGGTTTTCGTGCATGGGTAAATTGTGCATTGTGGCACTCAATTGGTTACATAACATGCCCACTTTGCAACCTTTCGATGTGGGTTTGCAATATATAGCTCACATTCACAGCTTATCCTAAATCAATTATAAAGAAAAATAAATATACATGATAATTTGATCAAATACATATGTACAAAAACAGTCGAGTAATAATAAATACCGTGTCGAAGGGATGGTGCACTATCTCGCGGCGCTATGTTGGGCAAGTGAGGTGCAGCAGGTAATATAGGTTCAAAGAGGATGGTGCACCAATCCTTTGTGCCAAGAGTCGCTTAAACATCCGCTCTCTTCTATTAGTACAAGAACATTCTTGGATAGCTCGTCATACTTTGCCGCCATGACTTTACAATCCTCGCACCCTCTGCTATTGCTCTTTCGCCCATACACGATCGTAGGAGGAATGCCATATCCATAACCTCTTATCCGACCACTGTCTCTCTTCCTTCCCAAGGCACGAGCAAGGACATCTTGTTGACCATCACAATCTGCTAAATCTCCTTGTGATACAGATTGTGATATGCTTTCTTTGATTCACAAACATAAGTAACGGTTAGAAATAATAAACAAGTGTCAAAGAAATTTAATCGATTTAAAAAATATGTCCACGTGTCAAAAAAATCGAGTAACGGATAGAAATAATAAACAAGTGTCAAAGAAATTTAATCGACAATAAAAATATGTCCACGTGTCAAAAAAATCGAGTAACTGGATTAAAAAAATATAGTCGACACAAATTCCAACTTGCTAGGAATCATTAAATTAAAATTACAATACATGAATTTTGGAATACTTACAATTTTGTCCTTGACCTCCTTAGTTTTCGGATCCACAATGTCCCCATCCTTGTTTTGTCGGGCCTCTAACTGCAGACGATTACAACGATCAAGGATTCTTGAGTTGGATCTTTCCCCTCTTCAAGCAATAACTATTTAAGTTTAATCATTGTTAATCAACTGTAAATTAAAAGATTCATTAAATCATAATAAATTAAACTAATTGTGTCTTACCAATCTTTCTTCAAGAATTTGATATCCACTTGAACCTCCTCTATAAGGGTACTCGGGATTAGAAGCTCTTTCTTTATTGGCTTTGCTTTTTTTCTATTTAAAAAGATAAGTATACATTAATGAATGATATCTAGTTGTGAAATATATATATAACTTAAATAATTAATATACTAACCAGGAAATCCGGATCTGTAGTGCGTATATGTACAAATTTTCTCCAATCCTCCTTACTTATAATTCTGGAATACAATGCTGGAGGCTCTGTCGATGGTCCCATCGGAAGTTTCGAATACTTTTTCCTACATCGCTTCTATAAGCCCGATGCAACCTTCCACTTTCCTTGAGTATCCAATCTCTTCGGGCATCATCCACATCAAAGTGTTTCTACTTATACATAAAAATGGATTAAATAAATATAACTAAAAAATCACTAAATAAGATTATTAAAGATGTCTAAAATTATATACCTGTATTAAGGACCAGAAATCATCTTTCAGTTTAGGCAAAACTCTATTATCTTTCTCATTCCAACTTTTAATCGAAATTGGAAACATTTGCTTCACCTTAGTACCAATAAAAGTAATCAAATTTGTGTCGTTCTCTCCAATAGGCAAACCTTTAACACTCCATCTGACCTGCATTAATTAAATCATTAAATAATTAGATAACTTTGAAAGGTAGAGAACAACATTAATAATTAGTAATTAACTTACCCTATATTTCTCGTGTCCTTTACTTATCCGATGGAAGATATTCTTTTTCGCTGTCATTCCACAGGGAGTGAACTTCTTTGTGTTTCTATGACCACCCCCATCACCACCCTCATGACTACTCTCATGATCACTAAGTGATGCCATCTGACTTGCAATGGCCCAAATGAAATAGACTTAGTGAGTTTTATCTTTCTAATTGTTTAGAACCAACAAACACTTAACAAAATATAGAACAAGCCATGCACTAAATAACAGAGAAAGCCATGCACTAAGAACCTAGAGTAAACATATATAGGAAAGTCATGCACTAAGTAACCTAGAGTAAACATATATAGGAAAGCCATGCACTAAGTAACCTAGAGTAAACATATATAGGAAAGCCATGCACTAAGAACCTAGAGTAAACATATATAGGAAAGTCATGCACTAAGTAACCTAGAGTAAACATATATAGGAAAGTCATGCACTAAGTAACCTAGAGTAAACATATATAGGAAAGCCAAGCACTAAGAACCTAGATTAAACATATATAGGAAAGCCATGCACTAGGAAAGCCATGCACTAGTCAAGTTAATAATGCTATCTAAGCTAGACTAATCTAACAACTAATTAAATACAACATTGAGCTAAGTAACACAGAGAAAGCCATACAAAAGAGAACTACATAACAAACCATAAAAAAACGGTGAGAGTATGTGCGAAATACCTTTTGAAAGGGAGAGAGAGTGCGAGAAAAGGAAACAAATGGGAGGGAGCTGCGTGGTAAGATAGCACTAAGGAGAGAGAGGATGAGCGAAGAGGATGGGTTTCTGCGTTTTAGGTTTCTGGTCGCGCGCGTTTATGGGTTTCTCGGATGATGAACGAATACGTGGAGTGTGGGTTGTTCGCAAGGGATGAGCGAAGAGGATGGGTCGTTTGGTTTGCCCGGGTCTCACACGTAAGGGATGAACGAAGAGGTTTCGGGTTTTATTGGGTTTCGCAAAGAGAGGAGTTAGGTAGATGAAGAGACAATATGAGTGTGTGAGAGAGATGAGAGAGCGCGCCTTGTAAAAATTTTAATAGCATCCTGGCGTTTTTACATAAAACGCTAGGGATCCTCTAGCGCCTCTTTACAATTCCTAGCGTTTTCTGTAAAACGCTAGGGATGCTATAGCACCTTTTTACTACTATTCCTAGCGTTTTATGTAAAAACGCTAGGGATGCTATAGCGCCTTTTTACAATTCCTAGCGTTTTCTGTAAAACGCTAGGGATGCTATAGCACTTTTTTACTACCATTCCTAGCGTTTTATGTAAAAACGCTAGGGATGCTATAGCGCCTTTTTACAATTCCTAGCGTTTTCTGTAAAACGCTAGGGATGCTATAGCACCTTTTTACTACCATTCCTAGCGTTTTATGTAAAAACGCTAGGGATGCTATAGCACCTTTTTACTACCATTCCTAGCGTTTTTTCTATAAAACGCTAGGGATGCTATAGCACATTTTTACTACCATTCCTAGCGTTTTATGTAAAACGCTAGGGATGCTCTAGCTCCTCTTTACAATTACTAGCGTTTTCTATAAAACGCTAGGAATTGAATTATTTTTTTAATTTCATTTCTAGCGTTTTCTCTTTAAAACGCTATGTATTGACTGATTTTTTTTTTAATTTAATTTGTAGCGTTTTTTTTAAAACGCTACCTATTGACTGATTTTTTTTTTAAATATTTTTTTTATTTTTGTTTATTCTCCCTTTTAATTACAACCTATAAATTCATTCCCTTCCAACAACCCACACATATGTACATATCACCAAAAGACCATATTAATATATATCCAAATCATACAACATAATAACTAACTAACATTATGAAACTCAAAAGTAGCTACAAATTAAAGCTAGAAACATAACAGCACAACCCTCATGACTACTGTCTTGACCACTCTCATGATCACTAAGTGATGCCATCTGATCTGCAATATAACATAATCCATGTTATTGTTAAATTTACAAAAACTATATAATTATTTATTAATCAAAAATAATGAGATATCATTAAGTCTATATTACCTTTTCCTTTTCCTAGATAAAATTTTGTTTGCAATTCGCGTCTTGGTATTTTTTTCCGACGAATAGTAATTCCATCATTATGATCTTTTCTAAAATATACAACATCCTCTAAAGAAGTATTTTCCCTATTATTGGTTCCGATGTTCGAAGAAAGGGTCGTCCTCAACACCAACATCATCGGGTGCTTCATCATCATCGTTGTTAAACACAAATTTTTGTCGACCAATAGAACAATAGACCAATTGATATTAATCGGATCGGTGACATAAAACACTTGTTGAGCTTGCGATGCTAAAATAAAAGGTTCATCTTTATATCCTAACTTGTTGAAATTCACTCGCATGAACCCCGATTCATCAATCAGAAACCAAGATTATTGTCAACCCATTCACATTTGAACACGGGCTCTGAAACATATTGTAATCCAACTCCCATATGTGTTCAATGAAGCCAAAGTAAGACATATTCGCATATATGGTTCGGTTTTTTCCAAGACAAAAATAATTTAAAACGGAGTTAAAATGAACTAACATAAAAAAGACTAACATAAATCTTTAAGAAAAAATATACTCAAACATATATAGTATATAAATCACTCTCTTTTAATTCTTTAAGACAATGTTTAAAAGAATTTAAATTAAATATTTTGTTGTAATTTTTAAATATAGCATAACAATATGGATTGTTTGTAAGTGAGTCAAAAAATTAATTGGATTTGGGCTAGTAAGTGAGTGGGAGTTGGGTTGAAGTAGCATTTGGGTTAGTAAGGAAGGTTGGAATTCAACAAGCCTTAGTGTTACTTGCGGTTTGGTTTGGTTTGGTTCGGTTTCGGAAATCAAAACCGCGAACCGACCCGAACCGCGCGGTGCAATAAAAAAAAGAACCGAACTAAACCGATCAAAAGCGGTTTTTTGCGGTTTTCGGTTTGGTTTGGTTCGGTTTGCGGTTTCCCTATTGGTTTGGTTCGGTTTTGAACACCCCTATCATTACCGGCGGCTTTGCATGCGGGACTTTCGAGTTATTTTACCGGCGGATAAAAGACATTACCGGCGGAAAATTGGGCCAGAAATTACCGGCGGCTTTTTTAAAATTCCGCCGGAAACCGCAATTACCGGCGACTTTTTTTAATTTTTTTTTTTTAATAAAATAACCGTTACAAATAATTTCAAATCCGCCGGTAATCGATCAAAAAACCGCCGGTATATTACCGGCGGCAATAAATCATGCGAGAAAACACTTAAAACCGCCGGTTATTTACAAGCGGATCTGATCCGTCGGAAATTGACCAAAGCCGCCGGTAATTTACAGGCGGATACAGTCCGCCGGAAATTGGGCGCCGGTATATTACGTAATTTACAGGCGGATACACTCCAGCGGCATACTCCTTGGACAGACGATTGACAGACATCCAATTTCTATCCATAATTTCCAAATATTTATAATAAAATCCTGAGAATAGAACTTTAACATATGACCCATCAAGCAATTCGAATATAATGAAGAATCAATTCATATAAAAAAAACAAACAAAATTTCCCAAGCTATATCTATCTCATATTCTATTTCTATTCTCGGTCCTTTGGTCAAGACAAAGGAACCATAGTCTAGTGTTCCAAATAATTAATGAACTTAATTAATTTATGTGTAACAAGAAGAGGCTAGTGGTAAAAAAAAAGAGTAGCTAGTGTGCACAAGTGACAAAACTAATATATTTCTAAACTAGAACCCACAATTAATATCTAACAAGAAACAGAGAAAGGAGGCAGTAAAACTCACCAATGTTGTCCGAGTGAGAGACTGAGAAAGATGATGTTCACTGAGAGAGATGATTTTCGTTGAGAGAGATGATCTTAATTTGCGTTAGGGTTTTGCGTTTCTGGGTGAGTGATTTTGCGTTTCTGGGTGAGAGTGTTAGCTGAGAGAAGTAAGTAGCTCAATGGGAAACGAAAAAAATTATTTAACCATACCTAGCGTTTTCTAAAAACGCTGAGGATCTATCTAGCGTGTTTTCTAAATACCTAGCGTTTTGAATAAAAGCGCTAGGGATCTGTCTAGAGTGTTTACTAAATACCTAGCGTTTTATAAATAACGCTAGAGATCTATCTAGCGTGTTTTCTAATTGGCTAGCGTTTTGAATAAAAGCGCTGAGGATCCGTCTAGCGTGTTTTCTAAATACCTAGCGCTTTCTAAAAACGCTAGGATCTATCTAGCGTGTTTTCTAATTGGCTAGCGTTTTTTGAATAAAAGCGCTAGGATCCGTCTAGCGTGTTTTCTAATTGGCTAGCGTTTTGAGTAAAAGCGCTAGGGATCTGTCTAGCGTGTTACCTAATGGGTAGCGTTTTAATTTAAAACGCTACTAATGGTGTAGCGTGTTATTAAAATGGGTAGCGTTTTTTTATAAACGCTACTAAAGGTGGCGATCTCTTTTTACAATTCTGGCGTAGTGTTGTAGCGTGATAAATATGTATGAAGCAACTTGTCTTGTTTTAAGAAAAATTGCAAAGGAAGGAACAAGTTATGGTACACATGGGGATGTTGATAGTGCTTACAATTACTCGAAGTCATTTGATTTTATATTGATCTTGCATTTGATGAAAGAAATTATGGGGGTCACTGATGTGCTTTGTCAAACCTTACAACTACAATCTCAGGACGTAGTTAATGCTATGTGTTTGGTTCGTAGCACAAAAACTATTATTCAATAATTGAGAGAAGATGGTTGAGACAATATGTTTACTAATGTGATATCTATTTGTGTAAGACATGATGTTTAGATACCGACCTCGATGATATTCATTCGGCAACTAGACTTGGACGCTCTCGTCTTGAAAAGAATCAGGTAATAATAGAGCATTACTTTAGAGTTAAAATATTTTTTACAACCATTGACAAACAATTACAATAGTTGAATAGTAGATTTAGTGAGCAAGCAATGGATTTGTTAACTCTAAAGCTTTTAACTTTGATACTATTTGCACTCTCGTTGAAAAAAATTATCCCATGGATTTCACGGAGAAAGAGAAGACTAGTTTGCAATTTCAACTTCGGCTCTTTGCTGTTAATTCCCGTCAAGAATCAAGTTTGAAGAATTTATCAACTATACAAGAATTATGCTCGTGTTTGGTTGAAGACAACAAGAACAAAAACTACTTCTTGATTGATAGACGCTTCGCCTTATCATGACTCTTCCAGTTTCTACCGCCACAACTAAGAGATCTTTTTCGGCAATGAAAATCATCAAGACTAAGTTGAGAAGCAAGCTGGAAAGTGGGTTTCTAGCTGATAGCATGACAGTTTATATTGAAAGGGAAATTAGCAAACTATTAGTTCTGAGCCTATTATTGATTTCAAGTCACTTGGAACGCGCAATTTGATACGGAATAACTTTACAACAGTTAATTTAGTCCTCCTATCAACCATGGTTAGTTACAGAGCTGGTGTGGCAGTTAAGTGCCAACGTGGCAAATGTCAGAGACCAAATTGACACATAAAAAATTAAAAAAAATTCCACGTCAGCATGTTGTGTCATTCAAATATTAGGGACCAAATTGATACTAAGTTATCTGTGGCTTTTCTTTTCTACTTTACCGTGTTTTATTAAGTTATTGATTTTTTTTTTAAAAAAAAAAAAAACAAGAATGGTCTTCTTCTTCCTTCTGTTGCTTGAAAGGACCCTAATGAGGGATTCACCTTGAACTCTAATAACCCAATCAATTGCGGGATCAAGAGCAGTAAACAAAGGGCTCAAACCATGGGAAGGGGACGAGGCCTGACCTCTTCATTTATAAAGTTTTTCCTTCCTAAAGTGATGGCGGAGCTGACGGAGGCCTGACCCTCTTCATTTATGCTCTGCGTATGGTGATGGTGGTTTTCTAGGAGAAGTTATACTATGGGTTTTCTGGTGTTATTTGGGTATAACATATATTTGGGTCTACTTTTATTGTTTTTCTAATTGACAGATGCTTCACATTCCATAGATTCTTCCGTAAAAGTTGATGTGTGAAACCTCCACCAATTATCCAAGCCAACACATCTAATTCCTTCCTGCTTCATTTTAACTAGTATGGTGCTTCCTTCCACTTTCCTCTTCTATTTAAGGGATGACACAATATGATCAAGAAAGGAGCATACATTTCTCCCAATTAACCTTCATCGAGCAATTAGACATTCAAGGCTTTTTATCATTGTCTTCTCAAAGGATTATGCTGCCTCCACGCGGTGTTTAGATGAAATTGCTGCTATTATTGATTGCCATAAGAAATCAAAACAAATTCTTTTCCCCATTTTCTACATGGATCCATCTCATGTACGGAAACAAAATGGAGTGTATGAGAATGCCTTTCACACACTCAGAAATATGACTCAGAAATGTTTATGCATGGTTCTAGTAGTATCCAAAGCTATAGCTTTGATGTGTTTATCAGTTTTAGAGGTCGAGACACCCGCAACACAATTGTTAACGATCTCTATACTAATCTCACTACAAATGATATTGTTGTCTTTAAGGATGACACACAACTCGAGAAAGGAGAATCCCTTTCTCCCCAACTTTTACAAGCAATTCAGTATTCAAGGATTTCTATCATTCTTTTCTCAAAGAATTATGCTTCCTCCTCATGGCTGCCATTGCTGATTGCCATAAGGAACAAAAACAAATTGTTTTTCCAGTTTTCTATGTTGATCCATCTCATGTATTGAAACAGAATGGAGTGTCCTTTCTTTCACACACTGACCGATTCAGATGTGATTTGGGCAAGGTCGATCGATGGAGGAGAGCTATGACCTATTTGGCTGGATTAGATGGTTGGGATGTCAGGAATGAGTAAGTATATCTATATATGGTTACTCTCTTTGTTGTTTTGTATTCTGATTCTTAACAAGTCTTTGTGCCGGTCAATAGAGTTTTGAATGTGCAACAAACAATTTTGCAAATCACAAGTTTGTTTGAATAAATTATTATTTTGATTTGATGGAAGCCAATTGCACATTCTTTTATTGGCAATAGTTATATCAGTTCATATCTATTATCTTAAACTTATTTTGCAATCACGATCCTTTTTGTACTCACAACAAAATAAAAAATGGATGATTCAGCTTCAAGGCATGAAAATGATCGAAGAAACTGTTATTAATCATGTGATTTCTTTATCTGAGCAAGTTGATAACAATCGAAAAAATCAATTTGTTACGCTCAGTTTTAGAAACACATATATATTGGCTGAATTTTTTTTCATGCTTTTATTTTGGTTGGATTTAAAGGTAGTTATGTCCATAATTTGGGACTGGATGTTTCAAAGGGAGATTCGGTAATAATTGAGATTTGAGGATACCAATATTGGCCCTTATTTGTAAATTTTCAATTAGGCCAATCGATTGAAGCCATTGTAATGGGTTGCAGCATCTGTTATGCCCCCATTAATACACTTTTGTTTATAGAAAAAAAAAACATTGGCCCATATTTGTATCTTTTTAATCTCATTTTGTGGCTATATTGCACACCACATTTATTGTAACTAGCCGCGTGCGATGCACGGGATTGACTAAATTTCTTCGTGTAAATGAGTGATAAAATTTTTACGCATTTATTAACAAATCACCTCTTAAACATTCATACTTGGTTTCTTTTTTAACTATACAGAGCTAATCCGCTGCGGGAATCGAACTCGAGAGCATTAAGTCGACCCTGTGTCCTAGGGTACGTAGCTTATGTCAGTGGACCAATGGTGTTGGTTTGTAAAATATATAGTCAAATAACTGTAAAGAAAATAAAATTATGACTATAAAATAAATAAGAAGATTATAAAATTAAAAAAGAACACTAAAAAAGACGTTGAAATTAACCATCCATAGATAGTAAGAAGAAAATGTCTAAAAATTTAATAAGATAATCCATATTTATCAAATGCAAAAATAAAAACTTAACTCATAATTAGAAATAAAAGAATACAACATAATTAGAAATAAAAGAATACAACACAATTAGAAAGTGACACACATGACCGGTATTATGTAGATTTGTATGAAAATCACTAATAAAATAGAAGCAACGCAATACTTGATAGTAGAAAGTTGAAAGAATATGATGTGAGCTATTAGGGGAGAACCACACGGAACAACAAAGTCGGATACTCGTGGTCAGCCAGACTCCCTAACGTAGATGTTGACAAGGTCGATGGAAACTGCGTACCAATGACATGTGAACAAAAAAAAAATAAAAGAAGAAAAAACAAAACCAAAAAAATTGGAGAAAAAACAAACAAAAAAGTAAAGAAAGAAGTGAATAAAAAAAAAAGCAAACAAAAAAACGAAAACAACTCCAAAATATGCAATTTATTAGCAAAAGCCTCCTTATAAATGTTACATAGGATTGACTAAATTTCTTCGTGTAAATGAGTAATAAAATTTTTACGCAATTATTAGCAAAAGCCTCCTTAAAAATGTTCATGCTTGATTTTTTTAATCAGACAAATCTTGTCCATCATGAATCAAACTTGGGAGCATTGAGTCAACTCTAAATCCTAGGGTAGCTTATGTCAGTGGACTAATGGTGTTAGTTTGTAAAATATATAGTCAAATAATAAGAAAAATTTATAACTCATGAATTAAATAAGATTATCAAATTTAATAAGAATATTAACAAATTAAAAACGTTGAAATTAAACATTCATAGTTGATAATAACCGAACTAAATGGATACAAAATATATTTCAACTTCAAAAGAATATGGTTCTAAAATATATAAATAGAAGAAGTATGAAAAAAAAAATTAATTTTTAAAAAGTTCATAAGAATACAGTTCTAAAAAATACAAAAAGAAAAAGTATAAAAAGAAATTGATTTTTTAAAGTGGAAATTAGTAGAATGGTGAGCTGCACAGGTTAGTCTTACAAAGTTATATTTTTTTTCTCACTAAATCAGTTATAGAGAAACGAACTTTGAGTATTTGTATGGTTAAAAAAAATTATAAACACTAAAGTACCCAAAAATACACTGTTTAGCATTTTTTATCCAATTAATTATTTAAGAAAAACTTCACATATTTAAACATATTAAATTTTAGAGGCCCAAGAGTATTTGGATGAGATGGTAGAGTGTCTCTTCCAAATTTTAACTAGCAGGTCTTGAGATCGAATCCCAATTTTAGCGCACGCAATGTTAAATCTCTCTGAGGCTGCTTCGAGAAAATTACTCTCTCTACAATTACAAGATCCCGATTGACACCGAAAAAAGATTAAATTTTAGAGACGGTAAAATACTCTTTAAAGTTTCTACAACCAAAGTGCTGAATAGACCTCTTTATAATATTCTTAACCAAAGTTTCAGTTGGAACCATTGGCTACGATAGTTTTGAGTTTTTAGCTTCTAATATTTTTTCTTTTATGTAGTCTCTTTGATCTATGTAACGGGGAGCATAACATTAGATAGCTGAAACGATTGGCTAGGATATTTTGAGCTTTTAACTTTCTAATATTTTTTCTTTTGTCTAGTATCTTTGATGTATGTAACACAGAAGATAATATTGGATAGCGTGAAAACACATTTAATCATGGGGCAAAAATAAAAAACACACGTAATGCATCAAAATCTTTTAACCCAAATGAAGAGAATCAAGAACATCCAATCGTAGATGTGAAAAAAAAAAACTACATTTAGCGCCAACTAAGTGACAAGCTGCATACATATAAGAAGATAAAGTGAACAATAACATTTATTTTGTGGCTATATTGATCACCATATTTATTTCGTAACTTTTCGATATTAGCCCTTAATCCATTTTTTTTGACCAACTTAATCCTTATTTTTCTCAATGGAATTGTATTTGATCTTATTAACCTGAACTAGGCATACTCTACTATATCTTATCTCTAAAAGATAGATAGGAGCTTTAACATTTGAATGAGAGAATATACCACAACCAACTCATCTATATAAAAAGGGTTCATCCCCCAAGTTAATTTGTCACACTCTATTTACCATCTATCGTAGGCGTCAGAGTGTCTTTTGGATGTACAATATACGAAGCTTTGGATACATTCTCAACCACCAAGAGAAGAGCACTAGAGGACCACTATAGGTTTCTCAAAAACTCTATTTAGAGGGGATAACTATACTGACTCAAAGAACTCAGATAGACGTGGCGTAGAGATTCTTGACTTAGATTAAGATGCAAATGAAAGTCGGTGAATACTATGCACAAATAATATGATAATAAAAAAGTCAATTTCTTGAAAAGTACTAATATTTATTTATTTGTTATAAAATATTCATAGCTAATTAATCAAATTCTTTCTAGTAGCGTATGGATTCAGATTTAGTCAAGCAAATTAAAAAATAATTAGTCGAGCATGTTATAACCCTCAGAGTGTCTTTTGGATGTACAATATACGAAGCTTTGGAGACATACTCAACCACCATGAGAAGAGCACCAGAGGACCACTTTACCTTCTATGTTTAAATAATTGATTATGTTGTGCATCAATAGCTTTGACTCTGAGAAGTAAAATTTTTGGTCCAACAGTTACCTAACTTATTATATAAATAAGCAAGTTACATGAATTGAAGATGATTGATGGAAATTATATATATTAATTAGCACAAAACAATGAGGGTGTTTTTTATTATATTCTTATAAAAAATTAGTACTTTTCTTGCGGGCAAATTATGCAGATAAATATAGTTGTGAATGGCAACTAACCAAAGCAGGGGAATGGGGATAACACATTGGAATAGAATTCTTTTTCCTCAAGTTAGGTATAAAAGCAGAGAAAAAATTGAGATTCCATTATTATGGTCCAAGAAACAATTTTGCACGTTAACCATTTCTTACTTTTTAAGCCATGGTTTGAATTGAAATTTTCAGTGACTTTTCACATCTAAAGAACTTGAAAGAAAACTCTGTCGCAAGTTCCTAGATAATACAACGTGCTTTCTGCCCATTTGCTGTATGAGGTCTTACACGCACAACAAGGAAGGGATAAATAACCATTGGTCTTATAGTTTTGTCACTTTTTTTAGTCTAAACAATGGGTAATCATCTCTGTTATACTGGTATTATATTCCATCCGTCATGTTTTGTTCGTTGTTTTAGTAAAATTAATTTGTGCCAAATTGATTGTTGTTTTAAATTTTCAATAAAACTTCTAATACTTTTCACTTATTATCTTTATTAATTATGACAACTTTTTATATATACTAAATGATTCAACTTTTTCTATGAAGAGAGATAAAGTATTCAATAGTAATTAGAAAACACTTTTTAAAAAATCTAGACTCTTAATTGTTTTTCTTAAAAAATGTGTTAAAACCTTAAACTGCAAACAAAATTGGATGGAGGGAGTATTATACAAGTAAATTAGGAAATTGATAGAAAGGTAACAACAGTCTTGTGTATACTATAATGTGTGAAAGAAATCATGAAGGGTATCTATCTATCTATCTATCTATCTATCTATCTATCTATCTATCTATCTATCAAATCTTCTTTTTGATAAGCAAAATTTCATTAAATGAGCATTAGGGAGGTTCAAACCCAAACAACAGAGATGATTACACATTGTTTAGGCATTAGAGTAGTGGATTAATCCACCAAGTGGAAGTAGACAAATTTGAATTACAACCCACTCTATAAATAAACCAACTCCATGTTAAACTATTGATACGCATGATGACTGAGTCGATACTAGCTTCCTCATTCTTGAATACAAGATCATTCCGGGACAATCATATGCACAAACAAGTTGTTAACCAAATCAAATACTTAGTTTTCTTTGCCTTCCTCCCCTTATACACCTTACCCGACCCATCCAACGTAGATGCCCTACAAGATTCAAAGATACATCATGTTGCACCCCCAACCACAAACTAACAAGGGTCCAAATATCCATAGCGAAGCTGCATTCCATGAATAAGTGATGGATATCTTCATGGTGCTGCAAACAAAAAGGACCATAGTGTCCGCTTCAGATACAATAACCTGGCGCTGAAAAAGGAGGCCACGAGTGGGCAAGGAATCGATAAACAATCGCCAACAAAAAATAGTAACTTTAGACGGAGTAATAGTCTTCCATAACTTCTCTAATAAGATGTTCAACTCATTGTCCAGACCGAAAGCATCACCAGAATTAATAAGCAGCCTGTAACACGACCTGACAGAGAATACCTTAGAAACTTCCAACGTCGAGACCCACGAATATTGCCTCTCCCGACCAAGTTTCGCATCTTGCAAAATCTCATGCAAGCTAACAACTTCAGCAACACAAGCAGGGTCCTGAAGGTGTATCCAAGGTTCCATCCATCGCCAACTATCTAATCTTCTGTGCTTCCTCGTGGTCAAAGTAGTAAAACTATTAGGGTAAACTATATTTTTTGTCTAAATTCTTTTTTTTTCTCCTCTGAAATAGTCTTTAATCTACCCAAAGTTATTTCAAAATGGTCTTTTTACTGAACATTCTATTACCGACATTATTGAATCTGACTTATTTTGTTTCATTATCTTTTTATTTTCAAAAGTTGTATTTTTTTTTTCGGAATGGTCTTGCTTTTACTTTGATAAAGAAGTACAACTAATGATATAAAGATATCCTTAATAATTATTGTTAAATGGACATAATAGTATTTTCCATCGATGAAAATTGAATGGTATAGCGTCACTAAAACTAATTTAAACAAATAGTGCTTTTACTTATATTTAAACAAATTTCAAGTCAACTTAGAAGAAAATTGAATGGTATAGCGTCACTAAAACTAATTTAATGTTCTTGCTCGTACGTACCCACATCGGACACATCATCATTTTCAATAAAAAATTAAACATTGTTTATGTGGAGAGGCCAAAACTCGAGATAATCAAACTCGGACTAGATATTAAATTGGAAGAGGCAGAGATATAAGGTTCTCGGAGTTCAACCGGTTGAATTGGGGTCGAACCAGAATTAATTAAATAGATTATTTAATTTCTTTTTCACAATATTTAAAGGGTAAAAAAACAAAAAAAAAATATAATATGTCATAATAACATTATAATATTCAATAATAATAGCTACTACAATGTAAGTACATTTGTTTTTTGGTTACAATGTAAGTACTTTTATAATAATATTATCTTACATATTAATTATTTATTTATTTTTATTTATTTCAAAATTTTAATTATAAAAAGGATAAAAAATATCCCATATAACAAAATCTGGTTTTCTATCAGATTTCCGGTTTTTGGCAGATTTTCTGTCTGGTTACCGGTTTTTGGCCGATTATCTGGTTTTCGTGCAATCCAATTTTCAGGTTCGTTTGGATCAGATAGGGATCTGATTCCCGATTAGGTCCGGTTTTGACATCCTTGCCAAAACTACACGAACTTATCAGCAGAAAGACTGAACCGGCACAATTGGAACCTAGATGATCAAAATCGCTCAATTTGAATTTTGATACATCATGAAATAACTCAATTCACCTAAAATTGAAACACGAAGACCAAAATTGCACGATCGAAATATTAAAAAAACCAAAAAACTACTAAACCTAATAAATAAAGGAGCAAAAAGAAACTAACAACAAATTAAAGAAACTTTTAATTTCTCATTTCTACATACAATTTCACTACCAAAAAAATAAAATAAATAAAATAAAAAGAATCAAAACAGAGTAGGAACGCGTATTTGCCAAACTTTAATATCACAATCAAGACTTCCACTATAAACCAGATAAGAACAACAACTATCATCATCATTCCCAGGCCCACCATTATTGGATTCAACAGCCATAGCCAAACACTTAACAGCTCTTCTATGTCCCTGTAACACAGCCAAACATTCATAACAACTCTTCTCAATTCCTGATCTTCTCCATATTCTAACACTATTATCAGCTGAACCACTACACACCAAATCACCCATCACAACCAAACACAATATTGCCTTTGTATGCCCCCTCAATGCTCCCACCAAAACCATCTCATCATCATTATTTTTATTTTTATTTTTATTTTTCTCCCACACCAAAATTGATCTATCACATGCACCAGAATACAATACTGACCCATCTTCATTAAGAGCTAAAGCATTCACAGTTGATTTATGTTTCTCCAATGTTCCAACAAGACTATGTTTTTTCTCACTTTCACTTTTTTTCCATATCTTGATTTTTCTATCAGCTGAACCTGTATAAACAACTCCATTAGAAGAAACAACTAATGCGTTAATTGCATCTTCGTGTGCGTTGTTAACTGATTCTAAACACTTGAAGTCGGAAACTCTCCAGATTTTGAATGTTCTGTCCCATGATGAAGAGTAAAGTAAAGAACCGTCTTTTGATAAAGTAAGAGAAGAAACTGTGTCTATGTGATGAACCCATGTGGATTTCTTGTGTCGTCGAATCTCGACGTAGTTTTTCGATGAGAATAGCTTTGAGACACGGTCGTTGAATGTTGGAAGTGTGGCTATGCATTTGAATGTTTGGTTTGGGTTGGTTTCGATTTTCCAGACGCGGATTTTGTTGTCTTGGTGAGCACTGAAGAGAAAGTCATTTGAAATGACTAAGGATTTTATGGTGTTTTTGCTTCCATTGGTGATTGCTACAACATTGTTAACGTTGTTGTCGTTTGTGTTTGTGTTGTTTGAGGTTTGAAGGGCAAAAGGATCTTTAAAACAACGTCGAATTTCGCTATTGGAAGAACCGCTGTAGAGGAATTTGGAGTGGAGAGTGAGGGAGAAGATGGGTGAAGTGTGGCCTTTGATGGTTGTTATGAGTTTGTGATGGGTAGTTTGGGAATATTGGAATTGTGTTAGAGAGGGAACAGAAGGTAAACTTGGTTGGGAAGAGAGGGAAGAAGAGTTTGATGATGATTCTGAATGAAGGTGATTGGAGTTAGGTTCTTGTTGTTCTTGTTGTTCTTGTTGGTTCTGTGTTTGGCAACAATATTGTAGAACACCCATTTCTTTGATTTTGTTTTGGTTGTTGGGGTTTGTACTTGTTGAAGGTTGAAAGGTTGAGTGAGTGGGAGTTATAAAGAGTTGTCGAGTTTTATAAAAATTGCTTATGTTAGCAGTTTGACATTAAGAAATAGAGCATGTTAATTAGCAACTTGCATTTAGGCAATGACTAAAGTGTTGCCTGTCGACACAAAATAATGATATTTTAAAGCATCATTTAAATATGCTATTAAGTGTCTACATCAAATATCTCTGACTTACATTTGACACAAGTGGTAGATACTTGAATTTCTTAATTATTTGGTTCTGAATTCAATCTTGGTTGGTGCGTATGGAAAAACATTTGTTAAGAAATGTCAACTCTTTAAATAGAAATCTTGACATGACCAAATGAACCTACAATCAAGAAGTCGGCCATATTTACTTAGATAAATTTAATTTGAAATCAATTTTTTTTTGATAGAAAAAAGTTTAGGTGAGTTGAAACAGGGGCTTCACAGAGGTCGAGCGGCGCGGCTCGAGGCTCTTTGAGCACTTACAGAGATACTTACAGATCACCCACCAAAGAGGTCCTCACATCGGCAGCGGGAGTTGAACCCACGACCTTGTGAGCCAACTCCTTACCAACTGAACCAACCTTCCTTGACAATTTGAAATCAATTTTACTATATGTAACTTTGAAAGCTTTCGTGTGACTTTGAAAAGTAACCCAATAAGGAAATCAAAGTTCTCGCGATTAGACTCAAATGGTAATGGAATGTGGTATTAGTGTGCATCTAGAAACTTTTTTTTGTTATTGTGCTATTGTTGGTAGCATCTACTAGCTTTCCAGCATCTAATCTAAATCGGAGAACCTAACTGACATTGTGTTTACTCGACTTTATTAGTTTGTGTAGTTCTCCCCTTCTATAGACAATGAAACGATAATTAGTGTGTTAGTTAACCAACTCTGTTGGCCAATAACTTAATCTACCTTGAGACACAGGGTCGACACGGTCCCGAGTTCGATTTTCGTAGGAATTAATGAGTCAGCTATTATTGATGAGGTGAACATAGAATTATTCTAGCAAGAATGTGTTGCCTTCACACAAAGAAGGTGTGAGCACCAAAATACCTTGTGAGAGAGCATCAGAGAGAAAGCAAGCTCCAGCTACTGATTACTTTCCTTTTCCATTCGATTACGGCTTAGATTTAACCTAGATTTTGTTCAAGATTTTTCCTTCCATTTCTGTTCTCTGTAATAGCATTTAGGGTACTGCATGATGTTCCCTTTTTATTTCCTTTAAGTAGGGCTATTGTACTTGAATCAATCATTGAATGAAAAGCATCTTCAATAATTTGATCATTACCTTTCTTTTTCATTGCTCACTTTTGAGCTCATTGCCTGCTCCCTAAGCATTTCTATTTTATGGATTCCATCTATTCTTATAAGTCGGTATTAGAGCATTAATGCTTTGAATACCTTGCCTTTCCCTTTTCACATTTGTTCCTCTTTCTTGCTTGAAGAATGACTACAATAATGCTAATGCTGCTGATTATGGGAGTGGACCACTAGCTACTACTCTTGCTCAAGATTAATCGAGCCCTTACTATGTTCATCCTAGCGATGGACCAAGCTCTGTTTCTGTGGCTCCTGTGTTGAGTACGACGGGAAGCAACTACACCATAGTCAGGCGCAATTAATGAGAAGAGCCCTTGGTGGAACAAACAAGCTCGATCGAATGAGAACTATGCCATGATAGAGTCTCGGATATTGTTGATGGATACTTTGCCAAACATGAATAAGATCTTCTCCATGGTGATCCAACATGAAAGACAATAATTACTTAGTTAAATTCCTTTTTACTATTGTACTACTGCTTTCCGAGGCGCTGCCTGTGACTCAGCATGGGTGGGGGTGTCACTTAGGAATTATTAATTAATATTTTTATTTTGATAGGTGAATTAGGTTTTCTGTGTAATCTGAGGTGAGGAGATTCGTTTCCCCTTTCTTATAATTACGTTAAATAATAATATAGGGATCGAACTAGCTTTGCGCCACCCTATCCCGGTGCAGTTTGCTTTACCCAACTCCCTTTTTGATAACAAGGCAGAAACCCCCGACCCGACATTCATTAGTTTCGAATGAAGAATGAAGAGTGCCCTGCCCCAGCAAGCACCTACTCCTATCAAAATGAAAAGCGTGACTTTACTTAGAAATCTCGGATTTGATTTGAACCAACGCTCATCAACGGATCACGACGTGAACTGTCAACCGCTCTACCACCGGGCTACGAGATGGGAGGGACTGATTGATACATGGAAGCCTATAAAATAAAGTGAGTCCGCTCATAAGAACAGTCAGGCTATCTTACTCTCATAATGTGCCCTTATTAAATAAAAGAAACCTATCGAATGAAGATGCCACTCGGGGACCCTCGTTATGGATAGAGTGCGGAAGAGCATGGGAAAGATCATCTTGTTCCTTTAGTCAACCGTGATTCTATTATGACAAATTATTCATTTGATTGACTCTGTTCAGAAGGTCCTCGGGAATCACTCTCGGGCTCGGGGATGCACTAATATCTAAATGATAGACAACGATTCCCTAATGAGACGAACTTACAGCATTTTTTTATTTAAGAATAAAACTCGAACGAGAGGCTTAGAAAATGAGTCTTTTGGGGAGGCATGGAGGAGGAGAAATTGCAATGGGCTCTTGCCTTACTTAACTTAATAGGAGGTGCTATTAATATCTTGCTCTCTCTCTCTTAGATTTGAATTTACTACTGCAATATCTTGCTGAGTTCACTTCAAATCCCATTCTTCCATTGGGATTTCTAGTGGCAACCTTTGATTGTTACGAAGAGCTTCCCTAACAATTCAAATCATACAGTCGTATCAAAGCAACGAATCATGTTGCTTTTGCCTAAAATGACTACACGAAGCCAAACCTCGATTTGCCGACTTGGAAAGGAAGGTGGATGAGCAATATAACGCTATGAGAGATCGCGTCGAAAGCATTCGACAATCAATTTGCGAAAGGAATGGAGGAAATACGAGCCTTGATTTGCTCGCAATCCACTTAGATCCTTACCCTGGGAGTGATACCAAGGGAGATACGATCTTCGGGCGATACAAGTACCAGTAGTCACACCGGCACCGATCGGTCAACAATGAGAATCGTGAAGCAGATCTCGAAGGTGGATTTTCCTAAGTTTGATGGTAAGAAACTTAAGGATTGACTTTACAAATGCGATCAATTCTTCTTACTCGATAAAAACCCACCTGAATCGAGGGTTCGGTTAGCATCCATTCACCTCGAAGGATTGGCTCTCCAGTGGATCTCAATTACATGAGGGGGCGCTTCAATCAATATCCCTTGTGGCCACAATACGCTGCTGAGATGAAGAGGTGTTTCGGTGGTCTGTATGAGGATCCACTCGCAGAACTGATACAGGTTAAACACTCTAATTCTTTTCAAATTTATACTGATGACTTTGAATTAGCTCAAATACAAGTGACTGAAGTGAGTATACTACCAGAACATGCCCTCAAGATATTCCTCGTAGCTCTAAACCCTTCCACCCAAGCCAATGTTAGAATGTTAATCCTACGACAATTGCACACGCTACTAATCTAACTAAACTTTGTGAATCTGCCAAGCCAGATACACAGAACCAAGCCACCTATAGACAAAGCCATTTCACACTTCCAAACCTTAAACACAAGCTAGCAAAAATACCCAGCCACCCCTCATTACCAATACCTCAACCCATAAACTACCCGTAAACAAAACCATTAAACCTATGTCTAGAGCCCAATTAGAGGATAGAAGTACTAAGGGATTGTGTTGGTATTGTAATGGTAAATTCACACATCGTCACCAACTCAAGCACCGTGGTACTGGTTATCAATTGATGCTAATGAAAGTTGATGAAGAGGAACCACCAATGAGGGAACCATTGAGCAACAACTTGAACCTGTATTGGCCCCTATAGATGAACCTGACACACCACAGATCTCACTAAAAGCTATGACAGGGTCTTCTAACTACCAAACAACGCGAGTGAAGGGGCTCTATTACAAGAAAACTCTCCAAATCTTGCTAAGAAGCTTGGCTGGAAATTCGAAGAGATTAAACCCATGTCAATAACTGGTGGTGGGGGTCACTAATTGGAGGCGCTATTTGTGTGTAAAGGGTTCACATGGTCTATGCACAATCATGAATTCACACCCGACATGATTGTACTGCCTTTGGTTTGTTGTGATTTAATTTTTGGTGTTCAATGGCTGAGATCACTTGGTCCTATCCTATGGGATTTTGACAAACTATTGATGGAATTTTCTGTAGATGGCAGGAAGGTATCTTTGAGGGGAGCCAAGCCCTCTGCTATCAAACTCATTTCAAATGAGGCTTTGAACACTACCATGGATCATGGAGCAGAATTGTGTTTCTTGCAGCTTGATCAACTTACTCCAAAAATTTATTATTCCTTCCTGCAATGTTGATCACCCAGGTAACTCTGCATGCCCTACTCCTAGAGAAATTACACAGTTGATTATGCAATATAGTGATCTTTAAAGAACCAATTGAGTTACCACCCTCTAGACCTGGATTTGACCATATGATTCCCCTCAAAGAAGGTGCAGTACTTGTCAATATGCGTGCATATAGGTATTCTATAGTACAAAAGGATATTGTGGATAAACTAGTAGGGGATATGTTGAACCAAGAAGCAACTATGTGTAGCAATATCCCATTTTCCTCTCCCACTATTTTGGTTAGGAAAAACGATGGATCATGGAGATTATGTGTAGATTATTGTAGATTGAATCAATATATTGTCAAGGACAGATTCCCATTCCCTTCGATTGAGGATTTGATGGACGAACTTGGGGGAGCCTCTATCTTTTCTAAGCTTGACCTACGGTCTGGCTATCATCAAAAGCGAATGAAGAGGCCGTAGTGGCATTCTAGGCTCCGAAGAATGCACTCACCTCTTCACCTTTGTTGCAGTTACCAGATTTTTCCAATAGGTTTGTACTTGAGACAAATGCATCTGGTTGTGCTATTGGTGCAGTGTTCATGCCATACAATCATCCTATGGCATATATTAGTAAATCACTTGGTCCAAGGCAATTGGCTCTTTCAATTTTATGAGAAGGAATTGCTAGAAATTGTGCATGCAATTAAAAAATGGAGCACATATCTAGCTCACGGGCCATTCACAATCAAAACAGATGAGAGAAGTATCAAACACATGATGGAGCGACGATTAAACACTCCATTTCAAAGAAGCTTGGAGTGCCAAATCGACGGGGTTTGAATTTGATATTCAATACAAAGAGGGCAAGGAAAAAACTATTGCGGATGCCACTGTCTACGGTTGTAGGTCTTTGAATCGTTAGCTATAACTTTCCAGAATATTGAACCGACTTGCTGCAAAAGATAAAGACACTATGGTATGCAGATCCTCATGTAGCCAAACTTATTACAGAGTTCTAGAAAGACCCTTCCTCCCATCCCAAGTTCACTTTGGAAGGATGATGTTCTTTGTAGACATGGTAAACTAGTCATTGGACAGGACACTGCCATCAAAAGTTTCATATTACAGTGTCTACACGATTCTTCTACCGGTGGACACTCTGGGAGAGATAAACACACTACTCGTGTTAAATCTCTCTTCTTTTGGAAAGGTATGACTAAGGATATTCAATCTTATGTTCATGAATGCATTGTATACCAGGGAAGCAAGACAGAGCAAGTTGCCTACCTTGGGCTGCTACAACCTCTGCCTATTCCCAATCGTATTTGGGAGGACATTAGCATGGATTTTGTGGAAGGACTTCCAAAATCCAAAGTCATGCAAGTGATCCTAGTTGTTGTTGACAGGCTTAGTAAGTATGCACACTTCTTGCCTTTATCACATCCATATACTGTCATTGATCTTTGATTGTGTTGGCAAGGTGGCATACCAGTTAGAGCTTCCCCCATCAACAGAAATTCACAATGTTTTTCATGTGAGCCAACTCAAACTCTACGCTCGATCCAAATTCACCGCGATGATCCAACATCCAATCTGTTTTTGTGATCCCTACCTCCAAGGGTGAACCTGAGGTCATTTTGGCTAGAAAGATGGTCAAACGTGGAAGAATAGTTGCCACCAAAGTGCTGAGGAAATGGAAGAATCACCCACATGAAATGGCTACTTAGGAGTTCTATTATGACTTACTTAGGGATTTCCCTCAATTCCACTCTTGATGACAAGAGTGTTGTTCGAGCTGTGGGTATTGTGACAGAGTTTCACGGTACAGTCACAATAATTACTTATTTAAAATTCCTTTTTACTATTGTAATGTTTTACCTATTGTACTGCATCTGTTGGCATTTTATGCTCTCCTTTTAGAATGTGTACCAGCTGTACTAAGTTATATTAGTGGAGAATATCCGCCGTTGATTCTATGGTACTTATAGTCATTGTAATGAGTGCAATTATCAACATCAATCATTAACAGAATCTCTCTCTCTCTCTACCTCTCTCTCTCTCACAGATTCACATTTAATACCGCAATATCTTGTTGAGTTCACTATTACAAATCACATTCTTCTATTGGGATTTCTAGTGTGAGCCTTTGATTGTTCCGGAGAGCTCCCTAACAATCCAAATCCGTCACACTAGTTGCCAATACTGATGCAAGAAAGTGTCAAGGCAGAGGTAGAGAAGGATACTCCTCTAATTGCCGCAACAAGAATACAAGCAAGGTTTGGACACATGGTGGGAGAACCGGTCACACCATTGAGACATGCAATAAGAAGCATGGTATTCCTCCAAATTGGCAAACAATGTTGTTTTCACTCAACCATGTGAGCTATCCAGCAACAATAATTTCTTGAATTGGATTTTGGGTTCCTTTCCTTCCAAACAATTTTTCAGAACACGTGTATTTAGTTTCTTGACCTTCTAACCAAAAATAAAATCAAATCAGGCTGAAGTTGAGAGAATATAATTTACATTAATTGGGTCAACAAGTTATTAATGCTACAACGGGGAGAGAGTAAGCAGAGAAAGGGATATTCCTACGTCGAATTTGACCTAAAATTTGTGAGAAAATATAGCCATTTATTCCAAATTGCCGGGCCCTAGAACAAGTTGGAAAACACTTTACAGCACACAAGATTTGTGGCTTTGCGGTACCACTAGCTGGTTCAGGTAAGATCAAACCAGATGATTCAACAAAAGAAGGGTATGAAACAAGTTGAGAAATTTCCTCACCTTTTTCTTTTTGGAAATTTAGCTTTTTGGTGATTTGGAATATAGAAACTGCTAAATTATAATCATATCATATTGACATTGGGGCATTCACGCTATTTTTATATTGACTTAATTTGTTATATAGTTGGGGACCCATACTCTCATTATTTTGGCTACACCCACTTGCACAAATTAAGTATATACACTAACCAACTTGGATTTAATTAATTTTACACCTTATAGATCAATTTTTAGCTATAATATATAATCCTAGCCAGTCATTCAGCAGAGATCTACGATCATGTTTGGATATTTTTAGAAATGACTGGTGGATTTGTAGATGAAACCATATGAGTGGGTGGGTTTTAGATTTTCTGCTTATCTATTTGTCTGAATTGCTTTAATGTTGTTTATAGGTACTAAATTGTGATGCTCTTATTCTGTTGAAAGGTCATTTAGTTAAAGATGAATTCTACTATATCACTGAGTTTTATTAGATATCGATACTCTATATGCAAAATTAGTTCAAAATTTAGATTTATTTTAAAATATAATTAAATATAATAATATGATATGTTATTAAGTGATTGGATGTTTGCTACCATATCCAAACCTAAATGCTTAAATCAATATTAAAATCAAAGTATATGCCCAAAATTTATAACTCTTTGCTTTTATTTATGCTAAAAAGTTATTTTAGTCTCTTTATCTTATGTTTCAATTTAGTCCATCTTCTATATTTTTGTTTAAAAATAGTCTCTTATGTTATAACAATGTGGCCCGTAAGTTATTCAAAATTTATTATTATTTTATTATTTCGTAAAAGTTAACCCAAAAAGATTTCTTTTTAATTCTAATATAGTCCCTCATTTCGGAAAACTTATGTCAATGTAGTCTTTTCCGCATGATAATTTAAACAAAATTAAAGATCATATTGGTAAAACTTTGAAAAATCAGAGGTCGCCAATGTTCGAGCACTGAGGCCTCGGTACATAGATCTAAATCTGAGATAGGTGTTTGTAGAGTCGTGCAGGGATGATCGGGATGATATATATATATATATATATATATATATATATATATATATATATATATATATATATATATATATATATATATATATATATATATATATATATATATATAAGCAACAAAGAGAAGATTTAAAATCTCTGCATCTTCCATCTCTAACATATGCTAAGATACTAACATTTAGTCCGAGCAAGGTCAAAGGTTTAAAGGCAATTTGCACCATACCAATATGAATAAAATTATAATCTTTAAAAGGAAGTAAATCTTTTTTACTTAATAAATTTATTGTCTGAATATTATCAGAAACTTTCACAGTCTGTTCAATAGTCTTCACAGCATATCGTGATTTGAGAACAAAAAGACCAAATTTATATATTTGGCTACAAGGTACTGAAGGAATTGTCCATTTGTTTAGTTGGTCCAAATTTTTTGGGTACTCAACTAATTCTTCATTTTTTATTGAATTATCTTGATGATATATATATATATATATATATATATAGAGTTTGCTAATTTATACCACTTGAAAAATAGAAGGTGTATGTTAACAACCTAACACACCTTTTGATTTGGACTAAAAAGCCAACTATCTCTTTTAAAACTATTTAAATGTGAGGGGGTATTAATGTATTTTACTTTTAAATTTCTCTCTCTTATTATTAATGTGTCATTTTTTAATTTAAGATTTATTAATCTCTCTCACCTTTTGATCGGCCTGTCTTCCACGCACTTATATTCTGTTCCTTCTTCATTCTCCATTTTTGTTTCTTCCCTTATTGTCTTTCCAATCTTTTCCCTTGCCCACCATATTACATTGTGCAGTTCTAATATTTGAATCGGATATAAGGATTGAAATTTTTTTTTACCAAATTTTTACTTTTTAGTTTTACACATCGGAAGCCCTTATCACATTTGAGTGGCGATGAAACCTTGAAGAGGTCGGAAATATCACCAGGGAATCAATTTGAGGTTGCAGGAAATGAAATATAGAAAGTAAGTTGAAGAAAGAAATTCTATTGAATTTGTTTTAGCGTAACTGCGTAAGCAAAAGCCTGAAGAGAAAATTTACAAAAGAGGTGCTCCAAAAAAATGAGACGACGGTACCATTAATGGGATTAATGGGAGAGAGAGAAATTAAAAAGTAAAATACATTAATTCCCCCTCACTTTCAAATAATTTTAAAAGAGATAGTTGGGTTTTTAGTCCAAATCAAAAGGTGCCAGCTTGCTAACATACACAGGTTTGTCTGGAAATATGCGTACCCATATTTGTCCACCCCGACAGACATTTCGTGACATTGCTCGGCGCCCTGTTTCTATTTGTCTAGATGTGATCTGTTTTTTAAGTGGGTGTAAATTAGCAAACCCCATATATATATATATATATATATATATATATATATATATATATATATATATTATATTTAAATAAGAGTTGACACCTCACTCATCAAAAAAGCCACTTCAAAGAATATAAAAGCCACGTAGTGTGAGAAAAAAGCCACCTCATTTTACAATAAAATCTAACGGCTACAAAATAGTCCAGCTGCTAAATTTACGGATCAACGGATGAGATGTGTTTGAATTTATGGACAGTAAAACACGAATTGTAATTACAATTCAATTCTCAATTAAAGACTAATAATTATGCTTGATTTTTTTTTTGCTTTACGGTTACAGCCCAATTAGTGGGGAGGTTATGATGATGTACATGTATTGAAAACAATTCATCTTTCTCTTTCTCTTTCTCTTTCTTCTTCAATCACGATAAAATTCAAAACAATTCATCCCTATCTTCCATTTTCTTCCTCTTTATTCTCCATCCTTCAAACATTCACTTTCCTAAAAAAAAAATCATCTCTTTGTGGTGAAGAGAGAGATAATAGAGAGGTGAGAGAAAGGGCGCGAATGGGTGACGTGCGACGGGCACTCAAACGACGACGACGATGACATTCGCGGTGGAGGCGACGGGAATAAAACGATGGACATTCCACAGTAAGCTTCTGACTATAAATTGCTCTTATTCTCGGATTCCTTCTTCTTCTTCACTATTGTTAGTCTGAAAATTGTTATTATAAAAAACTAATTTTAAATTAAAGATTTTAGGGTTTTCTTATTAAAGCTGTTTTTGGGATTTTAGGATTATGGTTTTGTTTGGTTTTTAGGAATTTTAGGATTTCTTGCATTTTTTTCATTTTAGTTTTCAATTAAAATTTGGGATTTTAGGTTTTTTTCCTTCTGATTGTTGCATTATTAAGGATTTGACCAATTATAGGTTTTTTATTTATTTATTTATTTATGTTTTTTTAGGGATTTTATGCTTTTTTTTCCCAATTTTATATTCATTTTAACTTCTGTTTAAAAAAAAAACAGCCTTACAATTTTAATGGGATGACTACCACTTCAATATACTTATAACTTTTGATTTATAACTGTTATTGTTATCTACTGACATTGACTAAGAAAATTTGAGAAATCAAAACAAAGATAGTTGTGAAATCAACCATGTCTTATAACTGTTGATGTTATGTGTTTAATGCTTATGTTAACGTGTTTCGTGCATTCTATTAAGTTACTAAAATGGTTTATGCTGAGTGTTTGTTGGGTCTAATATCATGTGAATTTCAAAGGATGTTTTCTTGAATATATGCACGATAAGGATACTAACATATCAGGCAGGGAGCATAATTAAGTTTTATGTTGCTCGATGGGGAACTTTGTCCAACTTGGTTGGGTTGATTTTGTTTTGATTAGTGTTTTTATATGGGGAGTGCCTAATTTATCATTACCAAGATATTTGAATCACCATACTATTCCTTAATATTTCTTTAAAAAGTAGAAGACATTTAATGTCATTATTTAACTAACTTATTCATGAACTTCTGTATGGTTATAGCTTTCCAATAGGGGTCAAAATCCTTGCATTGAGTCACCTTTTAAATTTCTAACCCGATACTCTCTGTTTATGTAACAATGACATGTATTATTACCTTTAAACTTTTCTATAAAATATTACAGGAGGCATCAATCGACTTTGATTTGCAAGTCAATGACTTCGACATTAACGATTACGATAAAATAATTCTGGGCTTTTGCAAATACTGCATATTGGTGAAGTCAATGATTGTTAAATCTTTAAACAAACATAGAACGATATTGTCTATTCTGAGATAATGCCCATATATTCTATTTTGGATTTCATTTTCTTCTTCCCTTTGTTTGCTTCTGACTGGCAATTGCTTCTTCTTCTTTGAACAGATATACAAATGGGATCTCCTTTGGAAATTGAAAAGACTTCATAAATCTACAATGCTATTCGAGACTCGCTAGGGGAGTCTATCTACAAGGACAAATCTAGCATAAAAGGGGGTAGAATGTAGCACATTATGTTCTCAATGTAGCACATTATTTTATGGTTGGCACTTATTTTATGCTTTAAGGATAAAGTTACCACGTTTTGTTCAAGAAATCATAATTGATATTTGTAGATTTATGCAGCTTTGCATTATGTGGATGTCACAAGAGGTGGAAAGCTTGCTGAAGTGATGATTATTCCTTTGCAGTGTGTCACTGCATGTGACTTAAATCCTTTGGTACTTTTCCTTTTATTCAATTATTCTTGCTTTCAATCTCCATCTCCATTGCATTCTCCGTTTTTCAATGAATTTTGTTAAAACTGACGATTTGATTCTTGCTAATCTATATGGAAATGGAATTGGTTTTAATTACATCAAACTAAGAAATGTGTGTTGCTAAGATAATGTTTATTTGGTTACATTTTAAAGATGTTAATGAGACATTTTGAGGCTAGCTAGCATTGAAAATACACGCTTTATTAGCATTGAAAATACATGTTTCAAAAATACATCTTAAAGGAGGTTAGAATACATGAATTCTTTTTAAGTCCAACACGCATTACGATAGCCAACTCCCACTATAGATAGTATCAAAATCAAAATGATTATGTAATAGCCACTACATTTTATAGTAAAGCTTGATGGAATTTCATCTACGTGTAACCTTGCGGTGGCTAGGGAGTGATGAAGAAGTGGCTTACTTTTGAAGCATTGGGAGTACAATTCTGGTCTTGGAATGTCAATACCAGATCTATAATGATTTCAATATATTGTTTTGACAAGTTTTTGTGTCTTGAATATGCCACATATTTGTCTTGAAATCTAATCGTGACAACCTTTGACAATATTCGACATTTTCTTTATTTGCTTGGAAGTCGTCTTACCTATTGTCAATACTTAAAATTAAGTTGAGTAAAATTGTGAAATTTTAGACCCGTTGACACCCTCATGCTTTGGAGTTTGCACACATAAACTTAATTGAGAGAAATGCGTATCCCATATAATGTGTAATTCGAATTGGGGAATTGGGATATATGTAATTAAATTCACCTGGAAAACATTGTTTTGGTCGATCATTTACGGGTAGTCGATTTTTAATCATATAAACGACTAAAACATAAAATTGAATATTTTTCTCGAGTGAATAAATTATAAATTATATATCACGATGACACGCCTACCCGCAATCTTAGTATATGCACGAGTAATTCATACTAGTATATATATATATATATATATATATATATATATATATATATATATATATATATATATATATATATCACTACAAGAAAAACTTGTTTTAGCCACCAAATAGCTGCCACTTGAGCTTATTCCGTCAAGTAATTTGCTACTGGATTTGCGACGGCATGTGTAAAAATATGGGAGCGAAATTTCCACCGGTGTTTGCCACGGGTTTGCCACGGACATGTGAAAGGACAAAAATTTGCGACGGATATGCCGTGGCAAGTCCGTGGCAACGTATTGATAAAATTAAAAGAAGCCCGATAACGTCTCTCTCCCTCAAAATCTATTCGTCGCTCTCTACCTCTCTACACTCTCTCCTCTCAAACTCCTCCTCCTCCGACCTCCACCCTCCACCCTCCACCCTCCACCCTCGTCCGGCCTCCTCCGCTCTCCTCCATCGCTAATCGAGCTCTCCCTCTCCGTCGCGCCTCACTGGAACTGTCTCGCTCGCTCTCGCTCTCGCTCACTCTCGCTCTCGCTCTGCTTCATCAGTCGTCACTCTCGCTCATCACTCTCTCACAGTCCCTTCTCCACGAGTACTGCGAAACCCAAACCTCAATATTCCCCAAACCCTAACCCAACTCTGGCCTCGACCCTCAGTCTCTCAACCACCGGCGCCGTCAACCTCCGTCTCAAGATCCCCTCTGCTGCAATCTCAACTTCCATGCCTCTGAAACTCTCAAGGTTAGAGTTTTATGTTCTCTTGAAACCCTTAATCCCTAATCCTGATTCTGATTTCTCTTGTGGTAAATGTTAATAATGAATCTGTTGATGTTGAATTTAGGGTTTTACTCATGTGAATCTATTGACGTTGATATGAATCTGTTCTTGTTTTATTTAGGGTTTTTTTGTTATGGGTTTTATTTAGGGTTTTATACAAGCAATAGTGAAAGCAATTGATTTCTATTTGGCTGAATGTTAATATGACCTAATAATCATTGTTAAGTGGAATTGTTATCAAACTAAATAATTAGAGCTTTTATTATGATGATCTCTTTTCGTTCTCTCTTTCATGGAAGATGACTTGCACATCCAATTTATATTTTCCTATATTTTAAAATCAGATATGAAAGTTCATTGACTAGTTTATGTTTTTACCAATTGAAGCTCTCAAATTGTTGACTCCATCAGTGACATTAAATGGATTTTCTTTTTGGCAGTTTGATTTTAATGGGAGGAAATATTTGGTGAAATTTGTGCAGGCAGTTGCTGCAGCAGGTCTACATGTGTATCTCTGGAATGGTCCATACGCTTGTTCTGAATGCAACTATGGGTAAAGTTTTGTCCGTTATTTGTTATCTTTTTCTAGAGTGTTCATGTCTAATTGGCTATTTGATTTATCTTACCATCATGCTAAGCATAAGATTAATTTGTATTGTTTATGTTTCTTCCTTGGTAGAATCTGAGCTACTTGTAAAATTTCTCTTTTACATACTTCAAAGAAAAATGAAATATCTTCGTTGTGCTTCCACTTGTTTTTAGTAGTATTTATAGGAATTCTAGAATTGCTTATCCTAGCAAACAATTCAGTTGCAGCTTATGTATTCAAAGTTATGGTTTGATTTTTGTGATATTTTGCAGGAAATTACAAAATCTGTTTTTGGCACTAATGATACCTTACTGTCCCTGGTAAAAATGGGATTCAATGAGGAGGAGGCTTTAGTGACCATAGAAAGATTAGGTGCGCTTTATATTTGTCATCTCTGTATTTGTTCTAGGCTTTTAGCTTTTCATTTTGCAAAAATGTCAGTCCTTTCTGATTTTATTGGTTTCACTATCTTCAATTGATTTCCAATCCCTTGATTTATTGGGATAAACTTTTTACTCCATTTTTTGGGCCTCATTGTTCTAACGAAATGTGTCAGGCCCGAACTCGTCAATTAGAGAATTGGTTGATTTTATTGGTGTTGCTCAAATTGCAAAAGCAGACGTTGCCATTCCACCTCCTGAAGATAAGGTAGCATTTTGGAATAAAATAGAATTTCCTATAATTTGTTTTCTTAAAATCATTATGATCTACTATTCATCAGTTACATTTTTTTTTGTTTTGTTCATCTGTTTATAACATGCATTAATTTTAAACTTCTTTTCATAGCCACGATACAATGAGCATGCCAAACCCAAAAAGCGGAGTGAAATTGAAAAGCTGATGGGTTTCATAACGGACCACACAAGGGGTGGTGGAATAAGTAGGACTGACAGATACAAGTCACTCGACAATTCATTTCAGGTATGATAATTTTGTGTGTATGCGTGTGTGCGTGTGTGTTCTTGTAATAGCAAAGCCTCAATGAATATCCTTCGATTACTTTTCAGTCATTAGGAATGTGATGTTACTTGGATCTATATATAGTGGATACTCATGTCGATGATGCGCTTTTGGATGTGAGGGAAATATTAGTATATTTATTTTACTAAATATATTTACGGGAATCGATTGTGTTCAGATTGGATATATTTATTAAAACCTATGCATTTTGTGTTCGATTTACAAAATATATGCGATTTTACTCGAGGAATTAGTTCTACTGTTTATTTATAGATTCATTCCTAATAAGTAATTTCCTTTTTTTCTTTAATGTTGTTGCTTGGTATGCATTAGAGAAGGTGAATGACCTATGTGATTTACTGGATGTTTCACTGTGTAATTGTGCTTTGTGTTTTAGATTTTAATGATTTTACATGATGTGAATAGAGGGTAATTGGAAATTCATTGAATTTAGTGTTAGAATGAATGAATAAGTTATTCCTTTTATTGAGGTAAATATGAACTTCACTTTACAAAGCTTCCCATTGTAGCAGTGTGCTTGTCTTATCCCTTAAAGTTGCTAATGTGCTTCTTTCTTTCTTCTTTTTTTACCCTGTGTTTTGAAACAGATATACAATGATCAAATTAGGAATTTACTCAATCCAAATCAGCAGAACCTTTTGGTAGGCAACTAGGCATATACTGCCATCCTTTGTGGTGCAATTTGATATCAACATATTAATTTTCTACTCCTGTTTTAAATGTTGCATGCTTATTATAATTATGGCTTGATCCATATTATACAGATTAAGGATGATTCCAAAAATGGACTATATATTGAGAATCTGATTGAGGAATACGTGACATGCTATGATGATGTGGAACAAATTCTGATTAAGGTAGAGAAGCATCCAAGCATGCTATTTTTGTCAAGCGAAGATATCCATCATCTAAGCTCATTTGTCCAGTATATTCTGCGCAGGCCTTTCAAGCGAGGAAATCGAGCAACAAGCTTAAATTCGAATAGCTCTAGATCACATGTCATTTTCACTTTTGTCTTTGAGTCTTTGTGTAAGGTATTAGCATTAACTTGAGTTTTGGTGGAGAAGTAGTTGTGCAAGTGGTAGGAGTTAGTACTTGTTTTTATTTACATTTAATTTGAAAAAATGATTTAGTACTTGGGGGTTTGTATGTATTTATAATAGATTAATCTATATACTTGTTACAATTTATAATTGTTAGCTTGATTTTATAATTAATGTTTTTAGGATGTAGTAGCTTTCTGGCCCAAAGTATGATTTAATTTTTTTTGAATTTGCGACGGATTTGCGATGAAATTTGCGACGACTTTGCCACGGATATTTGCGACGGATTAGCGGCGGATTTGCGACGGAAACATTTGCCACAGAAATTCCGTGGTAAACGATTTGCGACGAGCGTTTTTGCCACCAATTTTTGTCCGTGGCAAATGTTGTTTTGCCACGGAAATTTGTACATTTGCGACGGAAATGTCCGTGGCAAATCAGCGATTTTCTTGTAGTGTGTATATATATATATACACTAGTGCGTATGACCCGTGTGATGTACGGGTATACATAATCTTTATTTAAAATCTTAGAATTTTTTAAAAAATACATAAAAACGTGTTTTTTATGTTCATGCTCATTATCGTATTATACATTAGAAAATAATTTGTTTTTTTATTATCAATCAGTGTCATTAACATGTGATTAACTCCAAGCTTGGGTGCAAGTGGTTAATGCACTCCATCTAAAGGGGCGGATTCGGCTAGTACCCGAGTTCGATCCCCGGATGGAACAAATTGGAGCCAGACTTTACTTACCTCCTGGCCGAACTCCGGATTATTCAGGGCCCCTTTCCCCTGGACACCAGAGTGGGGTCACAGACCCCTAGACCAAAAAAAAAGTGTCATTAACATGTGATTATATGTTTTATTTGTATAGAGAATTAGTTAGTCAAAAATTTTTAGTATCTATTTTAATTTATTTTGTTTTTTATATATTGTTGTGTGATTATAAAATTTCCTAATTAAGGAGAATCTATTATATTTAATATAATATTTAATTTAATGTTTATTCAAATTTAATTGTCTATTGTCAGTTGAGTAAATATTTGAGAGCTTAAATAAAAACCAAATCTCTATCTTAATTTTATTTGGTTACCTTGTCATTGGTGCGCAGTATCTACCGATTTTATTGAGGTTTTACACTGGGGAACCTGGCTGGCCAAGAGTACACGATTTTGTCGATCTGTGCGGTTCTCCCATCCCAACAGAGTTTTTGACACACATAAGATCCAAACTCGCACTACAAAAAACATTGGGTTTAGCGAGGGAAATATTAGTGGCTAAAAGGCCCAATTCCGTCGCTAATTGCCATTAGCGAGGTAATTAGCGAGGGACCAGTTCAGTCGCTAGTATCCTCCTCGCTAACACATTTAGCGAGGGAAATTGTGTCAGTCGCTAATTAGCGAGGGACATATCCGTGGCTAATTCCTCGCTAATCGCGACAACACGCTTCCCAATCGACCGCACACTTCTCAATCTGAGTTTATTATTATTATTATTAGTATTATTATTATTATTAGTGTTGTTATTATTATTATTATTAGTATTATTATTATTATTACTGTTATTATTATTATTAGTATTATTATTATTATAACCAAATTTTCCAGAGAGAGAGAGAGGAGTGAGAGTGGTGGTGGTGGTGGTTGTGTGGTGGTGGTCGTAGAGAGAGAAGGAGAAGAGTAAGGGGGAAAGAGAGTGGTGGTGGTGGTGGTGGTAGTGTGGTTGGTGGTGGTGTGGTGGTGGAAGAGAATAAAAGAGAGTGGTGGTGGTGGTGTGGTGGTGGATGAGAAGAAAGGAGAAGAAGAGAGTGGAAGAGAAGAAGAGAGAAGAAGAGAGTAAATGAAAGAGAGTGGAGTGAAAAGAGAAGAAGAGAGTGGTGGTTGTGGTGGTTGGTGGTGGTGGTGGTGTGGTGGTGGAAGAGAAGAAAAGAGAAGAAGAGAGTGGAAGAGAAGAAGAGAGAAGAAGAGAGTAAATGAGAGAGAAGAAGATGTGGTTCGGATTATTATAAAAAAATATAACAGTTTGCGAGGGAATTAGCGAGGGACTGCTATTTCCGTCGCTAAATGCCACTGCCAACGGTCAGAATCCTGCAAAGTGTACTGTCATGTCAGTCAATTAGCGAGGGAACTGCTAAATGCCTTGAAAAACGTGCAGCTCAGTTTGAAATTGGCGCCTTGCATTTAGCGACTGATATTCCGTCGCTAATTGCCACATGTCCGTCGCTAATTGCCACTTTGCGAGAGACTCTTTTTCCCTCGCAAATTCCCTCGCTAATTTTTGACTTTGCGAGGGACTTAATTTTCCCTCGCAAAGTCCATCGCTAATTCCTTGTTTTTTTGTAGTGTCGAGACCTTGTTGACCAAAAAAAAAACTCGAGACCTTGGATTGAGATCTGAACACAGTTACCATTTGGACCAACTATTGTTGGTTAAATCTCTATCTTACTTTGGAATTGACTCTAAACGAAAAAAATCTCTCTCTTGATTTAGAAGTAAATTTCATAAATTGAGAAGCTACTCTTTAAATCCTTTTGGTCTATTACAGTCCTATTTCAATTATGTTTAATTATGCATAGGGCAATGAGCTCTTCATTAGTTATTCGCTACACTCATTCAACCAAGTTGTGTGAGATTGGTTGTTCAGGTGAGCACACATAAAAGTCAAAACAGGTTAAAGAGTTGGCACATAAAAGAGTTTGATAAAAGAGGCATGCTGAAAAACAACTAAAATATGTAAAAGGTAAAGAATTGAAAGAAAGAAAATCAATAAGGCTAAACCTATTGTTATAAATAGTATAAGCTATACTCACCTGAACAATGTAGTAAATAAGACATGAATAATTTCTAAACTACAAACATAATCTCCATAATATACTATCAAAATATATTGATTTATTAAGTTATTTATAAAAAATAATGATTTTTTTATCTTTATTTTTATTTTACGGGATTTTTAATTTTTTTTATTAATCATCCGATTCAACCATTATTGAACCGAAAGAATCAATTGAACCATGACATGGGGGTCTGGCCGGTTCGATCTCCGGTCCGATTTAAAAAACATTGTCCTTTATAAGGCCATATATTCAATCCATAAGGCTCACCACTAAGACTCATCACTACATAAATTCTTATGCCGTTCGAAAGGCTTCATTAATCTCACCCACAAAAGGAAAAAAAGTATAAAGATTACATTCAAGAATTGTTAGATACACAAAGTATTTGGAAATAGAAGTTGATAGCATTATCAATTGTTAATAATATGATGTACCATCGTGTAATCTAGATATGCAAGTCCAAATTCAATTACAAACATTCCCTAAGAAAAAGTATCATGAGAAAAAAAATACAGAGCACGATTAATAATACAATAAAACAACACCAAAACAATATCCACTACCATGAAGTTTTTTCTGGTATTTTGTAAGGTTTATGGATTTGTCTCTTTCTAAATAGAATGCAAACCTTCCTTCGTGATTTTTTTCTCGCAGATTTACATAAAAGGCATAATAAAGGTATGAATACTGAAATTCAATCTTTGAAAAGTGTTTATTATCTCTAAATAATGTTGTAGAGCAATAAAAAGTAATACCATGAATTGATACATGAGCCCATAACTTCATCAAATCCATCCCTTGCGTGGAAGAATAATATCATTTTAACAACTAATCAAACTCCTACATAGTACATTCCAATCAAAGTGTGACAACTACCTATGAATTAAAATCTTGGGCCAATGACTTCATCGTATCCACATTGAAGATCTACATCTGCATAAAAAAAATACCAAACAAAGAAATTGATGGCAGAAGGAAAACACCTTGCAAGTGAACCTTAGTCTGTGCATCGACCACTAATAATAGGAGAAAAAATACCTTGTAAGTGTCATCATGATTTTTCTCATTGGTTACAAATGTGACACTGGAATGTGTTAAGATAATATCTATTTCTATTTATATGATACTAGTATGATTCACCCGTGCCAGCACAGGTCGACATTCACTTGTAACTTAAAAAATTGACAATTTTTTTAGGAATTAAAAAAATAGAAGTTGTATATTTAAGTGCATTGTGTGAGATATTAAATACTCTGGATACTATCTAAAATTTATCTACTATGTTGTATAATAATTTTAGAAAAATGTATTATTAACATATATTTATAAATATTTTATACAAATTTGTATATTAAATTATTTGTCAAAACTTGTATATATATATATATATATATATATATATATATATATATATATATATATATATATATATATCGTTTTCTCGAATTGTATTAATCTATGTTCGAGGAAAAGACCCACATGGAAAACAAAAATAATGATAGCTTGAAACTTCTAATTCAGCCTGTACTCATGCCTCGCGCACGGTACTTCCCAGAATTAAGAGCTATTGCAAATTTAGAGATGTTGTATACAGACCCTTCAATGAGAGATCTGTTGATAGGTATTATCTATTCATGACTCCGATGTTAATAAATATAGGTTGGATACACTATGCAAACATATGATACAAATATGTTGGAATCCAACATGATCATGTGCTTGCAAAAATATTGGCTAAGTAACTCATATGACAATAAATATTTGAAATCCATAAGCTAATTTGGAACAATCAAATATTACAATTCTATATTTTTTATCAATGTTATTAAAACTGACCCGGTGATCGACCCGATCAGATCACTAGGTCACTGGGTTAATGGCGGACCGATGCGTCATTAGTTAGCCCGCATGACCCGTGACAGTACTAATGATTGATAAAAATAGGCATAGTATGTATAAAATTACAAGTCACTTTTTTTTGGCATACCTTAAAAATGCCCAATAAATTATTTTTAATCTTATTTTTGATTCCATATTCTTAAATAGACATTTGGGCATCACTTTTAAAAATATTTTTTCGTATAACATATTAAGAATGACAAATTAATTTTTTAAGAATTTATAAAATATTTGTGTCCACATTTATTTTGTTTAAAAATGCATTTTAATAATTAATTTAATAAAAATTAATATGATATGTTTGACATCATTTCCCCTGACCCTTGAGAGGATCAGGACGGCCCCTCTCTCTGATGGTAGATTATGTCGTTGAATCTAACGGTGTTAGTTTCTCATTAAGGGATTTTGTACCCTCCTTTATTTTGTTTTATGAAAAACAAACATTCAAAAGATTAAAACTTCCTCACACTACTTTGAAATAGCAGCGCGAAACTCTAATGTATTTCTATCCCCGCTATAATAAACTCTAATTTAGCATGATATCTAATAAATGGGTTTGACTACCCCGTATACCCGCTATAATATAACTTTGCTCATTAAAAAAAATCTATCAATCACAAACAATACCTCAAAGGGTTATACTACATTGTATATATGGCTTACAATCTATCAAGAAAGAATCCACCAAAAATCTATCAAGAAATATGTGCGTTGCAATTTAAAAGGATTATCGTATATTTCTTTGCGAAAATGGCTCATGTTGCATACTTTAGATTAAAAATGGTAGGACAGGATACATTCATGTAGTCCGATTCTCAATTATAGAAGGAACCCAACAATATAAAATAGTGTTTATATATAGTGATCTCTGCTATCCAATACAATTGTTTGCTGCTTCAAAAGAAAATACAATTGTTTGCTGCATATGATTTAATTAAATATTTATAAGATTGTGTAATTGGGTTCAGTCTTATCATGAATGAGACGAATAACATAGGTTTCCTTGAATTTGGCACATGACCATACCCCAAATGAATAATATTTATACCTAAAGATGAAAAATTACATTGGAGGACAAAAACAAATTCAAAAAAAACATGGTTATGTTAGTAGTTTGAATAGATTCAAAAGTAAAAATTGGGGAAGAGAACGAATGGAAAGAGAAGAGAGACTCTAAAGAATACAAAATCTATACTTTTTGTGATACCACTCTTTTAACATGTAAATACCAAAAGTAGCTAGTGGAGAGAGGGTCTTTTCCTTTGTACCACTAAGTTTAAAATTCCAAATAGCAAGAGTACCACAGTATATTATGAGAGACCCACATATGATCAATGTTTTTACCATAATAGTACTCTAAAATTTAGTAGTGACAACCGCAGGGTATATAATTTCAGGGGTATTTTCATATTGAGATGTTATTACAACAGGAAATATTTATAAGTATTATACGGTCCAAAATAGTAATAGTAAATAGTAACTTACAAATATATAGCAAATATACCTTTGCATAAGGACATTTAGTTTGCTTTTGACTAAGGTGATTGACGTTGACAGCCGCAGGATCAATGTTCTCTGTCATCTTGTTTATTCTCTCTACTTGTTTTCTAAGTGCAACGTGGTGAATAGAAGAATATTAAGCACAAACGTTGTAAACTACACATATACTAATCGATCAAAGTTGTATATTGATTTTAATTGTATGTGCATCAAGCTGAATACAAAAATATGTGACAAACATTTTTAATATATAACATTATTTATAAGATGAGAATACAAAAATATGTGACAAAAATATTTGTTACAGCAATACATGTTATAGAGGTTTTTTAAATTTAATTTTGACTTTTTTTAAATAACAGATCAGCAACAAATAGGAAAATTATGGATGCTAAAAGAAATTATTTTGAATTTTCGTAAATTGAATTTTCGTAAGTTGTAGTTTTTATTTTATGGGAGTTAGTTGTATATGAGGTGTTGTTTGGCATGGCATAGCAATTTTTTATTTTTCTGACTCATGGCATGGCATAGCAATATATGACGCAAGATTGCAAGGTATTAATGGACAATAATAACATTATCATTTATGCGTCAAAAAAAAAAATAACATTATCAGTTATGGAAGGTTTATTCAGAAGAGTTATTTCGTTTTTTAATTATTTATTTTTTCATAATTAATTAATATTAATTTGAATACTAAGTATGTTTATTTTTTATAGAAGAATACTAAGTATGTTTAGGTGGAATAGAAGTGTGTAAAATATTTAAATTTGAATTTGAATTTCCAAATTTTAATTTTAGGTTTGAATTAAAATCGTTAAATTAAAATTTTAATAATTTTGGGTATTCAAATTTTAAGTAAAAATAATTTGATACTGTAATCTGAATATATATATATATATATATATATATATATATATATATATATATATATATATATATATATATATATATATACTCCTTCATTTTTGTTTCAATATGATATTTGTTATTCATTTTGTGTTTCTAAAGCAAGGTTTATTGTTTATTGGTTGGTGCAGTTTATTTAGCACTAACTATTATATTATTATATCATTATGCAATTCTCAAATTATTTTCTTATTATACTTGTTTATTTTTTTATTAAACTCATGAGATAGATAAACAAAAATATTATAATTATATTTATATTTTTATATTGGTAATTATTTTATTCAAAACTACTAATAAATTGTTCTTTTAAAATGTCAAAAATCTAGAATTTTTTGGTTTTTTTTTACAAAAAAAATAATTTTTTTTAACTTTGTATTCCCGCGAGCCGAGCTAACGAGCTGAACCGAGCTGCTCGCGAACTTGAGTCGAGTCGAGTTGAGCTGAGGAAAAAGGTTCATGTCGAACTCGAGTCGAGCTACGAGCTGAGCCGATTCTTATAGAGTCGAGCCGAGCTGAACCAAGTTCGACCCAGCTCGACTCATTTCCAGCCCAAGATCCGAGCTTGTGATGATTGTCATACCCCAATTTTGTCCGGCTAATTCAAAATAAAAATTGTCTTTTCGCGAATGCGAGGTTCTAACAGTATTTTTCTCGTAGTTGAAGGAAGGCTCAAAAATATGTTTGTTGTGCTCGCACATTATTCCTAATCGTGTGCGCGTTATGTCACTTGTTGTGCGCGTGTCATACCCCAATTTTGTCCGGCTTAGGTCAAAACCCTAATTTTCCACAAAAATATAAATAAATTGAAGAGTGAAGAGCCTTATGCACTGCATTTCAGGTCCTAGAAGGCATTCCAAGGTTCTTGAAATCATTTTTAGGGTTGGAATGCGTTTTTCGGGCAAATTAGGGTTTTAGAGTCAAAAAGGGTATTTTGGTCAATTTTAACGGGTATTTTTCTCGCTTTCAAAATTACAAAATATAAAAAAAAGATAAATAGAAATCTGAACCCAAAATAAAAGAATGAATAACAAAATAATATTGGATACTTATTGTAATTTTAGAATTAGGGTTAATTCCTTTTTAGTTGTTTTTGCTTTTATCCATTTTTGGCTAAAGTAAGTAGCAATTCTACACTCAAAGGCATTGGTGCAACTTGCAAGCAACAACATCAGCCACCCTCACTCAATCCTCACATCAGCCCACATCAAGTGCACATCAAAAAGCCTTTCTCCATTTCTTTGGACAAACACACCTTTGAATCCAATAACCTTCAATACACAACATTTCCTTTGCTTCCTTTTCACCTCCTCCCTTTGTAATTTAAAAACAACAACTCATTCCTCTCCTAACTCACCCAAAAACCGTGGCCTCTCTCCCTCTCCTTCACTTGATCTTGTTTTTTCTTTCATCTCAAATCAACCTTCCCATTTTTCCTACACTAAAAAACCCTAACACACAACTCACCCCTCTCCACCTCATTTGCATCCCTCTTTCACATACTCCCTCAATTTCTCATTCAAAGTTCAAGCATCATCATCAAGTGGGTACTTCTTTGGAGAACATTGGAGTTTTGTTGATTTGTGTCTAGTTTCATCTTCTCATCACACTTTCTAGCTTAGAGCTAAGGTAATCCTTAAAACCTTGCATCATATTTGAGTCTTACCTCAAAAATATAAAAAACATTCATCCTATCATCTTCATATTCTCATATTGTTGATTGTTGTTGGTGAGAAGTGTCATAAGCACTTTGACAAGCACTTAGGGAGGCTTGGGTGCTTATGGTGCTTCTCACCCTTGAATAATGGTTGATTTGTGTTGATTTGGATCTTAATCCTTACATTTCATTAAATAAAATGTTGTTTTATGGCATGTTGTATTTCGCATACTCATAGAAAAATAGGTTTTATGTTTGTTTTGTGCATCTCTTTGCCTAATCACATGAACCTTTACCAAAAAATTGTAGTCTAGCTTGTTTTCCTATATTATCTCACTTGCTTTTTCAAAATAAATGGGTTTTTGGTTATGTATTTGGGTTTTATATGTTTGCTTGTCATTTTAAGTTGATGATAGGCAATATGACTCTCACTTGTGCCTAGTGCACATTGCTTAAAGTGATGAGGATTGTTCTATATGATTCAACCCTTTTTAGTTTAGGTGTTGTTCAAATTGATGATAGGCAAAGGGATTCTCACTTGTGCCTAGTGCACTTTGCTCTAAGTGATGAAGATTGCCCTAGGTGATTCAATCCTCCTTTTAGTTTATGAGATTGCTTATTCTTATGAATTACTTTATAAGTTTGTCTTAGGTCGATGATTGGTAAAGTGACTCTCACTTGTGCCTAGTGCACCTTGATTTAAGTGAGGAGGATTACCTAGAAAGGATTCAATCTCCTTTTTTTTTTAATTCTTAAATGACTATGAAAACGCAAATTTAGGTTTCCTTGTGCGAAGGCTTGAAGGCCAATTTGGCCTATGATGGCATTCACCTTGAAAGGTTTGTGTGGATATAATTTAGGGTTTGTGTAGGTTTTGCAAAGGATAGGTTGTCCTAACCTTGATGCACCTTCACTTGAAATTGTGGTATTAATTCTTGGAGTTTGTGTAGGATAGACTCACTCTAGTCTTGATGCACATGTGTTCTTTATTCATGTATGTTTGTTTTTGTGCTTGTCATGTGATTAAGTATTGAATTGGTGTTCACAATTTGCTTGCTTGTTTTGATGATCACATTGACTTTGTAATCCGACTTCAAAGTTCAAAACCTTTGTTACTCGTTAGTAACACCTCAAAACCATGTCGCATTCAAATTATACAACAACTTGTTACTCGTTAGTAACAATTACAATTTCAAATCTTCTTCATAACCAAGAACACTTTCAAACATCAAAAAACCATCTCACAAACTACAAATCAATTCAATTGCGGAAACCCTTTTGTTGACCTAAAGTAAGAACCAATTATCATTAATGATCACTCGCGCCGATGCCGTTTGGTTGTTAATGATAATTTCATTTTCAAAAGAGTTAGTAGTATGACCACTCTAAACCGTTGTTGTTTGGTCATCACGAACACTCAATCCAATTGCGAACTCTTTTTTCAAGTTATCAAAACATTTTCTCCAAATCAAACCAACGAAACGCTTTTCAAAAACAAATCTTAAAAACATCAAAATCAAAACTAATTGTCATTGATGATCACTCGTGCCATTGCCGTTTGATTATGGGTGATAATTTCATTCCCGTGGGAGCTAATAGTGTGGCCACTCTAAACCGTTGTTGTTTGGTCTTCACAAACGCTCCCCTTCATTTGCGAAAACCTTTTAAATAATCAAAAATAAAAACCGGTTGTCATCAATAGTCACTCGCGCCGTTGCCGTTTGATTGTTAGTGACGATCCCATTTTCAAAAAAGAGTTAGTAGCGCGCCCCACTCTAAACCGTTGTTGTTTGGTCACCGCGAACGCCAACCCATTTGCGAAAAACTCTAAAAAGATAAAAACAAAAACCTTTTTCAGACAAACAAGAACTACGTAGCTTTGAATTCTCCATCGCACCGGGAGATACGTAGGAGCGAGAGGCTAACTCTCGTCAAGCACCAAAAATAAAAATTTTCATTAAGTCTTCTCATTCCCTTTTCTATAAAGAGGCAAATTTAAATATATTCCAAATCAACACTTAAAACCACACGTTTAATTAAAGGTTCCCTTTCGGTAGAAAGGAGGTATGGGGTGCTAATACCTTCCCCATGCCTAACCGACCCCCGAACCCAAATTTTCCGGTTTCCAAAAGGCCATTCGCTTTCCAAAAAGGTTTTTCTTCAATATTTTCCTTATAAAAATATTGGTGGCGACTTCATTGTTTTAAAAAGTTGTAAACGAAGAAAGATCCCCTCGGGGACTTTTTCGGGCGCAACAGCTGGCGACTTCACTGGGGACATTTCCTTTTTTATGTGGGTCAAGCCTAACTAATTAAATGTGTGGTTTAATGTACTATCGATTTGATTTGGATACTTTGTTTGCCTCTATCCCTTTTCGGTTTGCTCTTCTTTTTTATCATGTTGTATACATGTGCATTTGTTTTCTCTTCTTCCATGTTTGTTTTTCCTTCTTCCTCTTTGCTTATGTGCTTAGTACCTTCATGCATTTCCCCAATTCTATCATAATCCCCTCTTCTTGGCTCCCTTTCTTGAGGTAAGCAATGCACTTGATTGTTGTTGACGCTTTAGGTTAGCTTATACACACCTATCATGATCCCCTAGGGTAGACAACATGTTATTGCTTGCTTTTGTCTGGACTGTTCTGGGTTTTCCTTTGCAGGTGGGATATATGTGTGGTATTTTTTTAGGTGGTATGTCCTTGATACACACACTCACACCTTATGCTTATTGTGCTTTGGGAGGGGCCTAAAACCCAAGGTCTGACAAAACTTAGGAGAGTGGAAATGAGTAGTGACTGGCAATTGGACCGTTGTCCTTCTGACTCTCACGAAAGTTCAGCCCAGAGTATGCTCTTTCATGATGCCTCACACCGGATGGTGTTCCATCGTTGTGGGTGCTATTGTGAGAGAGAATTAGCTCTGTAACCTGGTGAGGAAGTGACTAGAACCCACATGGGAGGAACATTTAAGTTGTCTTAGAACCTAAGTCTCCCACCTTCGTAGGACACGAGGGCATACCAAATTGTGTGTTGCATTGTAATCTAGGCATGTTTTCAAAAAAAGGAGAAGGAGATTTTTCAAAAAAAAAGAGAAAGAGCCGCCGTGTAGCCTTTCTTTTGCCGGTCCGTACGGGGCAGCATGTGGCCCACTCTTTTCAAAAAAAAGAGAGAAAGACCTGCCGTTGTAGCCTTTCCCTTACTAGGTCCATATGAAGCAACGTACGGCCTGCATTTTTCAAAAAAAAAGAGAAAATAGAGAAAGAGTTTCCGTTGTAGCCTTTCTTTTGTCGATCCGTACGAAGTGACATATGACCCACTTTATTTTCGAAAAAAGGGAGGAGAAAGAGTTACCGTTGTAGCATTTCTCTTACTAGTCCATATGAAATAATGTACGACCCGCATTTTCCAAAAAAAAACTTGAATCATTGCCAATAAAAACTCTTTCATCTATCCTGCATGCACATAGAACATCATCATCATTTGCATACATCCTTGCATTACATAAAACAGAATTTAAAAAAAAAAAGGCAAAAAGCAAAACTTTCAAAAAAATCATCATAGTCTTTTCTTTTACCGGGCTATATAATGAGGTGATGTTCCCAAAATTTCAGTCACCAAACTCGAAAAAATGTTTTCATCTTATTTTTCACATGCATGTCAAGTCGCATTATCGCCGTCATTTTCATATAAAGACATCATTTGCATTGCATAAAACAAAAACTTGATCAAGTCCATACGCGCATTTTTCTTTGTCTCATTTAGGAGTGCATTCCTCGCGCGAGTGCGTTTCCATTCACTTAACTTTTTCCTAATTTCGTCAAAAAGTCCAAAAAAACATATTTTATTAGGAACGTGTCTCATGCATTATTGCTTTTTGCATATCATGAAGAATGAACATGTGATCATCTCATTTTGCATACATTTCCATTCAAAATAAATCATGTTTTCCCTTGCACTAAAAATCATTTGCGAGCATCATGCACTTTCTCGCATAAAAAATTTTAGAAACATATCACATGCTTTATTATTTTCCTTTTTCATATCATATATGCAAACATCTCATTTTGCATGCATTTTCATAAGAATCATATCTTTCCACGCACTAAAAATAATTGTTAGTATCATGCATTCCATTTCATTGTTTAAAAATAAAACAAAAAGCAATCATCATCCGCACTTTGCATCATGGCATCATGCATTACATAAAACAAAATTTTGAAAAAAAACAATTATAATCCCTATGGTATTTCATTCGTTCATAATCATGAAAAATCATCAAGTGATGCAATTTACGTCATCCTCATTCAAAATGCACATTCATTCATTCATTCACCCACTTATTCTGTCGTCCATTCATATCACATCATCGCATTAATACTTTTCTGTGTCGCAAATCAAAAATAAACATTAACGTCTCATTTCACATGCATCTCCATTCAATATCTCTCATGCATTAGGAAAGTAATTGTAAGCATCACACATTCCATTTCATTGCATAAGAAAAATGAAAACCGTAGCGATCATCATCCATATCGCATTTCATTATGCAAAAACTGTCATCAAATAAAGGTGGGCATCACATCAATATTGCATGCATATATCATTCCGCTACTCATATAGCCTTAGCTCAAACGCGCTATTTTCTGCATGCATTATTATTTTTCTCTTCATAACAAATAAACAAAAATCCAAAAATGTATGTTTTCTACTAGATTTTAGAAAATGCATCGCATGTACCCTTTTTTCCCTTTTTCATGGCATAAAAAAAAAGCACTTGAACGTTTCATTTTGCATGCATTTCCACGCGTTAAAGGTAATTGTGAGTATCATGCATTTCATTTCATTGCATAAAAACAAAATAAGACAAGAAGCAATTATCATCCGCATTGCATAAGCATTACATTCATCCGGGTGCATGTACAAAAAAAATCATCATCAAGTAATGCAGACATCGCGCCAATGTGGCACTCATGCATCATTTCATTAACCTCATCACTTTGTTCGAATACATCATTTTTCCTGCATGCATCCTTTTCAAACAAAGAAAAATTTCCTCATGTGATGGCTTAATGGGTAGAAGTGCACCTTTGAACGACGAAGGGTAATATCTCAAATTTGTTTGTCGACTACAAATTTGAGATGTTACTCTATGATGTCATGGCACTTTGACCCAGTCACACGTGTTTTATTTTCAAGTAGGAAATTAAATTGAGTCAACTAATTGTCGAAACGTTTGATATATTGTGTGAACTATTGAGCGAGATCCACTCAATGTTTCATGCAAAGTTACTCAAGGTAACAACAATCAGTTGCCTCATATCACCATTCTTGCATTTCTCATCATTCAAAAAAGGGGCATCGGCATTTCGTATCTTGTCTCGCCTCTAAAAAAAACTAAAAAAATCATTTTGAAAAAAAGGGGCATCGTTCTGGCATCGTTCTCGCATCATTCGCATTGGCATTCCATATTTTGTCTGGCATTAAAAACAACAAAATTATTTAGAATAAGCCACACTTTTCGAGTGGTCATTCTCCACGCATTTGCATCATACTTGCATATCATAATTTGTTCATTCATTCATTGCATAAAATAAAAGTTGTGATGAGAAGCGGGGCGTTCTTGCAAAACGATCATCCTTTTTGAAAAGGTTTATCCTTACTTGGTTGCGCACTCAAGGTGTTCCAAGGCACTCGGCTTTTTTCAAATCAATAACTCATTTGCATTTCTTTCAAAAGCACTGCATCCCATCCATTCTATGACAAAAGACTGAAGCAACTCAAAAAAAAAATTCATTGTTCTAACTAATGTTGACTCTCTGTGAAGCATTCCTATAGTGAACGTGCCCAACACGTGCAGTTTCTCTTGTTTAGTCGGTCGGTTTCTTTCCTCCTTGTCATCATCACCATCCAAATCTAGCCCGCCCGTCCCACCCATAAAGCGCATATTCTCTCCCATCAGTGCATACTTGACTTTTTGGTTCATCCTCACTCTAAGTCCTCCATGCTGGGGCAATTCTGTGATCACTAACTTTCTTTATTGACATTATATTCCTTTAGTGCAAGTCTTTCCAAAAAAAAAAACAAAAACAAAGAAGAGATAAATGAGTAGAACAAGCTCGCTAGGTTGAAAACTCGCAAAGGGCAGCCTAGGCAAAAAGGAGCGCCCGGTGGATTGAAAACTTGCAAAGAGCGGTCCAGGCAAAAATTAGGGCATAAAAGAAAATGCAAAGAAAAGAGCAAACTCATATAGATAGATACATTGTTGTCGGGTTTCTACGAAAAATAAGCAATCGAATTTGAAATGAAGTTTGGCCGCCTCCCACAAACTCAAGAAAATCCAAAATCCAAAAATTCCCTTTCCCCCCACCTTAAGCCAAGAAAATCCCAAAGAGAAGGAAAAAATCCCCCTCCTACCCACCTTAAGTCAAGAAAGTCCCAGGATATCTCCACCACTCTAGACAAGGATCAATTCCACATTGAAAATGGTATATCATCTTTATCAGCTCACCCATGTCCAAAGAAAAGAAAGAGGTCAAAAGGAAAAGAATGCAATCAAACAAAAAGATTCAAAAAAAAAATGAAAATCTCAAAAAAAAAAAAAAAAAGACCAAGAAAAAAGAGAAACAAAAGAAGTACAAATTGTGAGCTGATGTATTTCACCATGAAACACCAGAGATCCTTGTCTCCATAAACTTTCCAACACTCTATTGTGTATAATCATCTCTCCTTTCATAAAGACCGCAAACATTTTCTTTGGCCTCAACATCTAACCCTCCATAAACCCTCAGCCATTCTACCATGAAACACAAACTTGTCCTAATAAAACCCCAAGCACCTCATCAAACCTAATAACCATTTCCTTCATAAATCATTGACCATTGGCCGATGCCGAATAAGACCCAACAACCCATCAGCCTCAAACACTTCATCACAATCCTGAAAAGTCCATCCCGATCAATAACCGATTGCTTTTGTTTTCCCAAATTTTAACCCTAGGACAAATAAGTTTATCTATTTACGATGGGTTTGCTCAAAAGGAAGAACAAACGATCGAAAAAAAAGAGAAAGCCGATCAAGAAAAATCCTCAGAAAAAAGAAACAGTCAGAAAAAAGAAAGCTGACAAAACAATAAAGACTTGCACACTAAAATGCATTCAAGTTGCATTAAAACAAGGTTTAGTGATCACCAAGTGAGGCTTCTTTCAGGCTAAAAGTCAAAACTTTCATTGCATTTAAGTTTTTCTTAAAGAGAACCAAAGATGTGTACTAGGGGGCATTTCCTTCACCTCTCACTCCACTCAACCATGGGGAGATTTGTTCATCGTCTATCCCATTCACATACCACCCTCCGTTCATAACCGTCACCATAACTCTGTCACCCTTCACAACCTCACTCAAAGAAACCGTTTGAAATGTCATTCCAAAGTGGGGCGAGTGCATTCCCATTCCTCCACCTCATTCATTCCCATAAAACCTCACCGGGGCAATCTCTCAACTCACTATCCTAAACAAGGCCTCGTCATTCTAATTGGGAAACTTTTTCTCGTCATGACTGGGCAACACCAAACCAGTGGTTTGAGACAAAACCCCTTTCGTTCCACCTTTCATCCCAAGAGCCGAAGTGTTCCCAATTCATCATCTCCTACACCCCTAGTCATTATCACCACCGACAGGGGCAAGCTTATTCACTCATCAAAAGCTTTGAACCGGGGCGATCTTGCATCCTCGTCCTCATGAGCGTCGGCAATAATCATGTCCGTCATCTCTTCCCTTATCATACATGTTCTAAACCAATCCCAAGTTAGCCGACTCACTCATTCACATTTGCACTCCTATGCATGCTTACTAGACAATGCTTCAAAGAGAGAGAACACGAGTTAGTCATGCGATATCTAAGATTCAGTCGTCATTGGAAGGAAGAGAAAACAAGTGAGCTTGTTTGTAAATAAAAACCTTGAGAACAGGAGTTTGAATCAAATTCAATTTTTTCAAAAGAATGGTCAATAATCATCTCAATTCCTTGCATTCAAAGTCTTGCATCTCATCATCACAAAAATGTTTAAATACCCCAATCATTCATATCTTATTTTTACCTCATGCATTTAGGCGTTCCATTTTGTTTATCATAGTGTCCCATTTGCATCGTGCCGACATCATCATTTCATGAAAGGCAACAAAAAAGGAAGCAACGGATAAAAGCAAAACAATCTTCCATCTCATTCCATCAAGCATCAAAGCATTGCATCATAAAGAAAAAAAAAGCAAAAACACGTCATCCCATGTCATTGCATTTGCATCATATTAGTGTTTGCATTTCATAAAAGGGAAGGAACCAAAGTCCTTGCATCAAAGCATTACATGTAAGGCAACACAAAGGCTTCCCATGTCATTCGTCATTCCATTATCGTCCATTTCTTCATGCCACTCATCGAAACATTGCATTCGCATGCCCGCATGTCATGAAAAGAGAAAACAAATAAGCAGAAAAAAGAAAGCTGCTTAAAGAAAACAAACAGAATAAACAAAAAAAGCAAAAAGAAGAAAATTACAGAAGACGGAACATAAAAAGAACACAACATCTTCATATCATTCATCATTCTCATGTCATCCATACCATTCGTCACTCCATGGCATCAAACAGTAGTGCATTACACTTTCAAATGCGCATAAATCAATCATTGCATTCATGAGCATCCAAATGCCCAAGTGCATGCATTTCACGCACCATCCAAGAGGGAAGTTACTTCGGACCAGAGAGTCCCAAAAATCTCATTTTTAGAAAATCACCATCAGCACCGAGTTAGTAAACTCCATCAACCCAGAGTTAGTGAACTCCATCAACCCAGAGTTAGTGAACTCCATCAACCCAGAGTTAGTGAACTCCCACAGAGTTAGTGAACTCCTTCCACAGATCACAACATCGTGTACGAGCACGCGATGGATCCATCAGACTTCGTTAAGTCCTTCGGATTAGTCATGTATCGACCTAAGGCATAGCGTAAATCCATTGATCAAATCAGTTCCGGACCTGATGTTGATCGGCCGCTCGAAAAGGCCACCCCCAAAGCTCGGACTCGACCAGAGTCCGTTAGAAGGTTTTAGGCAACCTCCGAATTCCCAATTTACCGCTTTATTCCAATTTACCGTCTTTCCCAATTTACTGTTTTCCCGTTAATGCGACGAGCGTTAGCCCCCTTTCTCAAAAGGAAAATAACAAAAAGAAAATTTGAAATTTTCTGAAGCGGACAAAATTAGTATTATTTCCATATCTTTATTTCCATTTTACCAGCAAATATGAAAAGGCCAATTCATATTTCTTGGCAAAATGTGAAATAAAGAGGGGCAGCTGTCATACCCCAATTTTGTCCGGCTAATTCAAAATAAAAATTGTCTTTTCGCGAATGCGAGGTTCTAACAGTATTTTTCTCGTAGTTGAAGGAAGGCTCAAAAATATGTTTGTTGTGCTCGCACATTATTCCTAATCGTGTGCGCGTTATGTCACTTGTTGTGCGCGTGTCATACCCCAATTTTGTCCGGCTTAGGTCAAAACCCTAATTTTCCACAAAAAAATAAATAAATTGAAGAGTGAAGAGCCTTATGCACTGCATTTCAGGTCCTAGAAGGCATTCCAAGGTTCTTGAAATCATTTTTAGGGTTGGAATGCGTTTTTCGGGCAAATTAGGGTTTTAGAGTCAAAAAGGGTATTTTGGTCAATTTTAACGGGTATTTTTCTCGCTTTCAAAATTACAAAATATAAAAAAAAGATAAATAGAAATATGAACCCAAAATAAAAGAATGAATAACAAAATAATATTGGATACTTATTGTAATTTTAGAATTAGGGTTAATTCCTTTTTAGTTGTTTTTTGCTTTTATCCATTTTTGGCTAAAGTAAGTAGCAATTCTACACTCAAAGGCATTAGTGCAACTTGCAAGCAACAACATCAGCCACCCTCACTCAATCCTCACATCAGCCCACATCAAGTGCACATCAAAAAGCCTTTCTCCATTTCTTTGGACAAACACACCTTTGAATCCAATAACCTTCAATACACAACATTTCCTTTGCTTCCTTTTCACCTCCTCCCTTTGTAATTTAAAAACAACAACTCATTCCTCTCCTAACTCACCCAAAAACCGTGGCCTCTCTCCCTCTCCTTCACTTGATCTTGTTTTTTCTTTCATCTCAAATCAACCTTCCCATTTTTCCTACACTAAAAAACCCTAACACACAACTCACCCCTCTCCACCTCATTTGCATCCCTCTTTCACATACTCCCTCAATTTCTCATTCAAAGTTCAAGCATCATCATCAAGTGGGTACTTCTTTGGAGAACATTGGAGTTTTGTTGATTTGTGTCTAGTTTCATCTTCTCATCACACTTTCTAGCTTAGAGCTAAGGTAATCCTTAAAACCTTGCATCATATTTGAGTCTTACCTCAAAAATATAAAAAACATTCATCCTATCATCTTCATATTCTCATATTGTTGATTGTTGTTGGTGAGAAGTGTCATAAGCACTTTGACAAGCACTTAGGGAGGCTTGGGTGCTTATGGTGCTTCTCACCCTTGAATAATGGTTGATTTGTGTTGATTTGGATCTTAATCCTTACATTTCATTAAATAAAATGTTGTTTTATGGCATGTTGTATTTCGTGATACTCATAGAAAAATAGGTTTTATGTTTGTTTTGTGCATCTCTTTGCCTAATCACATGAACCTTTACCAAAAAATTGTAGTCTAGCTTGTTTTCCTATATTATCTCACTTGCTTTTTCAAAATAAATGGGTTTTTGGTTATGTATTTGGGTTTTATATGTTTGCTTGTCATTTTAAGTTGATGATAGGCAATATGACTCTCACTTGTGCCTAGTGCACATTGCTTAAAGTGATGAGGATTGTTCTATATGATTCAACCCTTTTAGTTTAGGTGTTGTTCAAATTGATGATAGGCAAAGGGATTCTCACTTGTGCCTAGTGCACTTTGCTCTAAGTGATGAAGATTGCCCTAGGTGATTCAATCCTCCTTTTAGTTTATGAGATTGCTTATTCTTATGAATTACTTTATAAGTTTGTCTTAGGTCGATGATTGGTAAAGTGACTCTCACTTGTGCCTAGTGCACCTTGATTTAAGTGAGGAGGATTACCTAGAAAGGATTCAATCTCCTTTTTTTAATTCTTAAATGACTATGAAAACGCAAATTTAGGTTTCCTTGTGCGAAGGCTTGAAGGCCAATTTGGCCTATGATGGCATTCACCTTGAAAGGTTTGTGTGGATATAATTTAGGGTTTGTGTAGGTTTTGCAAAGGATAGGTTGTCCTAACCTTGATGCACCTTCACTTGAAATTGTGGTATTAATTCTTGGAGTTTGTGTAGGATAGACTCACTCTAGTCTTGATGCACATGTGTTCTTTATTCATGTATGTTTGTTTTTGTGCTTGTCATGTGATTAAGTATTGAATTGGTGTTCACAATTTGCTTGCTTGTTTTGATGATCACATTGACTTTGTAATCCGACTTCAAAGTTCAAAACCTTTGTTACTCGTTAGTAACACCTCAAAACCATGTCGCATTCAAATTATACAACAACTTGTTACTCGTTAGTAACAATTACAATTTCAAATCTTCTTCATAACCAAGAACACTTTCAAACATCAAAAACCATCTCACAAACTACAAATCAATTCAATTGCGGAAACCCTTTTGTTGACCTAAAGTAAGAACCAATTATCATTAATGATCACTCGCGCCCGATGCCGCTTGGTTGTTAATGATAATTTCATTTTCAAAAGAGTTAGTAGTATGACCACTCTAAACCGTTGTTGTTTGGTCATCACGAACACTCAATCAATTGCGAACTCTTTTTTCAAGTTATCAAAACATTTTCTCCAAATCAAACCAACGAAACGCTTTTCAAAAACAAATCTTAAAAACATCAAAATCAAAACTAATTGTCATTGATGATCACTCGTGCCATTGCCGTTTGATTATGGGTGATAATTTCATTCCCGTGGGAGCTAATAGTGTGGCCACTCTAAACCGTTGTTGTTTGGTCTTCACAAACGCCTCCCTTCATTTGCGAAAACCTTTTAAATAATCAAAAATAAAAACCGGTTGTCATCAATAGTCACTCGCGCCGTTGCCGTTTGATTGTTAGTGACGATCCCATTTTCAAAAAAAGAGTTAGTAGCGCGGCCACTCTAAACCGTTGTTGTTTGGTCACCGCGAACGCTCAACCCATTTGCGAAAAACTCTACAAAAGATAAAAACAAAAACCTTTTCAGACAAACAAGAACTACGTAGCTTTGAATTCTCCATCGCACCGGGAGATACGTAGGAGCGAGAGGCTAACTCTCGTCAAGCACCAAAAATAAAAATTTTCATTAAGTCTTCTCATTCCCTTTTCTATAAAGAGGCAAATTTAAATATATTCCAAATCAACACTTAAAACCACACGTTTAATTAAAGGTTCCTTTTCGGTAGAAAAGGAGGTATGGGTGCTAATACCTTCCCATGCCTAACCGACCCCCGAACCCAAATTTTCCTGGTTTCCAAAAAGGCCATTCGCTTTCCAAAAAGGTTTTTCTTCAATATTTTCCTTATAAAAATATTGGTGGCGACTTCATTGTTTTAAAAAGTTGTAAACGAAGAAAGATCCCCTCGGGGACTTTTTCGGGCGCAACAATGATTCGTCCGAGGTTGGGATCGACGTCTAAGTCAACAAACAGAAGTGGAGGAGAGGCACAAATGAATGAAGCGTACCTAATTTGTGGGGGTGATGCTCTATTTATAGACGCAGGGTCTGGCGCAGAGTCATTGGATTAGGCGGCGTCGATCTCGACCGTTGATCTCAAATATTCTGCCTTTGACGCTGGTATTTGGGCCGAATCTCTAGATTGAGCTTTTCTGTGACTCGTAATGGGTTTGGCCCAGTCCGAAACAATACTTATCATTAGAAATGCAAAATAATTCATTCAACACTATTCAAATTGGTATCAGAGCACAAGTTCATTTCCGTTTTCTTTTAGTTTTCCGGTTTATGGTTCAGCTGCTTTGGTTTAGTATTTGTTTTTAGTTTAGTGCCGCCCTATTGTTGTACAGAGTTGTGACAGAAGTCCACCACTATAGTCTTAGACGACGTCGATATTCCGCCGCTGAGAAGCCCACATTATACCTTAGACGGAATGACTTTGCCCATTCCACTAAGTTTTGCTCCTTATATGGCCTTCGCTTATTAATTGCTCTTCTTCACATCTCAAGAAAAACAATCCCAAAGCTATACATGTTACTTAGTGTACTTAAATAACAAAATATGACGTCATGACTCATGTTAGCCATTTCCATCTCTTAGGCTTTGATCATATGTACAGTATTTGCATATCTAATCGCTGATCTACTTTGTTTTTAAGATGCAGTGAAATGTAAGAAGTTGTAAAAATATCTAAGGTTTCAAGTTTTTGTTATGGTCGCTATTACATTCTCACAAGGTAATCGCCAATTTGTTTCACGGAGTTGAAAGGTCATGTTATCAAGTTTATCCCTACAGTTGACAAATTTTCAAATGATCCCCACATTTGAAAAGTTTTAATCCCATTAATTATTCCCTGTTAAACATTCAGGGACTAAATTGACCCAAATGGATTGATATGACATAAGATTTTCAAGTTCAATGACTATTTTATAATATTAATAATTTTAGAGACTAAATTGAGACTGTTTCAGTTGTTAAATTTGTGATTTGCTTAGCAATGAATCTTTAACAACAATAGTGAAATGGAAGAGAGGATGATGGTCATCGATACTTATTCCCTATATGCTAACCTATGAGGAGATCGATACTCAAGGGCTACATATGGAAGTCTGTGTAATCCTTTCCAATGGTAGTAAGATGACAATATTGGAAACTGCAAGATGACACACGATTGAGGATTTGAGGCTGAAAATGACTTTTAATTATTTTGTTTTTTAATTTCGGAGTTGTTAATTTAATCTCACAATTTAAATCCAAAAAAACTTGGATGAGATGGTTTAGGTCTAGCTTAACCAAGGTTCTAGATTCGAATCAAGTTCATTGTGGTCCTATTCGATTCGAGGAATTAATCTTTACAGTTGCGCACAAAAGATGATTTATACGAAAATATCTCACAATTTATTCTCACGGTTGTGGTTGATGCTATAGGGATTATTACCGTGAGAGGGAGATGAACGAGCGAGGGGATTATAAGTAATTAGTGGGTGTATGTAGAAAAGCAGGGACTGTAAAGAGTAAATTAATAAATAAATAAAAGGGTTAAATATACTTTCGGTCTCTATAAAATTTCACTATTTTGTTTTTAGTCCCTATAAAAATTTTCATCAACTTGTATTCCCTACAAAATTTTATAATTTTATTTTTAGTCCTTATAAAATGTAAAATCATCAATACTCATGTATACCTTTAGAATTTTTGAATGATATTTTGCATACACGTTAAGAATATTAAAAACATCTCTCTCACAAAGAAGAAGCTCAAAATTGGATTTCTAAGTTAGTATTTCTTTTAATTTGTTTTTGGAATTTTTTGAATTTAAAAAATTAATATTTAATTCATCCATTGTTAGAAAATTCAAATTTTTTGTGGCAGAGACGTTTATAATGTCCTTAACATGTATGCAAATTATCATTTAAAAAATCAATGAGTATACATAAGTTGACATTTTATAGGGACTAAAAACTAAATTGTAAAATTTTATAGGGACTAAAAGTTGATGAAAAATTTTATAGGGACTAAAAAATAGTGAAATTTTATAGGGACTAAAAACACATTTAACCCAAATTAGTTTTAGTTTTTAATTTAACACATTTTATAGGGACTATCATTTAAAAAATTCAACTTCTTTTTAGTTTTTAATTTTTAATTAGTTTTAAAGCTTAACTCTATTATAACAATTATTTTAACACACTTCTCTATCACAAAATATTTTCACAAAATAAAAAATAATTCAAATACTAATAGTTTATAAAAATAATTATATATTAAAAAAATTATTTATAATACATTTAAATACCAATTTAATAAATTTTAATAATACGAACACACATAAGGAAGAAAATCTCTAAATTTAACATTTGAAATAATAATACCAAACCATGGATAATATTAAATAATAAAATAATAACATAAAAAAAAACAAGTAAATTACGAAAATAAGTACAAATAAAATTACTAATATATGCGCAAATATTTATTTATAAGAAAATTCAGGGTGTTACATGTTAAGACAATGGTCAAACGGGAGGACCATACAAACATTTGTGGATAAGCAGCAAGCATGCGTGCTCGAGGATGGTGTGGGTCTTGAGATGCACATCTTTCATTAGTTGAATTTCTTTATAACATCACTTCCCATTTGTTTATCGATATGGCTCTTTATGAGGAATTGTATGGTGGAGGCTGTAGGTGATACTAGCTTGTTAGAGATAGAAACTGTTCCTGGGTGTGTTAGCAATACCAAGAGGTCACACATCGAAGTGGTAGCGGCCAATCCAACGAACGCCTGCCGTGGCGTGGCAGGCGCACTTCTGAGGGACCGGCCGAATCTTGCGCAACGGCCAAGGCGCCCCAAATAGTATAAATACCACTCTCACCTACAACATCAGGTACGTAATCATACCTTGTGACTGTTATCTCAAATTTTCGACAAATGCTTTGAATGAAGTATTGAGTGGGTTTGTTTCTTCATTAATGGTGTCTTGGAGACTACAAGTCAGCCTCAAGTCAATTCGCTACCAATTCGACAGAAGAGATGTCTAAGTGTTGGTAGTAAGAATGAACTTCGACGAGCAAAACAAAGGAGCTTTCGACAAGACAAATCTTAATCTTTCGACAAGGCAAGGTTCGACGTTTCGACAGGAAGTTGGCAACGGTTTAGTCGAAATTCACAGAGAAGGGCAGTTAGTGGGCGGTTACTTTCTCTCACGTTTAGTAGGCAGTTACTTTTCCTTATGTTTGTTTCTAAGAGTATAAATACTACTTTGTAATAGAAACTCAGGGTCACAACATAAACACAACATTCTGAAACTCTAACTTCCAAGTCACAGCGAAAACGAGTGGACAAAATCATTGTATGTGCTTGTGTACCAATTTCTTCTTTTCAATGCAATCATTTACTGTTCTTTTACATTTCTTGCAACTACTTTTTCGTTTCATTTACAACCTTGTTCTTCGCACAAGTTATTTCTTTTGAAACTGTCAAAAACACAAAAACATAAGGGCAATTGTCCAGAGATCTTCTAGTTTTGATCTCACCAACTCAATATTTAAAACTAGTGATTGTTTGCTAAAAACACCAGCAAACAAATTGCACGCGACGGTGGGACCACGCTTTGATTTTGTGTTTTTCTGTTAGTGCATGTATTTGTATGCGCTTGAGGAGTGGTAGAATGGTGCGTACTAATTCTAATAATGCATCTAGTTCTAACCCTGTGGTATCACAAGGGCAAGGAACAACCATGGATTCTGTAAGTGTTAGTGCTGGAAATGTTGCAGGGACAATAGCCCCAATAACGTCAATAACCGTTCCTGCAATGTCAATGACCAATGTTGGGTCGACGCAATCTATGTCTTTGCCACCAAATGTAGGGCTTCCTTCTAGCCCTTATATGGCAACAGGTAATAGTTTAGAGACGCGTTTCCAGAATATGAGTCTACCGCCATATCCTTTTGGTATGTATGACATGCCTACTGGAATGCCACATGTTTCGACCTTCTCTCCTTTACATGTCTCTTCTGAGAGCATACAGGGTTGAAATCTTAATGCATTAATCAATGCATCTTTGTTGGCATTAAGACAACAAGTGGATGAAAGCAACCATGACATGGTTAATATGCTGACTCAACAGATTGGCACGGTTTTCAATCCATTAATTCAAAATACCAATACAAGTTATCAGATGTTGGCAACTCAAATGGGTAGGATTGCCGATTTCTTTGGGACTCCGACGGTTAATAATAGGCAAATACCCAATTGTGGGAATAATGTGTCTGGAACTCCACAAGGATCAGCTACGGTCGATGCCCAAGCAGTCGTAGGTGAACGACAAGGGATGGGGAACCATATCCCCGAAGTAGTTTTGGTAAATCGAAACCAAAACGCTGATGAAGTTGTTCGACAAGTTCAACGAAACAATGTTGGCGCTCAAGATAACATAGCTACTTTGGTAGAAACTATAATGGCACAAAATGGCCTTAACATAGGTTTACATAGGCCTAATTTCATATCACCATTGTGTGAATATGTATTACAAACAGAGTTGCCAAGAGGTTGGAAAATTCCCAAGTTTACTAAATTTGGGGGTGACACAAACGAATCTACAGTCGAACATATTTCCCGTTACATGACCGAGGCAGGGGATATAGCCCAAAATGAGAACTTGAAAATGAAATATTTTCCAAATTCTCTAACTAAGAATGCTTTTACTTGGTTTACCACCTTACCTCCTGGTTCTATGTTCACATGGGGGCAACTAGAAAAAGCGTTTCATGAACAGTTCTACATGGGCCAGTCGAAGATTAGTCTCAAAGAATTGGCCAGTGTTCGACGTAAAGTGCCTGAGCTATTGATGATTATTTAAATAGATTTAGGCTATTAAAGGCTAGGTGTTTCACACAAGTGCCTGAGCATGAACTTGTTGAAATGGCTGCTGGTGGCCTTGATTATTCAATTAGAAAGAAATTGGATACATCTCACTTGAGAGACATGGCCCAATTAGCCGATAGAGTTCGACAAGTTGAAAGGCTCAAAGAGGAAAAAACTAAGGTGAACAAATTCCATAAAAAAGAAAACCCAGTGGGGTTTCATAAAAAGGAAAAAATAGCGTATGTTGATGAGGAATTCGACTTTGCATTGAGCGATGTCGTTGCAGAGGAGATAGACGTGGCTGAACTTAAGCCTGGTCCTCCTTATTCTTGTAAACTATTAAGGCCTGCAAATGGTAATAACCCTGTAGAGCCTAAAAATGATAGATTTGTGCCAAAGACTTATACTTTTGATGTTACTAAATGTGATGAAATTTTTGATCTTTTAGTAAATGATGGCCAAATAATAGTGCCTAACGGCCTGAAAGTACCATCTCTCGAACAGAGAAAGAAAAAGGGTTATTGTAAGTTTCATAATTTTTTGGGACATACTACTGACCGTTGCGTACTTTTCAGGGACTTAGTACAAAAAGCAATTGAAGAAGGGAGGCTTAAATTCGGTGATAAGAAAAACAAAGCTCCAATGCAAATTGATGTTGACCCGTTGCATCAAGCTGAAGCCATGTACGCAGAACCTGTCGAAATGAATGTGAGCATGGTCGACGTTAAGATGGTAGGCTCTCCTAAAAGTGCTAAGTCTGCCACAGAAAAGCTCAAGAGTGTCGTACGTGTAGATGATGTTACACAAAAGATAACTCAAGAAGAGTATGATGAGAAAGTGCAGTTTGTTTACCCAAAAGCTGAAGAGGAATTGATAGATTTCCTTAATAGATGTAAGCTGAAAAACTCTGAAGTGATGCTTTGCCCTAGATGCAGTGCTGTCTTCGACAAAGAGGCAGCCAAGAGTGTCGAAGGTTATGGGATTCGACAACCACTAAAAAGAAAATGGCTAGATAAGAGGCCAAAATTTGATTTCAAAAAAGGAGATCTTCCTTACAAGGCTAAGGTGTCAACTAAGCCTTCGACAAGTAAGCAGCAGTTCGTTAACAAGAATGCGACGAAGAAAGAGTTCGTGTTGTCAGCTTCTGCTAAGTCTTTTGTTCCAATGGCAAACCTTCCAAATGAGAAGTGGATTCATGCTGGTTGCAAGCACTACAAGAATGCTACTCCACAGGTTGAAGTGCCAGATGTGAGTGATGCTGCAAAGTACAACTACAGGAACAATTACAAGGGTAAGAACCCAATGACGAAGACTCAATGGCGTCGATTCCAACGATCAAAGAAGAAAGCAGCACTTGCTGCCAATGAGCAGACTCCAGGAAGTTCGAAGGTGGCAAAGAGCGTGACTCCCAAAACTGTTGGAACTACGAAGGTGAACATACATGCTGCAAATCAAGTGAATGCTGGAAATAAGGCCAAAGGCAAAGCTATTGTTATGGAGAAGCCAAGAAGGCCTGCAACTGAAAGAATCTTTCCCCCATTGTCGTCTCTAAAAATGAAAAATTCTGAGTTCGACATGGACGAAGATGTGACATCAGATTTTGAAGATTCTGAAGGTGATTTTGATGTCATATGTAATGTGGTGTCTATCCTGCCTAGTGAATACGACGTCATTACGGTTCCTAATGACATCGAAGAGAATTTCACTGAAGACATGGCTAATCATAAGCCAGTGTGCTATTATGTTATGAATAATGGTTGTGTCGAAGACCAAATGACTGCTTTCGAAAAGCCAGATGAAGGCATGCAACATCATCTAAAGCCATTATATGTGCAGGCTAAAGTTAATGGTGTAGGCATTAACAAAATCCTGGTAGATGGAGGTGCTGCAGTGAACTTAATGCCTCAAGTCTTGTTGAAGACAATAGGCAAATTCGACACAGATCTTAAACCTCACAACATTGTCCTGACTAATTATGAAGGCAAATCTGGCCAGTCTTTGGGGGCCATAGAGGTTGAGATAATGGTAGGCACTGTAAAAAGAACTACTATGTTCTTTGTTATAGCTTCTAAGGCAAGCTACAACTTACTCCTTGGTAGAGAATGGATACATGGAGTGGGTGTTGTGCCTTCAACTCTGCATCAACGACTTGTAATGTGGAGAGAAGATGGTCTAGTGGAGTACGTCGAAGCTGACCAAAGCTATTTTCTTACTGATGTGAACCATGTCACAAAGGAGAATTTTGAAAAGCAAATGGCGAACATTGCGTCATGTACATCTTCCAACCAAGCATATATTTCTTCTGACAATGTGCTTTCTTCAGTTCATCTCTACCCAACTCATGGTTTTGTTTGGGAGAGGGAGACAACAGAAGATATGAGTGTTTATCCTGAAGGTGTTCTACCTCCAACAGGATGGGACACTGAATCTTAAAAGAATTTAGATGTCAGTACCCAATGCATGTGATAAAATTACGGCCTACATGGCCGAAAATAAAGTAAAAGCGGCTTTAGAGGCCGAAATAATTCAACAAACAATGACTGTCGAAGCCATAGATTCGTCTGAAGAAAATGGCGAAATTATAGATGAAAAACTTGATTGCATTTATGATGATGGGCCATTAGGTTTTGAGAAGGATCCTAAGGATTCGACAAGACGTATGCAAGCTCAAGATCCAGTGGAAGAAGTGGATTTGGGAAATGGCTTAGTCAAAAGGCCAACATACATTAGTGCAAACCTTGATTCTGCCTTCAAAACCCAAGTTATCTCACTACTGTAGGAGTTCAAAGATTGTTTTGCGTGGGAGTACAATGAAATGCCTGGTCTGAGTCGAGAAGTAGTGGAGTTGCAAATACCTATTCGACCAGGAAAGAAACCAGTAAAGCAAACACCAAGAAGATTCGCTCCTCAAATATTGGCTAAGATCAAAGAAGAAATTGAAAGGTTGTTCAAGAGCAAATTCATCAGAACTGCCAGGTATGTTGATTGTTTAGCTAATATTGTACCAGTAATGAAGAAAAATGGAAAACTTAGAGTTTGCGTAGACTTTAGAGATTTAAATAATGCAACTCCCAAAGATGAATACGCTATGCCCATAGCTGAAATGCTTATAGATTCAGCAGCAGGGTTTGATTATCTCAGTATGCTAGATGGCTATTCAGGGTATAATCAAATCTTTATTGCTGAAGAGGACGTGTCGAAAACAGCTTTTCGATGTCCAGGGGCATTAGGCGTTTATGAATGGGTGGTAATGCCCTTTGGTTTAAAAAATGCTGGTGCAACTTACCAAAGAGCAATGAATTCTATGTTTCATGATTTTATTGACGATTTTATGCAAGTGTACATAGATGATGTGGTGGTGAAATTCTCCTCAGCAATTGGTCATTTAGATCATCTTCGACGTTCTTTTGAAAGAATGAGGAAATATGGATTAAAAATGAATCCAACCAAATGTGCTTTCTGTGTACGTGCATGTGAATTCTTGGGTTTTGTAGTACACAAGAAAGGCATAGAAATTAATCAAAATAAGACTAAGGCAATTATGGAAACAAAAGCTCCTTCAACCAAGAAAGAACTTCAGTCACTGTTGGGAAAGATCAATTTCCTTCGAAGATTTATATCAAATCTAAGTGGCAAAACACAAGCATTTTCGCCATTGTTGAGACTGAAGAAAGAAGACGAGTTCAAGTGGGAACAAGTCCATCAAGCAGCTTTTGATGAAATTAAGTCTTATTTAATGAAACCACCAATTTTATTGCCTGTTATTAGAAACAAAGTGCTGAAATTGTATATAGCAGCTTCTGATAACACAATAGGTAGTATGTTAGCACAAGAAGATGATAGTGGTGTCGAAAGAGCCATTTATTACCTTAGTAGGGTGTTAATTGATGCTGAAACAAGGTATAACCCAATAGAAAAGTTGTGCCTTTGCTTGTATTTCTCATGTACTAAGTTAAAACAATATATAAAGCCAGCTGATGTTTATGTTTACTCGCATTTTGATGTTATTAAACATATGTTATCAAAACCAATGCTGCACAGTAGAATTGGTAAATGGGCTTTAGCTTTGTTAGAGTATAACTTAACTTATCAACCTCTTAAATCAATCAAAGGACAAGTGGTTGCTGATTTTATAGTAGACCATTCTGTTGTCGAACATGAGATGAATTCGTTAGACATGCGTCCTTGGAAATTATACTTCGACGGCTCCAGCCATAAAGAGTTTGTATTGGAATCTTGATCATCTCCCCAGAGAATATTCCAACGAAGTATAGATTTAAAATTCGAGGCTTTTGCTCCAATAATGAAGCTGAGTATGAGGCTTTGATAGTAGGCCTTAAGATTTTACTCGAGTTGGGGGCAAGTCATGTAGAAATAAAAGGTGATTCTCAATTAGTTGTCAAACAATTGACAAAAGAATACAAATGCATTAACGAACACCTTATTAAGTATTTTATTGTTGCCAACACTTTGTTAAAAAGGTTTACATTTGTACACCTCGAACATTTACCACGAATTGAAAATCAAGTGGCAAATGAGTTGGCACAAATTGCTTCAGGCTACAAAGTTTCGAAACAAAGCCTAGAAGAGTTAATTGAGATAAAAGACAAACTCATTTCAAACGATTCTCTTTATAACGACACTTCTTCGACATTATTGTCAATACCAAAAACTGGGGGGGCAACAAATCCAGATGAAGTGTCTGTCGAAAAACGTCACATTGTTGATAACATTGACTTAGCAGAAATTTTTGCTCTTGACAATATGATTGATAATGATTGGCGAAAACCTATTGTAGAATATCTGCAAAATCCTACGGGAAACACCAATAGAAAAGTGAAGTACAGAGCTCTAAGCTATGTGATAATTGGGAATGAATTGTTCAAACAAACTCCTGAAGGGGTGTTATTAAAATGTCTTAGTGAGAATGAGGCATATTTAGCAATTTCTGATACGCATAGTGGAGCATGTGGTTCACATCAAGTAGGCCACAAAATGAAATGGTTATTGTTTCGACAAGGAATGTATTGGCCAACTGTGTTGAAAGATTGTATAGAGTTTGCTAAAGGTTGTCAAGAATGCCAAAAGCATGCTGGAATACAACATGTGCCTGCAAATGAATTACATTCTATAGTTAAACCTTGGCCATTTAGAGGATGGGCTTTAGATGTGATTGGGGAAATAAAACCAACTTCATCAAAAGGTCATAGATATATCCTTGTAGGAATTGATTACTTCACTAAGTGGGTGGAAGCAATACCTTTAGCTAATGTTGATCAAGAGGCAGTAATAAAGTTTATCCAAAATCATATCATTTATAGATATGGGATTCCAGAAACCATTACTACGGACAAGGCAGTCGCTTTTTTCTTGGTCGAAAAATGGTAGAGTTTGCTTCTGAAATTGGTTTTAAGTTATTAACTTCAACACCATACTACGCACAGGCCAATGGTCAGGTAGAAGCTGCCAATAAAATCATTATTAATTTGATTAAAAACATGTTGACGAAAAACCCAAAATTGGCATAGTACTCTTGATCAAGCATTGTGGGCTTGTCGAACTTCACCTAAAGAATCTATCAACACTACTCCTTATAGGCTAACATTTGGACATGATGCAGTGTTGCCTGTTGAAATTTGTGTACAATCAACAAAAATTCAGAGACAGTGGGAAATCCCTTCTGATCATTATTGGAATATGATGATTGATGAATTGGTTGATTTAGACGAAGAAAGGTTGTTGGCTTTAGAAATGCTTATTCGACAGAAAGAGAGAGTAGCTAAAGCTTATAACAAAAAGGTTAAGTTAAAAACCTTTGAGGAAGGAGAGTTGGTGTGGAAAGTCCTGTTGCCTATGGACAAAAAAGATAGAGTCTTAGGTAAGTGGTCACCAGGGTGGGAAGGCCCATTTCGAGTATTGCAATGCTTTTCGAATGGTGCTTATGAAATCGAAGAGTTGGGTGACGAAAACATAATATTTAGAATAAATGGCAAATACTTAAAACAATATAAGCCAATGTTAACTGAGATAAGAATCGAGCAAACATAGATAAATGAAATTTGTTCAAAATGGTAATGTGTGATGCAAAATCGAAATTACATAACCATTGTAAAATTTCTAAAGCTATAGCAGAATCTTAAAGGTTCTTCAAAGAGGTTTTAATCCTCTCAAGAACACTAGCACTTAAAGAAATGGAAGTCTCAACAAGGTTTAGGTCTATGTCGAGCTGAGCAAGGGTAACTTGATGTTGATTGGCTTTTTCCAAGTGGTCTATGGCGGTCAACGCTTTAGTTGTTGTGTTCGACGAAGAAGAAGTCCCCATCCTTTCTTGGACTAAACCTTTCTGATACTTAGCATTTGACAATTTGGCTTGAATGATTTTTATCTCTTCGATATAGCGCGTGATTTTCACATCCCACTCAGCAATCTCTTTCTTGTCCTTTTCTGCCTGTGCTTCAAGAGCTTCGATATCATCTTGAACAGCCTTAAGAGAGACAATTTCTTTTTCACAAAGTTGATTCTCCTGATCTTTCTGCTTGAGAATGGTGGATCGTTGTGTGATTAGAAGAGAGAGTTGCTCGAAGAGAGGACCGAACTCAATAAAGAAGGTGAGGAGATTTTGAGGAGGATCTGACTTGGTCATTTTCTGAATGAGTGATTTGATCTCGAAATACTCGTAAGGTCTTGTTCAATTTTCGCCACTAGATCCCCTCAATACTTTAGCCTTCAATTGACGGTAAGCCTTACATCGACTCTGGTTGATGGAGCTAAGAGAAGTGTTCGAAGAGCTGCAAACCAAATGTGTCGATGAACTTTGAAGACTCAACATAATCTTCAAAGCTGCCAAAGGATCTTTCTTCTTCAGTTCTGACAACTCTTTGTCACTGACAACACTGTTGGTCGATTCTTTGGCAGAAGTATCTTGGTTTTCAGGTTCATTCCTTATAAACTCTCTTTCTCCTTGGTCAGTCATGGCCTCGCAAAGTCGCTTCTTCTTGAATAATAACTTTTGCTTCTTGTCTTTGCCTTTCTGGATCTTTGGGTTCCAAAGCTTGGGTATTTTCTTCAGCAAGAGCCTCTTGTTCGACACCATCGGCATTTGAGATGGTTACATCAACAATTGAAAGCTCAGGTTCGACAAATTCTTGGGGAATTCCCTCAAGAAAGTTCTCGTCGCATAACTTGATCAAGGCTTGGCGGCGATGTGAGTAACAACAGTTGTTTATCTACTGCTTTACATTAAATTATATTAATAATGTTGAAATTGGAAAGTTGTAAAACAAAAGAGGTTCAAAATAAATTCGAAAGAATATTTACCTTAAGCTTTTTATTGGAGGAGAAAAAAGCGATTGAAGGTTCGTTGATAGTAATGCCTTTTGTTGCCCTTTGAGGGTCAAGCAAGGCTCTTTTTCTGGATCTCTGGATAAGAGGAACATTGTCTCCGTCACTTTCAGTCTCCTGGAAAAAGAGTTCAGTGTGAAATACAAATGATATCACAAACAAGTGATAAGTTTGAAAGAAGTTTCGACAGTCTAATGAGGGTTATATATACTACCTCAGAACTGGAAGAGATGACCAGTTTTCCTTTAACTTTGGTGTTCTGAGGAAGGCTTGGCGCTTTGGTTATTTTCTGGGAGAAGGAAATTTTCGACGTGATCTAGAGGTCATATATAAAAAATAAAAAAAATAATAAAAACGGGAAATAAGTGGATAGCAACATACCTTTTTTGGGGTGAGTTTTGGAATAGTACTTGTTTCAATTGTCTTCTTGGCTTTTGGGGAAGACTTCTTTGTGGTTGTCTTGCTTCCTGTGACCTTCGACTTCACTACAGTTTTCTCTAATGTCGAAAATAGTGATAAGCAAGCGGCAATAAAATTTAAATACAAGTATCCAAAGCTTAAAAAGCCTTAAACGTCGAAGAGGGGTATACCTGTGTTTCGCGAAGGAAAGGCAACCATCAATTTCTTCAGGAGACTTTCGTCAAAGGTATCATTGGCTTCTCCAGCAGCAGTGGTGTAATACTTGGACCACCAGTCTTGAAACTTTGCAGTGCATGAGAATCTTGGATTGTAAGTGATAGGTTCGAAATTCAAAGCTCTGTAATGGAATTTCTTGAAAGCTTGTTCATAAGCCTTCTCTGATTCTGGACTTGCAAATTCTCGCCTATGAAAATACACAGGCGCAGGTCGAATTTGGCAGAGCCCAAATTGCCTTGCAAAGTAACTTGGGAAGTATCTGGTGATGCCAAGATTATTCTTATTTTTGCTGAGTGTGAGTCTTGTGGAAAGAAGTGCTGGGGAAAGATAAGCTTGCCAAATTTGGTTAGTTTCTTCAGCATGTTCAGCAGAGGAAGGGTAAAATGGTCTTCTAAACCAAGATGGTCCATGAGGTCTTTGTACAAAAGGGGCCATAGAGTCTATGAAATTGGTGCAGTTCAGGAGGATTTCGAAATAAATAGAGAAAGATTCTTCTGCAGAGAGGTTTGTTTGTTTAAACTTTAGCTGTGCCAATCGAATTCCTTCAGTCCTTCTTTTTTCTAGAGATGGTTGAGCTGTTTTAGAAATGAATAGGCCAAGTCTAGATTCAAAGGTAACTAAGAGCCACAATTGTAATAGCCACATAGGACCAGAAGCCAGAAATTTGGTCGTTGGTTCATCTTCCCTCAATTCTAGGACAACATTATCAACTTGTTGGTGCAAGGACCCTAAAATCAATTTGGCAAGATTGATATTTTGCTGTGCATGAAGTTGAGTAGCCAATGGGATGAAAGATTTGGAAACTTGAAGAGAACGTGAGCAAAAAACAAAAAGGGATAACCAAAGGGTTAGAAAAGCTACATGTTCTAAATCAGATACTTCCTCAGTGGAAGTATCATGATGATCACTAATGTAGGGAGCAAAAGAAGCGTTAGTGAAGTTGAAATCATAGTCATTGACAGGAAGTTTAGGATTGAAAGTTTCACCTAAAGGTTTTAAGCCAGTGATGGCAGCAACATCTAAAAGAGTGGGAGATAACATACCACACTTAAGGTGAAGACTATGTGTGGCACAATCCCAAAATTGCATTGCTGCCAAAATCAAGGTACTATCATACTTTGGCCCATACCTCGACAATTGAATGAGGTCAAAGATGCCTTGTTGTTTCCAGATAGTGGCTTTCTTAGCCTCCACTTTGTCAAGCCAATCTAGGTAAACTTGTTGGGAAACCCTAGGTGCAGACCTAAAAACCCTAAGAGGATTATTTAAAAATCCTAAATGGAAAGGTGTTTTAGCAAAAACCCTAGGTTGAAGACGAGGAGGACTAGGGAAAATTTCAGTAACTTCCTCATTTTCCAGTAAGATGTTAGGCAAAGGACCCAAAAAGGCATGGGTATAAAGTTTAGTTGAGGGAATTAATACCTGGGTCTGCCAAAGGATTGTTCGTTCGTCAGCAACGTCAGGTTCATCAACAAAGCCTTCAATTGGCTGGGTTTTTCTGGGCTCATCATTTTTCTTCGAACTCTCAGGTCTCGTCGCAACAGTAGATGTTGAAGCCATGAGTAGGAAAAGAGAGGCGCAGGTTTGAATTTGGATTTAAATTGAAGAAAAGAGTGAAAGTTTGCAACTTTCGTGAATTTGGGTTTTTTCTGCAAAATTTAAAGATGAAGAATGCAGAGAGGTTTTTCACAAAGTTTCAAATGAGTAAAAAAGGAGATGAAGGGGTTTAGCCATTTATATATGTTTGGAAGCAACAATGATTCACACGTTCACATTAACTCGCACGTTGCGACCTTTGAGGGACGTGATGGCCCACCAACTATACTACGTGTGCCAATCAAACGATTTCCTTTATCTGTGCAAGTCATAATGGCTATTTTTTTCTCTCACTCTTGAAGTGCAAAAGGCGGTAGAGGTAAACGTTGCACAGTATTCAAAAAATGCTCTTTCTTATTTCCATTCATCATTTGGTCGAAAGAAACATTTTTTGGGGGGCAATCTGTTATCTCAAATTTTCGACAAATGCTTTGAATGAAGTATTGAGTGGGTTTGTTTCTTCATTAATGGTGTCTTGGAGACTACAAGTCAGCCTCAAGTCAATTCGCTACCAATTCGACAGAAGAGATGTCTAAGTGTTGGTAGTAAGAATGAACTTCGACGAGCAAAACAAAGGAGCTTTCGACAAGACAAATCTTAATCTTTCGACAAGGCAAGGTTCGACAGGAAGTTGGCAGCGGTTTAGTCGAAATTCACAGAGAAGGGCAGTTAGTGGGCGGTTACTTTCTCTCACGTTTAGTAGGCAGTTACTTTTCCTTATGTTTGTTTCAAGAGTATAAATACTACTTTGTAATAGAAACTCAGGGTCACAACATAAACACAACATTCTGAAACTCTAACTTCCAAGTCACGGCGAAAACGAGTGGACAAAATCATTGTATGTGCTTGTGTACCAATTTCTTCTTTTCAATGCAATCATTTACTGTTTTTTTTACATTTCTTGCAATTACTTTTTCGTTTCATTTACAACCTTGTTCTTCGCACAAGTTATTTCTTTTGAAACTGTCAAAAACACAAAAACATAAGGGCAATTGTCCAGAGATCTTCAAGTTTTGATCTCACCAACTCAATATTTAAAACTAGTGATTGTTTGCTAAAAACACCAGCAAACAGTGACCCTGCCCGTTGAACACCACTGACTAGAGCGTCGGAGTGTCTTTGCAGGTACACCCGTGTGCGGCCGGCACTTCAATACAACCTGTCCAACCGTGAACTAGCTAAAGACATCACCAGGACTTCACTTCTATTGGTTAGGTACGATCAATTGGCGACCACAGTGGGAGGCCTGAGCGCTATCCTACTTTCATCATGCTGCCGCAAAAAAACCCGTTACGCGGGCATCATCACGACTCAATCCCTCTGGGCAGAACGCTCGCCCCCAGTTGACCCCAGAGGGTGTGCCGGTAACTGTTCATGAATCACAGGACAACCCTTGTAACACCCCATATAATTTAATTAAGAAATTGATTAAATTGTTTAAGTGTTGCACAATTTTTAATTATATTAAATTATAATATGGTGTTTATAATTTAATATTTTATTTTAATAGAAGGGAGTGGTATCAGAAATACCAGAGCTGCTGTTTTGGGCCCAGGAGCCCAAGCCCAATGACTTAGGCTCCTAGGGTTGGTGCATTTCGCACCAAAGGAAGAAAGAAAGAAGGAAAACGAAAGAAAGAGAGAAAGAGAGAGGAAAAACGGCGCTGAGGGTGAGAAGAAGAAGAAGAGGGATCGCATCACACTAGAAGGAAGAAAGGAGCTCTTGTTGCTGTGGGTTTTGTACGTGACTCAGAGAAAGAGAGTTTCTACGGTGAATTTAAGGTAAGGGGAGTCTCACTCTATAATAGAGGGTATAATAGGTCGTATGTAAGTCATAGAGTCTTAATTTGATGATGTTGATTGTTAATTGAATGGTTGTTGGATTGAATTTGATGAAATTGCATGAGAGATTGATTTAGGGCTCAATGTTAGGGTTTTATGTTCTTGATTTCGTCTTGATGTGTGAATTGAGGTGTGAAATGTGAAATTGAACATGTTAAAATGATTGTAGAGTGAATTGGAATGATATATGGTGGTTAGAATTGGAAGGAATTGAAAATTGGGAATTTTTGGGGTATAGGGCGCCAAAGGGCTAGGATTCTGGCGCCACAGTGCCTCAGATGCAATGAGGCTACTGATGCAGATGTTCTTGTCTGGCGCCACTTTGCCGAGAAAATGGCGCTGGAGTTCTGTTCATGTCTTTGGAGTTGTGTTTTTGTGCGGTGTGTTCTTTGCCAGGCGCCAAGTTCTTTGGGAAATGGCACCCGCTGCAATCGCTTGAGTCTTTGTGAGTGTGTGTTTGCTTGTCTGGCGCGAGAATGTGGGTATTTTGGGGCCGGGAGTGAAACTTGTATTTACAGGCACATTTTCTCGTGCAAATTTTGTATTCACTGCCCAAATTCAATTTTAAATGTTTTGGCTCGAGTGGTTTTACAGTTGCAGTGTCATTTTGAAAATGTCGGTGGGGTGATTTTGTGTGTGTAAGCGGGGTGGGTGAGGGAAACTCACACTTCAACACATTTTCTTGTGCCAAATTTTGTATTCACCGCCCAATTTCAATTTTAAGTATTTTTGGCTCAGTGGTTTCACTGGGTATAGGTGTTATTTGAAAAATGTCTCGGTGGGGGTGACTTTGTGTGTGTTTTGGGGCCGGGGGTGAAACTTACATTTACGGGCATATTTCACCGTGCCATATTTTGTATTTACACGCCCAAACATATTTTTAAACATTTTGGCTCGGGTGGTTTTTGGTTTTAAAGTGTTGGGTGTCTTTGGTCGGTTGGGGCGCCAACTTGTCTTTGCCAGGCGCCTAGTCACAGTGCACATTCAGACGTGGCGTATGCAGGCGTATGCGAGTTTGTGTCTAGGTCTGTGTTGCCCGCAGGCGCGCAGTTGCTAGAAAAGTGGCGCCAGATGGGTGTGTTGCCACAGGGGCGCCAAATTGCCGAGTTTCCGCGCTAGTCTTTGTGTTGCACCGGGCGCGCTGTGTGGGGGAAAATGGCGCCTAGTCTTTGCCAAGTGCCTAAGAGTGTCTTTTTGGTCCCTAGGTGACAGCTTTGGTCCCTAGATGATTGTTTTAGTCCTAAATGGTGGTTTAGGTCCTTGAGTGAGGTTGAGTCCTCTAGATGAGATTAGTCCTTGGGACTTAATGGTGTTGAGAGTGTATGATGAGATGACCGAGAATGCCATGGGGGCATGAGCCGAGGAGGCAAGCCATGAGGGCTATAAAATGAGATTAATACCGAGGTAAGAGTTAATGCGTGTATTGAAATTTGTTTGAGATTGTGTTTGTGTTGTACATGGAGTCTCATGCATACATTCTATTGCATGATCGTAGAGATTATAAAATAATTGTGAAGCTTTGAGGCGGCGGAGGGGCGAGTCATGAGGACTCCATTATTGATGAGAATGCTTAGGGGCAAATATTGAGAACGCCGGAGGCAAATGGTACCACATGCATACTTACATTGCATACATTCTCATTAGTGCATGAATGTTATTGAGTGGTGATTGGTGTGTTTGAGTATCTTTGTGAACTATGATTGTATATATTGCTTATTATCACTTTTATTATATAGTTCGAGACTCACCCTTCCCGTTGTTGTTTACTACTGTGTAGTCATGAGTGAGGACTTGATATCTTCACTATTTCCCAGAGTCGATGCTGCTCGTCACGTAGCACCTGGGGGTTGGGGTTTATACTCATTTGTTTTGTTTTGCTCAACTGTTGAGCTTTCATATATGATTTTCTATGTATTACTTGAGATGTAACTTTGATTTCCATTGCATGTTATGAGATCGTTTACCACGTGATTTATGGTGTTACGTATTTGATTATGTTTATGACGTGAATTGACCGCTGAGTGTTTTAAGAGAGAAGTGTGACGCTCCATTTAATGAAAAAAGGATTTTTATATACTCACGATTTTTGATTTAAATTACAGGGTAGAAATGGGGTGTTACATTAGTGGTATCGAGAGCAAAGTTCGGTCTGTCCAGACCAAGTGTGTCTGTTTGTCATGTTGAGTATGACGCTTAGGAGTCTTGAATTAGTTCGAATGGTTGTTTGTCTTTGCAGTGTTAGGTGGATATGGCCGTAAGAGTGGATCTTTTGCACTTGCCGAGGCGTTGCAAGCCATAGCACAAGTTATGGGGCGCAACAGAATCATCGAGACCGCATGATGCAACATTCCGAGAGAAACCCCTACCTTCGAGGGAGGTACAACCCGGATGGTGCCTTGACTTGGTGAAGGAGATTGAGAGGATCTTGAGTGATTAGATTGCCGCGACCGATGAGCGAGAAAGTCGAGTGCGGTACTCATACTTTATCTCAAGAGGCGATGGTAGTGGCTAGAGACCGGTGAGAGGTTGGGTCTTTGCACGGAGGAGATCACTTGGGCCGTGTTCGAAGGAGTTCTTGAGAAAGTATTTCCGGAGGACGTGAGAGGTAAGAAAGAGTGGAATTCCTTGAACCGAGGCGGGGAAGTATATGTCATTCATCGAGTATCTTTGCCAAGTTCACGGAGTTGGCAAGTTCTATCCCCACTATGCTGAGGCTGGGGCTGAATTCTCAAAATGCATTAAGTTTGAGAATGGACTGAGGGCTGATATCAAGCAGGCTGTGGGGTATCAGAAGATTAGAGTATTTGCTTGATCTAGTAGATCTAACTGCGGGATTTATGAGGAAGATGCAAATGCCCGCTCTAGGGTCATGAGAGACCGAGGGGAAATTTCATAACAGGTAAGCCTTATGAGGCGTCTGTGACAAGGGAAAACAAAGGTATGCGGGTGGTAACAAGTATAATGGTGGAAACAGTCTGCCGAGGGTAGGAGGTATCATGATGGCAAGAAGCCAAGTGGGGAGACGCCCCCGGTCGATGTTGTGTGTTTCAAGTGTGACAAGCCAGTGTCACAAGAGCTTTGATTGTAAGATGGAAGTGAAGAGATGTTTTAAATGTGGGAAGAATGGTCACATGGCATCCGAGTGTGATCGCAAGAGAAGTCGTATGTTTCAAGCGTGGTGAAGGTGGTCACATTAGCTTCAAGTGCCCCAAGCCTAAGAAGGAAAGATCCACCGGGAGAGTGTTTGCATTGGCGGTGTTGGAGGACCTAATGATATCGTGAGGTACATGTTTCATCTCTCGGTACACCTTTAGTTGCTATTGTTGACACGGGTGCTACGCACTCTTTTATTGCATCTGTTTGTCTTTGAAAAGTTAAATTTAGTATTGTCTACTATGGAGAGAGGATGGTTATCGACACTCCCCGCTAAGGTCCAGTAACTACTTCTCTAATGTGTGCTAGGTGTCCTCTGTCATGTCGGTCTTGGCGAGAGATTTTCTGTTGATCTGATTTGTTTGCCTTTGGGTGGGTTAGATGTGATTAGGGCATGGATGGTTAGTAGATAACCATGTGCACATCAACCGCTCTAATAAGTCTCATTAGTTTTCTTCTTCCCAAGAGGAAGAGTCTGCTTTGCTGTCTGCTGAGCAATTGCGCAAGGTAATGAAAGAGGGTGGTCAGTTGTTTGCTTTGATGGCGTCTATGTCTGCTTTGAGAACCGAGCCGTGGTTGATGGGTTACTGGTGGTGTCGCGAGTTCCCAAGTGTTCCCCGATGAGATTCCTAGTGTGCCCCAGCAGAGAAATTGAGTTCGGGATTGAGCTTGTGCCTGGTACTGGGCGTGTATCTATGGCACCGTACCGGATGTCAGCTTCTGAGTTGTCTGAATTGAAGAAACAGCTAGAGGAGCTTCTTGAGAAGAAATTTGTGAGGCCTAGTGTGTCACCATGGGGAGCTCCAGGTTTATTGGTAAAGAAGAAGGATGGGAGTATGCGTGCGTGCGTGGACTACGACATACTGAATAAAGTGACTATCAAGAATAAGTATCCTCTCCCGAGGATAGATGATCCGATGGATCACCGGTGGGTGCTAAAGTGTTTAGCAAGATTGACTTGAGGTCCGGTATCACCAGATTAAGGTGAAGGATGAGGATATCCGAGCAGCGTTCAAAGCGAGGTATGGGCATTATGAGTACTCTGTAATGCCGTTTGGTGTCACGAATGCACCAGGGGTGTTTATGGAGTACATGAACCGAATCTTCCATAGCTATCTAGATCGGTTTGTGGTCGTTTTCATTGATGATATTCGGTGTACTCAAAATCGAGGAAGAGCATGCGAGCACTTGAGGTTGGTGCTAGAGGTCTTGAAAGAGAGGAAGTTGTATGCCAGTTGTCAAAGTGTGAGTTACAGTTGCATGAGGTGAGCTTCTTGGGTCATATTATTTCCGGGGATGGTATAGGCGTGGATCCAAACCCAAGGTTGAGCGATGTTGCGGTGGGAGAGCCCAAAGTGCGTGGGATCGAGATCGGGAGTTTCTTGGGGTTGGCTGGTTATTACAGGAGGTTCATTGAAGGGTTCTCTAAGCTAGCCCTTCCATTGACTCGATTGACCTGTAAAGGAAAAGCATTTGTGTGGGATGCAAAGTGTGAAGAGAGCTTCCAAGAGCTGAAGAGGAGGTTGACCACGTCTCCAGTGTTAGTGTTGCCTGTGCCAGAGCAACCTTTTGTTGTGTACTGTGATGCCTCCAAGATGGGTTTGGGAGGTGTGTTGATGCAGGATGGGAAGGTAGTTGCTTATGCGTCCCGACAGTTGAGGACACATGAGAAGAACTATCCTACTCATGACTTAGAGTTGGCTGCCATTGTGTTTGTACTGAAAATTTGGAGACACTACCTCTATGGTACTAGATTCGAAGTGTTCAGTGATCACAAGAGTCTGAAGTACTTGTTTGACCAGAAGGAGCTGAATATGAGACAGAGGCGTTGGTTAGAGCTGCTGAAGGACTATGATTTCGGCTTGAACTATCACCCCGGCAAAGCTAATGTCGTGGCTGATGCTTTAAGTCGGAAAACTTTGCATATGTCAGCTATGATGGTGAGGGAATTGGAGTTGATTGAGCAATTCCGTGACTTGAGTCTGGTTTGTGAGGTGACACCCCAGAGTGTCAGATTGGGTATGCTGAGGATTGGGAATGACTTCTTGGTTAGTATCAGAGACGCCCAGAAGTTAGATGTGAAATTGGTAGATTTGCTGGTGGCGGGTGAGCAAGGCTGCAGAGGGGATTACAGTTGGATTCCCGGGGTGTGTTGAGATTCGAGAGACGAGAATGCGTATTCCGGATGATGCTGAGTTGAAGAAGATGATACTAGAGGAGAGCCATAGGAGTAAGTTGAGCATTCATCCAGGTGCTACTAAGATGTACCATGATCTGAAGAAACTATTTTGGTGGCTCAGTATGAAAAGAGATGTTGCGCGCTTGTTTGTATATGCATGTTTGACTTGCCGGAAGTCAAAGATTGAGCACGAAACTGCGGGGTTGATCAACCTTTAGAGATTCCGGAATGGAAGTGGGACAACATTTCCATGGACTTTGTGATTGGGTTGCCAAATCTGCGAGAGAGGTCCGACACTATTTGGGTGATTGTGGATAGGTTGACCAAGTCCGCCCATTTCATTCCTATCAACATCACCTATCCCGTGCCCAAAGTTGGCTAGAATATACATTCGGTGATTGTGAAGCTTCATGGGGTTCCGGAAGAGTATTGTATCGGATAGAGACCCGCGGTTTACATCCGAGTTTTGGGGGAAGCTTGCGGGAGGCTTTGGGGTCCAAGCCGAGGTTGAGTTCACTTATCATCCTCGGTGATGGTCGACAGAGAGAACCATCCAGTCCTTGGAGGATCTTACGAGAGCTTGTGTCTTTGGAGCGAGGGAGGTGCGTGGGATACACATCTCCCACCGATTGAGTTCACTTATAATAACGGCTATCATTCGAGTATAGGGATGGCTCCTTTTGAGGCCTTCAGATGGGCGGAGGTGCGTAACTCCTTTGTGTTGGGGCATGAGTCCCAGTGAGAGTGTTGTTCTTGGACCAGAGCTGGTTAGGGAGACTACGGAGAAGGTGAAAATGATCGGGAGAAAATGAGAGTCCCCCAGGCCGGCAGAAAAGTTATCATGATAAGAGGAGGAAGGACTTGGAGTTTCAGGCTGGTGAGCATGTGTTCTTGAGGGTCACGCCTATGACTGGTGTTGGGCGTGCTCTGAAAGCAAAGAAGTTGACTCCAAGGTTTATTGGACCGTGCGGATCACCGAGAGGTTGGAAAGGTTGCTTATAGGGTGGCCTTGCCGCTTTAATCTTTCGAACTTGCACGATGTCTTCCACGTGTCACAGCTTCTGAAGTATATTCCAGACCCGTCTCATGTGATTCACATGGATGATGTGGAGGTACGTGAGAACCTCACTGTGGAGACTATGCCGGTGAGGATTGATGATAGAGAAGTGAAGGTGTTGAGAGGAAAGACATTGCCTTGGTCAAGGTAGTGTGGTTGGGAGCTCTTTGGTGAGAGTGTGACTTGGGAGCCGGGAGAGCAAGATGCGGGAGTCTTATCCAGAGTTATTTGACTCGGTATGAATTTCGAGGACGAAATCTCCTAAGTGGGGGAGAGTTGTAACACCCCAAATAATTTAATTAAGAAATTGATTAAATTGTTTAAGTGTTGCACAATTTTTAATTATATTAAATTATAATATGGTGTTTATAATTTAGTATTTTATTTTAATAGAAGGGAGTGGTATCAGAAATACCAGAGTCATCTTTGTTTGGGCCAGGAGCCCAAGCCCAATGACTTAGGCTCCTAGGGTTGGTGCATTTCGCACCAAAGGAAGAAAGAAAGAAGGAAAACGAAAGAAAGAGAGAAAGAGAGAGAGGAAAAACGGCGCTGAGGGTGAGAAGAAGAAGAAGAGGGATCGCATCACACTAGAAGGAAGAAAGGAGCTCTTGTTGCTGTGGGTTTTGTACGTGACTCAGAGAAAGAGAGTTTCTACGGTGAATTTAAGGTAAGGGGAGTCTCACTCTATAATAGAGGGTATAATAGGTCGTATGTAAGTCATAGAGTCTTAATTTGATGATGTTGATTGTTAATTGAATGGTTGTTGGATTGAATTTGATGAAATTGCATGAGAGATTGATTTAGGGCTCAATGTTAGGGTTTTATGTTCTTGATTTCGTCTTGATGTGTGAATTGAGGTGTGAAATGTGAAATTGAACATGTTAAAATGATTGTAGAGTGAATTGGAATGATATATGGTGGTTAGAATTGGAAGGAATTGAAAATTGGGAATTTTTGGGGTATAGGGCGCCAAGGGCTAGATTCTGGCAGCGCCACATGTGCCTTTATGCGATGAGGCTACAGCATCAAGATGTTCTTATCTGGCGCCACTTTGCCGAGAAAATGGCGCTGGGTTTCTGTTCATGTCTTTGGAGTTGTGTTTTTGTGCGAGGTGTTCTTTGCCGGGCGCCAAGTTCTTTGGGAAATGGCGCCGATGCACCTTTGAGTGTCTTTGTGAGTGTGTGTTTGCCGTCTGGCGCGAGAATGTGGGTATTTTGGGGCCCGGGAGTGAAACTTGTATTTCTGGGCACATTTTCTCGTGCCAAATTTTGTATTCACCTGCCCAAATTCAATTTTAAATGTTTTGGCTCGAGTGGTTTTCTGGTTGCAGGTGTCATTTTAAAAATGTCCCGGTGGGGGTGATTTTGTGTGTGTAAACGGGGTGGGTGAGGGAAACTCACACTTCTGAACACATTTTACTGTGCCAAATTTTGTATTCACCTGCCCAATTTCAATTTTAAGTATTTTGGCTCGAGTGGTTTCCTGGGTATAGGTGTTATTTGAAAAATGTCTCGGTGGGGGTGACTTTGTGTGTGTTTTGGGGCCCGGGGGGTGAAACTTACATTTCTGGGCATATTTCACCGTGCCATATTTTGTATTTACCTGCCCAAACATATTTTTAAACATTTTGGCTCGGGTGGTTTTTGGTTTTAAAGTGTTGGGTGTCTTTGGTCGGTTGGGGCGCTAACTTGTGCTTTGCCAGGCGCCTAGTCCGTGTGCACAATATGCAGGGTGTATGCAATCGTGTTCGAGTTTGTGTCTAGGTGCTGTGTTGCCCAGGGCGCGCCAGCTAGAAAAGAAAGTGGCGCCCGATGGGCGTGTTGCCACGGGCGCGCAAATTGCTTGAGTTTCGCGCGCTAGTCTTTGTGTTGCACCGAGCGCGAGTATGTGGGGAAAATGGCGCCTAGTCTTTGCCAAGTGCCTAAGAGTGTCTTTGTTTGGTCCCTAGGTGACAGTTTGGTCCCTAGATGATTGTTTTAGTCCTAAATGGTGGTTTAGGTCCTTGAGTGAGGTTGAGTCCTCTAGATGAGATTAGTCCTTGGGACTTAATGGTGTTGAGAGTGTATGATGAGATGACTGAGAATGCCATGGGGGCATGAGCCGGAGGGCCAAGCCATGAGGGCTATAAAATGAGATTAATACTGAGGTAAGAGTTAATGCGTGTATTGAGCTGTTTGAGATTGTGTTTGTGTTGTACATGGAGTCTCATGCATACATTCTACATGATCGTAGAGATTATAAAATAATTGTGAAGCTTGAGGGCGGCCGGAGGAGCGCAGTCATGAGGACTCCATTATTGATGAGAATGCCGGAGGGCAAATATTGAGAACGCCGGAGGGCAAATGGTACCACATGCATACTTACATTGCATACATTCTCATTAGTGCATGAATGTTATTGAGTGGTGATTGGTGTGTTTGAGTATGCTGTGAACTATGATTGTATATATTGCTTATTATCACTTTTATTATATAGTTCGAGACTCACCCTTCCTGTTGTTGTTTACTACAGGTAGTCATGAGTGAGGACTTGATATCTTCACTATTTCCCAGTCGAGTGCGCTCACGATCACGTAGCACCTAGGGGTTGGGGTTTATACTCATTTGTTTTGTTTTGCTCACTGTTGAGCTTTCATATATGATTTTCTATGTATTACTTGAGATGTAACTTTGATTTCCGCTGCATGTTATGAGATCGTTTACCACGTGATTTATGGTGTTACGTATTTGATTATGTTTATGACGTGAATTGACTATTGAGTGTTTTAAGAGAGAAGTGTGACGCTCCATTTAATGAAAAAAAGGATTTTTATATACTCTGATTTTTGATTTAAATTACCGGGTAGAAATGGGGTGTTACAACCCTCGCTAGGAGCAATCGGTGCAGGGCGGCCAAGGACTGGTGTTGCAGCCCGTCCAACAACAGATCCCGGCCGAACTGGTCGAGGTAGGAATTGCAGAGTCTCTACCAGAGCATATCACCCAGGCATTTCTTCAAGTGCTACAAAACAAGAATCAACTCATTGCTGATCGGGACGAGTTGATATCTCGATTCGAGAGAGGGTCGATTCCAATTCGCCAGCGAGCGGATAACGGAGAGCCCTCCGCTCAAGGGCGTCCTTCCCGTAGACCCAGAACGCCTCCTCGAAGAAACGTTCACCACCGCGAAAGTACCTCTCGTCGGTCGCCTACTCGCAGGAACATAGCACGTAGGTCGCCCGCTCGCAGGAACGTGCGCAGACGCCGTTCCCCCTCTTACGACTATGATTACACGGACTCCAGTTATCGTCCTGAATCAGATCTCTCGCCTATGAGGTACTCTTCTTGCGAGTCCTCCAGCTCTCGAAGGTCGAGAAGCCGGTCCTGGGACTCATACGATGAATTTGACGACTACCAGAACGGAGAGATTAGAGACGTCTCCAAGTGACCAAGGAGGCACCATTCCGAGCGACCCAGAGGGCAGTCATCTCAAATGCCACCGTTGTACGGTCAACAGTTGGGCGGCAGATTCTACGGAATGCCGACCAACGAGGCATGCCTCACTGTGCAGCCCTTTGGGCCGAGTTACATCCCGACCGGCCATGGACCCTTTACAAGAGAAATCCGACGTTACCGCATTCCAAGGGACCTGAGGAAGCTGCCTAATCTGAATAAATTTGATGGCCGTGGGGATCTGTACAAACACATTAGGTACTTCAATAATTACTGCAGCTACAGAGAGTTGGGTCAGACAATGAAGTGTCGACTCTTCCCTCAGTCGCTCGACGGCCGGGCGTTAGAATGGTGGGAGTCTTTACGACCCAACACCATCTCCTCTTGGGAAGGTTTGATCAGGATATTCTTGGCCAATTACACGGCCAATCGTTGCCAATAACGGTACGAAGAACACTTGGACACGATCGTTCAAGGCGACTTAATGAATCATTGAGGCAATATATAGATCGGTTCAATGTTGAGGCCGAGACAATTCGCGACCTGTCAGATAGAGATAAGCTGAAGTACCTCAAACGTGGCATTAGACCGGACCACAGGTTTGCAGAGGAGTTCAATCTGAACCATTACATGGACCTCAGCATGTTTCTTCGAAGGGCCAATGATCATATGGCTTACGAAGAAACATTGGCCGCTAGAAAGGGCGCCCGCGCGCGACCCAAAGACGAAAACAACAGGCCAGCTAAAGGGCAAGAAAGCCACCGTGACAGCAGGCCGGATTTTCGACCTAAGAAATATGAACAACATACAAGGTTGAACACACCCATAGCACAGATCTATATGGACTGCCAAAACAACGAGTTTGTTGAAGTGAAACGACCTGACCCCCTTGTTCTCAAGAAGGGGGGCCGGTCGACCAAGAAGTATTGTCGGCACCACAAAAGTAAGGGACATGACACCAACGACTGCATGGCATTGAAGGACAACATTGAAGACCTTATCCAGAAAGGGAAGTTGAGTAAATACGTGAGGACTGAAGAAAACGACCGGCCTGATGAAAGGACTGGGGGACAACCTGCCCAGAACAAAGGAAAGGCCATCGTCGACATCACGACCGCCCAACCTCAAGACAAAGATGGGTCTGAAGAGGATCACGATACCCGGCAATCTAGAGGCCGCAAGGTCGCCATGGTCATCCACGGTGGGAACCCCTTAGATCGCAGAGATTCCAACAAGGCCGCGAAGAGGAATTAGTGGAATGAGACCAAGTAATAGTGTGAGGTATGTATGGCGTAACACATGCGCGACCAATGATATTCTTGGCTCCTAACAACCTTTATAATTTGGTTGAGAATAATTGATAATCTAAACACAGAAAACAAACAACCTCTTAGTTATTCACCACCGACTTCGTTTTAACCTGCTATTTCCTTTGGTTAAAGGAGAAAATAAAAAGGTTAGTGTGCTCATCTAACGTATTCTTGGTCCACGTAGCTATGTCAACTCATGGGTATGTGGATTAAGAGTATTTTGAATGAGCACAGTGACATAGAAGACACGTGAAGAGGAGACCTTCAACCACTAACCATTTAACTTAATCTTGATTGTCTAAATTTGATGTATGATTCTCGAAAATGAATCGTCTATCTTAAAATAATGTTCCAGTTGCAGGATTCCTTTCCTCATCTAGTGATTGCTCATGGTGACATTGTTGCCTACCGTATCATATATCAATACTACCTTCAATTTTATATCTATAAGACACTTTTACATCGTTGCCTTATTCATTTCCATTGTTTGATTAGAATTTTAGGGGTTAATTGAATATTATGAGGAAGCTTGTCATCTTCAAGCAAGTTGCATAAAGAGTGTAACTGCACGTCCTCTTAGATTGCATGTAAGTTTCTTATCTGTTCTATGTTGTCTCGACTCTTGAGAAGGTAATTCATTTGACCATTTACATAACTTTTTATGTCTCGACTCCGTGGAAGACAGCGTTCTCTCATGCTTCCCTGTTACTCAAATTGCTTTCTTTTATTTGTTTCCTTATGAGAATTTGTCTCATGAAAACAAAAGTGTTGTTGGATTAATAAAATATGAATTAATTGGATGCAATTTAAGAAATGATATCATGAAACTACTTTCACTAGTGTGCTTGAGCATTGTGATGCACAAGTATAGATAAGACTTCAGATAGGTTCAAACCAAGTGGCAAAATTATGAGATGTAGATATGGCGCTGAGAACACTGCCCAGATCAGAACTTGGTCTCCGTATGAACTCCGCAAGGCATCAATTTGGTGGCGTGATTTAATGTCGATAGGCGCAGAATTTTGTAGAGACCCTTGTTGGTTGGGCCGTGTGGCTAAATTACAGTTGGGAAGAGGAAACAAATGCAGATTTTGGCTCGATCCATGGTGTGGCGCACAACATTGTTTTGTGACTTATTTCCTGAATTGTTTGGTGTTGCTATTTCGGTTAATAGAGACAATTTGAAGGTGATGGAATATGGGTCTTTTGTTGGTGGAGCTTGGAGGTGGAATTTTTCTTGGGGAGAGGAGAGCACTTTGAACGGCATCACCACCGGAAGAGTCGAAAATATACTTGCAAATATTAATATTTATCGCGTCATCGATGACAGTGTGGTCATGGTCGGTGATAGTTCGAAACTATTTTCAGTTAAGTCGTGTTATGTGTGGCTCACTGAGAAACGAATGGGAGCTGTGTGGCAGTTGGAGGAGGATCAAAGAATGGCCTGTTTGAAAATTTGGCGTTGCGATGTTCCATCAAAAGCCGCGTTTTTGGCGTGGAGGCTCATATTGAAGCGGTTGCCCACCAGGGACGCGTTAATTGCGCGTGGCGTGGTGAATGGAAATTATGATTCGTGCTGTGTTTTTTGTTTCAGGGAAGCAGAGACTGTTGAACACATGTTTTTCGAATGCAGCAAAATGCAGCGGGTGTGGGATGCTATAAAAGCATGGCTGCAGGTGGATTTTCCTAGCTTGCAGAATCCGGTTCATCACTTCTGTGCGTACGGTAAAGCCATGAAAGGGAAGAAGATGAGGAGGGTGAAGCACTTGGTGTGGATTGCTTCGGTTTGGGCAATTTGGATATTGAGAAATAGGATTGTTTTTGACGGGTAAGTTTGTAATGTTCAAAACACTGTTAAGTATATTAAGCTAGTGTCGTGGGGATGGTTTATTTTCAGGAAGGGTAGGAACACAGGTGCTAGTTTTGGGGACTGGTTAAATTGCCCAATGGGCTATATGTTATCTGTGTAGTTTGGATACTCTTTTTTCCTCTCAGGGTCTTTTTCCCATAGGGTTTTGGCCCTAGGAGGTTTTAACGAGGCCCTTGGAGGGCCCCTCGCAGGTCCCCTCCAAGTTTGTATATGGGTTTGGAGCAGCCCTTGTACGCCTATAGCGGATGCTGTTTACTTATAAAAAAAAAGTGGCATGGCGTTTGGAGATACATAGTACGTGAAACAATAATTTTGTGAATCCAGTGATGAATTTTCAAAGGAAGATGGAAGTTTACAGATTTCGTAGTGAATGGATGGGGAAATATTCATTTTTATTAGTTGGGAAACATTTTAAAATCGTTGCTTACAAAAATTATTGGCATTGTGGGTTGAGTCTTTGCTGAATATCTATAGGAGGATGTTACTGTTGAATTAATTTCTAATTAACTTGGTTTGAAACTGCACAGATTTGTTAACACAATAAGTGAGAAAATAAATTCGTTACATTGTGAACGTATTGAAGTAATGTCTGCCTCATCAATGCAATAACCTTTGGTAAAAAGAGAAAGGGGGATGGGATGGGATGTGACATTTTATTCTTATTTTATTTATTTAATCTACCGATGCTTGTAAAACTAAAATGCAACATAATAATAATCTCTATTTCTATCTTTATCTTTATCTTTATTATATACAAATTGTGAGTTTCATACATCACCATCCACATCACATTTTCACTTAATGCCACGCAATCAAGTAGAAAATTACGTGGCATTCATGTCTTACCATTCATGTCTCTTTCCTATAATAATTCACATTAATGTATGTTTGGATATACTCAACTTAACGGAATGGAATGGAATGGAGCGGAACAGAATGGAGTGGAATGGAATGGAATACAATTTCCATTCCATTGTTTGGGTATTTTATGATGGAATAGAACAAAGTTACCACTCCATTGTTTGGAGAACGAACGGAATGGAATCAATTAAAACATTTTTATTCCTTTATTACCCTTACTATTAACACAACATTACTGTTTCAAAAAAAACGCAGGATCACTGTTTCAACAAAAAAAACGCAGCAACACTATTTAACAAAAAAACGCAGCATCATTGTTTCAACCAAAAAAACGCAGCATCACAGTAACTTGAATATTAAAAACGCAACACGTTCAAAAACACAACAATATTCTTAAAACTAACATAAAATTTAAGTCCCATCAATTAAATGGGTATCCCTGCACAATAAAATGTAGCATTTCCTTGCGCTTGTCAATTGGAACTCCCTTGAAAGCTTTCAATGCGTCTGGATGTTCAACCAAATACATATAAACACGGGGCAATGAAGTTGGTTCAACGCCGATATTTACCAACTCAGCCCAAAGATCCTCAGTGCTAGCATTCTTACTCTGTTTGACCATCTCTGTTGCGCTCTTTTCAAATGCATCAACTACTTTCTGAAATATTTTAGCAATTTCATTCATTCCTGTTTCATTAGTTGATTCCTTTTCCCCCGTTTCTTACTCCTAGAGGATGTTGCATCTTGAGATTGAGTGACGGTAGGTCTTATAGGGGAATTGTTGGCATCATCATCAGCATAAAGGTTTTCAAATCCCTCTAAAGTTTACTTCATTGGTTTCAATTAAATGGTCAATTTCCTCTATAGTGTCACCATAATTATTACCACACCATTAGATCTTTTACCTCTCATTTCGGCTGATGTGTATCTTGGTCTTCTCATGTTGCTCTATCCTTTCCCTAAAGTTTGGCAAGTTTGTCATAAAATAAAATAGGCTTGTTTCTCCAATCGTTAGCTTCAGGCTTTGCCTACATCAAAAATAATAATATAAAGCATCACATAACAAACTTCTAAATATAAACTCTCATGCAAAAATAATAATATAAAGCATCACATATCAAAAATAATAATATAAAGCATCACATATAAACTCAAAGTATAAAATAATCAAAATTAAACATCATATACCTTTATAAGCTTGTCCCATACTTCAGGTTCAGCGATCCACATACTTCTCGTATTATCCCATGCAAATCCACTCAAGCCATTATATTGGTTTATGGGGGTCTGGGAGAGAAGGAGGGGTTTTTTTTACAGAAGATGAAGAATATGGAGCAAAAATCGCGTTGAAGAAGAACAAAGAGTTCTTTGAAAATCCTAAAAAGTCATGTTGAAGTTGAAGAGCAAAGTCAAAGTCAAATTATTGACCCAGCCACGTCAGATACACCACCACATCAGCAGTAACTTAAGTACTCAGGATATAACGTGTATTGTATATTCCCTTTGGTTAAACTTCCCTCTTTTCTTTGTATTTTAGTTCTTGTCATTCTTGTATTTCAGTTTTAGGTTGGTTGAAGTTAGTTTCAAGCTTCAACCGATTCCGTTAGAAATCTTCCTCCGTATATATGTAGCTTGTACACTCTTTTGATAATCAATGAATGAAGTATTTTTGTTTTCTTTCATCTTCATTTCCCTCTCTCAAATCACCTTTGAGTTTTTCTGCTTGATCAACAATGGAGTTGAGCTTGCATTTTCTACATGGTACCAGAGCACCTCTATAGGAGCTCTACCACCGTCGCTGCCGTCTTCTTCGTGTTTCTCCCTTTTTTTCCCTCTATTCTTTGGTTTTGTCCAAATCGTTCCCAATTTTTTTTCAGATCTTAGTCCAAATTCACGATCTTGGCCTAATTTCTTCTCTTAATTGTTGAAGCTCATTGTTTCCTGTTCTCCCTTCGTCTTGCCCTAATTTTCGTTTTTCCCCTTTCTTCTTGACCTAATTTTTTTTCCATCATAATGGCTGATATCATTCCCGATGTTGAGAATCCTTCAATTGAGAACAACAATGGTGATAATAGCAAGACGAACAAGGATAAAGCATATCAAACCGATATGTTGAGTCCCTATTTCATGCATCCAAGCGACAACCCCGGTGTTGCCATCGTTACACCGCATCTGAACGGGAACAATTACCATACATGGTCGAGGTCAATGACCATGGCTCTGAGGTCCAAGAATAAACTACATTTTGTCGATGGTTCGCTTCCAAGACCCGCTAATGACGATAGGAACTCCATAGCGTGGGATAGGTGCAACACCATGGTAATGTCCCGGATAAACAACTCCATCATTCCTGAGATCACTCAAAGTGTCTTTGTGGATGGATACCGCTGCTGAGATTTGGAGCGATTTAAAAGATTGGTTCTATCAAGGGGACATATTCAGAATTTCAGACCTACAAGAGGAAATCTACACGACAAAGCAAGGTGATGGTTCCATTTCTACCTACTATACGAAATTAAAGAAATTGTGGCAAGAACTTGAAAATTTCTTGCCTGCACCTAGTTGCAACTGTGATACAAATAACTGCAAGTGTAATGCTGTTGCCAAGTTTAAAGAGTACAGAGAAACAGAAAATGTTCTGAGATTCCTAAAGGGATTGAATGAGCAATACTCTTCGGTAAGATCCCAAATCATGTTGATGGAACCTCTTCCCAACATTGGAAAGGTGTACTCTTTATTGATTCAACAAGAAAGGCAAAATGCCTTAGAAGAGCCCAAGATTCTGGCTGCAACGAATTATGGAGGAAGAGGTCCTGCTGCCAGAGGCAAGTTTGAACGTGGTGGAAGGACTTCAGCTGGTAGAGGAAGAGGTAAAGTAGTCTGCTCTCATTGTGGCAAGACTGGACACATGGTTGATAGCTGTTACAAAAAATATGGATACCCTCCAAATCTGTCAACAACTGCACCAATGAGCAAGAGGAGGATGACAATACCACCAATGACTATGAAGAGGAACAAGATGGAGGAAAGAACAATGCTGGGATGCTAAGCTTCACACCTGAACAACATAAGGCTCTGCTGGCTTTGTTGCAGAATCCTGGAAGCATCAATCATTTCACTACCAACAAATCAGGTATTATCCTTCTTATTCCTAACTCAAATAGATCAAGAATCTGGATAATAGACACTGGAGCCACTGATCATGTTTGCTTTATTATAGAATACTTTCAATGCATGAAAAGAATCAAGCCTATTACTTTAAGACTTCCTAATGGAACTTTGGTAACAACTGAATATGCTGGCACAATATGCTTTGATAATGGATTATGCATAAATGATGTTTTGTATATACCAGAACTTTTCTTTTAACCTCATTTCTATACCCAAACTTGTTATTGATATTGGTGTGATGTGCACTTTAACGAAGGGGATGTTTAATACAGATTTACCCCTGCGTAAGATGATTGGGAAAGGTTGAACTAAGAAATGGTCTTTTTAGGCTTGTCAATCCTTACATTAGAATAAATAGAAAATTATCTTTTGCAAGTATTAATCATGTTAAATCCTTGTCTGCATTGTGAATAATTGTAATCTGTGGCACTTGAGATTTGGTCACCCATCTCATGACAAATTGATTGAAATAAATAAAATCTTTCCTTTTATAAAATGTGTTAAATCTGATTTACCTTGTGATGTGTCAATATGCTAAACAAAGAAGGCTCCCGTTCCTCATAGTACCAACATAGCTGAAAAATGCTTTGATTTGGTACATATGGACATTGGGGGCCCTCTCTGCTTGTTCTATGTTTGGTCACAAATATTTCCTAACTGTGATGGATGATAAGAGTAGATACACATGGATTTTTCTCATGAAAGCAAAATCAGAGGCATCACAGTTAGTGAAATCATTTGTGAATCTTGTTCATACTCAATTTGAGGCAAAAATCAAAAGTATTCGATAATGGGCCAGAATTCCATTTAAAGGATTTTTTTAGTGAAAAAGGAATATTACACCAAACTTCATGTGTTGCTACTCCCCAACAAAATGGCATTGTTGAGAGGAAGCACCAACACATTTTAAATGTTACAAGAGCTTTACTCTTTCAAGCCAACTTACCCAAATATTTTTGGGGACATGCTGTTAATCATGCTGTTCACATAATAAATAGATTGCCTTCTAGATTTCTTTCTCAGAAATCTCCCCATGAATGCCTGCATAACAATTTGCCTGACATGCATCCTTTAAAGGTTTTTGGTTCACTTTGTTTTGCATCCACTTTGAAAGGAAATAGGAAGAAATTAGACTCTCGTTCTAGAAAATGCATGTATCTAGGCTTTAAGACTGGGGTGAAGGGTCATGTTTTATTTGACTTACATACTAGGGAAGTTTTTATTTCTAGAGATGTTGAATTTTTTGAACATATTTTCCCATATAAATATGTGTCTCATGAAGGAACTACATCTACTTGCACTCCACAGCCACTGCCTGAAACTCCCCAATCTCAATTTGATGAACTATTTGAGGAAAGTGAGAATTGTGACAATGACCCAAATAAGACAACAAGGCAGCCTCTTGAAACTGGTGAGAAATCTACACCTACTGAGCATACAAATACAACTAATGAGACTCCTGTCTCTACTGAAACCGTAAGCACAGCTGGTGAGATACCTGCTAGCAACATAGAGGCCTGCACAGATATAGACACAACAAACGTCAGAAATGAGACCAACACCCAAATCATTAGTGAGAATCACACTACCAGACCCACTAGGACCAGAAAAGCTCCAGGCTATTTGGAGGATTATCACTGTTTCCTTCTAGCTGATTCTAATCCTACATCATCAGGTAACCAAAAAGAATACCCTATTTCAAACTACATCTCTTATGATAAGCTATCCCCTTCACACAAACACTACATCCTCAACATCTCCACAAATGTTGAACCTAGAACCTATGAAGAAGCCATAAGAGATGATAATTGGAAGAATGCTATAGAAGATGAACTATCAGCTCTAACCAAAACAAATACTTGGGAATTAGTTCCATTACCAAAGGATAAGAAGGCAGTGGGGTGCAAATGGGTATTCAAGGTCAAACTTCATGCTGACGGGTCTATAGAAAGATATAAAGCTAGGTTAGTGGCAAAGGGGTTCACACAAACTGCAGGAATTGATTATACAGAGACCTTTAGCCCTGTGGTAAAATGACCACTGTGAGACTCCTCCTTGCCATTGCTGCCACTCAAGGGTGGCACCTTTGTCAGTTGGATGTCAACACAGCCTTCCTACATGGAGACTTACTTGAGGAAGTGTACATGAAACCTCCTCAAGGTCTTAAGTTAGCTGAGCCTCATCTTGTTTGCAAGTTGCAAAGTCCTTATATGGACTAAAGCAAGCTAGCAGACAATGGAATGCTAAATTAACTGATACTTTGATATCCATAAATTATACACAGTCAAAATCTGATTACTCTTTATTTACAAAAAATACTGCTGATGGTTTTACTGCTGTTTTAGTATATGTTGATGATTTGGTTCTAGCAGGAACTGACATTTCTGAGATCAATAGAGTCAAAACTCTGTTGGACCAGAAATTCAGTATAAAAGATCTTGGTATTTTGAAGTATTTTCTAGGTTTTGAAGTTGCAAGGAGCAAAGATGGCATTGCCCTATGTCAAAGAAAGTATGCCTTGGACCTTCTACAAGAAGCAGGAATGCTTGCAGCAAAGCCTTGCTCCACTCCCATGGAACCCCAGCTTCAATTAAGCAGAAATGAAGGAACTGCCATAGAAGATCCCACCATCTTCAGAAGACTCATTGGAAAGCTTCTCTATTTGACTCACTCCAGACCTGAAATTAGCTTTGCAGTTAGCAAACTAAGTCAATTTCTTGAAAAACCTCACCGATCTCCACCTCCAAGCAACTATCACGAGCATCGAGATTCATTAAACTCAACCACGGAAAGGATTGTTCTTCATTGCATCTTCACCAAAGGATACTAAAAAGGCTTCTCGACTTTCGGATTGGGGATCATGCCCTGACACAAGAAGATCTACAACCGGTTTTTGCTTCTTCTTAGGGACATCCTTAGTCTCATGGAAGAGCAAAAAGCAGAGCATTGCTTCAAGATCTTCTAGTGAGGCAGAATATAGAGCTCTAGCTCAATCTGCCTGTGAAGCACAATGGCTTCTGTTTTTGCTCAAAGATTTCAACATTGAACATCCCAAACCTGCTGTATTATATTGTGATAACAAGGCTGCCCTGCATATAGCAGCAAACCCAGTCTTCCACGAGCGAACAAAGCATATAGAGTTGGACTGTCATGTTGTTAGAGACAAAGTGCAAGCGAATTTCGCATCTTACGCGTCGGTTCTAAAGAGCAAGTTGCTGACTTGCTTACTAAATCGCTGCAACCAGGTCTTTTCTCTTATCTCCAGTGCAAGCTTGGAATGATTGATATACATTCCAGCTTGAGGGGGCCTGTTGAAGTTGAAGAGCAAAGTCAAAGTCAAATTATTGACCCAGCCACGTCAGATACACCACCACATCAGCAGTAACTTAAGTACTCAGGATATAACGTGTATTGTATATTCCCTTTGGTTAAACTTCCCTCTTTTCTTTGTATTTTAGTTCTTGTCATTCTTGTATTTCAGTTTTAGGTTGGTTGAAGTTAGTTTCAAGCTTCAACCGATTCCGTTAGAAATCTTCCTCCGTATATATGTAGCTTGTACACTCTTTTGATAATCAATGAATGAAGTATTTTTGTTTTCTTTCATCTTCATTTCCCTCTCTCAAATCACCTTTGAGTTTTTCTGCTTGATCAACAATGGAGTTGAGCTTGCATTTTCTACAAGTCATTAAATTTTTTATTGGGATAAAAACTTATTAATTGAATATGAGGTACAGTCAGACACAAGAAGAAGCACATTGCAACGCTGCAGCGTGATGATGGCACGGTTGCATCTACGTCTGGGACTGTTAGGCGTGTGGTAGTTGACTACTTTCAGCAGCTATTCTCTAGTAGAGCCAGTGATTATGACCCGGTGCTCCAGGCCCTGGAACCTCGGCTCTCTCTTGAGGATAATGAGCTTCTCACTAAGGATTTTGATATTCATGAGTTTAAAGAGGCCCTCATGGCTATGGATGGGGATAAGGCCCCTGGTCCCGATGGATTCAATCCTGCATTTTTCAAGCGATGCTGGCATCTCTATGGGGAGGAAATCTTCCACGCATGTGTTAGTTGGTTGCGCAGGGGTCAATTCCCTCATGAATTGAACGATACAAACTTGGCCTTGATTCCCAATAAGGACAACCCTACGTCTATGGCTGATTGGCGTCTTATTGCTTTGTGCAACGTCATCTACAAAATTGTGTCTAAGGTACTTGCTAACCGCCTTAAACTTGTCCTCTCAAAGTGTATATCTATTGAGCAATCTGCTTTTGTTTCGGGCCGATCTATTCTTGACAATGCTATGATTGCCTTTGAACTTATTCATTACTTGAAGAATAAGAGAAAAGGAAAGATAGGGGAAGTTGCACTGAAAATATATATGAGTAAAGCTTATGATAGAGTGGACTGGGGTTATGTGTATGCAGTTATGGGGCGCTTGGGATTCAATGAAACTTCGATCCATTGGATTCGTATGTGTATTGAATCTGTTTCTCTCTCTGTCCTTGTTAATCAGGATCGTGCGGGACCGATCACTCCGGGCCAGGGCATTAGGAAAGGAGATCTGTTGTCCCCTTATCTGTTCATTCTTTGTTCTGAAGGTCTGACTGCCTTATTGAATCAATCAGTGGCTGCTTAATATTCATGGTATCCGTATTTGTAGGGGTGCCCCCTTAATATCTCACTTACAGTTTGCAGATGATAGCTTTCTATTCTTTAGAGCTACGCCTGGTGAAGCACTGCGTATTCAAAATATTCTTGATACTTATGAACAAGCCTCGGGACAAAAGGTAAACTTTCAAAAGTCAGAGATCTTCTTCAGTAAGAATGTTCCCTCTGCTGACAGAGACATTATCGGTGCTCAGTTAGGTGTCCAGGTGTGCCTGGGAACGGGGAAGTACCTTGGTCTTCCATCTATGGTGGGAAGGAGTAAAAAGGCCCTTTTCAAGTTTATCAAGGATCGTATCTGGCAAAAAATTAACTCTTGGAGTGGTAGAATGCTATCAAAAGCTGGTAAGGAGATCATGATCAAGCCGGTACTCCAATCTATCCCAACTTAATTCATGAGCCTCTTTGTGATTCCGTCTACCCTTATTCTTGAGATTGAAAGGTTACTAAATGGTTTTTGGTGGGGTGGCAATGGTGGAGTGGGCCGAGGCATACACTGGATGTCTTGGGAAAAATTGTGTGCTCCTAAATCTCATGGCGGTATGGGGTTTCGCAACTTGAAAAATTTCAAATTTAGCTCTATTGGGCAAACAAGCTTGGCGCCTTCAATCTCAACTGAACCTTCTGGTCTCTCGCTTATATAAAGCCAAGTATTTTCCCAATAGCGATTTTCTTCATGCTACAAAACGGAGCAATGGAAGCTTTGTCTGGAATAGCATCTTTTCTTCTCAAGACTTGCTTCGCCAAGGCTCCTCTTGGAGTATTGGTAGTGGTAATACGATTAGATTGTTTGAGGATTGTTGGACCAAGACCTCAGTTCAGGTACGGCCCAGAAATTCCTCTACTTTCAATCCTCTTCTCCGTGTCGACTACTTGGTGCCTGAAAGAAAATGCTGGAATGAGCCCCTTGTTAGATTTATGTTGGATGCTCCATCGGCTACGGCAGTTTTGACTACCCCTCTTTTCACTTGTGTTGATGATGATGGATTATATTGGCGTAACGACCGAAGTGGTAATTACACGGTTCACAGTGCGTATAGGCCTGCTGCTATTGCTTCTAATAACAACGCCTCTGTAATGATTGATGGGCCTTGGAATGTATTATGGAAGCTGCATGTTCCCCCGAAAGTTAAAAATTTCTTGTAAAAATTTCTTGTGGCGACTTGCAAGGAATTGCGTACCTACTCGGGATATTCTTCTTCACCGAGGTATGGAGGTTCCCGCGCCGCCTGCTTTTTGTCTTCTTGAACCGTAAACCGGGTTTACATATATTTTCGCTTCTGCCTCATCACTACAACCTCGCTTGGATGAGCTTAGGTGTAGGATCGATTCTGACTCGGGAGGTCATTTATTGCAACTACCTCGGTTCAAGACTGGTTCTTCGGTGTGTTGCAGCAACTCGATGGAGACTTACGTGTTGCTTGGGTGATGAACTTGTGGAGCATCTGCAGGTCTAGCCGTAATAAATTAATTTGGAATAATGTTCGTGACTCAGCTGCTGCGATTTTGCGCCACGGTGCATCCTTTCTTGCGGACTGGCTTGCTGCAAAGGAGACTATAGTTCTCGGCCCTTCTCATCGTTTTGGTATTCAAAGACAATCGAATCAGCCCCCGCAAAGTGGACAAAGCCTCCTCCTAATTTCTGAAGTGCAATATTGATGTCGCTTTGATTCTAACAACGGCAACCGTGTTGGAATTGGGATGTGTGTTCGTAATGAGCATGGTAATTTTGTGGCTGCCAAGTTGCATGTTTTCGTTCCCCTCTTGGATGTTTACATTGGGGAGGCCGTTGGTTTGTTAGTGGCCATTGACTGGATGCGGGAACTTCGCTACCGGAATGTCATATTTGAACTGGACGCCAAGATCGTAGTTGATGACTTCAATAAAGCTCCCACCATTTCTTCGGATTATGGTTGCATTTTGCACTCTTGTAGGAGGCCTTTAGTTATTTTATCAGTACACTCTTATGTGGAGTTTCAGAGAGCGGCTAACAAGTGGCTCATACCTTAGCGGGAGTAGCCTTGTTATCAGCCACTTCTCAGACCTTATATGATATATATCCCAGCATGTATTACTGCTACTATTATGAATGAAATGCAATAGATTTTTTGCGTCAAAAAAAATTTGAATATGAGGTAAAAATGTAAATAACATAAATGATATGTAAAAGTTGTAAAATGAAGTTCTATGCTTGATATAGTCAGTAGAATACACATGGCTAATTTGTATTGGTGCGGTAGACTACCCATAAATTTTAAAAGGGCAACCTTGAAAAAACCTTTCATTAAATATCTCATGCATCGTACGGTTAAGGAATCCAGTATTATTAAGACATATAGCATATCTCAATATGTCACATCTTCAAACCTGTTTCCTCGTGATTGTATCTTGTTAATTTAATAAACAAACTGATTGACTTTTCCAAACCACTCCTCAGCCAATTGTTCCATCAGCAAAGCTATATAGTCCAAAAATGTGACAAAAAATGTTACAAATATATTGATACACATACACTATATCTCTCATAGTTACTTTTTTATTATTTTTATTGTAAAGTAAATTCTTTAGACTGGGTCCCACAATATATTTGTCAAAATTTCAGAAAGCGTTTTTCACAAAAATAAGATTATTGTTGTTCTATTTATCGTGTATATATATATATATATATATATATATATATATATATATATATATATATAAATATTATTCTTTTAAATTATTATTAAATTACGAATTTAGGTAGCATCTGATTTTTTTTTTCTTATAAACATTAGGAAAATCGGGTAGTCAATTATAATGACTTGGTAAAATCTTAAATTAACCAAACATTCCAATAGAAAACGTTTCAAACTTCTTAACATATATTGTCAAAAAAAAAAAACTTCTTAACATATATTTAAAATAAAGTCATAGTAAACGGAATCTTTTTTATGCATGTCCTAATCCTTGAGTTCTCACTTCTCAACGAATGAGATTATCTCCAAGATTGACCAAGCTCTATATAACTATGTCCACAACCCCAAACGAAAACACTTTCACCAAAGAGGCAAAGACCACAGAGACTAAAATATGAGGTTAAGAACACAACGAACCTATCTATTACTCTTGATATTTACTTTTCTACTCGTTGATGTTTCTGAATCCATTGCTTTTGCACCAGCAATTGGATTACTAATCAGAAGCAGACAAATTCCATTATTTCTCAGACGAATAACTACAAGTAAATGGGTTTCCAGCATCTGGAACAAGTTGAAATCACTCTTCAACAACGTTCTAAGTATTGGAGACATAGTTAGCGGAATATCCGACGTAAAAGACTATCTAGAAATCTTTGGTTACTTAAACCTTTCCTCAAATTCAAATTTCACAGATGAATTCACAGCGAATCTCCAATCCGCGATAGCCGAATTCCAGAAGAATTTCAATCTTGATGTTACAGAACAGCTTGATGAAAACACGTATCAGATTATATCACAACCACGTTGCGGTGTTCCCGACATCATCAATGGAACCAATACCATGATCTCGAACAACGTTAACACAACGACGTCGTTTAAACCGTGGTGGAGAACTGGGGAAACAGAAAAAGAATTAACATACGCTTTTCATCCACAGAACAACGTTACTAACAACGTTAAGTCCTTGTTCAAAGGCGCGTTTGATAGATGGACGAACGTGACGGCGTTGAAGTTTAATGAAACAACATCGTTTAACGGTTCGGACATAACGATTGCGTTTGTGAGGATAGATGGAAAAGGTGGAATAGTGGGAGGAGTGGAAATGAATTATAGTATGAATGTTGGGAGTATATATTTGGATTCAGAAGAAGAGTGGGTGTTGTCAAATGAGAAGATTGGTGAAGATGGTGAGGTGGATTTAGAATCAGTGGTTATGCATGAGGTTGGTCATTTATTAGGGTTAGGACATTCTTCTGTGAAAGACGCTGTTATGTACCCGATTTTTTTGCCAGAAAATAAGACGGAATTGGTTGACCATGAAGAGTTGCAGAGGATTCAGCAAATATATGGTGTTATTTAGTTTGGTGATTTTAATGAGGTCCCTTATATCCGTAAAGTTGGAGTTCGGTTTATATCACTAAATGACATATTCAGTGATAGTCACTAAAGAGATACAAATGTAATTTACCAATTAATAAAAAGATTAATTTAATATTAGTTTTTAATGAGTCCCTCAGATCTGTAAATGTTGAGATGCTCCTTGTACTCATTTTATTAATTTATATTTTGCTTAGTTCAATACAGTACGCTGTGTTACTTATGTTGGCATGTTCTTGTTTGGTTTGGATAGGAAATAGTCCGGTGTATTGGGGAGGTAGCGGTGAGGTTAAGAAGATGGTGTGGGTTAGGTGGAGTAGAATTTGTCTACCTAAGAAAAAGGGGGACTTGGCATTAGGGATATGGAAGCTTTCAACATAGCGCTGGGTATGGCTAGTGCGTTTAAAGGCGATGGGCAGCATTTTTTTAAAAAGCGCTGGGTATGTTATAGCTGTTTTGGCCATCCGTGGCGTTTTTACTTAAAACGCTGCTTATAGGGCCGCTCTTTTTACAAATCTGGCGTAGTGAGGGGCTGCTAGATGGTTTATGTGGCAAGGTTGGGATATTGAATCAATCTCAAAGGTCGGTTTGGTGGAAAGATATACAGTTGATTGACAAATGCTCATCGGATGATAATAATTGGTTTAGTGAGATGGCAAAGTTAAAATTGGGAAATGGTGGTAAGGTAAAATTTTGGCAAGATTGTTGGTGTAGTCTGCGGACGTTTGCGGAATTATTTCCACAATTGTATGCGGTTTCTGAACATGCAGAGGGGACGGTATCAGAATTTGGTATTTGGAAAGGCGAAGGTTGGACCTGGAAGCTTCGATGGCGTGGACAGCTGACAGAGGAAGAAACAGAAATGGTTGGAGCATTGGAAGATATATTGAGACCTCTTTGCCCGGTAAGAGAACGTGAGGATAGGTGGTGCTGGCTGGCATCGAACTCACAGCAGTATACAATCAAATCTGCCTACTACAGATTGGTTAATAGCAGCGATGAGCTGCTGTTATCTGAAGCCGAGAGGAGGCTTTTAATGAAATTCTGGTTCACTGCAGCTCCCTCGAAGTTTTTGGTGCATGGATGGAGACTTTTAATTGACCGTTTTCCCACAAGAACACTATTAATGCAGCGCGGGGTACCGGACAACCATCACAGTATCTGCTGTATCTTTCGCTTTCATTTCAATGAGGATTCTGTACAATTATTTTTAACTGTATGTTTCAGACCAATTATGGTTTTTTTTTTATAAGTCGGACCAATTATGGTTGAAGACATTTGCTTGGCTTGGAATTTCAGAAGTGGCATGTAATGGAGCATGGGAACATATGTGGCAGAATAGAATCACAGTGGGAGGAAAGAAATATAGGAGATTAAGGTTCTTGGTTTGAGTAGCGGTACTATGGGTAATTGGGTAAACCGGAATAGAATTATCTTTAGAAGGGGGAGTATGAAATGTAACACAATTGTTAAAGAAAAATGCTATTTTGACAAAAAAATTTAATAAATCGACAATCATGGCCTCTACTGTACCATTCTACCCAAGTTTTTTTAGACAAATAGCCAACTTGCTTTTTCACAATTTTCGAGGCGTGGATTAAAAACTTGGTTAATTGACAGCTTGGCTATTTGTCTAAAAAACTTGGGTAATTGGTGTTGTAGGTTGGTGATTTGTCGATTTGTCAAATTTTTTTTTGTCAAAATAGCATTGTTGATTGTTAAATCATGTAAAAGGATTATCTTGGGAGTGGATAGTAGATAAATTGGGAGACCAAGCTTCACTAGATTTTGAGGAGTGGAAAAATTGTCCATTTAATTGTATGAACCGGTTACATTAATTGTAAGTGGGTTGAGGAACCCCTAGTGCCCTCATAATAATAAAACTTTTGGCTTATAAAAAAAAAGTCCAGTGTATATATACAGTGTGAAATTAAAAGTTTTATATCTATAACTATTAATAAAGGGGATTTAAAAAATAACTGTCAATTTTGGTGTCAGATTTTTCTGACAAAAATGCTCTTACTATAAGTACAAGTTATATAATGGTAACCACCCGCTAACACACTAACACATTTCTATTACTAATAATGATAATCACCCAATAATACACCAATACATGAAAGACGGGAGGGGCCGTCTTTCCCCGCTAGTTTGAATAATGGCTTCTAGGGTTATGGTTCTACTAAGTTTTTTATTGGCATACAAATGAAAATGACTATTGGATACATATAATATAAATTGTTAAGGATTGGTTCTACTAAGTATGACATGATTTGTATGTAACTGGTCACATGTTCAAGTAAAGTAACTAAATGTAATTCACTTAACAATAAAATAATTTTAGACATAATATTTAAAAGGCTTAAATATCATTTACCCCCTGCAAATATCACCATAATCCATTTACCCTCCTGTAAAATAAAAAGTTTTAAAATGCCCCTTGCAAATATAAACTGTTTACAGGGGGGTAAATGGATTATGGTGATATTTGCAGGGGGGTAAATGATATTTAAGCCTATTTAAAAAGAGGCAAAAATCCTTTAAGTTAATTTTTTTTGTAATGAATTGGTCCTTTTACCTTTTTTGTACCAATTTGGTCCCTTAAGTTAGATAACATGTAAACTGTTAGCCCTTTTTAGTATTTTCGTTTCAGAAGACAATCATGATTAGCATAAACGGTGTTGATGTGGCTGTAGCAAAGACATACGTCTCAACATTGATGAGTCATTATTTTTAGTTAACTTTTATTAAAAATAAAAAAAATGAAAATCCATGTTCATTCATCCTCCTCCAAACGCAGTTTGTTTGTAGCCCACTTGACCTCATGAATTTCAGATCATAGGGCTCCGTGCATGTGCTTAGCAACGAATTTTCAGATCCCTTGCTAATTATGTTTAATGAATTTTTGAGTTTTCGGCTTATTTATCCTCTCACACTCTCACACTTCTCTCTACCAAAATACTCTCTCTCTCTCTCTCTCTCTCTCTCATTTTTTCACCACCACCACATACGAACACCTCTCTTTCCTACTCTTATCTCTACGAACCTCACACTTTTCACTCTTCTCTCTTCTTCTCTTCCACCTTCCCATAACTTCCACCACCACCGGCCACCACCACGTAAGATCTTCTCCTCTCTCTCCTACGAATTCCTCTTCTCTCACCTATGGATTTCTTTCACTTTCTCTCTTCTTCTCTCCACCTTCCACCACCACCACAAAATTAATAATATAATATAATAATAAATATATAATAAAAATAGGTATTAAAAAATTAAAACAACACATAAATATTTTCTTTTGACTTACCCCTCCTCTTCTGGCACCACGCCCTCGTCCTCTTCCTCTTGCAGGGCTATTGACCTTCAACACTTGTTCTTCCTCTTTCTGTCCTTTCATTCATTGTTCTTCGATGATTTTACTGCTTTGTAGGCCATCAATTGTAAGTTTCTCCACATCATTTGATTGCACAATTGAACACACTACGTAATTAAATCTTTCCGTCATCGATCTCAAGATCTTTTCTACCACCATGGTCTCGCTAATTGATTCTCCAAGACTCTTCATCTTGTTTGCAATTGACAAAATTTTTGCGAAGCATTCGTTCACGCCTTCTCCTTCTTTCATCGTCAACACCTCGAACTCACGTCGTAGCAACTGAAGTTGTGTGTGTTTGACCTTTGTTGAACTCAAGTACTTCTATTTGAGAGAATCCCAGATATCCTTTGCAATATCGTGTTTCAGAATCGTTTCAAGCGTATTTGCGATCGATAGCTTGAAAGAGGTAATTTTTTGCTTTCAAGTCTTTCAATTTTGCATCCTCATGTGATTTCTTCACTTCTGGGGTTGCGTTCGTCGCCAAATTCCTCCTTCCACCACTTCCCAATAGTCCTTTGACCGGAAGATTTTCCATCAACATCTTCCAGTGTTCGTAATAACCGTCGAGCTTCAGTATAGCTGGTTGAACGTAGTTTCCATTCTCATTCTCCTTGTCCGCCATTGACGCCGGAGATTACACCGTCAAGAATTGTGATCTTGAATTCAGTTCCAAGCCCCTTTCGAGCTCTGGTACCATATGTAATAGAAAACTGAATTTAGGTCTGAAAATGTTACTTCATTGATTGCTCTATCTGAGTATTTGTACAAGAGAATGAAGAAAAACAATATTGGGCTAGCTTACAAAGCTAAACTGCAAGCCCATTACAAAGAACAGAGACCAACTAACCAAGGCCCAATAAAGCTCAAGTACAAATACAACACACTTATTTACTAATACAACACCTATATTACAATTACAATTACAATCTTTGTTTGTTGGCTGGTTATACTACACTTTAGTATATCTATCGTATGAGCTCATTTTCTACTAATTTCTAAATGCTAAATTTGTTGAATCAAGTGACATTTAATTGATGTAAAAATGCTACTGTTGCTGTATAGGACACCAGTGTTACTGTATTTAACTGTTGCTATATAGAACCAGTTTATGATTCTAGTCCACTTGCTGCAGAAAAGCTTCTAATCTTCATGAAGCATTATTAGAAGGGGAAATTACACTCACCTCCCCTGAATTATTGGATTATTTCCAATCCCTAAAATTTAATACACCATTACAAAGACTTCTTCTACTCCCGTGTAATTTTCTTCATCTTTCTCTTTCATTCACAGTTTCTAGTTTTGAATAAAAATTCATTCCCTAAAATCTGAACATATCATCACAAAGATTTGTAGTAGGTTCACAGAGGAAGAAGGGAGATGAAACTAGTGCAGCCTATCGACAGTTTTGCAAAGTGTTGGGAAGTCAAAATTAAGTAGAGAAAGTAGCTAGTGCACAACACAAAGGGGTACAAGAGGGGAAAAGCTCTCAGTTGAAATGAATGACCTATAAGATTTAGCTTTCGATGACCAAAGAAAATAAAGGAAATGGATGTGCAAGTATAGCACAAGTCAAAAACAGATGATTAAATCTTCAAATACAATTAGAAAATTGTATTTGACCAAAACTTAAGGGAGGTGAGTGTTAAATTTAAAATTAGAGGGGAGGTGTGTGACATTTGAGTTTCAGAAAATTATTTCGGAAAATCAATCCACCGAAGAAATTACTGGGTTGAGTCGCGGACTATGTCGCTCTCTTTAAGACGTTTCGTGGCACTGCTCAAAATTATGCAGGCAGGTTATCAACCACGACGTCCCCAAGATAAAACGGCCCAGTCAAAACTGTTACGAAATATCACTGCACAGTAAAATTTCGCTCAAGAATACACCTTCATATTATGGTCCGAAGACCACTCAAATATGGTACGATGAACACTCTAATATGGTACGAAGACCACTCTAATTTAAGAAGAAAGAAACTGGAGGGAGAAGAGAAGAGAAACTTGAGGAGAAAACTCTTGATCATCAAGTTTCGGTGTAGTTTGAAAACTGGGTGAAGGTCTCTATTTATAAGAGAGTTTAGTGACTTGGTGAGCAAGTAGTGGTTGGATAAGAATTCACAACGGCAAAAAAAAACGGCTCTGTATAACGGCTCTTTAACTGTTCAATGTATCTAGTCATTATTCAACGTATCTGGTCACTACTTATTACGCAAGTCAAGGATATGACCGTTGTCTGCTTGGTGGTCAAGCCACATGTTAAACATGTGCTTTAATTGAGAAACGCACAAAAATAAAATAAAAAAAAAAATTTGAAAAAATAATTACACCACTCAGCCCAAGCCCAGGCCCGACCCGACCGAGTCGATCCGTCCATAAGAACGACGACGAGCGTGTGGTGGTCAATTTGTGTGTGTTCTCTCCCTTCATAAAATTGGGTACCTTTTGGGACATACCCAAATGTATCAATCTCCACACTTATAAACACTCTTATAGTGTCTACTCTTTCCTATGTGGGACTTCCCAATTTTTTCAATTCACCAACCATTTCCAACAATCCCCCACTTGAATTTAAAAAAGGGTTTCAGAAGTAGCGTCAAACGCCTCCATAAGATTGTGCATAAGCAGAGGTGTCATACGACTTGAACCTTTGCATAGTGGTTAAGATTTAGATTCAACAAGAGTGACTCGTAGTCTTGAACTCTATCTCTAATCATCAAAACCACACACAACCCTTCCATAGGTGTATTCTCAAAAGCCTGTGCTTTTATGGCCCTGCACGTCTATCCCAGTTTATTGAACGCTCTAGGAATTTCTGCCAAGAATTCATAGGAAGCGGCCCCACTTCAACATTCACAAAGGTGAGTCTATCAAGAGTACTCCTGTAGCTAGGTACTCCACTCTACATAGAGTATAGATCTCATTAAGAGTTTATATTATCTCAACCTTACATTGCTTCAGGAATCATGCTTCGCACTACAAGAAAATCGCTGATTTGCCACGGACATTTCCGTCGCAAATGTACAAATTTCCATGGCAAAACAACATTTGCCACGGATTAGCCACAGACCAAAAATGGTGGCAAAATCGCTCATCGCAAATCGTTTGTGTTATACCCCAATTTTGTCCGAGTTCTTATATCATTGTAATATATATTTTTTATTTTTATTTTATTAAGTAGTGTATGTGCAACAAACGTTTCTAGGTACTCAAGTAAAATATAAGTAGCTTGTGCATATCAACCACAATTAATATAAAGTTGAAATAAAGATGCATGATTTGATTCTTGGTCAATCATCCCACATGTTATTTCCTTTTGACCCTCTTTGAGTAATTGAAAAAGCAAGTGAAGCAAAGCACAAGAGCTTACAAAATAAGAACAAGAAGATGAAATACTCAAATCTGCAGCTCTATTGCGAAGGCAATTTCTCTCTCCTCAAACCTCTTTTCGACGATCCGAACGGTGAAAGTGGAGATATATGTCTCACAAACCTACTGTCGAAAAATGAAGATGATCCAACGGTTAACGAATCCGGAATCACACTTTTACGGTGAGGGGTTTGAGAAAAACGGACCAAAAACTGCAGCTATTGAGAAGGCAATTTCTCTCTCCTCAGACCTTGTTTCGACGATCCGAACGGTGAAAGCGGAGATATATGTCTCACGAACCTACTGTCAAAAAAGGAAGACAATCCAACGGTTAACGAATCCGGAATTACAACTTTGCGGTGACAGGTTTGATAAAAATGGGAATTGTGTTTTAAAGGGGAATTGCTTTCTCTACTTTGTTTTAGTCCCACATCGCTCGCAAGAAACAAAAGCTCCCTAGCAATTGGCTATAAAAGGGGTTGAGAGGTGAAAATTAAGGAGGAGATCATTGGCGGGTTAAGTGATCTCTTGGGTCAAAGCATTCGCGGCCCATTTCACTAAAAACCCGTCTTTGATCATTTGGACGTTTTGAGTCGGCTTTCCGATTCTCAAAGCGGTTCTTGCGGTCTTGGGGTCAAAATGTATCAGATAGAGTGCAGTTCGCGATTGATCCGGTCGATTTGCTTTCGGTTCGGTTCGGCACTCGTCGAGTCCAGGTTAGTTTTGTATTTATTTTGTTTATTTTTATATACATATTTATTTATCATTTACTTATAATATAATCTATTTATTTATTTATTTGTTTATGTATATATCTATTCATATTTATTTATGTATATAGTTATTTATTTGTTTATTTTTTTTTAGTCTAGTCTTTATTAATTATCAGTTTTTGTCTTTTTTTTATGCACAAATTAGTATATTTCTTCAAAAATCAAATAAAAGACTACGTCGGTTGTACAATCGGGTTAGTCATCATCCTAGGACTAATGAGCTGTACAGTTCAGTAATCCTAAAAACTTATAAGTAAATAAATAAATCACTTTTCCTAAAATAGGGGACTAAGTCGGTTGTACAACCGGGTTAGTCAGCGTTCTAGAACTAATGAGCTGTACAGTTCAGGAGTTCTAGAATACCTATTCTAAAACCAACTCACCTCACATCAATCAAACTTCTTTCAAAAAAACCTCAAAAATACTTTCAAAAGTAGGGGACTAAGTCGGTTGTACAATCGGGGTTAGTCAGCGTCCTAGGAATCAATGAGCTGTACAGTTCAAGGAATCCTAGGACCCCTACACTAAAAAACACCAACCAACAAACCTTTTTCAGGAAGAACTACGTAGCTTTGATTCCTCCATTGCATCCGGAGGTACGTAGGAGCAAGAGTCTACTCTTGTCGAGCTCTAAAAACTAAAAATTTAATTAAGTTTTTTTCTCTATAACGACTCCCGAACTTTTAAACTGGCCTTATCCTAAAACTAAAGGGATTTCCCGAATTTTGCCCTTAAACTAGAATTTCGGTGGCGGCTTCCTTTCGAACTTCGAAGAATTCTTTCCCGGATTTTTCGGTCGCTACAGCTGGCGACTTCACTGGGGACCTAATTTTCTTTTGAGTCAAAACCTAGTCTAATTAGTTATAGGATTAATTTAATTTTTACCCTTCCTTTATTTATTTACTTTTTCACATTATATTATTTATTTTATGTGTAAACCCTAAGATAGAAGACAATATTTTGTATGAATGTTCGTTTTGTTTGCAGCTTTGGGTTTATTTTAAATTGCTCCTACACACACTGCACCTATACACATCACACACCTGTGAGAAAAAGTCATCTACCCGGACTCGAGTGTAAACCTAAGTTAGAACGAGATTGTGTAGTGATGGCCTGCGGGACGTACGTCTCGTTGGGTGGTCATGAAAATCTCACCTAGAGTTTGATTCCTTTTAAGGATGCTATCCTTCTAATAGATTGCCTATTGTTGGGGTCGGTGTTCTTGATAGGGTCTTTGGCTCTAGGAACCTTGTGTAGGATTCTTTAGAACTACCCTTGTGAGGTTCACTATAAAAGAAGCATTAGACCCACTTCATAGGGTACCCTTCTAGGGTCACAAAGGAGCTTCATACCCTTGCATCTTGTCATTTATCCAAAAAATCAAAAAAAAAAAAAAAAATCATTTCCATAAAGTTTTTTTAGAAATTATATAAAATGCATTTTCCTTTTTTGCATTACAAAAATAATAAAATAAACATTTTATGTTACATGCATTTTTCTGACCGTCAGGGAGTTAAAAGCTTTATTTTGGAGAGAAGCCATGCATGCTAAAGTCAAAATCATACTTTGTACTTTACTCTCTAAATAAAAAGCTTATAATTCCCCGACGCGATAGATAAATCACATTTCATTCGTTCGCATTCACATTTCATGTGCATTCATTCGTTCGCATTCTCATGTCATGCACATTCATTCATTTGCATAGTTACATCATGCATTATAGAAATAAAAAAACATAATTTTAGAAAAAAATTTTGATGAGAGGTGAGACATTCTTGTGAAATAAATCATTCTTTTTTGAAAATATTTAGTCATACTTCGTTGCAAGCTCAAGCTGCTTCAAGACACTCAATTTTTAAAATTAGCAGCTCGTTCACATTTTTTTCAACAAAGCGTTGCATCTCGTCCACCCCATGATGAATGACTGAAATGGTACACCAAAAATTTCTTTCATGTTTTAACTGGTGTTAACTCTCTACGAAGCATTCGTGGAGTAACTTGTGTGTAACATGTGTCTCCATTCTTGTTTGAGTCAATTAATGTCCCTACATTGTCATCATCCCCCGTCCAAGTCTAATCCCACCCCGACCACCTAAAGTACATACTCCCCTACCTAGTTGACTTATTGGTTTATTCTCACTGATGAAATAACACTTTAGGTCCTCCCTCTTCTGTAATTTCAAAATAGCTTGATGGCACGTTACTCCTTTTCTTTCCATACATAACCAAAGAATGGAAAAGATTCTTCAAGAGTCTCAGGTCCCAGAAGTGCATGATGACTTATCAATTTATCGGTGGGGCAAACTTGTCGTCACTAGATATTTTGTCAATATTGTATTCCCTTGGTGCAAGTCCTTTTTTAAAAAATAAACAAAAAAAAATGTCTGTTAGGTTGAAAACTCGTAAGAGCGGCCTAAGCAGAAATTAGGGCATAAAAAGAAATAAAGAAAAAGAGCAAGTATATAAAATAAGTAAATTGTTGTCTTTGAGTTAATTTTTGAGAAAACGAGCAATCATGATTTGAAATGAAGTTTGACCACCTTCCCATATCCTCGAAAAAACCTTTGCTACCCACTTTAAGCCAAAATCCAAAAAACCTTTCAATCACCTTACACAAGGATCAATCCCACATCAAAAATGGTGTATCACTTTTATCAACTCACTCAGCTCCAATGAAAAAGAAAGAAAAAGAAAAAAGTGAAATCAAAAAGAGGATTGAAAAAAAAATCCCCCCAAAAAAATAAATAGCAAAGTAGTAGAAATTCTGAGCTGATATTTCATACCATTAAACGCATAAGAGATCATTGTCTAAACAAACCCTCAAACACTCCTTTGAGCCTAATAATCCATTTTTTTTCATAAACCATTAACCATTAGCCAAATCATATCCCTGGAATAAAATCATTTGTCCCATCAATCCCCAAATACTTCCTTTAACCTCAATATCCTCCATTAACCCTTAACAACATTACAACCCTAAACAGATTCATTCTACCATGAGGCACATAAGAGGTTCTTATCTCAATAAAACCTCAAACACCTCATTGAGCCTATTAACCCTTCTTTCATAAACCATTAGCCAAATCATACCACTCAATAAAAAATCATCCGTCCCATCAATCCTCAAATCATCCTTTCCGTCATAAACCATTTACCATTAGCCACTCTAACAATCCATTCCGATCAATGACTGATTGCTTTTGTTTTCTCAAAGTTTTAATTTCAGGACAAGTAAGTTTATTTATTTATACGATGTTTGCTCAAAAAAAATATATCTAAAAAAAACTCAAAAATAAAAGAAAAGAAAAGAAATCAAAGGGCTTGCACTACAAGATTCATTCAAGTTACAATTATACTAAGACAAGGTCTAGTGATCATCAAGTATAGTTTTCATCATAGCAAACTCAAGACTATCATAGTCTGAGAGTCATTTTGAGAGTCATAAGAGATCATTGTCTAAACTCAAGAGTCTACTCTTGCCGAGTTCTAAAAACTAAAAATTTAATTAAGTTTTTTTATCTATAAATAAAAGGGTAAAATATTAATAAAGTATAACTAATTAGACAAAGGATGTTGTGGGGTGCTAATACCTTCCCCATACATAACGACTCCCGAAGTTTTAAACTGGCCTTATCCTAAAACTAAAGGGATTTCCCGAATTTTGCCCTTAAACTAGAATTTCGGTGGCGACTTCCTTTCGAACTTCGAAGAATTCTTTCCTGAATTTTTCGGTCGCTATAGTTTGCCACGGACTTTTCCGTGGCAAATTTTTCCGTCGCAAATCCATCGCAAATTTTCGTCGCAAAGTCGTGGCAAACTCTGACACCTTCCGTCGCAATTTTTTTTAAAAAAAATTAAAAAAAATAAATAAATCCAGCAATTTGTTAGAATTCACATTAACGACTAAATCATACTTTCAAATTAGACAGATCCCAAACAACATAAATACACACCAATTAGATATTCACATTAACGACTATATAGGACATTATGGAGATGCTAGTCTAAGACACGCTAACATGAGTTAATTGCAAACAAACACCCCACATAAAACTACGTTGGCTCCTAAATTAATTTACCAATTCAGTATTAACAGTCAATATAGAGGATTCTACTATGGTACATAATCTATGGAAGCTTAGACATCAGAGGACTATAGGAAGAAAGAACAAAAGTGAATTAATATTAAAGGAAAGAAACATTGCATATACAAAATTAAATTGACCAAAACTCAATCAAAAAGGTTACATACACAAATAATCTGGCTCATGAAAGGCCTAAGGAGTCACAATACAACTGATAAATTTGGAAATAAACCCAGACAACCGAAAATACATGTCCAAAAGGATCCTGCTGGGGAAAACAACTAAAAGAAAGGAACAACATTAATGACCAGACACAAAGTTGAGTAGCTTTCTCTAAATCCCAAAATAATGCAGCCCAAAATTATGCCAAGTACACCAATTAAAAAGCAATACCATGGAGCCTAAGATACAGAGTTGAACAATCATCCCTCCCAATGCGCAAACATGAAATTAGTTTCTGTCAACGGCTTAATCAACAAATGATGAAAGCATGACAGACCATATTAGAGACAAATTCCTTGCAGTCAAACCACAAAAAAAAAAAAAAAATCAAAACCAGCAACAATTGACTCAAATCTATCAACTAATACATTATAGGATAGGCAACCTACAAAAGAATTAGAACAAACCAAAGCTACTAAAAAATATCAACAATATGCAATTCTATACACAAATTTTGATTCCATACATTTATAGCTATCAAAAAATTACCGGGAGTATCCAATTCTAATCCAACCTCCCATGTGAAAGCCATAAAATTTACGCATGGCATTCCAACACTGATTCAAATACACCTTACTCCTTTTTTGAGAACATAAATCTGATGCTGATTTTCATTAGAGAGAAATAGATTCACCAATTCTATACAAATAGTTGTCATGTATTGAATTCTTCACTGAAGCTTCAAGGTAAAAAGATCTTTTGCAACATGCTTTCTTAGTTACAAAACTGATAGTTTACATAGAAGATCCAATGTCATAGCAATTTTTGCAAGATTGTTTTCCTCCAAGCATTGAGAAACTCTTTTGTGGGGATACTATAAACAACTATGCTTATCTTTTTTGAAACTAAAATCTATTCAAAGCTTGCTAACTGAGAAATGACATACCACTGACACCAGGCTTCATCAAGAAGAGGAATAACCCAACAATTCTGCAGAGTTCCTAATGCCATGCTTTGAAACCTGTTGAAATCATAGAAAAAATAACAATAGAAATAAATAGAAGAAAATACAAATAAAGAAGCAGAAGATAGAAGCTATTATTACCCCCTATCGATAAAATTATCTGCTGAGAAACTCTCATAGTCTTGACTTTTTCTTCCTTACTAAGTAGAGTTTTATTAGAAGTTGCCTTAGATCCACAAACCACAGTCCTCACACTCAACACACCAAGCCCAAATAGATGTGCTTTTGTAACCATCATGTTGTGACACTTCAGCTTTAAATTAACTTCCTTTATGCCAACATCTTTGCCAAATAGAAGCCAAAAAATTGGAGATGCTAAAAAAACTTGAATCGGAGCTGCTTGGAAACTTGCACAATTAAAAGAAATAAGTTGAAATGGATTTAGATTATAATGTTCAAATGCATTAACCAAAATAGTTATTCTAACAAAATGAAACCAACTATATTATGTACTAAAAAAGTGGTCAAAGAAGGAATATATCATTTCTCGTACATTAGAAAGCACATACATTAGTAGTATCTAAATTCCCAATTTAGTAACTTGTTTCATGCATAAAGTGCCATTTGTGTAAAATGAAAGAGGTGCAATCATAAACATAAGAAAGAGGGTAAAAAGTACAGAAAATCTGAACCAATTAGTTGTTCATCCATTGTTCAAGGCGAAATCATCCCTGCTGCAATCCAGCCAACCACAGAAACCTTTCGCCGCAAACACATCCTACAAATTATCCCTCAGACCACACACATGGAATGCATAATAGCAAATTACAAAATAAGAGAACCTCTATCTCAAGAAGACCCCGCTTTATAAAGGCAACATACAAAGAAAAGTTTTCGAAACAAAAGTAGGAGCCCATACACAAAATATTGAACCCCAAGCAAAGATAATAGCCAATTTATGACAAACAAACTTAGAAAGTTGATAGCACCACCCTTGTACCTGCATTTTATGGTCTCATCTTCAACTTTGTTGCGACTTACTGTAGTAGCCACCAATGAGATTTTTCATCTGCATAAAAAGATCATGTTGATCAAACAACTAAGAGGACATAACAACATTGGAGATGACATACAACAATGTTTGATGATGGCATTTCATCTGATTTATCATGTTATTCATTTTGTGAAAGAATGATGCGTTGGAGAGCACCATGCTATATGTACCCGTCCACCACACAGGCCACCAACCACCATATCTAAATTTGTCACCATAACCTTTATGTAATCAGATTGAATAACATGAAAAATCAGTCTTAATTTTTTCATATTGTTCATGGTACTGCACTAATTTCAAGCAAAACAACTCATTGAAATAATATTCTTCAAAAAAAGATTATTGCAAGATACGCAGAACACCAGAAAAATTGAAGAGTATAGAACAACATTTCAATATTTAAGTGAGTGTGATTGGAACCAGAAAATGGGGCACATCGAGGACCTTAGGCTTAAGAAGATAGCATAGATTATAAGATTATTGTGAGAAAGTGCGGCAAAATATTAAAGAAAAACTAACATTCAAATGTATCTCATCGAAGGGCTTGCATTGCTTGGTAGCTCATCCTACTCCTACTCCAGGAGCTCAATTCAGGTTCCAAACTAAACAACAATAATTCAGGACCATAAATCAGACACTTATTCTTCAAATTGCATATAAAATAAGAAAATCTGGAACACAATTCTTCCACAAATAAAAAGTAAAAAATAAAATACACCTCACTCAAGTGAGGCATTTTATCAAACAGGTGGTGGTTACCACTTAGAAGAAAGAGCTATCAATACCGGATCGGTTATCATCGGAAAAATCACGGATGACACCAAAATAATCTCATGACCCAAAGAGCTCGACTTCTTAATCGCCAATAATTTCCAAAAGGGTCACACATTTCTAATTCAAAATCATAAAACACATAATTAAACCAAAATATGCGAGTTACTTACACATTCCACAGAGTGACCCTAATTTTCCAACCGCTAATCTTCCATCTTGGCGGTGACAACAATAGTTCCAACCTTGAAAACCAATCAAAAACAATCTTAGCATTTGCATCACTCAATAGTTAGAGCATTGCACGCAAAACATACACAACATAAATGGATTTCGATTTGGAGGAACCGATCAATTTGGAACCCTAGATTTCACCTTGAGAGGCCGATCAATTTGGAAGCTAGGGTTTCGATTTGGAGGTTGAGAGTTAAGTGGAACTAAACGATTTGGAAGATTGAGGGAGTGGTTTTGATTTTCACAGGATTAAGGAGGCAGGGAATTAAAAATCAGAGGGAGGCGCTGAGATAGGGAGAAGAAGAAGGAAAACGACGGAGTGAAGGGAGGGAGTTGCTGAGATAGGGAGAAGAAGAAGGAAAACGATGAGTGGTGGTGCAGTGGAGGTTGAGGGAGGCGCAGTGGTGGTGGTGCAGTGGAGGTGAGGGAGGCGCAGAGGTGTGAGGTGAGGAGAGTGAGAGTGAAAGGTCATGTGAGAGTGAGAGTGAGGGTGAAAGAAAGGGTCGAGGGGATCCTTTTACTTAAATCCCGATTGAAACGTTTGCCACGACGTTGTGACGGACTGTCCGTGGCAAAATATCAACGGTCGTGGCAAATTATCAACGTCCGTGGCAAATCCTTACCAAACTGACCAAGGCTTTTCTCACAACAGATTCCGTGGCAAATCTGTCACAAGTCCGTCGCAAATTGGCGACTGAATCAGTTTGTGGCAAAAGTTTGTGGCAAATCAAGCTTATTCTTGTAGTTCTTCACTTTTAATAGCATGGTTCTAAAGGCAGTAGTCCCATCTTATGAGATGTATTTTGTACTTTCTCTCTGGCTAATCCTTTCGTCAAAGGATCGGCTAAGTTCTCATAAGTGCATACATGATCCACTCTCACAGCTCCTTTTGAGAGAAACTCTCTAACGATGTTGTGCTTACGACATTTTTGTTGTCTCTTACCGTTATAATAACGGTTCTCTATTTCTGCAATAGCCGCGATACTATCGCAGTGGATCAAGACAACTAGCATCGATTTTTCCCATAAGGGAATCTCTGCTAATAGGCATCTCAACCAACTAGCTTCTTCATTGGCGGATGCCAATGCTATCATTTCAGACTCCATAGTGGACTGAGCCAATATGGTCTGCTTCTTAGATTTCCAGAAGACAACAACACTAGCTATACTAATTATATAGCCACTGGTTGCTTTGGAATCATCGGCGATGAGTGTATTCCAATTAGCATTACTGTACCCTTCAAGTACAGCTGGAAATCTCTGATAGTGTAATCCGAGATTCATGATCTTTTGAGGTATCTCATGACTCTCTCAATAGCGTGTCAATGCTCTATACTAGTCGACTAGTAAACCTGCACAACAATCCCACGACATAGGCAATGTCGGGTCTAGTACAATCAGTGGCATACCTTGGGCTGCCAATGATGCTCGCATATTCCAATTGTCTAACACTATTACCAGTGTTCTTAAGAGTTTGACAATTGGATTGTATGGTGTGCAGAAAGGTTTACAACCAAAGTAGTTATATTTCTTTAGGATCTTCTCAACGTATTGAGGTTGATCCAAAGAAATTCCTTTCTCAGACCTAGTAATCTTAATACCAAGGATTACACTTGCTTCTCCGAGGTCTTTCATATCAAAGTTGTTGCACAACATTTATTTCGCTTTATTTACAGCATGAATGTTTGATCCAAATATGAGTAAGTCGTCTACGTAGAGACATATGATAGTTCAAATGTAATTTTCAGTTTTGTAATAGATACATTTGTCACTTTCATTCACTTTGAACCTATTCGATATAATCAGAGTATCAAACTTCTCATGCCAGTGCTTTGGAGCTTGCGTAAGACCATACAGAGACTTATCTAACTTGCAGACCTTGTTTTCTTCCCCATGGATTACAAAACCTTCAGGTTGCTCTATATAGATTTCTTCTTTCAGTTCACTATTTTAAAAAAACAGTTTTCACATCCATTTGGTGTACTACTAATTTATAAATACCAGGCAACAATATTAGTACCCTTATTATGGATGTGATTCTAGTAAACGGGTGAACATGTGTCGAAGAAATCTATATTCTCTCTTTGTCTAAAACCTTTGGCTACAAGGCGGGCCTTGTATTTATCAACAGTACCATCGGTTTTAGTCTGTTTCAAAATACATTTACAACCAAACGGTTTGCAACCGAGAGACAAGTCTACTAAAAACAAGGTCTTGTTAGACTCTTAGAAACATCCATCTCGTTAGTTATGACTTCTTGCCACAAATGTGCACCCAATGAAGACAAAGCTTCTTGAATGCTAGATGGGTCCTCCACTAGTATATGGAATGTATCTTTGGATTCCATATTCTTTAGCAACACGTGCTTTCTTACCTCTTGAGGTTGTATTTCCCTTTCTACGTTGTTTCAACGCTCCTAGGCACATAAACTTGACTAGTTACGGTGCCCCACTATTTATTGATTTAAAGGGAATTTACTTTCATAAAAGTCAACATCTTTTGACTCTATGATCACTTTTGCATTAAGGTCATAAACCTGTATCTTTGCTATTTACTGCATACCCAATGAATACACATTCATGGGCTCTACTTGCGAGTTTAACTCTTTTGGGATTATGACATAAGCCATATAATCTCAAGTTCAAAAATAAGACAAAATGGGTTGTCTTTTCTTCAAGATCTCCGAGGGAAAATTTTTATTTCTTTAGATTCAGCGAATCTATTCATAACCAACAGTTTATAAAACTTTCCACATGAGAGATCAAGTTTAGAGTTTACATTAATATAGCAAAAACCAGATCAATAAAGATTTTATTTTTCTTTCTACTGTACCATTCATTTCAAAAAATATGGTGCAGTCGTTTCATGTATGATTTCATTAATGGGAATCATACTCCGTTCCTCAATTACTACGAAAAACTGTTAGTCTTTCTATTGAGTTGGTTTTCGATATCTGTCACAAGAAAAAAAACTTGAATTTGTCAATCACATCACTTTTATTTTTGACAAAGTCTACTACAATGTAGTCAAAAAATTATAAATAAAGGTGATAAATATATCATTCCATATCTGGTCAATGTTCTATCTTATTCGCATATATCTGAGTGAGTCAAAACTAATACTCAGATTTCCTTACTGATTTATGCGAAGTCTTGAAAATTCTTGCTTGACTACAAAAAGTCACAATTTTTTCCTAAGTCATTTAAGAAAATAACTTTTGAAAAGTCCTATCTGGCTCTTATTGAAAAGAATAGTATAGTGTACAAAGTCAAAGTCAAACACGTGTAAAAAATAGTATATTGTACAAAACTTCCAATAGACGAAGTAAACACTGCGTTAAAACAAGTCATTGTTTAAAGAAAATTTTCACCAGACTCAACATCCTTTTATTATTTTCAGCAACAGTGTATGTTGAAAATATAGTCGGTAACCATCCACCAACCTTCGCATTCACCAACAATGTTGATTTCAGAAATTACAGCAACAAATTGCTATTCAAACAGGTTAGCCTGCAGGGCATAACTTGGCCTGTTCCTACACTTGTGTGTCATATGACCTGGTCTCTCACAATTGAAATAATTAAATGGAGGAGCAGCATCATTTCTAGGTGGTGGTAGTTGAATTTTAGAATATGGGAATTTTGGGGAGTCCCATTTTAGTTGTTGTTCCTTTGAGTCTAATTACCATTTTAATTTTTGAAAAGTTTTTCTAGAAAATTATATTGCAATTAATATTACTTATTGCAATATATTAAAAAAAATGCTTAAATATCATTTACCCCCTACAAATATCACCATAATACATTTACCCCCCTGTAAAATAAAAAGTTTTAAAATGTCCCTTGCAAATATAAACTATTTACGGTTACCCCCTCCTGTTAGATTATATTGACAGTGTTAAGGGTATAATGGGTATAAATTGTTCACTACAAGAATAAACTTGCATTGCCACTAAAGTTTGCCACGGAGGATTGTCCGTCGCAAATTTGCCACGGATTTGCGACGAAAAAAGATTTATGGACTAAAAACTAAAAATCACACTCAAATTTGCCACGGAAAAGGATTTTGGTCGCTAATTTGCGACGGACCTGTCGTCGCAAACCCGTGGCAAACATTAATTCCCAAATAAAACCCACGACTCTCTATCGTGAAACCTCAGAATCACATTTCGTTCCTCTACTATTTTCCTTGCTCTCCTCCCACGACCTCACATGCATCCTCCTCCGTCCTCCACCGCCATCCTCCTCTCCTTCATCGCCTCCTCCGTCGATAAAGGCACGACCATCCTCTCCAGTCGCGCTCTCTCTTTCTCCCTCTCCCAGCGTTCTCCTCCGTTCTTCGTGGTTCTGTTCCGTTCTCCGCTCCGGTCCCCCTCCGTTCCTCGTGGTTCTGTTCCGTTCTCCGCTCCGGTCTCCACCGTTCTCCTCCGTTGGGGACGTCTTCTGTACTACAGGTAAAACCCTAAATCCCTAAATCCCAATTTCTTTTCAGATAACCTAAATCCCAAATTTTTTTCAGATAAAACCCTAAATCCCTAAATCCCAATTTCTTTTCAGAATTCCTGTTTTCCTTTGTAGGTTGTTGAAGTATGCTTTCCATTTCGAGATAATGTCTTGATTCCCGTTCAACTTGTTATTTTTTTAAGTTCATGCTCGAAGACCTCTCTTTCTTTCTTTGTTTTTTTTTTATTTATTTTTTTTATTTTTTGGTTTGATGAATTGTGGTGATGATTTTTATTTGAATGAATAGGTGAGAGGTTTTCGGAGATTGTGGGAGTCCTTATTATATGGCACGAGAGGTTTTGAAGAGGAATTATGGACTGAGGTTGATGTGTGAAGTCTTTGGGGTGATTCTTTATATTTTGTTATGTGGGGTGCCTCCATTTTGTCTTTGGTACTTCTTTTTTTTTCTCTTGATTTGTTTTTGATTGTGTGCTAGTAATTAGTTGGGTGAAATTTTTAACTTTTGCATTTGTTTGATTGTTTGTAGAGTCCGAGCAAGGAGTTACTTTGGCGATTTTGAGGGGTGTTATTGACTTCAAGAGGAGCCTTGGCCTCGGTTTGGATAATGCTAAGAGCCTTCTACGCGGATGTTGGAACTGATCCTAAAAAGCGCTTGCAATTTGAACAAGTGCTTAGTAAGTATCTTGTAGTAGTAATTCCTTTGCGATTTGATTTACGCATTCGACATGATTGTGTGTGCTATCTTGATTGAATTAATGGTTTCTTTGAATTGTAATTGATGAATTGTTTTCATGTATATATATCAACTTTGTTATCCTATTTTTTCTTGTCTTACTAAAATAGTAGCAAGCATGGATAGATGATCATTCTATGGGTTTGCAGCAATGCACATGTTCTGAATTAATGGTTTGCTGAATTGTAATTGATGAATTTATATCATGAAGTTTCCCGTGCCTATTCTTGCAAATTCCTTTTCTGCTTTCCCTGCTTGCCTTGTGAATTGAGGTAAATTCTTTCTGATTGTATTTTGAAAACGTAGGCCTTTTGTGATTTATGTTTAGTCTTTAATTTGGACCAATTTGTGTAATTGGATCATTATGATCCGTTATTACTTATTAGGGCATCGTGATTTTCGTAGTTCAGAAAGTGGTTGTCATATGTTGTTAGACTGCTTAGTAGCTTCGTATGTTTGATATAATCTCCTAGGCACTTTTGGTGAGTCTATGTTGTCTCTGCCAGAGGCACACTGAAAAAAGTTTTGAAAGTATCAAGCGCGAGAAGGCTCTGTTTTGTTGTGCTTTATTTGCACTTTGCATCATTTTATTGTATTTCACTACTGATGTTAGGCTCTGATTTTAAGATGAATACTTTCTTTGCTTATTGGGGATGAGAAAAATTATTTCATTTTTATGCCACTTGGTCAATTGTTACTATTAGAATCATATATGCAGCTAGATTGGAGGTAGTTTTGTTTTAAAATTCTACCATTTTTATGTTTGTCATTTGTCACCTTCTTTTGGACTTGAAAGGACACCTCACTTTCTACCTTTGTAAAGCTATGTTCTGCTTTATTGATAGTATATTTTTCTTTGTAAAAAACTCAGCGAGATCGTGGCCCGCTTCTCTTAAGGAGTTCATCCTAAAATTGAGGTCTATGGTATTTTGTCAAGAACAAGCAAACATAAACATGGTATGTAATTCTTGCTTTGTCATTCACCTTCATCCTTGAAAAATCTGGGCAAGATGTTTTGATGGAAATTAAATATCCTGGACAAATAGAATCCAAATACAACGGTTGGGGGTAATCATATTGTTCATTTGTCTTATGCTACTCTCAGTACTTATCTTTGTTAAATAATGTCGAAACTCTAATGGACTGGTTTACAATGATTTTGTATCACACCCTATTTTTGAGCTAGTGAAAACGGGCGACAACAAAGAATATGTTTGATTGTGCGGTGAGTACCCCACAAACATTCAATTATTTATAATCTACAAAGGGTAGCTTTGACTCGAGCGCATGTTTTGAAGTATACTACATGAAACAAACACTCGTAAAATATCATTAATCTTTCGGTTGGTTGGCTATATCAATCCTTGAAGTTTGCAATTCTACATGTTAATTTGTTAGGATAAAGAATAAAGGGAAGTTGGAGTTGTTAGATTAGATTAAATAGGGTAGGCGATAAAAGGGATAACATATGTAAATAGGGGACCTAGTAAGAGGAGATCATTCAAGATTTGTAAATATTGAGTGGATAGCTGGCTCTGCTTTGTAGAAGGGGAAATCCTTGGATGAGAGTCTTCTCTCCTATTCTCATTCTTTCAATCAAATTGTATTCTTTGCGTTTCTTCCAATAAAATTTCCAGTTCTCTTCCTGGGTTCCTAACATAATTACCTTTTGCTATTTTTTTGGTGAATTGATGTAATATGAGCGGTTTTGGACTGTGATTTATGTAGGTTTGAAATGATTGTGAAGAGTTTGTCTGAACTCAATAATAAGAAACGGGATTTGAAGAGTCTATATACTTTTTGTTTTCAAGCTATATTTATCTGCAACTTCTGTTTGAGAGGTTTTGAACTCTACAGTTCTTTATAAATTTATTTTGTACTTGCAGGCATTACCTAGTATGCAATTACTTCATTAAACAGTGTTCTTGCCCAGGGAATGAATGTAAAGAAAAAACATGAAGTGAGTCTTTGGATTATCATATTTTTATAATAGCCTTATTTATGAGTTTACAAGAGGTCATCTTGGACCTAAGGTTTTAAACAAGCAAATTTTGAGTCCTAGATACATTTTCTCTTGCATCAAGAAATTCATTGGTCTTCAATATCTCAGATGGAAAGAATTTTATGTGTTCGGTAGAGGTTCTTTCTGTTGTTGTAAAATCTGATTCATGAGACAGTGTGAGAGCGCATGCCATTGTTGATGTTGGTCTTTGTGGTCGGTATAGCGTCATTTTCTTTTGCCAAGGTTTTGTTAGGCAAGATCTTTGAACACAGGTTTGTAATTGGCACATTGAGGACATTGCATGGGTAAAAGTAATTATCTTCGTTCGGATCCTAAGTATAGAGTGATAGTTGCCTGATAGTAACAGAAGAATAAATGAGAACAAGGTGAGTTGGTTAAGACAACTGGATATCTATTTAGTCATTTACACTTACAATTTATCAAGGGGAGAGTGGTTAGGTTCGGGGTTTAAATAGGCTGGAGCAAGCAATATAGGAGAGAGCCATTTAGGAATTTCAGTGTGAGAACTGAGCAAAGGTTTTGTCTTAAAGAGAAACCCTTGGAAGAGAATTCTTGATCCTATCCTCAATCTTAAATAAAATTATTTATTTCTTGATCCTTTTGTTTGCTTATTGAAAAAAAAGTAATATTCTTTTGTCAATTTTTACTTTTGTGTGGAGTATTATTTTACGCTCTATTTTTACTTTTTAGGGGTATCTTTCACAAGTACTCGCCTTTCAATATCAGCATCCTGTCATTGCAATTGATGCATGTTCTCATCATGGGATGGTCACTAATGCACGGGCTGAGCAATTAAGAAGCACTATATCGTCACGGATGGTAAAATCTGGGTATGTTCTTCATATAATGCATAAGCTGATTTGGATTTTCTTTCTGTTGCTTTAAAGGTAAGCAATAGAATGGATGCTGATGCCTTATTGTAAACATATATGACTGATGCCAATTCTAATATATCTATATTCCATATATTGTTATATCAGGTTGCTTCTCAAGCTGTTTATTCTTTGCATAAGACTTCAACAAGAGATGTAAGTCAGTGGTAACTTCAATTCTAATTTTTTAAGCATAAACCAATTTCACTGAGAAGCTTAGTTTTCTTACAACCACCATGTTTCATTTTCCTCATTTTGGCCCTTTTTTTATTTAATGCATAAGCATGACTTTGCTTTCATACCATGGACTCGTTTTTTTTTCATTGCAACATGTGAAACGTGCAGCCTTGCGGGATTTCAATGCTAGCAATGCTGAAGTTCTCTGTGAGGTGACTGATATACTTACACAGTTTCCTTTTTCTTATAGTTCACATCAGTTAGTCTCATCTTTAGATATTGATTTCTTGTATGTGCTACATTTATCACTATTAGGTAATTTGAAAAATATGAAGTTTACAAAGTCATTATATCATCATTTCCTTTTTAATTTTTACTGTTTTTAGAGAAAAACATGTTCCTGCTGTTAAGGAAAAAGACTTATGTATTATACTTTTAATTTGATTTGACTACTATAACACTTGGTGACAAGAAAAATGTGAATGTGAACAGGAAGCATCAGAGTCATGGGGTTTATCTGTGAGCTTTCTCAGCATAATATTGCTACCAATAGTTGGAAATGCAGCTGAACATGCAGGAGCTATCATATTTGCTTTCAAGAACAAGTTGGTTTGAATTTCAATGGTTTTATGAAAATTCCATATACTTCATATTTATTTGAAACTAACCTAATGATGTTACACCAGGATATATCATTGGGTGTTGCTTTGGGTTCAGCTACTCAAATTAGCATGTCGTGGTAAGAATTCATTATCTACGATCTCATTTAGCTTTGTTGTTGAATTAATGAAAGCTTATTATAACATCAAGTAAATTTGATTACAATATAGGTTCCTCTATGTGTGATTGTTGCTTGGATTATGGGTATAAAAATGGACTTGAATTTGAACCTCCTAGAAACCCACGCAAGCATACACTTCATCTCTCTCTATCATAGATTGGCATAATTTTGGATATACTCTACTTGGAATGTCCTTGGGAATGAATAGTCGTTTTGTCTCTTTATACAAATGGTATTTGTTCAGCATTTATATTTTCTGATATGGGTTTTTCTTTTGATCCATCATATAACCCGCGTTTTTAAACTTGCTTGCTAATGTGGTTATTTTCTTTTCTCCATTTAGGTTTGAGAAGCATTATGGAAAAGAGCTGTTGATTATGTAATTTCTTGAGTTTCAGTTGTATTCTTTGGATTGGTTGTGCATATGGATTCATGTATTACAACATTGTGTGTTGAATGAAGATTCAGACAGACTTTTTAGGTTTAATACTTTAATAACTTAGTATTCTTGCATGTTTTCTTGAGAATCTACATATATGATATATAGTAATTATCTTTCTCAGAGATTTAATTTTTTTTTTTAATTTTTGTTATTTTTGCGACGGATTTGCCACGGATTTGCGATGAAATTCGCGACGACTTTGCCACGGATATTTGCGACGGATTAGCGACGGATTTGCGACGGAAACATTTGCCACGGAAATTCCGTGGCAAACGATTTGCGACGAGCGTTTTTGCAACCAATTTTTGTCCGTGGCAAATCCGTGGCAAATGTTGTTTTGCCATGGAAATTTGTGCATTTGCCACGGAAATGTCCGTGGCAAATCAGCGATTTTCTTGTAGTGGTTTACGGTTACCCCCTGCAAAATATAAATCGTTTACGGTTACCCCTTGTAGGGGGGTAACCGTAAACAATTTATATTTGCAAGGGGCATTTTAAAACTTTTTATTTTCCAGGGGGGTAAATGGATTATGGTGATATTTGCAAGGGGGTAAATGATATTTAAGCCAAAAAAAAAGCATAACTTCTCAAAATAATGTTATTGCTAATGAGATCAAAAGCAATTCTATGATATAAAATTATTAACCGTTAGCGTTAACACTAACGACAACAATATGAAATAAGAAAATTCATTCTTGTCGAGTAGATTCCCAGGGTCACAATGGACACACTTAAGTACCAAGTCTTTCCTAGCCAGAACTTTTACCAAACAATATGAATTAAAAAAATTGGCTTAATTGCACTTTTGGTCCCCCTATTATCACTCATCCATGATTTTAGTCCCCAAACTTTTTTTTTAGGCGATTTTGGTCCCCTATTTTCTCAATTTCTAAAATGTTGGTCCCTTTGAAAGTTGGTCAACTATGAGGGTGATGTGGAGCTCATTTTTAAATGATGTGGCAAACCATGTTGGAATGCCACATCATCATTTTATTTTAAAAATATATTTTTAATTTGTTAAATAATTTTATTAATAAACAAAATTAAATAGGGGATATACAACGTCCGTCCTCTTCCTCCTCTCCGTCACGCTACTTGCCGCCCCTCCGCTACAAGCTGCACTACTCCTTTGATTAACCTAAATCTCCAAATGCACAAATCCACAATACAAATTCATGATGTACCAAACCAGCACAATAGCAGTTCATGATGTATCAAATTCAAAAATCCCAAATTACAATCTCCGTTCAATCAACAAATTCACAAATTAAAACTAGAACATCAAATTAGAACCAATTCGTTATGTGGCTATGTGGTTGCTGATTTCCATCTCAGAATGGATTTTCGTAAGCTTAGTTAGAGTATTTGGTGATGGAGAATAACAATAGATCTTGAGATAATAGCGGCACAAATTATAGGATAGAAGTGTGGCGAGTCGAGAGAGCGCGAGAGAGATCGGAGCGAGGAACAGGGAGTAATGGTGTTTGTTTGTTTTTTATGAGTTGTCACTTAACAAATAGCGAGGCGGGGTGGCGGCCGGGAGCGCGATGGAACAGCGCGGCGGTGAAGCGGTGGAGAGGTGCGGCAATGTCGGGACGGTGGGAAAGCGTCGTTGTTGCTTCTAGATTTTTTAAATTTTTTTTATTAAAAAAATTATTTAACAAATTAAAAATTTATTTTTAAAATAAAATGATGATGTGGCATTCCAACATGGTTTTCCACATCATTTAAATGAGCTCCACATCACCCTTATAGTTGACCAATTTTTAAAGGGACCAACATTTTAAAAATTGAGAAAATAGGGGGACCAAAATCGCCAAAAAAAAAGTTGGGGGACTAAAATCGTGGATGAGTGATAATAGGGGGACCAAAAGTGCAATTAAGCCAAAAAATTCATTCTTGTAGAGATGATTATTCTCTTTCCGTAGAATTATTATTGAGATAATAATTCTCTTTCTATAAGACAGTATAGAGAAAATTATTCTCTTTCTAATTATATATAGAGAAAGTTGTTCTCTTTCCGTCGATAAATACTATAGAGAAGGTCATTCTCTTTCCATTGATAAATAGTATAGAGAAACTTATTCTCTTTCTTTAGGAGTATTTCTTTAGCTATTTTATCTCTTTCTTTTTGTTCAGCTGTTTCAGTGAGCACTTGAGTGTCATTCTTTGGCAACGTTTGTTTTTCAAATTAATAAATAATATTGCCATTGTTTGAATTGACAATCGTGAAAACCAAATGATCACAGACAAGCAGAATCATAGCCAGTAATGTCTTCGGTAGTCATGGTTAAATTTCGAAACGTCTTAAAATTGTTGTTTTTTGAGTTTCAGAAAATTATTTCGGAAAATCAATCCATCGAAGAAATTATTGGGTTGAGTCGCAGACTAGGTCGCTCTCTTTAAGACGTTTCGTGGCACTGTTCAAAATTGTGCAGGCTAGTTATCAACCACGACGTCCCCGGGATAAAACAGCCCAGTCAAAACTGTTACGAAATATCATTGCACAGTGAAATTTCGCTCAAGAAATACACCTTCATATTATGGTCCGAAGACCACTCAAATATGGTACGATGACCACTTTAATATGGTACGAAGACCACTCTAATTTAAGAAGAAAGAAACTGGAGGGAGAAGAGAAACTTGAGGAGAAAACTCTTGATCGTCAAGTTTCGGTGTAATTTGAAAACTGAGTGAAGGTCTCTATTTATAAGAGAGTTTAGTGACTTGGTGAGCAAGTAGTGGTTGGATAAGAATTCACAACGGCCAAAAAAAAACGGCTCTGTATAACGGCTCTTTAACTGTTCAATGTATCTAGTCATTATTCAACGTATCTGGTCACTACTTATTACGCAAGTCAAGGATATGACCGTTGGCTGCTTGGTGATCAAGCCACATGTTAAACATGTGCTTTAATTGAGAAACGCACAAAAATAAAAATAAAAAAATAATTTTTTCGAAAAAATAATTACACCACTCAGCCCAAGCCCAGGCCCAGACTCGTAGAGCCGATCCGTCCATACTGACGACGGGCGTGTGGTGGTCAATTTGTGTGTGTTCTCTCCCTTCATAAAATTGGGTACCTTTTAGGACACACCCAAAGGTATCAATCTCCACACTTATAAACACTCTTATAGTGTCTACTCTTTCCTAGGTGGAACTTCCCAATTTTTTCAATTCACCAACCAGTTCCAACAGAGGTCATTGTTCAATTTAAAACTAGAGGGAAGGTGTGTGATATTTGACCAAAACTTAAGAGAGGTGAGTGTAATTTCCCCTTATTAGAATCATGGTTGTTGTCACTACAAATATAGAAGAATGGAGTGAGACCGTGAATCTGATTCTCTTGATCCAGTTCAGCTAGTTAGATTAATGGAGCATACAAATTGTTTTTTTCATCATTAATTCTGATATGGTTTTATTCTATTCTAGTTAGGCAAAACCAAATGAGAGTAAGGAAAAAGCAGCATACCCTTTTGAGCAGAATCCGAGATTAATAGATTTCCAAAATCTAAGAGAGGGCGCTTCAGCATAAAGCATGATTCTCTGGTTTTATTCGGTTTTGGTTCTATATATCTAATATTTGTAATGTTTCAGGAATAACTAAAGAAGCACAATAGTGAGGTTGGAACATCTCATTCAACTCAAAATTCACAAAGTCAAATGGCTTGGAAGGATGACATATATTCAAAAGTAAAAGGACCTGAAAAAAGAAGACGTGTGCATTGTATAGGAAATATTCCTAAACCACAGAAAGAGAAAGTTGTTTTGTCTCTGAAAATCAAGAGTTACGCAATAAAGTTAAGCAAATAGAAAACGTTATGACAAATGTATTGACATTGAATCAAAATCGATTTGCTGGAGAAGATGTGAATGACATTATTGAGGCAAGCAAGACGGATATTATATTTTACTCCTCAAGTTTTAATGAATAAAGTATGGATAAACTTCATACACCGAGTATGTAAGTTGTATTTTTTTTTAATTTTCAATAGGTTACAGATACTTCTAGTTCCCCTGGCCAAATGAATTCTCCAAGTTCAGACACTAATGAAGCTATCGGTGCTAATAAAGATTAGAAGCTAATTTTGGTTGTCAGACTAGACTTACAAATTAATCGTATGCAATCTTATGTTTTTGTTACTTTGGAGATTATTGTAAGGCTTTTTTACATTTTTTTGAATGTCAAGGTGATACTCTTAGATTGATATTTTAAACTATTTTGTAATTTGACATGGTTGTAAGACTTGATTTTAATTTTCAATATAATTGGAGTTTTATTTTATTGTTTCATAAACATATTTATTTATTTTATAAACATTAATGGTTAGTTACAAAATTATGTAAGTTAAAAAATTATGTAAGTTAAAAAATTATGTATAGAACAAATTAAAATGTTTCCCTAAAATTTTAATCGCGAAAGATATATTCTGTATATCGGAATTAAATGGTTACTAAATCCTTTACAAATGAAATTAATATAGTGGGTATATAGCAAACTAGGAGTGTCACTAAAGCCTATAGCGATAATGATTTAGCTGTGGGTATAGCAAAATAAAATCAGTTATTAACATCTATACCAGCAGAAAGCAAACTGTGGCTATAGGAATAAGGTTGGTCAGTGGCGTATAAACCGTCACTATAAGCTATAGTGACGCCATTTTACCGTGGGTATAGCCCGATAAAGACCACAGGGAAGGCCGTCTGTTGGAATAGGTTTTACGGGCTATACCTGTAACATCCCTAATATCGTTAATTTCAAATTAAGAAATTAACGAGTGATTTATTACTCGAGTAGGTAATAAATCAAGTCACGAATATTAGGTTGTCACTCAAGCTTCTTTAGGTTGTTGGTGACATGTCACAAGTGATTAATAAAGAGGATAGTACATAGTCATCAAGAATCGGACTATGGACTCATATGTAATTCATTTATCGGATTACACATGATTGATTATATATTGTAATTCTTTTTGAATTACTAATTATGGTTTTATAAATGGACCGAGTGATAGGTAAGAGGTCACGGTAACACTACAAGAAAAAGCCTCATTTGCCACCAAAATTAGCCACGGAGCCCTGTCCGTCGCTAATTTGCCACGGATTTGCGACGGCATGTGTAAAAATGGAGAGCGCGAAATTTCTCGCTGGGGTTTGCCACGGATTTGCCACGGACATGTGAAATGCCAAAAATTTGCGACGGAGATGCCGTGGCAAGTCCGTGGAAAACCAATTATGAAAATAAAACACCCATGATAAATCTCTTTTTTCACGTTCTCCTTCACGTTCTCGCTCTCCTCCCTCCTCACCCTCTCGCTCTCCTCCTCACCCTCTCCCTCTCCTCCCTCAAAACGCTCTCGCTCTCCTCCTCACCCTCTCGCTCTCCTCCCTACAACCCGCCTCCCTCACTCTCAATCACCACCACCTCACCTCCATCATTCTCCTCACGACCTCGTAATCACATAACCTCGAGAATCTGCTTTCCTTGCTCTCCTCCCACGACCTCACACATCCTCTCCTCCGTCCTCCACCGCCTCCTCCGTCCTTCACCGCCTCCTCCGTCGATAAGCCACAGCCATCCTCTCCCGTCGCGTCCTCTCTTTCTCCTCTCCCGGTAGCGAACTCGATCCTTCCTCGTGGTTCTGCCTGTTCGCCGCTTCCTCCGGCCGCCACCGTTCTTCTCCGTTGGCTTCTCTACTACGAGTAAGTTTATCGCAAATTTCGATTATTGTCAATCAATCCCAATTTTTTTTCGAGATAAAACCCTAAATCCCTAATTCGTTTTCCCACTTTCCGTGATTTCTTCTCATTCCTTCGTTTTTGAGATAAAACCCTAAATCCCTAATTCGTTTTTGTTTGGATGTCGAGAAAATATTGACAGTACACAATCACACTTTGCTTTTTTGTTTTTCATTTCTTCATGTGACAATTTCTCAGCAACCAAACAAGAGATGAGATGATTCGTAACTTTGATTTTTTCTTTTATGATGTATATTTAAGAGTCTTTCATTTGAATTTCTGTTTGGATCTTTAGGTTTTATTCACTCTGTTTAATCTTATTGCGTTGATTGAGTTCCTTGGCTGCGTTCCTCTGCTGAGAGAGGCTTCCTAGTTCTTACATGCATGAGAAGATATCTCAACTTGTGATTCTTAAACACTACGGTAATTTGATAATTTAACCTCGTTTTGTTGTTGAATAGGACTTCATGCAATGAATTATGTTGAAATATGTTTGGAATTGAAAATTTTGTTGCATAGTAGTAGCTTTTTATTGTTTACATTTAAAAAATGTTTCATTTAGGGAAAGATGGTTGATGCACTAGTAGTCTATTGAATGCAATAATGTTTGGAATTGAAAGTTTGGTTATATAGCAATAATATTTTGTTTTTGTGTTATTGCGTTTAGTTAATTTTTAGACAATATGTTTCATTTAGGGAAAGATGGTTGATGCACTAGTAGTCTATTTAATGCAATAATGTTTTTCAATTCTTTAATGATGGGTTGTCATTTTGTAGAGCCTGGAGAGTTCGGGAGAAGCATTTCAGAGAGAGTCGAGCATGTCCATTGCAGTCCTTTAAAGAATTGGCATTAAAGAAGAGGAAAACTCCAAGTAACTCTCTCTACCTCCTCATAAGTTGCTGTTGATGAAATCTAATTAATATCATTTGTTTTAAATTGAAACTATTCCTAACACTTTCAATTCTTTGTAATGTTAAGGATTTCTCTCGCAACGCGTTTTTCGAGTCTCGCATAGTACTACTTCGGAAAGAGCAAGCAATGGCATATACACGTAGTCTTGTTGCTGGATTCGAGATTGAAAGCATCGATGATCTCGTATATTTTGCAAATGCATTTGGAGCATCACGTTTAAGGTATGTACAAGAAAGATACAACTTACAAGTTCTTACATGGAAACTGTTAAATGGAAACTATACTCAGTTCTTGCCAATGAGTTATTGTTTTCACCATTAGAATTTCCTTAGAAATTGTGATGAGAAAAGAAATCTTACCACTTGTTTCATACAGCATGTTGAACTATCATTAGTTTCTATACCTTATCAGTTATCATTATTCTGATATAGAGTTATTATATTATCCTATATTTATTTCTCTGTTTGGTGAGAATAGAAAAATTGGGGAGCTATTTTATGAAAATCTTGCTTAGCTGGTTTGACCATAGATGTATCAAATTAGTAATCTCTAAGTGTATATTGGAGATTGCATCTTGCTGTTCATAAACATGACTTCATGAGCTTCTCTGAGTTGTTAACTTGTTATGAGAATTGCGAAGAATGAGGGAACCAAATATTGGCCCTGAATATTCATTGATCTATCATATGGTGAAAATCATATCACATAACTATGATGCAGTTTCTGCCCTTTAGTGTTACTATATCCTGCAACTAACACACTGCATTCTATTCTAATATCTGATATCAAGTTCCCTAAGTTCTAAGTTTTAATGCGCTCACACACCGTAATACAATAATTCAATTCAATCTCTGCGTTACTATGCTTTAAGCTCTTACCTCATATTCTATTATATTAATCATGATTTTTTTCTTCATTTTTGATATTTACAGCCTATGGTTCATTCAGCCTCGTTGAAGTATTCACGAATGAGCTTATATCTTGGTATAATTTGATCCATTGTAATTCATTAAGTTAGTTTGTAAAGCGTTGTTCCCCTTTAATTTTCAATGCTCATTCTTTTTCCTTAATGATGATACACTACCTTCTTGATAACAAGATTCCACCTCTATCTTTCTAAATTGCTATTTTTATGGTTGCTAGTATCCTCTCATTCTTTCATCCGGATTATTAGTTGGGCGGCTTGCAATGAATGAACTAAATTACATTTGTAATTTTACATTTTTCTTTCGTGGTTCCCATGTACTATCACCAAGTTTGCATTTCTCGTTTGGCTTCAACTTCCACCTACCACTGTGAGTTACATAAAGACTCTGAATTAGCTTGATTTTATAATGATGGCTCAGAGCCATCTGTAGCGGAAATATATATTTTTTCATTCTCTCATATCTCCCTGTGTTTTTTCTTCTCTCTTTTGCCTTTGGTTCTTATGCCATTTGCCCTTGTACCGGTTCTTCTTTCCTTTTTCTTTCATCATGATTTGATTATCTTATCATATTTCAAAAAAACCTGCAGTTCACCAAGTGTCTAATGGATGTATTAGTTTCTTTGCTACAGTTGAAATTTCATCATTTTCTTTTGCTTGACATGTTTCTTTTTTTCCTATGAAAACATCCAGAAACTAGTTGGTTCGATGAGGACGCTCTTCAGTAAAACAAGAAATCCACAGTTAGGTAAGAGCTACACTAAATAAATACCTAGAACTCATTTTTTCAACTTACCATTTCAAGTATTATACATATCCGTTCTAAGAAAAGCCAATTAACAATGTATTCATTAAGATCTAAAAATAAGTGCTGTCAGACATTTAGTACTCTATTACTAGCTTCACTTGTTTAACAACATTTTTCCCTTCTGTCTGAATATTCTGTTTAATTTGCTCTAACATCTGTCGTACACTACGGTGTTCACTTTTAACGTTATATTTGTTCTTTGTTAGCTAGAATGAATTAGATATTGCCAAATTGTCTTTGAGGAGAAATACTTCATTAGTTTGGTTGTTCCTCTATAACCCTGACTCCTTTATCAAGGAATGCCTTGGCATTACTTGATAGTTGATACTTGTAGTAAGGAATTGTGTGTGACATTCAGTAGCAACTTGGTTGAAGATAACAAATTCACTTTTAACTGACATGTTTTTATCTTATTTCTTCCTCCTCCACTGGAAGGTCCTTTGCTTTCTGAAGGTTGAAAAAGCGGTTATTCCCGCAATTGCTGAACTCATGCATTCATGGATAACGCTTTTTGGCTTCACACATCTTGAGGAATCACTCAAGCAAGAAATGAAGTTGCTGAATATGTTAGTCTTCCCTGGTATAGATATGTTGCGTGCTAGTAGTGGGGCAAGGAAAATATGATGGCAAAGCAAAGCTACAGCAGCAGTGTTGATCTTCGTTTTTTTTCTTTCTTTTAATTGTTCAAATTACTATTTCAATATCGTAAAATTACTTGTGCTCTCCATAACTTTTACTTTTCTTATTCTCGCGAGTCCGAGAGAAAACAATTAATGGAGAAAATGCTTATATTAGCACCAAAATGGCGGATGGGTCGATATGTCTTCATCATCTCATGGAAGTGATGATACTAGTTCAGATTCTGCCAATGAGATGAATGATGAGTGTAGCAATGCTTCTCAAGATGCTTAGGGTATACATTCAACAGATTTTGAGAATCTGTAGTTGATATTATGTCCTTAATTGATGACTTTAAATTATGGATAAGTTTGAATTTGAATTCTCTGTATTGGACAACTTAGATAATTTGTTGCGAAATTGATAGCATTTTCCTAATTGATCTTTTTTTATTTTGAGTACATCAAAAATTTTATGTAAGCTTGCTTTGAATAGTGCATGATAACCCAATTTGTGAAGAAGTTGGAGTAGTAGGAAACTACTGCTCCATTTTTTTTTTTTTTTTTAAAAAAAATTTGCGACGGGTTTGCCACGGATTTGCCACGGAAATTTGCCACGGCTTTGCGACGGAAATTTGCCACGGATTTGCGACGGAAAAATTTGCCACGGATTTGCGACGGAAAAATTTGCCACGGAAATTCAGTGGCAAACGATTTGCGACGAGCGTTTTTGCCACCAATTTTTGTCCGTGGCAAATCCGTGACAAATGTTGTTTTGCCACGGAAATTTGTGCATTTGCCACGGAAATGTCCGTGGCAAATCAGCGATTTTCTTGTAGTGTAAGACTCACTGAGACAAGTTGTCTCACCCTACAAATGTTGTTGTTTTTCAGAGAAACAGGGAAAGAAGATCCTTTATGGCTCGAGTGGATGGAGAGCTCGAGAAGGAAATTGAAGATGTAGGTATTCTAGTTTTACTTATGTTTACCCTTGTTATCGTTGTATTCGATGTATATAACTTGAATTTATTCTAAGTTATGTATCGTTTCCGCTATTCTTGTAAAGATTGTAAATCTAAGCAGGAAATGTATCTCTGATGTATGCTAAATAGGTACACTTTAGTATTTCTACTAGATAGAAATATGAGGGTGTTACAATACCCACGGTTTTTAGACCTTTACCCACAGAATTTTGTCGTCGCTATATGTCAAATTTCTTGTACCGGCCCTTTTTTTGGTCTAATGGAAAAAAGGATTTAGTTGGAACAAAATTATTAACCTAATAGATTCATTCAAAATTATTAACCTAATAGCTAGATTCATTCAATATAGGTGTAAAGAAAACAAAAGATCCAATAGGACAAATCCTAATACCAAATCACAATTCTGTTTATGATAAATTATTATTACAAAAGAATGAAAAATACAAAATATATAATACTCGATCATAAATAAAAACCTATGTATATACATACGTAGTCGTATACTCGACACATATCATATATATGTGAATTGATTAATTTCAAAGAAGTAGAAGTAGAGAGGCAGTTGTTTTTTTTATCGGTGGCACTAAGCGTTATTATTAACAAAGAAAGAAGGGAAAAAACTGCTTATCAAAAAAAATTTAAGTCAGCGGAATTTGAGGAATAATTGGAGAGAGATGTCACGTGAGGCTATAAAAGGATATTCCATCAGATTTTATCTTAAGGTTAATATTCAATCCTCTCACCTCTCACAATAAACTTCCTCTCATAATATACATCCCCTATATATATATATATATATATATACATTCTGTATAAACAAACCCAAAAAAAAATAATTAGAAATTCTCATCTACAAAATGAAACATACAAACCCGGAGAAGAACATAAAGAAAAGAACGAACCCAAGTGGCGATCTCTATGGTATGGCGTGAGTATAGTTTATGTAACTAAATAGACTATTTAGTTACCATCACTAAAAGGGCAGTTTGGGCAACTACAAATTAATACAAACATAATTTCACAAATTAAATAAATTTTGGATTTCCTAGTTATTAGCCATTAAATATTGACACCAATCATAAAATCAAAACGTGCTAAATTAGTGCCCCAAAAATAGGAAGGAGAGAACCGAAACAAAAGAAACGCTGAAAACGTTTCAAAATCAAAAGAAAGAAAACCCAGAGAAAGTTAACGAAGGAGAAACCCAGAAAACCGATTCGCAGAAGAACTTCATCCAACCGTGAAATCGTTCAGAACCAGATCAACAGAAGCTTGAAGACGACTAGGATTTCAACCCAAACCAAGAAGAAGAAGCGAGGTCGCTCTGTTTAAATGTATTGGCTACAAACAATCCGAAATCTAAAAATCGTTATAAACACCTATCTCTATCCACTTTGTTGTGGATAGTGCATAAATAACCAATGTTGTTTGATATTGTGGTAATTAGTATATAAATAACCAAAGTACCGAATTCAAGTGGTTAGAAAGAACTAACCGATGCTAAGTAAATTTGTGGTTAGATGCAACCTTGTCATTGCACTTTTTAATTTTTGAACTTTATCCAAATTTCGATTTCTAATCTGACCACAAATTTTGACTTCAATAAAAAAACAAGTTTTGTACTTTTTAATAGTGTCTTATACTCTGATAATGATGAATTAATTTTGGTGTTCATAATGGATATCTCAAGAGAAAATGATTGTTAGAATAGTCTAAATAGATTAGAAATGCATGACAAGGCTTGACCTTCTTATAGTTTCTGTTGAGTATATTGCTAAGTCCCCATGACTCAAAAACAATGCAATTCGGAAGGTTTTTTCATCCAAGCAATTAAGAGAAAACAATGCCATAAATAATGAAATGGTTTTTTCATTAAAGCATTAAATGAAATGTTTTTTTATCATTCATTCGGTTTTCATTAAAGCATTAAATCCAAAAACAATGGCATAAAAATTCTTCGGTATTATTATTTTTAATAAAAATTATCTACTTAATATAATTAACAATATGAACGTATATATATATACTGCTTTTTAATAACACCCATTGGATCTCATTTGAAAACTAAATGAGAGATCCAATGGTTACAATCAATTTAATGATGTTGTTTTAGTGATCTAATCCGCCCACCTACCAGTACCAGTATATAGTTGTAGAACTTGCAGTGAAGTTATGATGCATAAAGCTGCTGAATCCCTTCAATATCATCATTAGCAAGTTCCACCTTCCTAGTCCGCACAGTAATCGTAGGGTACATAATAGCCTCCTCAACAGACGAATGTCCCAAACCTAAAAGGTGACCTATCTCATGAACCGCAACGGATTCCAAATCCACTGCATTCGAAAGCAAAGACTCTGTCACATCATCGTTAATTACCCAATCTTCTGATTTATCCAAATGGAACCTCCCGTTAGTTGGTGCAAATGCATGTGCTAGCGTCCCTAAAACACCATCAAATTCTTCCCCATCACCATGGTCCCCACTATAAAACCCTATTTTGATATCCGCAGTGTTAAACGACGTTGTTTCGCGGAACGTTATTGTTATTACTTCTGACCAACGACCGAACGCGTTTGCGAAAACTTGCTTTGTTGCGTCGTCAAGATTTTCATCAGGATCAAATGCGTAGGTTAGTTCCTCTGTTCCTTCCGGCCACCGTGGTTGGTCAGGGAAGAAAGAGTAATGTGCGACGGTGTGAAAATGTGTGTCGTTTGTGTTTGACTTGCCGAAGTTCATTTTGGTGGTGCCGTTGATAATATCGGCAACACCACAACGTGGACGGACGAGTTGGTTCATTGTAGCGTCGTCGAGTTCGCCGGTGATGTTGAGATTAAAGTTTTTCTGATAGGCACGGACAGCGGATTCTAAGGCATCGTCGAAGTCGTCTGTGAAATTCGACGGTGGCGCGTTGGGGAAGTAACTAAAATGGTTGAAGTAGTTTTTGAGTTTGGAGAGACCATCATATGTTTTGCCAGGACGACAACCTGTCAAGTTTCGGTACGTGTCCCACGTGCCCGGTGGCGCGTGGTTTGACATCCACGTGGGGATTGAAGAAGCATTGGGAAAAAATCGAGCAGAAACTGAAGGTAATGTGATCATAAGTGTTATTATTGCGAAGGACAAGAAGAGAGTTCTCATCTTTTGTTTGTGAAGGTGATGGTTTTGAAGATATATTTGTAAGTATGAGTATTGTGATTTATGAAGCAATGGACAAAGATTTGTATCTAAATATATAAGATGTGAAATGTGAACTTTGGAGTCTTGGTCAAAAAAGTTATTTTATGTTGATGTGCGTTTAAAAGTTCTGTGTCATGAATGATTCGTGCGAAAGGGTAAGGAACCTGGAGGAAGGAGGATGCGCCATCGTTAGAAGCTTCAAAGTTTTGGCATAGTGCTGTTTGCTGAGGACATGGTTTTTAATAATTATACAATAGTTAAATCCAGGGACTGTTAAATATAATTAAACGGTGAGGCCTAGGTTGCCCTTAGATATACTATGGGTAATTTACCTTAACCACTTAAAAACTGACACATGGATTCCACTAACTTTTGTCACATACATTTATATTTTTTGGTTTACAAGTTAATACTATATATTTATATTATTTACACTTTCACCCTAATTTTAATAAATGCACATTTAGTGAGTTATTCTTAGCCATGATTTTAGTGTTGTCTTCCTCTCTTTGTTATTAATCGATATGTTGGAAATATGCAACCTGGATCAGATTTAAAGAATCTGCATGTTTATATATATTTAATAAAATAAAATAGAGTACGGTAATATCGATTTTAATTTCTATCAATAATTTTGCTTCAAAAAAAAAAAAATAATTATAAAGTACGGCAATATCGATTTTAAATTTTGAAACATGACATAATAATCTATATTTAACCAAAAAATTTCTTTCTATAAGTATTCTACCTTATTTTTATAAGAATCGTTAACAATATAATTAAAAAACAATTCTTTTATTAGATAGAAAACTAATTAATTGTTTTATGTTACAAATTTAATTTATTTTTTAATTTTATTTAAATATATATTCTGTAACACTAACCATGGATGAATCAATGTAATATCGTGTGAACTAAGGTTCACTTACACCCAAATTCAATTGATAAAAGATGATTCATGTATCACATTGGTAACAAGGATTCACTTGTTGTGGAGGATTTCATGTACCACTATGAACTAGACATCATTCAAAGGTCCATTCATCAACCATGGATTACTCAATGTATCATCGTGTGAACTAGGGTTCACTTACCATCAGATTCGACTGATCAAAGATGATTCCACTATGTGTTTTGTTCAATCGTTTCGTGACTCGAATTCGATCGGATGATCACCTAGAACCCCTGATTTCCTTGGTCGTTCGTTTGAATTCTCTCATTAACCATTACCCCACTCCAATGATTCATTCACTGTGGAAGATTTCATGTACCATTGTGAACTCAACATCACTTATCGTTCACTTACCACTCCGACCACGCCAACCACCACCTCCCACCGCCAACCACCACTCCGACCACCTTCAACCACCACTTTAAGGGTGGGCAAACAAGCGCGCCTACGACCTATATGTAGGTCCACCACTGCCGTGGCCACCAAAGCTTCCGAACGTAAATCGGTCTTGAAGAAAGAAAGCCATGGAGCTAAATAGATTGAATAAATATTTGTGATTTTGTAGTGACTAAACAAAATGGATTCAATAGATATTGGTGATTTGGTGGTGACCAGAACTAAACGATTCAATAGATATATATGGTTCTAAAAACATGAAGAAGCGAAGACAAAAGTAAATTTTGATTTTTAAAAAGCGTTAGGATTAGGCGTGGGAGGATGGTAAACTAGTCTAAACTACTTACGATTGAGGAAAAATTTACAACCCTAAAATACTCCAAAATTTTCCGAACCCTAAAATACTCCAAAACACACTATTTAGCATCACACTTTATGTATTTTGTCACATAATTAATTTTTTTAACCATATCGATTGTTGAGGAATGAGCTTGGCTTATTTTAATCTGTTAAATTTTTTGAACCATAAAGTATCTAAAAACACACTACTTAGTATCGTACTTTATGTATTTTGTAATGAAATAAATTTTTAGAGAGTGATAATGTTACAAAATACCGTATAAAGTATGGTAATAATGATTACATTTTTTTACTAAAAGTCGCTTAATAAAAAAGTCAAAAATTCTTGGGGCTTTTACCCCGCTTAATACCAAAAAAAGTCAAAAATTCCTTCAAAAAAGTCAAAATTGACACTAAAGTCACTGTACATTCAATTTCCTTTAAATTTAAAGATTATTGATAGACATATTAGTAATTAAAAATAGAGATTAATGTATCTTTTAATTATTTTGTTAGAAATATATTAATTAAAAACAATAGAATAGTACAAGAATAATACGCTTCTTTTATTAAGAGTTAGGAAGGCAGTTCTTTTATTTACGTTGGAGTGGAGTTGCGAATTGATGTAGTGGAAGTTTTTTTAATAAAAAAGGACTTAGGAAATATAAATGAATGGACAAAAGCATTTATTAACTTTGGGGTTAATGTGCAAATAATATAAATATATAGTATAAACTGTAAACTAAATAATAAGAATACATTTATGTGATAATGTTAGTGGAATCCATGTGTCAGCTTTTAAGTGGATAAGGTAAATTACCCACATTCTATCCAAGGGCAACCAAGAATTTACCTAATTAAACCAAGATGGCTATGTTTGAGTTTGACGCTTTCACTTGAGATAAATAATTTAATTCTAATGTTAAGGAGCATTAGTTTATTTTCTAATACATTGATTATTTTTAATTATGTTCATCTAAATAAAATTATTTTAATGTTAGGAGAACAAAAGTAGAGCGTGGTACATTTGGACAGGTCGTCTAACAACATGTGCAAGACGTGCTTCCGCACAAGGCCCAACCTCAAAAAAAAAAAATTTAGAGTCCCAAAAATTAAAACTAACACATAACCCATAATTATCGGCAGCTTAAAATAGTCTGAAGTTTTGTATCTTTATAATTATTGGTGAGCACTCAATACAATATGAGACTTGGTTGATGAATTTGTTTCAAAAACTGCTCAAAGGATGACTCTTTTTAAGCAACTAGAAAGTTGATATTATTTTGAGATTATATCAAAATATTATTTACAATTTATTTAATAATTAGTTTACAGTTTTTGGTGATTTATTTGATTTTTAAAAAATTTGGGACCCAAATTTTAAGATTTGCCCAGGCCCCCAATTTATTTGAGACAGCCCTGCATTTGGATTCTTGGCTTTTGGTACGTAGAGCCTTGACTCAGTATGAAATAAAATATATAAAAACCTATTTTGGGGTTGGTAAGTTGGTTAAATCAATTGTTTCAAAAAAAGAAAGTTGGTTAAATCAAGTGTAGTTTAGTTCAACAAGACCCATTTGCAGGTTCTATTGGAGTTTAGTGATTTGAACATGTTACACTTGACCATGTCGAAATGCCATCATCCGTCCAATACAGGTTAGCAGCAGTGGCAGACCTATACGTATTTTAGGGGTTCAATTTCCAATACGGGTTAGCAGGCAGTGGCGGACCAGACCTACCAAGGGTTTACTTGAACCCCTGAAAAATTAAAATTAGCATAGATATTGTTCCGGAATGGGCCAAAAGCCCAATTCATCATAAAAGCGATCATCACTTAACGCTGGGCCAGACCCAACATCGAAGGTCTGAATCCCGACCAACACGATATATGGATCAACGATTCAGATTAAACCGCTGCATCCAACAACGCACATCGAATCCCTTCCTCTATAAATAGAGCCGCACCCTTCCATTTTCAAGTACGTTAACGTTCTCATTCTTTGCATACCCTATACTCTGCCTCCTCCCTTTCAACACATTTTCAGGTACGTAGCCCAACGACGGAGGGTACACAGCGGTGAGAAGGCCGAGGCCGCAGCTAAGGCCATCGCCGACCTAATCTCAGTTGGTTTCGTAAAAGAAGTAATATACACCACGTGGCTTTCCAACATCGTGTTGGTCAAAAAGAATAACATCGATAAATGGAGGATGTGTGTGGACTACACCGACCTCAACAAAGCGTGCCCCAAAGACGCGTTCCCGGTCCCCAGTATCGATAAACTTGTCGACAATGCATCCGACTACCGCCTCCTCTCCTTCTTGGACGCCTACTCCGGCTACAATCAGATTGCGATGAATCCAACAGACTAGGAGAAAACAGTTTTCATGACCGACCAAGGTAATTGCTACTACAGAGTCATGCCTTTCGGCCTTAAGAACGCGGGGGCCCCCTACCAACGGATGATGAACAAAGTTTTTCACAACCAGATCGACAGGGTTGTTAAAGTCTACCTCGATGGTATGATTATGAAAAGTAAGGCGGACGAGGGGCATCTAGCCGACCTCCAAGAAATCTTTGCCGAAGCTAGGAAAAAATAACCTCATGTTCAACCCTGAGAAATGCATTTTCGGTGTCAGAGCATGAAAATTCCTCAGATTCTGGGTTTAGGGGAAACCCTTTATCTATACCTAATCGTAGCCGAGGAGACTGTCAATGCAGTTTTGATTCGAGAAACAGAGACCTGACAACGGCCAGTATACTTTGTGAGCAAAGTACTACAAGGAGCCGAATCTAGGTATCAGAAGATAGAAAAGGTAGCTAAAAGACTGAGACCAGACTTCGTGGCGCATCAGATCGTTGTAAGAATGGACCAGCCTATCCGGCAAGTTCTACATCGACCCGACCTGGTGGAGAGAATTAGTAAATGGGTCGCTGAATTGTCCGAATTCGGGATCAAGTACGAGGCTCGATCTGCCCTCAAAGCCCAAGTATTGACTGAATTCGTCGCCGAAATGACACTGACTCCCACTGTCTCCGGTTCCTTGCTGTGGACAGTGCTTCAAATTCCAAAGGCAGCGGTACAGACTCATCCTCGAGAATTCTGAGGGATTCGTGATCCAAGTCTCGCTCAATTTTTCTTTCACCACTTCAAACATTCAGGCAGAATACGAAGCATGTATTGTCGGCTGAAATTAGCTCTGGACTTCGAGGCGAAGATCATCGAACTGAATACCAACTCACTACTTGTAGTCTCCCAGGTCAAAAAACATTTGTTACAAAAGACCCAATATTGCAACAGTACTTGCCTCAAGTACGGGAACTACTCAAATGATTTGATGAAGTGGAGCTGAAACACGTACCTCGGTCTGAGAATGCCCGAGCTGATGTCATAGCCAAGCTGGCCAGTACAAAACCTACTCGAAATCTCCGAAGCATCATTCAAGAAACTTTGGTTAAACCCAACGTCGATTTCGCCCCAGTTTCGATGTCAGATATTCATGTGATTACTGAAGCGGAAGGGTGGATGCAACCCATCTGAAACTACATTGAAGCTGGTATTGAGCTAGCCGGTGCAAAAGAGGCCACAGCAGTACGACGAAGAGCGGCATCTTACTTTGTTGTCGATGGCCAACTTTTTAGATGGGGTTTCTCCTCTCCCATGTTGAAATGTGTTGAAGGGGAGGAGGCAAAGTATTTACTCACGAAAATACATGAGGGCATTTGTGGATAACACCTCGGAGCTCGAGCATTGGCAAAGAAGGCCCTTAAGGCTAGATATTACTGGCCCAACATGGTAAAAGACGCTGCCGACCTAGTAAGGAAGTGTGACACTTGTCAACGATATGTTGACGTTAATAATACCCCTCTAGCCGAACTCGCTTCTTTATCGGCTCCATGGTCGTTCTCCCAGTGGGGAATAGATCTTCTCGGCCCCTTTCCAATGGCCCGAGTGGAGTCAATTAAGTATGTCATAGTGGTAGTTGACTACTTCACCAAGTGGATTGAGACGGATCCCCTCACTGAGATCACTGCCAAGAATTGCATCAAGTTCGTCAAAAAGAACATCCTGACCAAGTTCGGGATACCAGTCATCATTACTGACAACGTGTTTGCTGGTGTTTTTAGCAAACAATCACTAGTTTTCAATATCGAGACTGTGAGATCAAACTAGAAAATCTCTTTGACGATTGCCATTGAGTTTTGTGTCTTTCACGTACGTAAGAACAGTAAATAGTAGAGAGAAACGGATTGAAAGTAAAATACAAGCAATAAATGCAACGAAGGTAAAAGGAAAGTAAAACTTTGCATTAAATGAAGAAAGAAAAATGGTTCACCAACACGTACAAAGTATCTGTTTCACTCGTGTTTCGCTTTGGCTTGGAAGTTGAGTTTCTCGAGTTCTTGTAAAATGTGGTGACCACGATTCTCTATTACAAAAGAGTATTTATACTCATAGGACATGATCGTGGGGAAAGAGTAATCGCCTCCTAAAACTACGGAGAGAGTAACCGCCACTAACTAACTGCTGCTCCGCACGTTTCGACTAACCCGTTGTCAACCGCTTGACGAAGTGTTGAGCCCATCTCTGTCGAAGTGTTGGGTCTTCTCTTGTCGAAGGTTTCTTGCATTACTTGCTTCATAGCTTTGAGAGCTAAGCTTGTCGAAGCTTACTTGCACTCCTTGCACTTGTATACCTTTCCTGTCGAATTCATGGTGCATTGACTTGAATATTGACCTATGGCCCACAGAACAATATTAAATGTGTAGTCAACCCCATTTAAAGCTTCATTTAATGTAATCATCGAAATTACGAGGTAACAGATTGCCCCCAAAAATGCTTTTTCGGAATAAGGAAAGGAGTTAAGAAAATGCATTTTTGAATATCGTGTAATGGTCACTTTTACCGCCTTTTGCACTTCAACAGTGGTCGAAAAGACAGTCATCATTACTTGCGCAGGTAAAACGAACCGTTTCATTGGCACACGTCGCATATATGGTGTCGAAGTCAACAACTTGAAACCAATTTCAGCAGCAAAATCTACCATTTTTCGATCGGTAAAAATAAAGACACTTGGTCCGTAGTAATGGTTTCGGGATTCCATATCGTAAATGATATGGTTTTGAATAAACCTTATTATCGCTTCTTGATCAACGTTGGCTAAAGGTATTGCCTCTACCCATTTAGTAAAGTAATCAATTCCTACCAGATGTACCGTGGCCTTTCGACGAAGTTGGTTTTATTTCTCCAATTACATCTAGAGCCCAACCTCTAAATGGCCAAGGTTTCACTATAGAATGCAATTCGTTTGCGTGTACATCTTTGGATTCCAAAGATGTCTTTGCATTCTTGGCGACCTTTAGCAAACTCTATGCAATCTTTTAAAATGGTTGGCAAGACATTCCTTGTCCAAATAACAACCATTTCATTTTATGGCCTACTTGATGTGAGCCACATGCTCCACCATGTGTATCGAAAACCGCTAAGTATGCCTCGTTTTCACTAAGGCATTTTAACAAGACTCCTTCAGGAGTTTGTTTGAACAACTCATTTCCGACTAACACATAGCTTAGAGCTCTATACTTCACTTTTTTATTAGTGTTTCCTGTAGGATTTTGCAAATACTCTACAATAGGCTTACGCCAATCATCATCAGTGATATTGTCAATAGCAAAAATTTCTGCTAAGTCAATATCATAAAAATGTGGCGTTTTTACGCTGTGCTTCATTTGCATTTATTGCCCCCCCAATTTTTGGTGTTGACAATAACGTCGAAGGAATAGTATTATAAAGAGAGTCTTCTGAGATTAGTTTATCTTTTATCTCAATTAACTCTTCTAGGCTTTGCTTTGATACTTTGTAGCCTGAGGCAATTTGTGCCAATTCATTCGCCACGTGATTTTCAATTCGCAGTAAATGTTCTAGGTGTACAAATGTAAACCTTTTTAGCAAAGCGTTAGCAATGACGAAATATTTAATAAGGTGTTCATTAATACATTTGTATTCTTTTGTCAATTGTTTGACAACTAGTTGAGAGTCACCTTTACTTCGACATTAGTTGCCCCCATTCGAGCGAAATTTTGAGGCCCACTATTAAAGCCTCATACTCAGCTTCATTATTGGAGCAAGAGTTTCGAATTTTAAATTTATACTTCGTTGGAATGTTTTCTGGAGAAATAATTAATATTCCAATACCCACTCCATTTTTATGGCTTGAGCCGTCGAAGTATAGTTTCCAAGGACGTATGTCCAACGAATGTATTTCATGTTCGACAACAGAGTGGTCCACTATGAAATCAGCAACCACTTGTCCTTTGATTGATTTAAGGGGCTGATACGTTAAGTTGTATTCTAACAAAGCTAAAGCCCATTTGCCAATTCGACTATGTAACATTGGTTTTGACAACATATGTTTAATAACATCAAAGTGCGAATAAACATAAACATCTGCTGACTTTATATACTGCTTCAATTTCGTACAAGAGAAATACAAGCAAAGGCATAACTTTTCTATTGGACTATACCTTGTTTCAGCATCAATCAAAACCCTACTAAGGTAATAAATGGGTCTTTCGACACCATTATCATCCTCTTGTGCTAACATGCTACCTATTGTGTTATCGTGTCGCTATATACAATTTTAGCAATTTGTTTCTAATAACATGCAATAGAATTGGTGGTTTGACTAAATAAGACTTAATTGCATCAAAAGCTTCTTGATGAACTTGCTCCCACTTGAATTCATCTTCTTTCTTCAGTCTCAACAATGGCGAAAAAGCTTGTGTTTTGCCACTTAGATTTGAAATAAATCTTCGAAGAAAATTGATTTTTCCCAGCAGTGACTGAAGTTCTTTCTTGGTCGAAGGAGCCTTCGTTTCCATAATTGCTTTAGTCTTATTTTGGTTGATCTCTATGCCTTTCTTGTGTACTACAAAACTCAAGAATTCACCTGCACGTACACAGAAAGCACATTTGGTTGGATTCATTTTCAATCCATATTTCCTCATTCGTTCAAAAGAACGTCGAAGATGGTCTAAATGACCAATTTCTGAGGATGACTTAACCACCACATCATCTATGTATATTTGCATAAAATCATCAATAAAGTCATGAAACATAGAATTCATTGCTCTTTGGTAGGTGGCACCAGCATTTTTTAACCCAAAAGGCATTACTACCCATTCATAAACACCTAATGCTCCTGGACATCGAAAAGTCAAGTTTTACACGTCCTCTTCAAAGAATAAAAATTTGATTATACCCTCGAGTAGCCATCTAGCATAATCGAGATAATCGAATCCTGCTTCTGAATCTATTAGCATTTCTGCTCCGGGCAAGCGTATTCATCTTTAGGTGTTGCATTATTTAGATCCCTAAAGTCTTACGCAAACTCTAAGTTTTCCATTTTTCTTCATTCTTGGGACAATATTAGCTAACCAATCGACATACTGGCAAGTTCGATGAATTTGCTCTTGAACAGCCTTTCGATTTCTTCTTTGATCTTAGCCAATATTGGAGGAGCAAATCTTCTTGGATCTTCTTGGTGTTTGCTTTACTGGTTTCTTCCCTGGTCGAATAGGTATTTGTAGTTCCACCACTTCTCGACTCAGACCAGGCATTTCGTTGTACTCCCAAGCAAAGCAATCTTTGAACTCCTGCAGAAGTGAAATAACTTGGGTTTTGAAGGCAGCATCAAGATGTGCACTAATATATGTTGGCCTTTTGACTAGGCCATCTCCCAAATCCACTTCTTCCACTGGATCTTGAGATTGCATGCGCTTTGTCGAATCTTTAGGGTCTTTTTCAAAACCCAATGGTTCGTCATCATAAATGCAGTCAAGCTTGTCATCTATGACTTCACCATTTTCTTCAGATGAAGGCATGGCTTCGACATCCATTATTTGTTGATTTATTTCGGCTTCCAAAGCCGTTTTTATTTTAGTTTCGGCCATATAGGCCGTAATTCTATCCCAAGCATTGGGTACTGACATCTAAAACCTTCTAAGAGTCAGTATTCCATCCTGTTGGGGGTAGAACACCCTCAGGATAGACACTTCCATCTTCTATCGCTTCCCTTTCCCAAACAAAACCATGTGTTGGGTATAGTCGAACAGAGGAAAGCACATTGTCAGATGATATGTATGCCTGACTAGAAGATGTGCATGGCGCAATATTCGCCATTTGTTTTTCAAAATTCTCCTTGGTGACATTGTTGACATCAGCAAGGAAGTAGCTTTGGTCTGCTTCGACATATTCTACCAGACCATCATCCTTCCACATCACCAATTTCTGGTGTAGGCTTGAAGGCACAGCGCCTACTCCATGAATCCACTCTCTGCCAAGGAGCATGTTATAGCTTGCCTTGGAGGCTATGACAAAGAACATGGTGGTTCTCTTGACAGTACCTACCACCACCTCCACTTCGACGGCCCCCAAAGACCGGCCGGATTTGCCCTCATAATTAGTTAACACAATGTTATGAGGCTTTAAGTTCGTGTCGAACATCCCTATGGTTTTTAGCATTGCTTGAGGCATCAAGTTAACAACAGCGCCTCCATCTACCAAGATCTTGTTGATGCCTACGCCATTGACTTTGGCTTGGACATACAGAGGCTTCAAATGATGCTGCATGCCTTCGTTTGGCCTCTCAAAAGTGGCCATTTGTTCTTCGACACAGCCGTTGTTCATTACATAGTAACAAAGCCAAGCTTGTGGTTAGCCATATCCTCGCAAGTTTTCTTCGACATCATTTGGGGATCGTGATGACGCCATATTCGCTGGGTAGAATAGACACTACATTGCAAATGACATCGAAACTAGCTTCAGAGTCTTCAAAATCTGAAGTTACATCCTCATCCATGTCGAAGTCAGCACTTTTCTTCCTCAATGATGGCAGTGGAGGAAAGATTCTTTCCATCGCAGGCCTCCTTGGTTCCTCTATTACAATAGATTTACCTTGGCCTTATTTCCAACCTTTACTTGGTTGGGGCACCTATGTTCACTTTCGCTGCTCCCACGGCTCTGAGAGGTCATATTCTTAGCCGCTTTTGAACTTCCCCGGCGTCTTCTCGTCGAGAACAAGTCTTGCCTTCTTCTTCGAGCTACCGATAACGACGCCATTGGGTCTTGGTCATGGGATTCTTCCTTTATAATTATTCTTATAATTATATTTCGCACCTCCCTCGTATTTGGTTTGACTGTTTCGTTTAAAGACGTGACCAAAGACTCCTATAATGTTTACACCCAAAGATGTATCCATTTTTCATTTTGGAGGTTTGCTCTTGGAACAAATGGCTTGGCCGACGACCGACAAAGACAAACTCCTTCTTGGTCGCGCTCTTACCAGTGATCGTGGGCTTGCTTGTTGAAGGTCCGTTCAACCCTTGACCTTATAAGGAAGGTCCCCTTTTGAAGCTAAGATTTGGTTTTTTCTCCGCCACTTCCTTTTTAGAGGTCAGTCGAACTTGGCAAAGATTCGACACTTTTAGCCGCTTCCTTGTCGAATACAAAGACTACATCCGGGGCATAACATTACCTCGAGTTCTTCACTTGCACCTATTAAGGAAGTCTATTAATTCCTCTTCACTTTGGGGTACACGAATTAATCGTACATTCTCTTCATACTCCTCCCGAGTAAGCTCTTGCACAAAGATCACCCTTCTCGCACTACACTTTTGATCTTGTCTGCCGAAGGCCCAACAGAAGCTTAGAGAGCCTCGCCATCTTCACATCTACCATGCTTATGTTCATTTCCATCGGCCTGCGTACATTGCCTCTCGCTCGATGGAGTGGACCGAATCAATCTGCATGGGAGCTTTGTTCTTTTCTCACGAATTTTAGTCTCCTTCTTCGATTGCCTTACAACTATGTCCCCAGAAAAGTACACAACAGTCGGTTGTATGTCCCAAAAAATTATGAAACTTACAATAACCCTTTTTCTTCCTCTGCTCGAGAGGAGGAACTTTCGTGCCATTTGGCACTATGATTTGGCCATCGATTACTAACAAATCAAATATTTCATCACATTTAGTAACATCAAAAGTGTATGTTTTAGGCACGAATCTATCGCTTTTAGGCTCTACAGATTTATTCCCATTTGCGAGCCTTAATAATTTACAAGCATAAGGAGGACCAAAGCTTAAGTTCACCACATCTATTTCCTCAGTTCGACATCACTAAATGCGAAGTCGAATTCCTCATCGACATAGGCTATTTTCTCTTTCTTATGAAACCCAACCGAGTTTTCTTTTTTTATTGAACTTATTCACTCTAGCCTTTTCCTCTTTAAGCCTTTCAACTTGTCGAACTCTATCGGCTAATTGGGCCATATCTCTCAAATGAGAGGTATCCAATTTCTTTCTAATTGAATAATCAAGGCCACTGCGCAGCCATTTCGACAAGCTCATGCTCAGTACTTGTGTGAAACACCTAGCCTTTAATAGCCTAAATCTATTCAGATAATCATTGATAGCTTAGTGCACTTTACGTCGAACACCGCCAATTCTTTAAGATCGATCTTCGATCGCCCATATAAAATCAAGCTCATGAAAAGCCTTTTCCAATTGCCCCCATGTGTACATGGATCACGGGGTAAAGTGGTAAACCACGTAAAGGCATTCTTAGTTAGAGAATTTGGAAAATATTTCATTTTCAAACTCTCATTTTGGGCTATATCTCCCGCCTCGACCATGTAGCGAGCAATATGTTCGACAAGAGATTCATTGGTATCACCCCAAATTTAGTAAATTTAGGAATTTTCCAACCTCTTGGCAATTTCTCGCTGCAATACATATTCACACAAAGGTGATATGAAATTAGGCCTATGTAAACCTACGTTAAGGCCATTCTGTGCCATTATGGTTTCTACCAAATTGGCTATGTTATCTTGAGCGCAAACGTTATTCCGCTGCACTTGTCGAACAACCTCATCGGCGTTACGGTTTCGATGCACCATAACTACTTCGGGACATGGTTTCCATCCTTGTTGTTCGCCCACAACCGCTGGAGCTTCGATAAGAATCGATCTCTCGTGGGGTATTAGGCGCATTATTCCCACCATTGGGTAATTGCCTATTATTCCCGTAGGCGCCCCAAAGAAATCGCTATCCTACCCATTTGGTTTGCTAACATCCGTAACTTGTATTGGTATTCAATCAACGGATTGAAAATGCAGTACCAATTTGTTGGGTGAGCATATTAACCATATCATGATTGCTCTCGTCCACTTGCCGCCTTAATGCCAACAAGGACGCATTGGTTAATCGCAAGAGGATTTCGACCCAGTGTGCTTCGTAAGACACATGAGAGAGGAAAAGGTCGAAACGCGTGTGGCATTCCAAAGAGGCATGCCATATACACCAAAAGGGTATGGTGGTAGACTCATGTTCGGAAACGTGTCTCTAAACTGCTCCTGTTGCCATATAAGGACTAGAAGGAAGTCCTATACTTTGTGGCAAAGACATAGATTGTGTCGACCCAACATTGGTCATCGACATCGTGGGAACGGTTATTGATGTTACCGGGCCATTGTCCTCGTAACATTTCCAATCACCGACACTTGTAGAGTCTACGGTTGTTCCTTTCCCTCGTGATACCACGGGGTTAGAACTAGAGGCATTGTTAGAATTGGTACGTGCCATTCTACCACTCCTCAAGTGCATACAAATACACACACTTATAGAAACAACACAAAGTTAATGGCAAAGGTCCCACCGGCCAATTTGTTTGTTTGGTGTTTTTAGCAAACAATCACTAGTTTTCAATATCGAGATCGTGAGATCAAACTAGAAAATCTCTTTGACGATTGCCATTGAGTTTTGTGTCTTTCACGTGCGTAAGAACAAAGAAATAGTAGAGAGAAACGGATTGAAAGTAAAATACAAGCAATAAATGCAACGAAGGTAAAAGGAAAGTAAAACTTTGCATTAAATGAAGAAAGAAAATGGTTCACCAACACGCATAAAGTATCTGCTTTCACTCGTGTTTCGCTTTGGCTTGGAAGTTGAGTTTCTCGAGTTCTTGTAAAATGTGGTGACCCTGATTCTCTATTACAAAAGAGTATTTATACTCATAGGACATGATCGTGGGGTAAAGAGTAATCGCCTCCTAAAACTACGGAGAGTAACCGCCACTAATCACGATTCGCACGCTTTCGACTAACCCGTTGTCAACCGCTTGACGAAGTGTTGAGCCAGCTACTGTCCGAAGTGTTGGGTCTTCTCTTGTCGAAGGTTTCTTGCATTACTTGCTTCATAGCTTTGAGAGCTAAGCTTGTCGAAGCTTACTTGCACTCCTTGCACTTGTATACCTTTCCTGTCGAATTCATGGTGCATTGACTTGAATATTGACCTATGGCCCACAGAACAATATTAAATGTGAAGTCAACCCCATTTAAAGCTTCATTTAATGTACTGTCGAAATTCTGAGGTAACACAACGGAACGCAGTTCGCCGACAAAGGATTTTGAAAGCTATTAAAAGATCTAAATATAAGGCAACACTTCCCTTCCGTAGAGCATCCTCAGACTAACAGACAGGCCGAGGCAGCCAATAGAGTATAATGCTCAAGGGATTGAAGAAAAGTTTGAAAACGGCAAAAGGGGCTTGGCCCGATGAACTACCATATGTCCTATGGGCGTATCGGACAAGGCCGCATTCCACTACCGAGGAAACTCCCTTCAGATTAACGTACGACACCGAGGCCGTCATTCTTGTGGAAGTCGACGAATCCACATGGAGAACGATGTACCCCCTCAACAGGGAGGAAAATGACAAGGCCACAAAAGAAGAGCTCGACTTAATTAGTCCAGGAGGTCCGAGACAAAGCACACTTGGTTGAGACTTTCGTCAAGGCACAGATTGCAAGGCACTATAATCAGAAAGTCATCATTCGAGAGTTCAACGTTGGAGACCTCGTTCTCAGGCGTGCCGATGTAAGCAACAAAAACGCGCGAGAAGGCAAACTTGCGCCTAATTGAGAAGGACCCTATCGAGTTGTATCTAAGACCGATAAAGGAGATTTCCAACTAGAAACTCTATCTAAGGAGCTGATCCCCAGAACATGGAATGCGGAAAAGCTTAGAATATATTACAGTTGATCCAACAATCTCTCATCCACTAAATTTAACAAGATCGGACTATTCATGTCCTTCTTAAATAAAAGTACTCTTTCAAAATATTTATGTTTTCCTAGTATACAGGATCATAGGCGACGCTAGCTGCCAACATAAAACAACGCCCCTCTCTCCTAAATTCGACCTGAGATGGCTACTCCGCCGATGACAGTATGAGGCGAGGCCGGCAAAGAACGAGGCAAACATCATTCTTGACTCCGAGTTTAGATGCTCAGTCATGAAACGCGGAGAAAGTCTACAGCAACTTCAACACTTTCGCTTCGCACGAGCTAGCCTCCTCTTTGGCCCAACTTAAATTCTAAGTCAGGGACTGGAGGAAGAAGTCTCGAGCGGCTACGACACCTTCTCTTTGAGTACACGCCTCCTCCCAAACTCTGAGCTTCAATGCTCAGTTCGGGACCGAGGAAGAAGTCCATAGCGGCTTCAACCCCTCTTGACTTCGAGTTTATATGCTCACTCAAGTTCCTCTTGACTCCGAACTTAAATGCTCAGCAGAGATCCAATTGACTCCAAGCTTAATTGTTCAGTCAAGATTCACTTGACTCAAAGCTTAAATGCTCAGTCAAGGTCCAGCAGAAGGGCCCACAACGGTCCTGGAATCAAACTCCAAGAAGTCAATGGAAACCCAAGGTAAGCAAGACACGCAAAAAGGTGAGGGGAAATAAGCTCTTCTGAGTCCGAGATAGCAGACAAGTCGAGCTCATCCCTGGCAGCACAACCTCGACTTGGGGGGCCACTACTTCGGACTGGGTCAAAAGCCCAATTCATCATAAAAGCGATCATCACTTAACGTTGGGCCAGGCCCAACATCGAAGGTCTGAATCCCGGCCAACACGAGACATGGATCAACGATCCGGATTAAACCGCTGCATCCAACGACGCGCATCAAATCCCTTCCTCTATAAATAGAGTCACACCCCCTCCATTTTCAGGTACGTTCTCATTCTTTGCAGACCTCTCCATTTCCCTTGCTGACTTAGGCATCGGAGTGTCTGCAGGTACCACCCTCTAGCGAGTTCAAGCAAGCAACATCGGCGCATCTGAACTACATCTTCAGTCATCCAAAGCACATCTCCAAATACCCCGGGTCTAATCTTCATCCGAGATCCAGGTACTGAACAAATATTCACTAGTACAAAATCTGCTTTAAGAAGCACTATTAGGAGTCGGTTGTTTAAGGAACCGATTCCAAATGCATACACGGTGGCAATTTTGCAATTAAACGGAAGTTTTAGAGATTTTTGACACATATGGAATCGGTTATTTAAGGAACCGATTCATAATGTATCTGGAGATAGACCTTTGGAATCGGTCTTTTATACATAACCGATTCGTAAAGTTATTTTAGCAAAAAAAAGGCTAAAAGTTTCACGCGGGCTTTCTCGCGCTCACACTCTCCCTTTCTCACTTTCACGCGGCCTTCATCTCGCTCAATCTCACTTTCACGACTCTCCCTTTCTCACACTCACGCGGCCTTCATCTCGCTCAATCTCACCTCCATCACGCCATTGGCTCGCTCTCGGTCTATCTCGGCCTCCATCTCTCGTCGTGTTTCGTCGCGCTGCCTTTTCGGCTTCCGACGAGCCTCCATCTCGCGGCTTCTAGGGTTTTCTTTAAAGAGTGAGTTCTTTCTCTCAGTATTGGGTTTTCTTTAGTATGTATTCATTCTATTTTTACATGGATTGTTTGATTTTATAGGAGCAGCTGTTCTAGGGTTTTCTTTAGTCCATATGGTTTTATAATTTATATGCACAGGGTGTTCTAGGATTGTTTGATTTTATAGAGCAAATTGTATGGTTTTATAATTTTCCTATTTCAGTTTCTTGTGTTAAACTTTTGAAGAACTTTAATTTATATGCACAGGTGTTGGAATTCAACCAATTGTCCGAAATCTTCCTCCGTAACTTGGGAATCTTCGCGATTGAAAGACCGTAAGCCTTCATATGATATTACTTGTATGCATTGATCTTTAGTAGTAGTGATTGATTATTTAGTGCATGTTCTATGCCTTCAATTTCTTTTTCCATGTTGTTGCGCAGCTTCTTTCCTCCAACCTTTTCAATCGGAGAGTTGCCTACAACATTTGCTAAGCTCACTAAATTGAAGCAATTGTAAGTTTCTTACTTAAATTAATATTTTTTTTAAAGCAACTTGTATTAATTAATGTTAAGACTGCATTGTTATTCAACTGTTGGATTGATAGTTACTTCTCTATTTGTTGCTTACCCTCCAATAATGCAATGAATTGGTGATACCAATTTTCTCGTGCAATATACCTAACTTTATACAGGGCTGGATAAATCTTGAATTGTTGTGAGATTCTTTTTCTCCTTTTCTGTCACGAAATTTAGTTCTAGAGTATTGGGTTTTGATTTTGTGATTCTTTTTGATCTCATTGTAGACATCTCCGATTCGGCCCATATGTATTAAGAGGTTTAACTTTTGATAAAGCAAGATACAACACTTTATTGAGGTAAGTAGTGCTAGTAAGTAATATGAAGCTAATTCTATATTTTGGAAAATTAGGTAAAAGAAATATAACAAAGTGAGAAGACAACGCAAGAAGCTAAACAAAGAGTAGACTAGAGAAAATAAAATACTTTTTATTGATTTTTGGTGCCTTAAATTGTCTCCATGTGACTACATATATAATAACTGATAATAGATAAAGGATTAACTTTATCTAAATATTAGATAGATAGATTCATGAGTTTGAGCAGATATATAAATATAAACTATAGTTTGAGCAATCGTTAGTAGTAAACAAGCTGCTAAATTGAGAGGTAAAACTAGTTTGATCCCTTTGATTTTTGAGCTAGCATCTCATTGTATTCCTCTCTCAGAGTGTTATATTTCTTGCACAAGGTATTGAAACTTCCCATTTGCTCATGATCAGTGATCTCCTTTGTTTTACTTTGCATGTTATTCTATGTATAATTAATGTACTATGAAGTCTCAGAAAGTCCAAACTCGTATGATAATGAGCACAAATTCTGTGTGCTTCGGGTGCCCATCATCACCATGATGATGCATGGGCATCAACATTTAGAGAAGGAAGCTAATAGTAAGACATAGTTAATGTTGAATTTTTTAACCTTTGTATTGTTTACTTGCAGGAGGGTTATCAACAATCGAGGAGGTGTCAGAATTGAGAAGCCCACTTTCTATCAAGCCCACCCAATGATGTTTTACTTTGTTCCAAACAAAATTGTTTGGTGCCCATCGCGCACCAACCCGCTTTGAATTGGGACACGCGGATCCTCTATGACCCGTTATACTTAATGTGTATTCGTTTGTTGCCTCCGCGAGAAAAAAACAAGAAGCTTCTCTCTCTCTCTTCTTGAAACCCTTCTCTCTTCTCTCTTCTCTCTTCTTCTCTCTCGCCGGAACCTAGCTCACTCTGCTCTCACTCGGTGATTGAAGCTCGATTGAGCTCGATTTCAGTCTCTATGATGATCGTTGGTGATGATGAAGTAAAACCCCTCTGGTTTTACTCTGAACCAAACACCTGAGACCACCAGAAATCACTTCTCACTTTACGATATTCTGCAAACCCTAGATTGCTTCGATCTGCTTGATTTCTTTACACAGATCGGTGATTCTTCTTCCTTTAAGGTAGAATCACCTTTCCTTTACAGTATTTCTTTGATTTACCTTTGGTTTGTCACAGATTGCAGAAACCCTAACTTTGGTATTTCTGTTTGCAGGTGAAGAACTCACAATCGGTTTCTCAAAGAGTCAAGAAAGGTAATTTCACACGCCTTGTGCTCTTAATTTCCTTTCTCTGAACTGAATAGATGAAAACCCTAAGTTCTTGTTCTTTCCTTTGCATGAACTGTTGAGTTTCACCTCTGAAACTCAACCCAGAATTATTCCCTCACACTTACACTTTCAAGAACACCTCTCACAGGTACTTTCCTTCCTTTCACTTCTTATTCCTTTCCCTTCTAGTTTCAGTCACTGAAACCCTATTTTCTAACAGTGTTTCCCTTGTTCTTTGCGAGGTAATCACCTTGATTCTTCCCCTTGAACCCAGAATTACTGAAAGAGAGTTGAAGTTCTTGGAGCTTACGTAAACAGGAAGTAGTGTAACAGTATATTAGAATTGAATGCTTAGAGTAAATTGAAAACTGTAAAATCTATTCATTTGTTGTAAGTATTTTTTCTATGTACAATGTTTATATACTGTGTTGAATTAGCTGTTAGATGGTTGTTAGTTAGGCTAACAACCAAGTTTGTTATTAACAAACTAGACTAGTCGGTTAGAGTTAGTTAGTAACTCTAACTGCCCAAAACAGTTTGTTATAACTGCTATAGGCTGTTTTAACTTAAGCTAGGATTTTGATTACAACCTCAATACCCTACCTTAATCAAAACAACTTAAGCAACCTAAGGCAGACAACCCCTACCTTAAGTTCAGCTAGATCTAAGCTAAAAAAACTAAGGCAATAAAAATAAAACAGACAACCCCCCCACAGTAGGCCAGAAACTTAGAGTCTAAGACAAGCCCTTAGACATAGCTTTTTAAGTCATTTCCTTCCTTGAGATTTAGAAAGATATGACATTTAATTGCCTTCTTAGCTTAGAAAATAATTCACCTTTTAGAGCCTTGGTGAAAATATCAGCAATCTGTTCACTAGTAGGAACAAAGTCTAAGACAAGCTTACCTCTAGAGACTTGGTCTCTGATATAGTGAAACTTAGTTTCTATGTGCTTTGTCCTACCATGGGAGATGGGATTTTTAGCCAAACTTATAGCTGACTTGTTATCCATATAGAGCTTTATAGGTTCAGATAGGTCTATGCAGATTTCCTTTAGGAGAGTTTCAAGCCAAGCTGCTTGGGTAGCAGCATGGCATGCAGAAATGTATTCTGCTTCACAGGATGACAGAGCCACTATGGCTTGCTTCTTAGAACTCCAAGATATAGCTGCTCCTTGGAATAGAAAGACATATCCACTAGTGCTCCTTCTGTCCACTTTATCTCCGCACCAATCTGAATCTGAGTATCCAATTAGAATGCTCTTCCCTTTAGCCCTGTCATTTGGAAAAAACAGACCATAATTAGTGGTGCCCTTTATGTACCTTAAAATACGTTTAGCTGCATTTAAGTGTATTTGCATAGGACAGTTCATAAATCTACTAGTTAAACCAGTAGCATATAAAATATCAGGTCTGCTATGACATAGATATCTTAGAGACCCCACAATTTGTCTAAAGTAAGTTTCATCAACTTTAGTGCCCTCTTCTTCTTCCTTCTTAGTTAAGTTTCCCTCTGCTGGGTTAATTGCAGCATTGCAATTATCCAGCTCAAACCTTTTTAAGACCTCAGTGGCATATTTTTGTTGATGTAACACAATTCCTTCTTTGACCCTTAGGAATTCTAACCCAAGGAAATAGGTTAGTTTTCCCCGGATCGATCATTTCAAACTCCTCTTTCATAGCTTGTTTGAAATTAGCTATTTCCTTATCACAGCTTCCAGTTACAAGTAGATCGTCCACATATAGGCACACAATCAGTAAGTAAGAGTTAATGTCACCTTTGACATAGACTCCATACTCAGCAGTACACCTAGTAAAGCCTTTCTGAACAAAGAATCCATCTATTCTCTTGTTCCAGCCCTGTGTGCTGCTTAAGTCCATAGAGCGCCTTATGCAAGTGATATACATAGTCTTCCTTGCCCTTTTCCACAAATCCGGAGGTTGGTTTATATAAACCGTCTCCTCAAGGGCCCATTTAAGAAAGCAGATTTCACATCTAAGTGGTACATTTCCCACCTCTCTACTACAAGCTAGTGCAATCACAAATTTTTATAGTCTCATGTCTAGCAACCCAGGGGCAAAAACTTCATGAAGTCTATGCCTGCTTTTTGCTTTGAAAACCTCGTGCCACCAACCTTGCCTTGTACTTAACTATGTTACCACTAGGATCAAGCTTTAGTTTAAACACCCACTTTACACTAATAGCTCTTTCCCTTAGGTAACTTAGTTAAGGTCCAAGTCCGGTTCTTCTCAATGGATTTTAGTTCCTCTAGCATAGCTACCTTCCACTCTTTCTTCTTAAGAGCTTCAATGTAGTCTAGAGGTTCGAGAATGCTATCATAGCAAAATGAATGATATCTCCATCATCATTCACCTCATCATCCCTTACTAGATCATAGTCAGCCAACCTACTAGGTAGATTCCTGACCCTAGCAGCTCTAATAGGGTTATTAGCAATCACAGCCTCTTGTTGAGCCACTTCAGGTGAGTTTGGCTCAACAAGCTGTTCCTCAACTTGCACATCACCTCCAATAGGTTCCTCATCACTGTCTTCATCATCAACACCTTGATGATGTTCTGGTAACACTGTGTTACCTTCCTCATTCACATTAGGATCAGTGGAACTTGCTTGTTCCTTCTTATCCCAATCCCAAGCCTCATCCTCAAGTATAGTAACATCCCTGGATATCTCAAGCTTGCCAGTCATAGGATCAACTAGCCTATAAGCACCAGTAGGGTGATAGCCCACTAGCACCATAGGTTTACTTTTGTCCTCTAACTTCTTCCTTTTAGCATCAGGTATATGTCCATAGGTTAGTGATCCAAATACCCTTAGATGTGTGACACTAGGCTTATCCCACCCACATTTCCTCGGTACCTTATCATCTAGGCCTCTAGTAGGACATCTGTTCAAGAGATATAATAAAGCAGTGATACCGCTTCACCCCATAGGTCTTTTTTGGAAGGTGTTTTAGTTTCATCATACTTACGCCATGTCCAGAATTGTTCTGTTCCTTCTCTCTGCAACTCCATTATGCTGTGGAGTGTAGGGAGAAGTAACCTCATGAACAATTCCTTGACCTGTACAGAAGCTTTCAAATTCTTTTGAAGTGTATTCACCTCCTCCATCAGACCTTAGGATCTTAAGCATGTTTCCACTCTGTTTTTCTACCATGGCCTTAAACTCTTTGAACTTAGTTAAAGCCTCACACTTTGTTTTGATCAGATAGACCCAAATTTTCCTTGAAAACTCATCAATGAAAGATAAAAAATATTTGTTCCCTCCTTTTGAAATCACATCAAATGGGCCACATATGTCTGTGTAAACAACTTGAAGAAGATGTTTGGACCTTAATTTTAAATCTGTCTTAAACATCTTCCTTGGTTGTTTACCCAATGATATAAGTGGTACACACACTATTAGGTTTCTCAATCTTAGGTAGACCCTTCACTAGGCCTTTAGAACTAAGATTTAGAAGACTCTTATAGTTTAGGTGCCCATATCTCCTATGCCATAGAACACTTTCAAGATCAGTGGTAGCACTTAGGCATTCTGCCTCTATAGTGCTAATGCTGGTCTTGAAAGTTCTGTTCTTAGCTAGTTGAGAAGTCAACACTAGTTTATCCTTTTTATCAAAAACTTTGAGTTTTAAATCCTTCATAATGACAGAAAATCCTCCTCTACAAGTTTCCACCTAGACTAAGTAGGTTACAACTCATACCGAACATAGTAGACATTATGTATGGTGACTATTTGACCATCCTCTTTCTTGATGAGAATATTCCCATACCGTGCTTGAAGGGACTGTCATTTGCACACCTAATAGTAGTTCTCTTGTGAGGGTTGAAATCCACCACCACTCTTTATTTCTGTCAAGTGGTTAGAACAGTGCGAGTCCAAATACCGATTTACACAATCTTTGGTTCCATCACTCTTAGTTACTATTAGTGCAATATAGTCCTTATTTTTCTTAAGTTCAATATTAGTTACCTTAGCATACGCCTAGTTTTAGGTTTAGGTTCATCACATATGGCACTAAACACTACTTTGGCTATCGAATCGTAATCCTCTTTTGCAACATTTGCTTCTATTTCGATTTAGGTTTTCTAGTTGGGCATTCAGTAGCATAATACCCGTATTTGTCACACCTATAGCATTGAACTTTAGATTTATCCTTTTTCTTAGAATCAGTCTTATTCTTAGAATTAGATTTAGACTTAGGCTTACTTTTACTAGAGTTAGGTTTAGAGGATGACTTCATCATTACACAGCTTTGAACCCTTCTTACCCTTGCCTTTTTGTGAAGAAGGCGTTATCATCATCATCACTGCTTCTCCATTACAGTTGAGTCTCATCTCTTTAGCCTCAAGTCCGCTCTGAGCTGCTCCACCTTTAAGTCCTCTTGCTTGAGTGTGTCTTCCAACCCATTGACACACACATAGTACTTCTTGGTCGATGATCTTAAGATTTTCCCGCACACATCTTCATCGCTTAATGTTAGGCCATTTAGATTCATAGCATTAGTAATTTTCTTTACACGCCACAATAGGTCACAACATCCTCATCACTTTTCATCTTAAGGGTCTCATCATCGAGCCTTAAGAGCTTCCAACTTCTCTTTTCTAGCTTCAAAGAGCCCTATTGTAATACTTAATCAAGAGTGTCCCAAGCCTTCTTGGAACTCTTGATTCCTCTAATCTGTCAAAATTCTTGTCATCTAATCCAATATGGATTAGATGCGGTGCCTTCTCCATCCTCTGGACTTCATCCTCATATTTGGTTTTGTCCTCATCAGTAGAGGTAGCTGTAAGTGGTGTAACACCATCTTTAACTACCTTCAGGACACCTTGGCACCCAAACACTGCCTCCATTTGATGGCACCACCTATCCCAGTTTTTACCGGTTAGGGTAGGCACTTGTGCACCAAAACTTGCATGTGATTGAATGTTGTTGCTCATTGTGAATTTTCTGTTCTGCAGCACTTCCTTTCACACACACACACAGTTAGACAGAAAAAACACAATAGAGAAAGAAACTTTAAAGAAAGTAAAAGAATAGAGTAGAGATCAGATAATTTTGCCCTGGATCGTTTTATAGCTCTGATACCATGTTGAATTTTTTAACCTTTGTATTGTTTACTTGCAGGAGGGTATCAACAACTGAGGGGAGGTGCTGTAATTGAGAAGCCCAGCTTCTATCAAGCCCAGCCCAATGATGTTTTACTTTGTTCCAAACAAAATTGTTTGGTGCCCACTGCGCACCCGAACCCGCTTTGAATTGGGACACGCGGATCCTCTATGACCCGTTATACTTAATGTGTATTCGTTTGTTGCCTCCGCCAGAAAAACAAGAAGCTTCTCTCTCTTCTTCTTGAAACCCTTCTCTCTTCTCTCTTCTCTTCTTCTCTCTCGCCGGAAACCTAGCTCACTCAGTGCTCTCACTCTGGTGATTGAAGCTCTGATTGAGCTCGATTTCAGGTCTATGATGATCGTTGGTGATGATGAAGTAAAACCCCTCTGGTTTTACTCTGAACCAAACACCTGAGACCACCAGAAATCACTTCTCACTTTACGATATTCTGCAAACCCTAGATTGCTTCGATCTGCTTGATTTCTTTACACAGATCGGTGATTCTTCTTCCTTTAAGGTAGAATCACCTTTCCTTTACAGTATTTCTTTGATTTACCTTTGGTTTGTCACAGATTGCAGAAACCCTAACTTTGGTATTTCTGTTTGCAGGTGAAGAACTCACAATCGGTTTCCTCAGTAGTCAAGAAAGGTAATTTCACACGCCTTGTGCTCTTAATTTCCTTTCTCTGAACTGAATAGATGAAAACCCTAATTTCTTGTTCTTTCCTTTGCATGAACTGTTGAGTTTCACCTCTGAAACTCAACCCAGAATTATTCCCTCACACTTACACTTTCAAGAACACCTCTCACAGGTACTTTCCTTCCTTTCACTTCTTATTCCTTTCCCTTCTAGTTTCAGTCATCTGAAACCCTATTTTTTCTAACAAAGTTTTCCTTGTTCTTTGCGAGGTAATCACCTTGATTCTTCCCTTGAACCTGCATTACGAAAGAGAGTTGAAGTTCTTGGAGCTTACGTAAACAGGAAGTAGTGTAACAGTATATTAGAATTGAATGCTTAGAGTAAATTGAAAACTGTAAAATCTATTCATTTGTTGTAAGTATTTTTTCTATGTACAATGTTTATATACTGTGCTGAATTAGCTGTTAGATGGTTGTTAGTTAGGCTAACAACCAAGTTTGTTATTAACAAACTAGACTAGTCGGTTAGAGTTAGTTAGTAACTCTAACTGCCCAAAACAGTTTGTTATAACTGCTATAGGCTGTTTTAACTTAAGCTAGGATTTTGATTACAACCTCAATAGTTAAATCGAAGAGATTTGGGAACTTGATTACACTAAATTTAAAGTGCCCATTTTTAAATGTAAATGGGTAAACAACAACGGTGGTGTACGTACTGACGAAATGGGATATACACTAGTAGACTTTGACAAGGTAGGTCATAAGAATGACCCTTTCATCATGGCTGACCATGCAAAACAAGTTTTCTATATCAAGGATCCTTCTAACAAAAACTGGTGGGTGGTCCTACAAGGAAAAATAGGTAATGATGAAAATGAAGATACAACTCTTGCAATTTCAGAGACACCTTTCGTAGCACAAGTGCCTACTTTAATGGATGATAACGAAGTTGACGATGTACATGCCACTTTCATGATGATCATAATGAAGGGATTTTATGCGATGAAGTTTTGATTAACCCATGAACAAGTATGGGTACATATATTTGGTTATTTAAATCATATTTATACTTGGTTATCTTATTCTTTGGTTATCTAGTTCATTTTTATACATGGTTATTTGATTAATATTTATATTTGTTTATCTAATACATATTTATACTTGCTTATCTGATGATATTTGTATTTGGTTATTTATATTTGTGTTTTTACCTATGTTCAACAGATATCATGGGTGACTCCAACAACGACCTTCCAAAAAAGAAGAGGACTAGGCGATCGACATCATTAAAGTGGTTCCTTGGTAGGCGTCCAGCTGGTCATAGGTATAGAGTCGATTTTTATAGTGAAGGCGACCCAATTGGTCCGTATGATGACAAATTCAAGAGCTATTTAGGGGTGGTTGCGCGGACAAAAGTGAGCATATTGCTGATGGATTGGACAGAAGTGGATTCGGATACAAAGAAGCTTGTTTGGGATCAAGTTTTGGTATGTATATACAATAATGATAGAATTTTTGTGTTAATTCATCTTTACTAAATTCTTGTGCTAATGCCACCTTATTTTTGTGTTAAGGAAATATTTGATGTTCCCGATGATGAGGAATTCAAGGAAAGGTGGTGGGCGTATATAGGTCTTTGTTGGAAACAATTCAAGACAAGACTCACGAACACATATGTCTTTGGTAAGGGGGATAAGACTGGCGAAACAACCCCATTTCACAAGTATAGCAGTATATCTACTGAGACATGGACTGCTTTTGTTAAAAGTCGCCTTACTCCGGAATTTGTGGTATTGTTTTCATTTGTAACAGTCTTGGCAAGCAAAGTTTCTGTAGTTATAAATATGGTAATGATATATTGTCCTCAATGTGATGGTGGGTGTCCTTTGTAACAGGAGAAAAGAGAATCTGCTAAGAAAAGTCAAAGTCATAATAAATACTACCACACAACAGTATGGGACGGTTATAAAAGTTGAAGCAAGATATGAAGGAAGATCAAGTAAAGAAAGTGCGGGAGGAGTCCTGTGATCCCGATTTGGAGGTGGTGCCTAGATCTCCGGAGCGACATGAGTCATGGAAGGTCGCCCATAAAAAGAAGTCTGGTTCTTATGTAACCAAGGAGTCAGAATCAGTTGCATCTAAGATAGTAAGTAAAAATCTCAATTAATCACATTCAACTGACCCCTATTTTAATTTATTTAATTCTAACACGCGAACAAGCATTTGTTGTAGGATGAATTTGTGGATTTGAGAAGCCAAGGATCCTTTGTTCCGAGAGGAAAAATGATATTTTGAGTCTTTGCCATCGGAAAACTCCGACCATCCCGGTGGGTGCTCGGACACCGGAAGAGGCGTTGGGCTAAAAGAATTCTTTGGAGGTGTTTCTCGTGGGGAGTCGAGCCGTTCACAATTTCCAATGGAGATGATGGAATTGTTTGAGAAGAAATTGGAAGAACGAGTTAGGATTGAGGTGGCAAAGGTATATCTGTGTTGCTATGAATAATAGTTATATTTTGAATTGAATTATGTGGAAGCTGCTAGTAGCCCTATTTTGAATTTAATAGATTTCACACCAATGAAGTACTCAACTGATGTGCACTCTACACTACTTGCTGTTAAATGATTATGTGGCTTGTTCAGTTTCCAATATTGTGGCTGATATATATTTGTTTTTTCAATTGGTTTTGACATGCACAAACAAATGGTCACTGCTGGAAATTGCGGTCAAAATGCAAATTGTCCAGTGTTCCTCTCACATAAGCACTCTTGGATCTAAGGGTAGTTGCTCACCATCTCATATGAAGGAGCCAGGTAAAACCGATTGGTGAGAGAGATAGTCGTGAAGGGGTATGATGATGGGAACCTCCAAATAAAATTGGAGCATGAAGATGATTATTGCTATATCTCTTTCGAGAGAACTCAAATGACATGGCTACCGGTGATACCGCCTTGAGTTATCCCACTTGGCTTTATGGTGCACGTAAGTAGTATAATTTATTTCATAATTAAATTTCTCACATTTCTAAATATATTAATTTGATAAATTTATTTTTACATGTCATTAGATATCTACATCGCTTGTGTGCTGAAAGGAGTCTTAGTGACTTATACGGATTTATGTGTCCATATAAGATTACCTTAGAGGGTCGGCCCTCAAGCATTGTTTCTGCAAATATTCGAAACAGGGTGGTCAACAATAATAAGAAAGTATATTTGGCTCCCTTTTGCAATGAGTACGTAATTGTATATTTGAACAAATTGATAATACATTTTTCCTTTGTTTCTTTCTTTCTTATATCTTATTGTCTTTACCAATGCTACAGAGGCCATTGGCAACTGATTGTGTTGGTCCCCGAGCAAAATTATGTGGTCTGGATGTGTTCACTAAGTAAAAAACCAACCAAAAAAATCAAAGAGATGATTAACAAGTAAGTTTTTATATAATTCTTTATCATTGTAATATTTTAACTATATATGATAAATTTTTTATAATTAACTATAATTAACATGATGGTTTTAGTGCAATGGAGTCTCGGTGGACACTAGATGGTTGTTCCCAAGGTAATTAACTATAATTTACCGCATTCATTACTCTTTGCTACATTTGTATAAGTGAAGCTAACTTTATTTTTGTGTAGGTGGCACGACAACAAAATAGGTATCACTGTGGATATTTTGTGATGAAATATATGCTCACGATTGTGAATGCCAGTATCACAGATAGCTGGGAGGAGGTACATTTTCTTATTTTAAATTTATGTTGGTGTTGCAACATGGTATTGGCTGGTGTATGTGTCTTTTGGTTCTCATTGTCTTTGAGTTTTTGTATGGACATTTGTAGGTATTTGATAACACAAAAGCATACACTCATGAGGAAATTTTAGAGGCCATGGCGTTGGGCGGAATTCTATATGAAGATTCGTCCATTGGGAAGTCATTGATTGACTAACAAGTTTGATAGAAGTATTTTGTTATGATTTGAAAGAAACATGCACCTACTTTTAAGTATGAATTGGTGGAATTTTGTATAACTTTGAAGTTTATGAGTTGGTGTAATTTTGTATACTTCCAAGTTTATGAATTTCAAGTTTATGAATTGGTGTTTGTGGTTATAGTACTTTTAAGTTTAACGGAAGTTTATGAATTATTATGAGTTATATGTAAATTGGTCAATTGCTGAAATTATATTGGTGAATAGGTGGAAAAAAATTACAAAAAAAAACAAGGAGGGAAGTTGCAAAAAGAGAAAAAAAAAACAATAGGAATCGGTTATCTTTATATAACCGATTCATAAAGTGTGCTGACCAAGCGCCTTATCAAAGTCAATATGAATCGGTTCTTACAGGAACCGATTCATAATAACTCATTATGAATCGGTTATATAACCGATTCAAAAACGCCCCTACTTTAGGAATCGCTGCTGCTTGAATCGGCAAATAACCGATTCCAAATGTGTCAAACAACCGATTCAAAATGTCTTTTTTGCACTAGTGATTATAGGTAAAAAATGTTTTTTCACATTCTGAAAAATATCTTTTTGCACCCAAGTCCGTTTGAGGGGTAGCATATGCCCAGATGAATGGATGGGGACTCACTTTAGGGGTAGATTGTTGATAAACTCCAAATTAATGCATTTTTAGTGATATTTTTGAGTCACTTTTAGAGCAATTATTATCAATTGTATAAGTTACTAACTTAATTTGCTCTTTGTTTTGCAGAAAGAAAGAAAATATGAAAAGAAATAAAAATTCAACTTAATGCCACTCAAATAAATTATATATATATATATATATATATAAGAGAAGAAAGCATGGTTGATTAGAAAGGAAAGAAAAAAAAGGAAGCAATAAGCAATCAGCGGATGTTTTGTAAAAATAAAAAGGACGTGAGCAACAGAGGATGAAAATTGAAAAGAAGGAATAGTGCCGTGATAAAAAAGAATGGGCTTATGCACGGAACCCTAGGCTTAATGAGAATAAATAGCCTTGCTGCAACGTGATTGGGGGAGAGCCGCATATAGTATACAGTAGCCGCACAACAACACCTGACGGAACATAGGAGAGAAATTGGAAGGTTTGGGTACCGTTTTTGACACTGTGAGAGAGCTTTGAAGTAGGAGAAGGAGATTGAAGACAAAGATTAAGACTTTCACTATTTCCGGGTTATTCTTATCTTTGTAATTTCATGAACCTATTTCTATTTTATTATTCTTAATTATTATGGATACCTAAGTCCTCTTCTAGGGTCTTAGGTAGATCTTGCATGTTTAGAGACCTTTTTATGTTCTAAATATATTTTGAATTCCTATTTTTATATTAATTGATATTGTCCTATTGATTTAATCACATTCTTAGGATTAGCTATCCTTTGCATGTTTATAATCAATTAGTTGATCAGCGACCGTACTGCAATTAGTTGGTGGACCTATAGGATAATTGGGGCTATAATTAGGGCATGACCAAACCATAATTTAGTCTTCCAATCATTCAACCTTTTTGTTCTTTATGCTTTTCTTGAATTTAAATTCTTGCATGACCAAACAAGGGTTAATTTAGGAAAAAGAATATTAATCGCGAATGACCAAACGGATTAATAGTTTTAGTAAAGGGATTGGTAATTAAATAAAATAAGGAAATTCAAATAGAAGTAGACATAGGGGAATCGAAGCTTGCAAGTGAAACCGTGACCCTAGGTCTCTCTCCATTGCTTTAATATTGCATTTTAATTATTGTTAATTAGTTCTTTTTATTTTAGTTTCTATAACACTCAACTTTATTGGTTCGTCTAAACAATAGAATATCTTGATTAGTTTTGTACTTGTTAATTAATCCCTGTGGAGACGATAATCTTTTATACTACTTACTGCGAAAGAGTACACTTGCTCTAAGTGTGTCTTTTGACGCAACAAGTTTTTAGCGCCGTTCTTGGGATTAATTTAGCAATATTAAACGAAAAAGATTTTTATTGCTTTAGACATTTTTTTTTTGTGTGCTTTAGTTTTTAATTTTGTTTTTTTATTTATCTTATTAAAAAGTTTAAAAAAAAAAATTGCTAATACTTTCCAAAGAGATTGTTGCAGCTTCACTGCTTTGCGGATAAAAAGTCTAAATCATGGTTAAGACCCTTGGAGATTATATTAGAGAGGCAGAGGCTCAAAGAAATTTAGAGAACTCATATTGGTATGTGGCTCAAATGCCAAATCCCAATTTATCCTCCTCCTTATGACCCTTATTTGGATTATTGTGATGACTATGAGCCACCTCCTTATTCCTCCCATCGATAATTATGAGCCACTACAAGTGCAAAGGCAAGAGGAGGAGATACCATACACCAATGATGTATTGGAGCGGATACATGCAAAGTTTGACCGCATGGAGGGCCAAATTGGAGTCATAAACGGTCATATCTCAAATATCATTGCTTTATTATCTCAAGAGGCCCAAGAAACTCATTCACAAACTGAGCAATACAAAGATAATATTCTTAGGAGTGATGAAGAGTTCTCCGTGGAAGATAATATAGAGGAAGAATCTCTCGAGAAAGATGAAGAGACTCCTCTTTCAAGGGAGTCAAATAAAAATAATAGCTCCTACTAAAGGGAGTTATATTGAAATAAAAGATGATACTGATGAGAACGCTTGTGAGGAGAATGAAAAAGATCCATTGGTTCATGAGTTCAAGGAAGAGGAGAAAGCCCCATTGGTTCATGAGTTGGAGGAAGAGGAGAAAGCTCCAATTTTTGGGCAAGTTGTTTTAACCATTGGTGATGCTGTAATTGAGGTTAATAAGGGAAAGGTAACTTTACGGAGTGGTAAAGAAGATGATATTATTAAAACTTTAAATTCCAACGAATATTTATCTTCTTTAACCTCTCATTATTTTGATGATGTGGTTGAAACTAACATTGTTAGTGATTTAAAGATGCAGGACCTTTCGGAAAAAATTCTTATTTTGCAGGATCCTAGCATAGTGGTGGATGAAGATAAAACAAGAATTCCACAATCCTTTGAATTTCAACCACCACATGGAAAAAGAAAAAACAATGTCAATCACATGGTTAGAAAACTAAGAAGATGCACTGCGTTAGATGTAAAATTTGCTCTTGGAGAGCCACCTGATTGAGAACCAACTATCGTCAGGCTCATGACGTTAAACAAGAGCGCTTTCATGAGGCAACCTGTGTTTTATTTTCAGTTATTTTTGTTTTCTTTTTGTTTTCTTTTGTTTTTAGGAACAAGCTCCAACTACAAGCTCTCTCAGGGAAGTCACTCTTACTCTCTCATTTATTTATTTTTGTGCCAATCTAATATTTTGCATTGAGGACCATGCTTCATGCTAGTGTGGGGGAGGATATTATATGTTGTTATGATCTCTATTAATGCATATACCCACTACATATGTTGATAGCATTTTTTCTGGCTTGTTTTGCATGAATTATGCTTAAATTGAAAAAAATAGAGATTATGCCTTTAGGGGATCCCATAATTAATTTACTTGACAGACTTGTGCTTAATTGTAACTGTGAGGATGTCCTAAGGAAGCTGATAATTAGCATTTGTCCCTCTTGAGTACTTTTTGTGAACTAGCTTCTAAATGTGAGAGCTGAGCCTTCATAAGGGGATTGATACTAAATCATAAATTTTTACCCCTTTTCTTTCTATGAGTGTGTTTCCCAATTTGTTACATTCTAGAATTTGTCTTTTGACCATTTCGAGGCAAAAATTGATTTGCATCATGTAAAAAGATTTGGGGAATTTAGGTATTTTTCTGGCCTCAGAGTTGTTTGTTGAATTTATCCCTTAGTTGCCCCTTTGAGCCTAATTGTTATATTTTTTCTTTGGTACCCAGATATAATTTTTCTTTTTCTTTTTTTTGGTGACCAATTGAAATTGAATGTGGAGCAACTATTGAAAATTACAATTTCGTCCTATGTTTTAGTTGTCTATCTTGTTAGGATGAAGAAAACAAAAGGAGTGAATCATGTGCTTATAAGAATATCTTCCTACAAAGGAAACAAAATAGAAGTTTTCATGTACTCACCTTTTCCTCCTAAGAAAAAAAAAATGAAAAAAAAAATAAAGAAAGAAAATTTGAAAAAAAAAAAGGAGAAAAGTAAAGGAGGAAAAGACACATCAAAAGAATGAAAGAGCCAAAGGGCAAATCTAAAAAAAAAAAAAGTCTACTCAAGAGAAAAGGTAAATCAAAGAGAGCTGATTCAATAGAAGAAGAGTGAAGAATGTAAGTGATATTAATTTGGAGTTTGGACAAAAATTGTAAAATAGATAGGAGCTCCATATTTGGTTTCAAGGGTTACTATTTGTTTTTTTGTTCTTTTTAGCCCATTGTTTACCCCTCTCTTCTTATTTCCTACCTTGCATGAATTCACCTTGGCCCCATTACAACCCATGAAAACCCATCTTTTGCATGCATGTGAACTATTTAGTGGAGATTTGGTCAAATTACAAACATATGGTAATGTGCATTTTGTGGAAACTTGAGTGTATATTTTCCCAAGTCCCTAAACACTTAGAGAGATTGTGAGTGAGTGTCATTGTTCACATAAATGTATTCTTCAAGGACTTGAGCCTCTAATTGGGCAACCTTTTGACATCTCATTTGTGTTATATTATCTATTGTCTGTTAATGTGCTTCTAATTTTGGGTCTCTTATCTGACTGTCTCTATTAATCATTTGAAAATTTTTATTATGCCAGAAAATTTGCTTGAGGACAAACAAATGTTAAGTGTGGGGGAGTTGATAAACTCCAAATTAATGCATTTTTAGTGATATTTTTGAGTCACTTTTAGAGCAATTATTATCAATTGTATAAGTTACTAACTTAATTTGCTCTTTGTTTCTGAAAAGAAAGAAAATATGAAAAGAAATAAAAATTCAACTTAATGCCACTCAAATAAATTATATATATATATATATATATATATATATATATATATATATATATATATATATATATATATATATATATATATATAAGAGAAGAAAGCATGGTTGATTAGAAAGGAAAGAAAAAAAAGGAAGCAATAAGCAATCAGCGGATGTTTTGTAAAAATAAAAAGGACGTGAGCAACAGAGGATGAAAATTGAAAAGAAGGAATAGTGCCGTGATAAAAAAGAATGGGCTTATGCACGGAACCCTAGGCTTAATGAGAATAAATAGCCTTGCTGCAACGTGATTGGGGAGAGCCGCATATAGTATACAGTAGCCGCACAACAACACCTGACGGAACATAGGAGAGAAATTGGAAGGTTTGGAGTGCACTGCTTGACATCGCAGAGAGCTTTGAAGTAGGAGAAGGAGATTGAAGACAAAGATTAAGACTTTCACTATTTCCGGGTTATTCTTATCTTTGTAATTTCATGAACCTATTTCTATTTTATTATTCTTAATTATTATGGATACCTAAGTCCTCTTCTAGGGTCTTAGGTAGATCTTGCATGTTTAGAGACCTTTTTATGTTCTAAATATATTTTGAATTCCTATTTTTATATTAATTGATATTGTCCTATTGATTTAATCACATTCTTAGGATTAGCTATCCTTTGCATGTTTATAATCAATTAGTTGATCGTGACAATGATCTTCGCAATTAGTTGGTGGACCTATAGGATAATTGGGGCTATAATTAGGGCATGACCAAACCATAATTTAGTCTTCCAATCATTCAACCTTTTTGTTCTTTATGCTTTTCTTGAATTTAAATTCTTGCATGACCAAACAAGGGTTAATTTAGGAAAAAGAATATTAATCGCGAATGACCAAACGGATTAATAGTTTTAGTAAAGGGATTGGTAATTAAATAAAATAAGGAAATTCAAATAGAAGTAGACATAGGGAATCGAAGCTTGCAAGTGAAACCGTGACCCTGGTCTCTCTCTCCATTGCTTTAATATTGCATTTTAATTATTGTTAATTAGTTCTTTTTATTTTAGTTTCTATAACACTCAACTTTATTGGTTCGTCTAAACAATAGAATATCTTGATTAGTTTTGTACTTGTTAATTAATCCCTGTGGAGACGATAATCTTTTATACTACTTCTGCGAAAGAGTACACTTGCTCTAAGTGTGTCTTTGACGCAACAATTGTTGTGTATCAAGATTGAGATAGAAGTCTCACATTGAATGGAAAAGTGAATGTTGAGCAATATATAAGCGAGAGGACCCATAAACTCAATGTCATAGGGCATGTTTGAGAGTTTGGAGGGTAGGGGAGAGGAGGGCTTGAAAAAATGGGAAGGATGAGAGAAAAATGGAATAAATGATATGACATCAACTTCAATGGGGAGTTTATTTTTCTTCATAAAACCAAATTCTCTCAATTTGCAGACATTTATAAAATGTATTGGAGGAGGGTTTTGGAGGACTTAGGCAAATTATTCAAATCATTTACATTCTTTTATAATAATAGTCTTAACATTAAAATTATATTAATCATAATCATTCTCTTATCATAGTCTGAAAAGTTACTCTCTCAAGTCTCAACTAAGGTGAAATATTTTTATAGTTTTCTCTCTACTCCACTCTCCCCAAAGCCCTCCCCTCCGAACTCCCGAAAAGACCCATAAGGTCTTGGGTTAAGATGTGGTATCCAACTCTTGTGTGGTTGGTGTTCTTGGCCCAATGTAGATGCATGATCCCGTGTGCTCCCCTCATGACCCAACACTTTGATTAATTTGATATAATGAATGTATAAAACTTTGATTAATTTGATATAATGAATGTATAAAAGAAGAGGAAACAACCCGGGATCAAAGAGGTGAAGTAAATGGTCCTCTAAATCTTTTAGATAGTTTATATTTTGCATTTACCTTGCATTCACCACTGGGACAAAATTATAGGTGTTAGTGACACCCCTTGATTGCTACAAGAAACATGTTTATTCCAATCGGAAAATAAGCAGAAAGCAGATATACTCATCAGGAACATACGAAGAAGCAGAAAGCAGATATACTCATCAAGTCAATTCTAAGAGTTAAGGGACAAACTGGATGCTCATAACTCTCAAACTCTAACTTGAAGGGAAGAATTGGAAGATAAGGAAGCTACATAATTGTTGTCCTCTAAATTCAATTAGATATTTGAATATAGGTAAAGAAAACAAAAGATTCAATCATAAATACCAATTATCAATTCTGCTTATCAAAAATTATTATTACAAATGAATGAAGAATGTCAATAGTACAAAATAGTAAATAAAAATCTATGTATATACATATGTAGCCATATAAACCCGAAACGTATCATATAGTTTCCGTATAAACCAACCCAAAAAAACAAAACACTACAGAAAATTCTCATCTACAAAATCAAACATACAAGCCCAAACACGAACATAGAGAAAAATAACGAACCAACGTGGCGATCTCCATGGCTAGTATCCCTACCAGTACCAGTAGTTGTAGAACTTGCAGTGAAGTTAGGATTAGAAACATAAAGCTGTTGAATCCCTTCAATATCATCATTAGCAAGTTCCACTTTCCTAGTCCGCGAAGTAATCGTAGGGTACATAATAGCATCTTCAACGGACGAGTGTCCTAATCCTAAAAGGTGACCTATCTCATGCACCGCAACGGATTCCAAATCCACTGCATTCGAAAGCGAAGACTCCGTCACGTCACCGCTAACTACCCAATCCTCTGATTTATCCAAATGGAACCTCCCGTTAGTTGGTGAAAACGCATGTGCTAACGTCCCTAAAACGCCGTCAAAAGCTTCCCCATCTCCGTGGTCCCCACTATAAAATCCTATTTTGATGTCTGCAGTGTTAAACGACGTCGTTTCGCGGAAGGTTATTGTTATTACTTCTGACCATCGTTCGAACGCGTTTGCGAAAACTTGTTTGGTTGCATCGTCGAGATTTTCTTCTGGATCGAATGCGTAGGTTAGTTCAGTTGTTCCCTCCGGCCACCGTGGTTGGTCAGGGAAAAAGGTGTAATGCGCGACGGTGTGGAAATTCGTTGTGTTTGTGTTTGACTTGCCGGAGTTCATGGTGGTTGTACCGTTGATGATATCGGCGACACCGCAACGTGGACGGACAAGTTGGTTCATTGTGGCGTCGTCGAGTTCGCCAGTAACGTTGAGATTGAAGTTTTTCTGATAGGCACGGACGGCGGATTCTAAGGCGTCATCGAAGTCGTCGGTGAAATTTGACGGTGGCACGTTTGGGATGTAACCGAAGTGGTTGAAGTAGTTTTTGAGTTTGGAAAGTCCGTCGTATGCTTTTCCAGGACTGCAGCCTGTGAAGTTTCTGTATGCGTCCCACGCATTTGGTGGCGCGTGCTTTGACATCCACGTGGGAATTGAAGATGCGTTGGGGAAGAAACGAGCTGAAACTGGAGATAATGTGATGCTAAGTGTTATTATTGCTAAAGAAAAGAAGAGAGTTCTCATGTTTGGTTTGTGAAGGTGATGATTTTGAAGAGAAATTTGTAAGTATATGTATTGTGATTTATGAAGCAATGGGCAAATATTTGAATCAAGATATATAAGATGAGAAATTGTGAACTTTGAAGTCTTCGTCAACAAAGTTATTTGATGCTGATGTGCGTTGAAAAGTTCTTTGTCGTGAATGGTTCTGTGGAAAGGTAAACAACCTGTAGGATGGGCCATCGTTGGAAGCTTCGAAGTTTTGGCCTGGGGTTGTTTGTTGAGGACAAGGTGTTTGATAATAATAATACTATAGTTTAATGGAGGGACTATGAAAAATAATTAAACGAGGATGGCGATGTTTGACTTTGACACTTTCCATTAAGATTAAAAATAAATGATTTAATTCTAATGTTAAGGAGGATTAGTTTGTTTACACCACATTGATTATTTGTAGTTGTAGGGTAGTGGTATAGATACTCGTTTAAATAATAGTGTATTATTTTAAGGTAAGGAGAATAAAAGTAAAAGTAGAACGTGGTACGTATATGGATTCTTGGCTTTAGTACATTGAACCTTGACTCTGTGTGAAATAAGTCTTTTTTTTTCCACCCCCTCATTATCATTCCCACTCCCATAATTACCATTTCGGACAAAACTGCCTCTAAAAATAGTAAAAATTTCGGAATTATGTTAGAGAATAGGTATTTTCCGTAGAGTGTTTAAGGTTTTGAATTACATTAAAATCGAGGTAATTCCTGGTTCACATTTTGTGAACCTAATTACTCTCGCTTTTAATGATTCAAAAACCTCAAACCCCCTACCGGATTTACGTGGTTTTTACGGTATTTCCGAAAAAAAAAAATTAAAATTAAAGACGCGTTTTTTATTACGAAACGAAATAATACATGAAAGTTCTGAACGGAAACAACAAAACACAACAACAAAGAAAATGAAAAGACGGTAGAAATTAGTGAGATGGTGGTTGGAGACGTCGAAGGACCTCAGCAACGGTCCTTCTGGTTTCGACATACAGCTGAATAGGACTCCGCATCTGAAATATGTCAAAACGGTCCATCATTACTCGAACGTCATCGTTGTTCTTCACATCCATCATTGACCACTGAACACGATTATTATCGCCCATAGTGGAGTAGCGATAAATGATCCGGGTGACTTCTTGCTCGTCACCCTCCAGCTGCACCTTCGTTGTTATTTTTTCTTTCAGAGCTTCAAAGGTGATGTCGTCGTTAAGCCTGCATAAAATGGGGTTTGGACTCTCGAAATGGACACCATTTTCTCTGTTTGTGATTGTGCCCTGGTGGTGAAGGGCAGTGAGTGCAGAATCACGAGAGTATTGTGTATTCAGAGTGTCCATGAGAGTGTTGTGTGTGAAATAAGTGAAATGGAAGGGTCTATTTATAGGGAAAAATGAAACCCTTGAATGGATTTCCACCGTTGATGAAAAGTGGTCGGCAAAATCTGGACCCTTTAAAGTGTCGGCAAATCTAGATCGTTAAAAGTTGTCGGCAATATCTAGACCGTTAATTAGTAATCCAATAAAAAAAAGTTTTATTGCTTTAAAAAATGACTTTTTAACTACGTTCTGGTCGGTTTTTACAATGCGTAATTTTTTTTAAAATTTTTTTAAAAATTACAAACTTGTAGACAAAGTATAATACTACGATATTGAGGTTAAAAAGACTAGTTGCAAAATTATTTACGAGCTGTAATTGTACACCAAAGTGCCATAAAAAACATGTTTTTTACTGTAAAAATTGACTTTTTAATTAGGTTTTTGAGGTTAAATTATAATACTATGTTGTTGAGGTTAAAAATACGAGTATTTAAATATTCTAAGACTGTTAACATGTACAAAAAAAAACACTCAATAATAATGTAAAAATATATAAACAATCAACTTGTGATGTCTACATAATCAAATGGTGTCATTGGAACATAATCTGGAACAAAAGAAGACCATAACTGCATGCGTCCAATGTATGGATATTGCCACGATCTAGCTTCATCTGAGGCGTATCGACCCCAAGAAGGATGTGCAGGAGGGATAGGGTTAGTGTGGTTCAACTTGACAAGAATCCAATGATTCCTATGGATGAACCCAACACAAACCAACCGACTGATCGAAACACAATCTCCTCAAAGCGGAAGAATGTCCAGTTCTCATGAGGCGACAACATAACCAGGGGTCTCTGATATCTAGTAGCTATGACATGTCATGTGTCTGACATGGTCATCCACTTCTCAATAGGTTGTTGTTGTCTGTTTGGGATAACAACTAATGAATTTCTAATGTTCTGAACATTGTCACCCATAACCTATGTGTACTGAAACCAGTTGGAGTCCATCTCACTAATTAAATCATTCCGAACCATCTGCCAACTATGCTCCGACCAGTCTAGTGAAGTAGAGATGCATCTAAAGCCACAGTTTCCATCCCCCTCCACATTGATAATGTCATCAACATACTTATGTAAAAAATCTAGAAAGTGACTTACCAAATTAATGGATGTCATGCTGTGCCCGCTCCTTTGCTGACCTCTGTGAAGGTAGCTCTGATGGTACTTGTGATGCCAGTTGTAAGGACCGTCGGGGAGGTATCTTTGACGGTAGATCTGATGCTACTTGTAAGGACCGTCGGGGAGGTATCTGTGTGAGTTTTTCGAAAGATGCATCCACGTACTCCCACGCAGATGGATCTCTCTTCACATCATACTCTTTCTTCTTCTTCCCCTATTAATCTGTGCATTGATCATCCCATGCATTGACTCCCAGCTTTTGCATAAATCACCACCACTAGAACCCAATGACCTCTTCAATGCCCAATGGGCAGCCTCAACCCTATGACACGTAAGGAAAAATTAAAACAAAAAAATCACAATCATATACATAAAGCACATAAGAAAACAATTTGTGTACCTATTAGTCGTGGTATTTCCATAGTGTCTTACTTTATCCGTCCACGGGTCACAAAATCTTTCCTTGTGAGGATACAACCATTGCTTGTTCACATATGCAACAAGCTGGGGTATGTCAGTAGACGATTGCACAAAATCATGCAAGGCCTCATTAAACTCATCATCAAATGTAGCATCAACTACATGATGCCAAAGTGTCATCAGTGACTCCACTCTATCTCCCTTCGCCAGGTTCTTAATTTGAGCATGAACATTTTTGTTAATATGATACCGACAAAGCAAATTCATTGCCTCCTAAACACAACCTTGATAGCACTCATCAAAGCCTCCTCACAATCGGTGAGGATAACTTTGAGAAACACAATCCGGACCTTCTATTAGAAATGGAAAAAATAAAAAAACACAGTAATGTAATGCCAAAAACGAAAGTCAGTTAATATTGACTTACTTGAGGAAGTGCAATATCACACACCATCAAATCTCGTAGGCTCTACAACACCCATGTCTAGTCATCATAACGCTCATGAGACAGATATGCAAACGCAACAGAAATGTCAACTCGGTGGAAGTGACACCAACAATCTCAAGCGAGGCAATGCATACTTGTTGGTCTTAAAGTCTGATCCATAATCAAAGCGATCGGAAACATCCTCAATAACTTGATACTATCGATGATGTGACCACATGATCTCTCAACAATATCGCACCTTTAAGTCGTCTCGTCCAACACAAGTAATGGTTCGCTTTGAATCGGTGACATAAGTCGCCGCATCTCGATCATACTACCTCTCTTCCCTTCCGGATCATCATTGCGGGTTCTATACAACCGACTAATGTTGCTAAAGTTGTTCTTAAATCGACCTTCAATGCTTCAAGACTTTTGGATGCTTTCACTCCCAAAGACAGATGCTCCCCAACAATGACCGCTCCTCCTTGTAAACTTACCAAATATAAGCTGCTCCCAAACAAAGTCTTATGAGGCTCATGATTGTGAATCCCATCCACCACTCTCACCTTCCAATCGTAACTAGGAGGTAACATTGGTTTAGCTTTCAATTGAAACCTACAACCACATCTTTTCGATGTCTTGTGTCCGCCATGCACACCCAACATCTACTCGATCAGATATGTGCCTGCCTCTCACATGTACCATAAACAACCTTGTTCTTTTTCCCATTCCCATTCTCCGTCGTCTCGGTTCGAACAATAACCACAATGACTCCGCTGGCTTCCCGGTATCTCTAGCCCAACGTGTCATTGCATCTCAGTGGGAAATATCTCGGATGTCGTAAAGCGGCGGTTAAATCCATAATAACCATCTATTTAAAAAATATATAAATGTTATATAAACAAAATTCGAAATACATTTTTAGAGGTATTTCCTGTTCACATATTAGGAACCGAAATACCTCTAAAAAAGGTATTTCAAAAAAAAATTAATTTAAAAAACAAAATTTCTAATTACCTTTTCTCAGGGGTAATTAGATTCAAAATCATGAACCTAAATACCAACTTTCAACGCTAAATCCAAAAATTCACCTCCAAATTCCCGAAATACCTTTTTTATGGTAATTCCGGAAAAACCAAAACGTGGTGGGTCCGTATGTTTTTTTATAAAATGACAGGGGCATTTTGGGGATTTTGGTACTTATGGGGGTGGAATTGATAATGAGGGGGGTGGGAAAAAAAAGCCGTGAAATAAAATACTCCTAAAATCGTTTTAGTTTTTAGTCTAACAAGACCAATTTGCTGGTTGCATTGGAGACTTGGAGCTTAGTGATTTGAAGCATGTTCCGAGAAGGATCAAAAATAAAATAATGCAGCAAAAGCATGGAATGAGAGGAATCAATTAGCTAATAATGTGTTTTGAGCATTGTTATATTTTCTTTTATGTTTTGAGTTACCCTCAAGGTCCTCAAGCAATATGTTTTGTGCATCATGTTACTTGTATACTTAGAGATTGGGTTGGACGTAGGAAATCTCCTTTTTGTAGGTGTTATACATTGTTGGGTGTAGTCATTGTACTCCTTTTCTTTTCTCTCTCCCCTCATTTCTGTGAGGTTTGCATGCGAGTTAAAAATACATAGAGCCAAACACTGTTTGCAAGTCATGAGGTTAGAATATGACTTGCCATAATGACAAAAAAAAAATGTCTCTTCAACTCCAATGCAGCACTAAGAGTTATGGCTTTAATGTTTTGTAATGATCTTCATTGACATGTTTCCAGATACATAGCAATAGAATAACTTACTACGATATCAAGGAACATAATAAATTTTTGAAGTTCCCAACATCACACCAAACAACCAATATAAATAAATTCATATATACAATTTCAATGTCAACTTGAAAAGGAGAAGTTACATGCTCCACTTTCCCGCAGTTATAGGGAATTCCATAATAGCAAACTACTAGATGACTTAAGTTACAGATAATAGGCAAATCAATAAAAACAGAATACGAATAAGAGGTGAATCTAACATTGCGAGGGCCTTTCATATGTTGGAGGAAGGGAAGGACAGTGCTCATTCATATTGGTATAAGGATCCAAGGTGTTATAGCCTGGCAATTCCATCCTATATTCACCAAGAATCTGGCAGAATGGAAGGTTGTCATTCTCATTGTTGCACCATTTTGGTAGACGTGTTTGATTATCTTCGAAAATTCTAAGCATGTATGCATCACGAATCTGCAAATCACAACATAGAGACATGAGCACTGCTATTTGTTATACGAAGTCATAAAATCAAAGGACCCACCTTATGTTCATCCGTCTAATTCTTGCGCTGTTTCTTGCTGTAATTATTTTGCGCTATTTAGCTTTATTCCGTGTAATTACTAAATACTACTAAGGCAATATGACTTACTGTGAATTCAGTTACTTGAATGGAGCTCGAAATGGGACCGAAAATTCCAGCTTCTTTATACATTGAAAGAATAAAGGCCACGCATGTTGTTGACTTCCCATCACTGTATTCCCATTCATCTCGTTCTGGAATGGTAAGTAATTCATCAAAAGCTATCCCACGCTTCTCAGTCTCAACTAGAATATCCTGCAAATCTAAACCCTGAAAGCACAAACAAATGAGATCCCAACAAACAAAGGAGATCCAACTAATTGTAAATAATCATAAGTTTGGGACACCATAATATGCCACTGAAGTTTCTCCAATCCTAAGGAATAATCAAGATGTCATATATTCAATAGAATTTGTGATGAGGAAGAATTTGATTATCAGTAACAGCAATACTAAATTTTTAAAATAAACAAATTTATATAAAAGCAAGAATGTTGTATATATCATCATTTACAAGTCAAAACATTTAAGCCTAATAAAAAAAATTCACATTTGACAAGAACACTTTAATGAAGAAACAAAATCAAGGAATGAAGGAGTCTTGAAAGACCATTTTCATGCAATATAAAAAGGAATCCTGAAATAAAACTATAAGCCATGTAGAAACTTCATCCTAAATCTTCTGTAATTTGTCTTCACATAAAGGTTACAATGTTTTTTTGGCTTCCCAAAGGTATCCTCCATCAAAGGCAATACTATTCGCAATACAGTCTGACACCAAGTGTGGACACCACAAACGAGGATTCGAACCGTGGTTCGGTTATAAGGTATGGAATAAAACCAGAAACCACTTCGAGTCAGTACTCAGTAGTAACCTAAATCTCAAGGTAAATATGTAGTTCTTGTTTTGATTAAGAATAGTTCCATATGTCCATATATGGTGAAACAGTAGGATTGAGATATACCAGAAACACATTGAGGTCAGTGGCAGTGGCGGATCTAGGACCCGAGCTCATGAGGTCAAATTTTTAAAAAATATGCATCATTAAATTAAAAACATAATAAAAATAAAATTTTAATATATTTAATTAATAAAATTACACAACTTATAATTGTCTTCTATACACATAGGAGGAAGAGAAATTGATGTAAGTGTAGTGGAGTGTTAACTGGGTGCAAAATTAGGGGCTTACGTGCAAACTATTTTTTCAGTAGTGAGTTTGTGTGAGGTAGTTGGGTTCAATTTGGTGCAAATTAAGAGTCCTAGTGCAAAGTTATAATTTCAGAGGGGTCAAAATATTTTTATATAGGGAAGTAAATGGAATTTTTTGTTTCAGGGGGTTCAAGTGACCCCCCTCAACTTACCATTTGTCAGTGGTAACCTAAATCTCAATGTAAATGTGTAGTTCCATATAAGGTAAGATATATATACATGTAATTATGCTTGTCCATATATGGTAAAACAGCATTGAGATATACCAGAAACATTTTGAGGTCAGTGGTAACCTAAATCTCAATGTACATATGTAGTTATTGTTTTGATTAAGAATAGCTCCATATAAGGTAAGATATATATATATACATATATATATATATATATATATATATATATATATATATATATATACACACACACACACACACACAAACACACACACATGTAATTGTACGTGCTTGTCCATATATGGGAAAACAGCATTGGGATATACCTCGGTCCCTAACCGCTTATTCAGGGCTTCATTCCACATGTTTGCAGCATAAGAGGGCTGCATTCGTGTCCACATAGACATGACAGAAGTTACCTGCACAGGACAGGTCACTCAGAAACAGACTTCCATTGCTCTTAGAGAACCAGAACATACAACATTAATAAGAGAAAAAAGTGTTTCTTTTGTATTTCAGACCCACAGACCACAGGAGCAAAGTAAGGCTAGAGAATAGTTTTTCTTTTTTCATGTAATAATTTCAGCATTGCAGAAATGTAAGGAAAAACATAGAACTTTCTTGTAACAGAATATAAGTCTCGTGATGATACAATTTGCATTCTGAAAGCCCTAAGTACTATCTATTTCTTCCTAAACTGTTAATCCAGTCAAGATTCAAATGCTTTGTAACAAATAGCAATAAGTTGGACACTCTCCCATATAAAAATAATACAGTGTGCTCCTGGTAAATATTCTAATAAAAATGCTGATTCAATTACATATTTATTTTACTCTACACAAATAAGGAAAAGACTAATACCAAGTGAGCATCAAGTGGTGGAGGATAGTTGTCAGTTACTGTGTCAATCCAACTGAATATCATATTATGATAACCATATGGCTTGCCAGACATGCTCCGTGCATACTCCCATGCCGCAGTGGAGTTGAATTTTGCACGCAAATCTGGATGCAGGGGAAGCAAGGCTATCTGTGGATTAGAACCATCTTTAAGAGCCAATTCCCACCATTCATGCCATGGAATTACCACAATTATTTCTTCACCCTGAACAACGACAGACCATCAAGACAATATAATACTGTTTTATGTTAATATGATTGAGAGAGAGAATGAAATAATGGAGGTCAATCACTGTTTACTAGGCACTAAGTGATGCGAAGTGAACATCTTGGGAAACCAAATTTCATAAGGAAATTACAGTAAACTCTTCCAAATTTTATACCTTTTCATTCTCATGCCCAGATTCACCAACCCACAAATTGCCCATATCATCCTTCAAGCAAACAGATGTATGACCAGCAAATGCACCGGTTACCCACTTTTCTAACGTCTCAAAACCTCCCCACCTACCACGGATTTTCGATACAGCCAAAAAGTCTCCAGAATGAACATCTGCAGGATCAATAGTCGCACGCCAAGGCTGACTCCGCTTCTCAAATGTAGCTCCCATGTGTTTCTTTAAGAACTCCAAATTGGCACTCTGTCCCCATGCAGTGTTAGAGAATAGAGGCAACACGTCAACTAGAGAAAGAAGCGTACCCAGCATTCCCGCTGGCATGAGAAACACAGAAACCCCATGCTGCTTTACCTGTACAATTTAGTAAGAATATTATCTTTCTGTAGTCGGGATTCGCCACCAAAAAATATTCAAACAACACAGAAAGCTGGACAAGGAAAAATACATATTCTAACTCTGCAGGCTCTTCCCAAGAATCAAACTTCAAAGTATGTTCTCGCGCGGCGAAGTAGTAGTCCCATGTAATCCTGTATGGCGTTGCAAAAACATATAGATCCATGCAGGTCCAGCTGTGAGCTTCCTCTGTCTGTGAGAGGCAAAAGACTATCTTTCAGCATAGCAAAAAACAAAATTCACAACCCACACCATAAAAGAGCAGTGGAAGGATAAAAGAAGACATATAATTAAACTTTTTGTTAACCAATCCGACCAACAGATAATTAACTCATATAGATACTGAAGGAGAGAGAAGAAAGCATATGTTTGCCAGTATACAACCGGTTCTCTCCTTATAGATAATCCTTAGGTTATAATGTAAAACCACAGATAGTTATGGTTATAATTTGGTAATGTTGATGTTTACGATTAGTTTTTCTAATATAGTAACATATCAACTAACCAAAAGAAGAAGAAAAAAACTGTTCATAAAAAGGAACCACTAGTGTAGCCATTTCAATGACCACCGTAGACTGGACCTTGCAGTGAATTCACAGTTATACAAAAGTCATGTAGGTACCAGCAATAACAGTAATGAGGATTCATCACATACACAAAGTAATTCTGCGATTCAAATGATATATTCTCAACTTCTATCCAAAATGGGGACACAAGTTCTAAAATGGACCATGAAATTAGAGAGGGAAAAACAGTTTTTCCAGTTTGTTTATTTGTTTAACTAATGATAAATAAGGAGATAGTCGATACATAAACAAACACGTCACACAAAAAGAAGGAACGATAGTCTCAATTCATTCCTAAAGAAATCAAACTTTGAAACAATCAACACTTAAACTTCACTCAACAAATTTCAATCCTCAAAGGTAATAATAATAAATAAAAAACACAATAATAAAAGCAAATAACAACGAAACCTTGAGATAGAGAATGGCACCGCCCAAATCGGAATCATCTCTATCACCATCAATGAACTCAAGCTTCGCTTCATTATCATAAAAACAAGCACCTTTCCACTCAATAGAACTATTATTAGGAGTCACAGAACCAACAAAAGAAGGAAGCAAATCAACAGCGCTATGAAAATTATTCAGAACAGGCCATGATATCCCATGAGGAAGAACGGGAAGCACATCGTTGACTCTAAAAGGAACCTTTAGAGAGTGGCTTAAACTCAACGATAGGGTTAGAAACCAGAGAACGAGAAAGGAAAAAGGAGACATGAAATTGAATTGGGAATTTGTGAATTTGATTATTATTGGTCCATTTGGGGATTAGGGATTTGAAAGGGAGTGGTGACGGAGAAGAGACGGAAGTGGTGGTGGTAGTTGGGGAGTTATTCTGAGTGGTCGCGGTGTAGGTAGGGACGACGCAGTTATGATACGTGGAATGCCCCGGTTGATTAGGAATTGGAAACGGGATTAGATTGACTTACACGTGATTCTAATTTGGGAATTTTGAGTTTAAGTTGTGTTTCCCGTTACCCTTTTTAACTTTCCTCTTTCGGCATTCAACAAACTAAGATAAATCATAAGAACTGCATAACAGATTCTGAATTGCTGACACTGGGAAAAATCAATTTTGTTATTAAAAAGCAAGTTCTTTTAACAAAACTGATTTTTGCACCATATTTAATCAATGTGAAGCACGCTAATTAAAGTAATTTCATGATATCATTTCATCAATACCATCCAACTAATTCATATTTTATTAATCCGATAACATTTTTATTTTCACGAGACAAATCCTCATATTCTCATAAGGAAACAAATAAAAGAAAAAATGTTACCAACATCTAGAGTATAACTTAACGGGTGTTTATTTTTACTGCATTGAGCACTATTCTTACTTAGTACTTGTCCATATTATAAAAAACAAAAGAGTAAATTACATTCCCCCTCCCCCTTCCCCTGAGAGAAGCTTGAATTACACTTCCCTCTCCTCTTATGTTAAAATATACACTCCCCTTTTTTTTTCGATAAGCAATTCATTGAAGGGAGCGCGAGCACGCCCAACCCTTACAATGAGAGAAAATGAGAGGGGAAGCGCTCCTCAAAACCTCCCAGCCAAAACCCATCGGTGAAAAAGACTCGAGAAGGAAAAAGTACCTTGTGAGTACACTACTGAGTGGGAAAAGCCTAACCCCTGCTTTCTCCCTCTACTACCCAGCAAAATGATTAATACAATGGTAAGCGTTATTCCACTAAGAATCTAAAACATAACCGGAATGACACCCCACCCCATAAATAAACCACGACCAAGACATAGTTTTAATATGATAAACAATTGAGTCTAACTCCGGTTCTTCCCCCTTGAAAATAAGATTATTTCTAGTCAACCAAATACTCCAACACGAGGCCAGCCAAATAAGATGTCTAATCTTCTTAGATTTCTTGTCGATAAACACTTTTGCGAAGGAATTGAAATGCTCCATCAAAGACTCCCCTTGCTTGAGAAATAAAAACTTAGAGTAAATTATAATCCCCTCCCCTAAGACATGTTTGAATTACAATAATCTCCCTTAATAATTAAATATGTAATACACTTTTTTTATGTCGAGACTAGGGTATCCACCGTCGAACACAGTGACTAATCCCCTCGTTGGATTAGAGACACCTCGAAGGCTGGGACAACTGGCCCAGAGACTTAAAGCTGCTTCATACCCAAAGCGAGAATCGAAACCTTTTTAACATAAATATTTTTATGATATATACCAACTTTAAGTCACCATTTAAGGAAAAAAAATCCATTTCTTTATAATTTCAATGATAATTAAATTTTAATTTTTTATGATTAATTTAATGATTTAGAATATAAAATTCAATTTTTAAATAGCCATATTTTTTCAGCTTTAGTAAATTTTAAAGATTTTAATGTTATTTTCCAGTGTTTAATATTTTATAATAGGATCTAAATATATATCAAAATTATTTTGTGAATCAAAAATAGAGAAAAATATGCATAAGAATTTTAAATATATAAGAATTTTAAATATTTTAAAATGGACTCACAATACTCTTTTTTTCGCACTTAGTGTGTCAAATTTGTATTGTTAAATTTTAATTGTTAGATTATTAGAAATTTAGAAAATAATTAACGGAGGAAAGTGTAGGTTTTGACATAAGAGGAGGGGGAAATGTAACTCAAGCTTCTCTCAAGGGAGAGAAGTGTAATTTTTTCTAACATGTTTTGCATAAGAGGGGAGGGGAGTGTATATCTTAATACAAGAGGGAGGGGGGAAGTGTAATTCAAGCTTCTCTTAAGGGAGGGGAGTGTAATTTACTTAAAACAAAATGATATTTTTTCTTGTGTAAATTAGAAGAAACTGACATTAATGTTTAAATGCATTAAATGATAATTTTCAATTTTTAGCCATAAATAAAAATAGTTGATTTTAATGTCATTCATTAGTATGTGTGATGAGGGATTTTTTGGTTTGTAGACAGAGGCAAGCACCACCCATAAACTTACACACCCCAAGAAGGGACTTCGGACTCGAGTACAAGTAACCACAAAAAATGTTCAACCTAACAATACTGACTTTTCAAATTGTGTTAGGGATTACAGACATGATGTTGGAGCTTGTTTCTTAAAATAGTTATTTACGCTTATCATCATCTGCAATGATGGTGAGCATCAACCAATTAAGCTAAGCCCTTGACAGCAACCAATTAAGTTGCTACATCTAAAGCAGATGTATCCCACATCAAATATGATATGACCTGAAAACGACTTTATAAGTGAGAGACATTTCTCACTCAATAAGACAAAATTATAGTGTTGAGATAGTCCTAGCCCAAATTTTAAAATGGTAGCAGAGTTTATCCAAAATCCATTAGGCCACCCGCTATCAAATCATTTTGTATTGTCTAGTCTTGGATATGAAGGGCGTTAAGAGTCCCACATCAGATGTAATATGGGCTGAAAATGACCTAATAAGTGAAAGACATTCATCACTCTACAAGTCGATTTCGTATGGTTGAGTTAGGCGCAGCCCAACCCATTGATCCAGTACTAGAAAAATTTCCCTTGGTTTTGTTAAATATACCTGTAAAGCCTGTAATTGGTCTTTATCCAAAACATTTTTACATTCGATTTTCATTAGAAGCAATTGTTTGCTTCTGAAACAAGTTGCTTCGTTTCAAACAGAGCTCTTTCGATAAGAATCGAGCCATCACCTAACCAATTTCTTGGTTATTATTCACAGTGAATACATAATGATAAGAACCATGGATGAAGATGAGCTATCTGGTAGAGTGAAACATAATGATACAATTAAGCATTCTTCACAGTTACAGTGAATATATAGTTGCTCAAGCTATTCAGAGCATTACTCAGAAAGCATTTTGAGTAGCAGGGAAGCATCAGAGCATTACTCTACATACCAAAAAGAAAGCAATTTGAGTAGCAGGGTAGCATCAGGACGCTATCTTCCACGGCCATAGGCTGCCTGAAAGGATTTAACTGAACCTACATAGTTGTGCAAAGGATAAGTAAAAAGTTAGGCAAATGGTCAAAAGAATTACCTTTCTCAAGAGTCAAGACAATATAGAACCAATAAGAAACTTACAGGTAATCCAAGAGGGCGTCCGGTTACACTCTTTATGCCACTTGCTGCAAGATGACAAGCTTCCTCACAATAATCAGTAAAAACAGTTGGGACATTAATCTTTTCAATTAACTCCTGAAATTTTGATCAAACAAAAGAAGTGAAGAAAGCCATGATGTAAAACAAAAACAAACTTCTAAACAGCAGATAGACACAAGTCAGAGACGTACAATACTTGGTAACCAACTGGGGTAGGCAGCAATGCCACCATTTGGAGCAATCACTAGATGAGGAAAGGAATCCTGTACGTGGAACACTATTTTAAGATAGATTGTTGATTTTGTAGAATCAGGCAGTAAATTTGGAGAAACAAAATTACGTTAAATGACAAGTTGACAACAACATACTAAAAACATATATATAATATATAATATATAATATTCAACATTTGAAATTGTGTTTTGATTCCTTTTAGATTTGCAATGGGATACCTTAACGATATCTCTATATCGGTCATGATAGAATCCTCGCCAAAGCTTCAATGTTAATGGTGAAGTGGTACCAGTTTGTGTTCCGCTTCCTAGTTTGCAGACACAATTAGCTTCATTGCAACAAGGGTATCTAGAAATGCTGATCTTCTCACCATCCCTGTTTACTGGGAGGTAGGTAGGACATATATTTTAGACCAATTAATGATCACTCATCAATATCATATGACAGAACAATGGCTAATGAGCAATTGAATAATTGATCAGACCTTTGAGGGGGAATTGCGGGTCCAACAAGTTCTATATGGATATGTACACCAGGGAAGAGCGCATGCAGTTCTCCAAACACAGCAAGTTGTAGCAGTTCTTTCTCAGGCCCTACCATATAAAATTCCACAAATTTACTTATTATTTATTATGAAAATACATGTCAGCTGTCTTAACAAAGCAACTTGTAACGTAAACATGTTACTTATAATCACTAAAATGTAATATCAGATATCATATTACAGAATAAAATGTTTAATAGAGAAATTGAAGGTGTGGAATTACCAAGGTAATGTATGTACAACTTATCACTGGCATCAAGACTCAAGGTTGTAATTCCAAAAAGTTGAGCAGCATGATATATTGTTAGTGGCTGAAATAGGGACAACCATATAATTTTATAAAAAAAATAGTCATCATGAAATACTCATTACAACTGAACTGAGCAATAGATTTAGTGTAAGTTTCTTTCTGATCATAGTATTAATGGAACAAAAAATACACAAGCATACCCAGTGAAGAAGCAAAGAAACAGGTGAGTCAAGCGGGATGCGCCTCCACTTATAATAGTCTTTCCAACTGTGCAACTTCTCTGGTACCGGATAGTCAGCAGCTGACCATTTATATGTTGAACTTTAATCTAATTTGATAAGAAAAAAAGGAGGAATGCAATTGAAACAAGAAGAAGCCTGAAGCATAATATAAAATTACCACGACAAGGACACAGATTACTTGGGAAATCCCAGCCAATGTTTACTCTGCAAAAGCAAAATCCTAAAACCTGAAGTTTGCTCTAAACTACTAAACAAATTGAAAAGGTTATAAGTATAATTGTATAACAATCTATGTAGCAGCAACACTTCTGGTTGAAAACGTGTTCGATGTCCAACAATGTCGGACACCGACACTTCACTTGTATTTTTCAAATTAAAATCGGTGTCTGTGTCATGAAAGGCATCTGTGTCAATGCTTCATAGATAACAAATATGAATATCTATAGCTTCATTACTAGATTATTCTTCAACTCAAACTAGAACCTAACACTGATAAGTGGAAATTCAACTACAAGTATGAATATACGAAGGAAATAAGAGGAAACCCTAAACAATCAAATGAAGCAGATGATGCTCCACAATTACATTCATGCATCCACATTCCCACTCGATGAAGCCCTCTCTTGCTCAAAAATGAACATCTAGTTTCTTGCTTTGCACAAACCTATTGAAATTAAATGAGCATCAATTAAATCAACTAATTAGATAAAAAAAAAATTGACAATAACTACTTAGATAAATAACACTTGATCATTGTTTTGAAAAGCAGAATTAAAACTAGGAAGAAGATAAGTGATGACCTGAAATGTGGATTCACGAGAGAAAGTGAAAGGAAAATCATTGAGTAAATCTACACTCTCCATCTGTTCTTGTAACCTCTCACACTCGTTCTTGTGATGACTCCAGTGCGCAATCTAAGGGACAAAACGCGAAGAGACGAAGCTATGTGAATATACAATAGAAACTACTGAGATGGATGATTGATGAGTAAGAAGTTGGAGCAAACCTGGTGAGAAAGAGAGCAATAAGCAACGGCTTCACAGCGAGCACAGAGTCTCGTGGCGACGGCGCTGCACCGTGTTCCGCTTCCCTTCGCCGCGCACTCCATCCTCTTCCTCTCTTTTTTTTTGTGTTTTTTTTTTTGCCCCACAATGTTCTCATATACCCCCCGCACAATAGTAAATTCCCAAAATGCCCTTCAAAAAACCTTTTTTTTTGACCAAGTTACACTAATCGTATATATATTTTTTTGACATATATACGATGTGCATTTTTTAGGCATCGTATATATGTTCATTTTGCGTATATATGATTGATGCGTTTTAAGTCAATCGTATATACGCACACTGAACATATATACGATGTGTTAAAAATGCACATCGTATATATGTCCCACCAAGGGTATATACGATGGGCTTATTATTTGTTAACGGTTGTGATTTTATCAACGATTATAATTTGAACCCTCGTGATTTGATAAATAGTTGGATAAATAAACGCGTGTAATTACAAAAACGCGATATAGTAATAAATACACGTGTAATACAAAAAATGTGTGAATCTATAAGTCGTCAATAGAATCATCGGCTAAATCGACACATCTAGGAGCATCACTGGGAGTGGGACGCTGCACGGAAGGACACATAGACTGGCAGAGGGTAAAACGACCGGCATACAGAACCAACCATGAAGCAGACTCTGATAAGTAGTGTTGGTACCACTGCGGGGCAATAGGAGGCAACGAACAGGTGGGAGAGATCGAAAGATGCAACCCGTGTAGATTTTGCTTGTTCATAACAGATATGATTTTAAACTTAGATAAACCATAAGTACCTCTCAAAGGCAGATAAGTAAAATTCATAGTCAAAGAAATCTGAACCAGTGCAACAGTATACTTGGTTGCAACCATATACCTCATCTCTGGCAAATCAAACCACTTCGATGTCGGCTGACGTCTGTAGGATTCAATAGTTAAAGCTTTGCGAAGCTCTAATAGTCTGTTCTGCCCAAACAAGGTTGAATACACTGTTTCCCTTTCCTTGTTTTCTGAATTAAATCTTGCCTAATCAGAGGCCAAGAATCCTCACCATATCAAGTCCAACCCCGACTGCTCTAAAACCACAATTACCGTCACCTTAAACATCAACTATTTTTTGAACATAATTGTGCACGTGTGGTGGAACAAACGGTAAATGGATTTTAGTCTCAGTTGTCTGTGATAAAACTCTAGAAGCACCCTGAGATAATTTGGAAGACCGATGTGTAGTATTTTTAGAAGACCGCTGTTCATATGAACTACCAAGCTTAAAATGTAGTAACATTAAAATAGAAACGACGTGTAAAAACTTAATATGCAAAGTTGTAGAAACAACAACTACAAAAAATTTATGTAGTAAACCATAGGTAGTAACTTTGAATAAAAAAATTGAATTGTAGTTTTAGTTTAGAATTTCAAATTTTGGTTTATATGATTGTCTGTGTGTCCGTCCATGATAAGAAAGTCGTAAGTGTATGTATGAGACTAAAGTGATACACGTGTTAGTGTGACTAGATTAAATAGTATTTTTATTTTTTCAATAATATATAATAATAAAACAACATGTACAGTTTGGTTTGGTTTGGTTTAGTTCAGTTTTGGAAAAACAAACTGCCATCCAAACCGAACTGAACGGTTGATTGAAAAATTGATCCGAATACATCCAAACCATTGTATGAATTCGTCCTTGTTCTTTGCATAAGCGGAAACCTTTGTATCATCAATTGTAACACTTTGTGTTAATGTGGTATAGCATGTGGGAAGTACAACTATCACAGACCATATCAAATTAAGACACACCATCTTAGATATATTACTCATGCTGGCATTCATAAGTCCCATGTCGACTAAACTATGACACAAATAGTATTTATAATAGCATGACATACTTGTTAGGACGTCGAATTGGGTAGTGCCAGCTTGTGATGGAACATCGCTTTGGTTTGTCTGATTGGGTTGGTTGCATGCAACATGTTGGTCAGCCCACTCCAAGTCAAGACTTGAGTTGTGGGTTCTTGGTGAGGATCAAGTAAATAAGATGGTAACATGTGAGGGATCACAGGTCGGTGCACTCTAAAATGTATTTTCTTTCTTCCCCATTTTTATGTTCTCCACCTGTTTTTTTTTTGTGGATACAAATTAAGTAAAAAAAGACAAAAGAAAAACAAAGAACTAAGGAGCGTCTTGTAGCATCAAGTATTCCAACCCACTACCAGGTTTGGACCAATTGGTTACTCCTAAAGCAGCAGAGCATCTGAGCTTTGCCATAAAATCAGCAGGACAATTTCCTTCTCTAAGCACATGGCAGATATCAAAAGAAGGGAAGGTATCCATCAAAGTAGTGATACTCAATAGTAGAGACACGTATGCATGAAAGTAGTGTTGCTCACGATGTTGGAGCAATAGAGTAACTTCTTCACAATTCGCCTCACAAATCACTTTAACGATATTGTTATTTAAGAGAAAAACTAGCTCGTGTTAACGATATCAATGCAAGCTCTTCTCCTTCTGTATCCTCACCACTTTCTTGCTCATCATCACTTTCTTGAGAAGCTTTGAGTGCAGCTCCTTTTCCTTTGTAAGAAGGGTTGCTTTCTTCTTTGTGAGAGACTTAATTTGAGAGTCACTGTCTTTCTCTTTGGATGTAGTTCCTCCATGAGCTCTTGCTCATGAATCTTGAGAGATCCAAGCAAATGATCAATGTCTAATTCAGACAGAGTTTTGGCTTCTTCTATAGTTGTTTTCTTAGGTCTCCATGCCTTTGGAAGGCATTTTAGCAATTTGCTAACCTTCTCAGCATTTGGGTAAGTTTTCCCAAGTGCACTCAATCCATTAATGATAGCAGTGAATCTGCCAAACATTTCATCAATGGTTTCTTCTTCTGACATTTTGAACATTTCAAATTCATGGATGAGCATTCCTTTCTTAGCTTCTTTGATTTGATTTGTTCCTTCGTGAGCTGTTTGTAGTGTATCCCATATTTCTTTTGCAGTTTCCTTTCCCACAATTTTTTCATATTCTGCTCTTCCCAAAGCACGTGTAAGTACTTGGCTTTGGAATTTTGCAGCACTTTGTGTTTCTCCTCTGTTGTCCAATCAGCTTTTGGCTTTGGAATCCTAGTATTTGGAACAGGACCAACTATTGTTGGAGTGAATGGCCCATTTTCAACAATGTCCCAAATATCAGTGTCTTGAGATTCAAGGAACAACTTCATTTGATTCTTCCAATAGTAGTAGTGTTCACCATTGAATCCAGGTGGCCTATTAGAAGAGGCACCTTTTGGCAAGAAGGTGACAGAGTTTAGTTTTGCCATGACTTCTTCCAAGATCTTTTCCTCTTTCACTGTTAAGTGAGCTAAACCCCAGAGGTCTAGCTCTGATACCAATTGAAGTCACCAGTGTCACAAGGAAGGGGGGTTGGAATTGTGACCCTTTTAAATCTTCCTGAAATAAAAGAACTTTGATTCACAAGTGTACTTGTTATACAGAAATAATCCTCTTAATGAATTAGATGAGTTAAGAAGGGTGATTGAATAGTCTTCACAATTATGTAGAATTGAGAAGGATCATTCAAAACTTCTTCACTCTTCTCACAGTTGCTTCCCAATTGTTTTAAGTAGAGTCTTACTGTGAAAGATATATTAACTTTGTAAACCACTTGTTAAGAGTTTTAAAAACATTTTATAGTCTTTGAAAAGTTATGAGAAAGGTTGAACAACTCTTGTTCTAGTTGTAGCTGAGAAGGGTCGGAATTAACTCTTCTCAGGTTTTCAAAAATCTCTCCTCAAGAGGAGTTTTTCTCAAACCGTAAACTAAGTACTTAAAGCAGTAAATAACACATGGATTTATAGTGGTTCACCCAACAATAACATGGGCTACTCCATTCCTCACACCCAGTGAGATTTTCCACTATTTTCCAAATAGTTTACACCCTTTCACACTTCACACAAGTTGAAAGCTCTTGGTAGTTTTCTTCTCACACATTTCTACCTATCAGTATACTCCACTAATAGACTTCTCCAAAGCTATTAGTCTGCTTTTAACACAAAAGCACTCACTTCTCAAGTCCTACAGCAACACATGCCACTTGAGAAGGTTCCCTATTCAAGGTTCTTTGATTACAAGGGTTTTGGGATTACTTAGAGCTAGGTTGACATACATAGGATATACATGAATGATTTACAAAAGACTTAATACATACTCAGATAAAGATGAATCCCTTCTGGTTTAAAAGTAGCTGAGTATGGAAGAGAGAAAACTTGAATGTGTGAGAAGGTTGATAGCTCAAAGTTTAATTCACTCTCTTGAAGATCAATGAAGACCAGAGCTGTTGTTATATAGAGTTGTTGTAGCCCTTTAACTCCTGGTCCAAGAAATAGAGTCGTTGCATCAACAGCTAGTCGTTTGGAGCCGTTGGAAAGATGCTCTGTGCTGTCATTTTCAGAACTGCAGAACACAGCTGTCATCACCCTTCTCACAGACTCGCAGTGACCCTTCTCACTGTGACTCTTCTCATGACTTAGTTGAAGATGATGCTTCTCAAGATGAATCTTCTCATGTTGATGCAGTACTGTAAGGATGATGACTCTTCTTGTCATGACCCTTCTCAGGTCCATGACTCTTCTTAACATGATTCATATGATCATGACCCTTCTTGGGATCATGACTCTTCTTAGCTTGATATTGCATCCCATCTTCTTCAATTTTCTTTGTCATGACTCTTCTCATGTTTGATCTTCTTAGATATTCTTCTCATATTGCCATATCACAAGATGAATCTTCTCAAGCAGAATTCTTCCAAGATTTCCAAGTGGTTCTTGACTTCAATCCTTTATGATTGAAAAACTTCCTTTCTAGTAGTAGTGTAGGCAGTGTTTCTTTTCTGTTTTCTCTTAGAAGTGACGCTTCTCATAAGCAGATATCTTGTTGAGAATGATTTGAAGTCATGTTCTTATGAATCACTCAACAAGAGCATTAGTAATACATATGATCAGAAACCTTAAGCTTCTCATCCTTGAGGTTTGTTGAACATCAAAACATTACTAGGGATTTTGCCTCAACAATTCCTAATTTAAGATGAAAATATTTTCACACAAAAGATAAAATGCCCAACATCAAATAGATTTTATTAAATATACTAAGACTTCATTACATAGGTTATAGCATCCCAACTAAGAGTGATTAGCTCATAATGAGTGAACAACACAAGAAATGCAACTTAAACATGAATGCTAAAGTCATAACTAAGAAATACAAGATAGAAATTATACTAAGATGTAGGTGGGTGAGTTGAGGCAGTGTTGGCATAATGCATATTGGCTTGAGATTGCTGTTTGGATTGCTGAAGCAATTCCATGAGTACTTTGTATTGACCTTATGTGAGAGATACATTGTTGCTTAAATTTTGTTGTATTTCCTACTTACATGTCCATCACTTTCATTTGCAGCAGAGTTAGTATAGTTATTAGAGTTTATGATGTTCCTTGAATGATATCCAGGAGGAAATCAATGTAGAAAGTAGCAAGTTTGTAATGTGTGATTAGTCTTTCCACAGTGAGTGCATAGACCTATCATACCTTGGCCTCTCCCCTAGCCACGACCAGTTCTTCCTCTACCTCTACTAATATAGCCTCCTCTGTTGGAGGTATGCACATTGTTGGCAATAGAGAGAGTCTTTGTTTCAGCTTCTGCTTCACTCATTACGGGTGAAGAGTTGTTGAGTTAAATGTTACGTTCTTGCTGGATAATGACAGAGAATGCCTTAGAGATCGGAGGAAAAGGATCCATCATCATGATCTGACTCCAAACGTGTGTGAATTCTTCATTAAGACCTTTCATCAAGAACCTGATCGTATAGTCTTGGTCTCAAAATGTTCTTATAGACTTAACTGCTCCACATGTGAATGAAATTGCATAGGTACATGAAGGAAGGGGACGAAAGCTTTCAAGTTCATCCCATAGCGATTTTATTTTAGTGTAATAGTTTGAGACATCATGCGTACCTTGTGAAAGGTTGCACACATCTTCTTAATTGTCAGCGATGCGAAATATATCTCATTGATCAAAGCGAGCATGGAGATCCTTCCACGCATCATACGCTTTGTCGAAGAAGACTATTGACTTGACCACGCTTGCTAACATTGATCTATCTAACCATGCCAACACTAATTTGCTACACCTGAACCATTGATTGTAGAGAGAACTATTTTTCCCCGGAGCGGTGATCGTTCCATCAACGAAGGTCATTTAGTTCTTCGAAATCAGAGAAACGCGCATAGACCAAATCTATGATTGAAAGTTCTTGTTGCCTTCTAATACCGGTTGAATCAACACAATCTTTGGAGTTTCGTTTAGATGAATGTAAAACAGATTCGAAGAATTGGTTGCGAATCATAATAGGTTTCGAGGTTCTAGTTCGCCATAGTATGATGATCAAAGATAATCGTAACTCAAGCAGATGCGAAATCGAGTTGCGAAGAGAAATCAAGAATTGAAAAACGATTTGAGGAATGATAAACAGAAATCAAAGCGTAATTGAATGCGATGAGGATATCTGATGAAGAAAATCGGAGCGCAGAATTTTAGGGCTTGGCAAAGGGAAAAGGAAGAACGATGGACTAGGGATGGCAATGGGTACTCTATGGGCAGGGTATCATAGTGCACGTACCCGAGCCCGCACATGTATGGGCAAGGCACTATAGTGCCCGTCCCCGTACCCTCTGGGCACCAAGAGTCCATGGGCACACCAATTACCTACACTTTAACAACAAATAATAATAAATAACATAAAAAGAATTATAGTTCAATTTAAAGAGCCATTATTTTTTATCTACTAATTAAAATATAGCACACAATAATATTTAGTGAATTAAAAATATCCAAAATGTTATTTACTAGTTAGATTTAGTGTTTTATGAAAAAATCATTTTTTTTAAATGTATATAGGTAAAGTTGTAATATTTTATTTATATATATATATATATATATATATATATATAGATATATATATATATATACTAGTATAATTCCCTCGTGCCAGCACAGGTCGACATTCACTTGTAACATAAAAATTGACAATTTTGTTACGAACTAAAAAACAAAAGCTGTATATCTAATCTCATTATGAGATATTAAATACCTTGGGCACTATCTAAAATTAAGCTATTATGTTTTATATATATATATATATATATATATATATATATATATATATATATATATATATATATATATATATTTCTAAAGGAGGGCTTAGAAAATGATTATAAAGTGAACGCAAAAAAACTTTAGACCTAAGTGCCCCTATTTTTTTCCTCAACTCATATGAAGCAAACTATTTTTTTTTTGTCATGGAAATGGTAGTCGTTGAATTGTTTCATATTATCATGATGATCATGCATACCAAAAACTATTGAAATTGAATATCCGTAGCTATAGATTCTTAAATTTCTTATAGTCCCTATTTTACTTGTATTTTTAAAATCATAATATACGTTGAATTGAATTTATTTGATCAAGTATCAAACATTTTTATATTTTTATAAGAATTTTCATATTTGATCTACTCAATTAGAACTATAAATTCAACGGTTGGATCGGTAAAATTTGATGTCTACAAAGAGATATTAAGTGGAGTAACTCTTACAAGAGTTACTATATATATATATATATATATATATATATATATATATATATATATATATATATATATATATATATCTTTATCTTTATTATATTTAAATAAGAGTTTTTCAAAAAAGCCATGTCACAACACAATAAAGCCACACTGTCAATGAAAATGCCACACACATTTCGCATAAAATATGTGCACTCCACATGGCACTTCACACGCAGCCGTTGATCAAGTGGACGGCTCTGTTAAAGTCTCAGCTTAATACCTAAATCCTACGTACGGCACAGATTACTTTGAGTAAAAAAAATGAAACTGCCGTGTTTAGTCCCTTCCTATCAACGCAAAACAGCTAAAAACATCCTTTAAATGTCATTTATAACACAACTAATTAGATCCAAAAATCATGGATCTGACTTTTGACTGTTTATCAGTGCACCAGCTTGCAAAGGAAGCCATACAGTTATCATTAAAAAACGCTGCAGAAAGCTTGCTTAGAAATCGTGTGGAGGAAGCTTGTTGTAACAGCTGCAGAAACTTTACCTTTTTACTTTCATTTGCTTAAATTACAACAACCATTACCCTTCGTTAATTGTTTCTCCATTCTCTCTCTCAAATCCCTTTTCTCAGTTTGATGATATTTTCTTTATTTGTTAGGGTACAGTGAAATCCTCGGAAATGGAGCTTCAAAGACGGTATATGTTTCTTTTATTTACTTTTTGTCTCAAAGTTGAAGTCTTTTTGGTTCTTCAATTCAAGTTGATCATTTCTGATTTGATAATTTGCGCCTGAGTTTGTAGAAATGGGCATCTGATAGATTTGTCTTTTTTATGTTGGTTTGGATTTTTAATTCATGCAGATATAGATCATTGGGTGATTATCAATGGATTAAAGTTGCTTGAAATCAAGTCAAGCTTTATGATTTTCTACAAAGTCTTTGCTGTGAAATTCATCTGTTGAAAACATTGAAGCACAAAACCATTAAGAAATTTAATACCTCATGGGTTGACATTGGTAATTTTGTAGTATGCCATGTTTATTAGTCACTTTTAAATAATTTTTTTTTGTGTTGCTTAGTGATATGAGACACATTCAGATAGAACTAGCATGGTGGAAGCATTATTTGGCTTATTTCAGAACTGAATTTTAAAGATTTGCTATTACTTAATACTTCTCTAGCATGATTTGGCTTTTGTTGGTTTGGATTTTTAATTGATGCAGATGTATATCATTTGAGAATTACAAGAGATTATGTCCAGGCATTTTTAATTAATTGGATCACTCTTCTCTTCTGGCTAAGCTTAATTGGAGCACTCTTCCACTTGCAACTCCTGCTGTTAACGTTTACCTTATCAACTATGTCATGTCTATATCCATGCAAATAGTTTCAAGACACCTTGGTAACTAGGAGCTTCTTCTTTGCTTCCCTTGGAAACACCGTATTCAAGTCTTTGCTTATTGCCTCATGGTACTCACTGCTTTCGTTTCGTTTCGTTTCTGTTCTAGAACATGTGTTCCATATAACCACAAGTGGTCCAAATATTCAATTATAGAAATACAAATGAAATTAACAATCAAGGACCAATTCTTTACTTTTGTTTCCTATGGCTATTTGTCTAGAAAAAGTATTGTATTTTACTATAATTATACCACATGTTCTCTTCAAATGTCTAAAAATATTATGCTATTCAGCATGGAGTCATGAATTAAAAGGATCTACCATATTTTGTTTGAAATTGAACATTATCATGAGGTGGATGAGTGTGATCTTATATGATCATTGCATTTGAAGAGCATCCGGGATGAAAATTGTAGTGTCCTTTTAATTGATTGCCTTTATATTGCTGATAATATATTTTACTGGGTTTAGTATTTATCTTCAATTAAGATGTGCTTAGCATGACATTGTTATTTTTTATGATTTTTATGATTTTTTTGTCTTAAGACATTTCAGTCACTGGATTTAGGATTTGGATGTTTATTACTTTTCCATTCTCCTTTCCATGTCGTGGGTTTTCATTTTTGCCATTGATAGATTACCAATTTGCTTTCTTTTTATCCTAAAAGTTCTGTTTGTAACTTTTATTGTTCGATCCAAAGTTGATGTTGTCAAATTCTTTAGTATTAATATTTGTCAAGTTCATTTTCAGGGCTAATGAATGGGATGTTGAAAGTCATTAGCAAGGGAGAAGAATGCACATCGACTAGAAGACAAGGACAGCGGTAATGATCACATTAAATCCACTTTAATTAGATTATGCAGTTAATTGTTTTTGCAACTTAACTAGGTGAATTATATGCTCACATACAACAACCCCAATTTTCAACAACTTGAATCTTCAGCTACCAATACCATGATAGGCTTATTTATACATGTATGATGACTTTTGCATCAATATAATGTTTTTCTTGCATTTATTTGTTGTTTTTTTTACAGTTCTTGCATTTATCAGTTACTTTCTTTTATAAATGAAGTTCATCAAATCAAGATGACTTGCTAAATCTCCTATGATTAAAGATGTCTTTGGCTTCTTATTTCATGTTCCCCCCTTTATTAATATCAAGCCTACATCAGATTCTCTTGGATAGATTAAAGGTTTGAAACTCTTCATATTAACCATATAATTCATGGTGAGATCTTGGTCCTCTGTGTCATATATCTATGGTCGGTAAGTAACAAATCTTATATATTGATTTTTTTTTGTTCAATATTTGTCCTCTGCATGATGCATTACATCCTGACTTCCTACATTCTTCTGCCTTCTCAACTCACAAATCTGTGTTTTTATTGATGAGGATCAGTTTTTCTCTTGCCACATATTAGTGTTTTTAGAGGTGAGGATCATTTTTTCATATAAGATGTTTTGAGTATTTGATTAAAAATCGATAAGTTCGTAGATTTGAACTGATGAATTTTTAATCAATATTGAAAATGATCGATTTTCAATTGGATGGTATTGTGTATTGAAAATGGAGCATTCTTTACGAAATGCAGATCAATTGCATGGTATTTTGTACTAAAAATGGATAGTTATCCAATTCATTAGGTCAAAGGATTGGTGTGTTATCTTCAACATACATTTGGTTTCATATTTGAGCTTAACGCTTTCATCAGATTTTGAAATCAAGCTTTAAATAAATTGTTTTCGATAAATTTGCAGACGTCTTTTGGTTAAATTAGTTTTTCTAAGATATCACTTGAACATTTTCACAAGGAAGCGGGTTCAACAAACCTGTGAAATTTGCAAAGCAAACTGGAATGGGGCTTCAAATCTACAAGAATTGTCTTTGCTTTTATATCAATATGTTCAGTTTGATGCTTTCATGATAAGCTATTGTGCAAAGCAAATTGTCTTTGCTTTTATGATATGCTATTGTGTCTCTACTGGAGAAGTTCTATGAGAGTAGGTTCTGCTACTAGCCTCTCCAGTTTATATTTGACTTCCTTTTTATGCCAATTTTTTTAAGCAAATGCTCACCTAGACACACGCTAATAAACTAGATACTAACTAGATTACTAATATTTAGATTACCCATAATTTCTTTCTCACATCTTCTCTTTTTCTTTTCAGGTGAAATGAGATTAATCTGTTGAAAGTAGTTGCTAAACTGATTTGTATTGAATTCCATTGCAGAAGGTAGTAATGATGAATACAGGCTATTAAATAATTTGAAGTAATTAGAATTGTGGGGTTGATGTGATTTGGATGTCAAGGGGATGGTCGTCGGTGATGAATATGTTATAGTGAGATCTGCGAACATACACCAATGGTTGGTTGTAGAGATACTTAGATAGCTATGAGTGCATATCATCCCCCATTACCTATGGTCTGCTAGAAAAATACATCCATATGGCCAGATTCTCGATAAGCTTTAAATTTCCAGCAACTTCAATGTGTGCTTTAGCAATCTATCTTGGTTTTTTTACTTCCTTATTTTCTTCACATCAAATACGAGTTCATGCAGGATTATCATCAATATCATGGTTTCCAATATACATATTCCAATGAGTACTAATTGTGTTCGTCTTAGATTGATGCGTCGTCAACCACCACCTATTCAAGTTTAGTCTCTCAAAATAATGTTCTTTGGAGCAAGCACAGACAATCCAATAGTTATTGATCTCACTAACTTATAAAATATATTATATCAATTTGTTCCCTAAAAATGGGGACGAGGACGGGGATAAAAACAAATTGTAACATATTATATCATGTCTTCTTTGTCATCCCTAATCACCTCTACAGATTTATGTCTGTTTATTCACATTGTTATGTGTTTATTTTGTAACAGTTTCACCTTAGTATTTTTTTTTGATAAATAACTACAACACAACTTATATTATTTTAACTGATCAAAAAAATTATAATATTTGATCATACTATAAAAATAATTGCACATTATTATAATTGATAGGTATTTGAGTGAAATGGACATCGTTTGTGGATAAATATAGGTGTACGGAGTTCGAACTCCGCTCCCCCCTCCCCTCTAACAACTAACACACTAATTTTTAACCACTGTGCCTATCTAAAAAAAACCAAAGTCAAATATTTTTTTTTAACAAGATAGTGTATACCCGTGCAGCTCATGGGTCATACATACTATTACTGGAACATCATTATATATTAGTCAAAAAAAATTGTTTGCCCGTGCTAGCACGGGTGCTGCAAACTAGTATATATATATATATATGCGGGTGCGGGCCTGGGGCGAGTTGGGCATCGTAGTGCCCGTACCCGAGCCTGCGTCCATATGTGCGGGTAATTATCCGCCCGTTTGCGGGTAATCTTTGCGGGCACCCTGTGGGCATGGCTCAATTGCCATCCCTGCGATGGACGAATCACAATTCAAGATTTGGGCTCTGATACCATCTTAGCTTTGTTGAACTAAGAAGAAGAAAAAGGAATATTGAAATGCATCTTTTGGGTATTGAATAATGATCATCGAAAATGTACAAAAGTGGCTTTACATATATCTATTTATACAAACAAACCTCTTATGAAATTATCAATTTAGATCTCTTATTAATAGGACACATATATAATTCAAGGGTAAAAGTGTCATTACTCACTCTTTCTCTCTTTTTCTTTTTACACTCTCTTTCTTACTTTTTTCTCTTTCTTCTTACACTCTTTTTCCTCATTTTCACTTTTCTCTTACACTTTCTTTCTTTCTTTTTTTCTCTTTCTTCTTACAATCTCTTTCATCCTTTTCACTTTTTTCCTACACTCTTTTTCTTTCTTTTTTCATTTTACTTTTCCCACAAACAATTATTTTTTTTCTCTTATCACTTCACACTAAAAAAAATTATCACCTTAAAATTTTAATTTTTCTCTCGAAAATTGCTTTAACTCTTATTGAAAATCTACTAGCACATCTTATTGATAATCTACTATCTATCTTTTACTATCTGTTATAATATACTAATCAACTAAAATAATTAATTTAAACTACGAGATAGCTACAATAATATATAAAAAAACATGGGATAACTGCACTAATATATAAAAAAACACGAGATTAATATTTGTCATTGACAATTAAATTTTTTGAACACTATTACTACAAGCCTACTCTCTAAAAAATAAGAAGACTTAATGACTATTTAATCTATTTATTTATACAAACAAACCTCATATGAAATTATCAATTTATATCTCTTATTAATAGGACACATATATAATTCAAGGGTAAAAGTGTCATTACTCACTCTTTCTCCCTTTTTCTTCTTACACTCTCTTTCTTACTTTTTTCTCTTTCTTCTTACACTCTTTTTCCTCATTTTCACTTTTCTCTTACACTTTCTTTCTTTCTTTTTTCTCTTTCTTCTTACAATCTCTTTCCTCCTTTTCACTTTTTTCCTACACTCTTTTTCTTTCTTTTTTCATTTTACTTTTCTCACAAACAATTATTTTCTTTCTCTTATATCACTTCACACTAAAAAAAATTATCACCTTAAAATTTTAATTTTTCTCTCAAAAATCGCTTTAACTCTTATTGAAAATCTACTAGCACCTCTTAATGATAATCTACTATCTATCTTTTACTATCTGTTATAATATACTAATACCCTAAAATAATCAATTTAAACTACGAGATAGCTACAATAATATATAAAAAAACACGGGATAACTGCACTAATATATAAAAAACACGAGATTAATATTTGTCATTGACAATTAAATTTTTTGAACACTATTACTACAAACCTACTCTCTAAAAAATAAGAAGACTTAATGACTATTTAAACTACTAATTACTATTTAAAATAAATATTTCTTATTAATAATCAACTATCTAACTTTTACTATCTACTATAATCTACTAATCAACTAAAATAACCAAATAAAACAACGAGATAACTGCACTGGTATATATAAAAAACACGGGATAACTACATTGTTATATAAAAAATACATGATTAATATTTGCCATTTATAATTATAATTATAATTTTTGAAGACTAAACCCACTATCTAAAAAACAAGAAGACTTAATGACTATTTAAACTGATTAATATTTAAAACACACGCGACAAATATTTTTCACTAATACCTAAAAATGACAATTGTCACTGATATATAAAAAAACACGGGATAAATATTTCTTATTGATAATCTATTATTCATCGTTTACTATCTACTATAATCTACTAATTAATAAAAAACACGGGATAACTTTACTGATATATAAAAATACAGAGATAATCGCAATTATATATATATATATATATATATATATATATATATATATATATATATATATATATATATATATATATATATATATATATATATATATATATATATATATATATAAACACAAGATAAATTTGCATTCGATATATAAAAAAAGCACGGGATAACAACACTGATATATAAAAAGACACTACACTAATATATAAAAAACACGGGATAAATGCATAGATTGTTTTTAAATGTTATTTTTACATTTTAATATTTATCTATTTTTTATTTGAAACTCTTTTTTTTATCTACTTTAATTTTGTCTTTATTTTCACGGGTAATGTTCAGACTATTTAAATACTGTCTAAGTTCATTCATAAAAATAACACAACAGCACCCTGTGCGTATGCACGGGTATTCTACTAGTTAGCATCTAAAACAAACCCTGCAAATTAACTCTAACAGAATCACAGGTGTAAACTTACTATGATTAATATATCTATCTAATATCTATTTAATAAAATACACAACTTACAAAATGATAATTATAGACATCTTCATTTTTTGACATATCATCACTTATTTATCATTTTTTAATTCCATTTTCTCTTCCTTTCCCACTCTCTCTCTCTCTTTCAATCTCACATTTCTCAATACTTCTCACACTCTTACTTTTTTTCTTACACTCTCTTTCATCCTTTTTTTTTCTTTTTACTTTACTTTTATTTTTCTCATAAACAATTATTCTCTTTCTCCTATCACTCTACTTTTATTTTTTTTAACTAACAATCTAAAAAATAAGAAAATTTAATGACTATTTAAACTATTGATTAATATTTAAAACAAATATTTCTTATTGATAATCTACTATCTCTATTTTACTATCTACTATAATATACTAATCAACTAAAATAATCAATTGAAACTACGACATAACTGCACTGATATATAAAAACACAAGATAACTGTAGTGATATATAAAAATACACAGGATCAATATTTGTCATTGATAATTATAATTTTTGAAGACTACTATAAATAAACCTACTATCTAAATAATTAAGAAGGCTTAATGACTAATCTAAACTACTAATTAATATAAAACAAATGTTTCTTATTGGTAATTTACTATCTAACTTTTGTTATTTACTATAATCTACTAATCAACTAATATAATCAATTGAAATTACAAGCTAACTGTACTGATATATTAAAAAACACGGGATAACTATAGTGAAAGTTATAATTTTTGAAGACTACTATAAACCTACTATGTAAAAAAACAAGAAGGCTTAATGGCTATTTAAACTACTAATTAATATAAAACAAATATTTCTTATTGATAATTTACTATCTAATTTTTAGTATCTACTAATTAATCAACTAAAATAATCAATTGAAACTACGAGATAACTGCACTGAGATATAAGAAAACACAGGGTAACTGCAGTGATATATGAAAAAACACGAAGTTAATATTTGCCATTGATAATCATAATTTTTTTAAGGCTTAATGACTATTTAAACTGATTAATGTTTAAAGCACACATCACAAGTATTTGTCACTAATACCTAAAAAGGACAAATAATTGTCACTGATATATAAAAAACACGAAATAAATATTTCTTATTGATAACCGACTATCTATCTTTTACTATCTACTATAATCTACTAATCAACTCAAATAATCAATTGAAACAATGAGATGACTGCATTGATACATAAAAAACAAACACGGGATAACTGCGCTGATATATAAGAAAACACGGGATAACTGCAACGATATATATAAAACATGGGATAGCTGCACTGATATATAAAAAAGGCTTAATTACAGTTTTGGTCCCCCTATATTCACCAACTCACGATTTTGATCCCCCAAGAATTTTTTTCACGAATTTGGTCCCCCTATTTTCACTAGGTCACAATTTTAGTCCCCCAAGAATTTTTCTCACGAATTTAATCCCCCTATTTTTGTCAATTCACGATTTTAGTCCCCCTATTTTTCCAATTTTTAAAATCAAAGTCCTCCTCTAGGATAAATAGGGGGACTAAAATCGTGAGATTTTGAAAATAGGGGGACTAAAATCGTGAGTTGGTGAAAATAGGGGGACTAAATTCGTGAGAAAAATTCTTGTGGGACTAAAATCGTGAGTTACTGAAAATAGGGGGACCAAATTCGTGAAAAAAATTCTTGGGGGTTCAAAATCGTGAGTTAGTGAAAATAGAGGGACCAAAACTGTAATTAAGCCAAAAAAAGATGTAGATAACACAAACCCCAACCTTGATAAATTAATTTAGTAAAAAAATAATTAAAAAAAGGATAAATTAATCCCAACTTTTGTAAGAATAGTTGCATTAGTATATGGGAAAATGGAAATCTCAATCTAACTTTTATTTTGTAATAATAGTTGAAATTTGGTTGGGGTTATTGTTAGTTGTAACTAACAGGATACCCGTGCATATGCATGGGTGCTATCATGTTCTTTCTATGAATGAACTTAGAAAGTATTAAATAGTCTGAATATTATCCCGTGAAAATAAAGACAAATTTAAAGTACATAAAAAAGGAGTTTCAAATAAAAAAAATAGATAAGTATTAAAATCTAGAAATGTAAAAGTATTATTTTAAAAAAAATTGCATTTATCCCGTGTTTTTAATATGTTAGTATAGTGTTTTTTATATATCAGTGTTGTTATCCTGTATTTTTATTTCTTATAGGCTTAATTACAGTTTTGGTCCCTCTATTTTCACTAACTCACGATTTTGATCCCCCAAGAATTTTTTTCACGAATTTGGTCCTCCTATTTTCAGTAACTCACGATTTTAGTCCCACAAGAATTTTTCTCACGAATTTAGTCCCCCTATTTTCACCAACTCACGATTTTAGTCCCCCTATTTTCAAAATCTCACGATTTTAGTCCCCCTATTTATCCTAGAGGAGGACTTTGTTTTAAAAATTGGAAAAATAAGGGGACTAAAATCGTGAGTTGACAAAAATAGGGGGACTAAATTCGTGAAAAAAATTCTTGGGGGACTAAAATTGTGACCTAGTGAAAATAGGGGGGCCAAATTCGTAAAAAAAATTCTTGGGGGATCAAAATCGTGAGTTGGTAAAAATAAGGGGACCAAAACTGTAATTAAGCCTTTTTTTTTTATATTATTCTGGATTTCATGAAAATTGAAATCATTCTATATGTCCTCCAAGACTGACTGTACAAGTCTATCAGTCTATGATTCGATAATTAAAATTAATTTTTTTTCTGAGGGAACATGCAGATAAGATTAGAGATGCATGTGCTATTTTATTAAATAATAAAATCAAACAAGATGAATTATTGACACGGACAATTTTATTTTAAATTTTTGAGCTGGCATTTTACCAAGTCTGAAATAATCTCCATATCCATTATTCTCCAAATAACAAATCTCTTTAAAATATTACCTAAATAAACATAGACACAAGCTTTTAATAGTTGAAAAAGCAATGACAGAATACAAATTCTACAATGCAAAATCCCAAGGACATCTCACTTTCTTAATCAAATTTCCCTCATCGGAATATCTTGTACATTAGAAACAGAGAAAAAGACACATCAACAAAAAATCAAAACAAAGGAGGTAAACAGAATTAAAACACACGAGAAAGCACGTGTATGATATCTCACGTCGAACAAGTTTGGCACAGATCCTTTACTATCATAGTAATCTTAAATATCACTAGTAGAATACCGCGCAAGATACGCACGCTGCGGGTGATCATATATTTTTTCATGAAACGAACTTGACATAATTTAAATAGTGCTATACAACACTTGAAAAAAAAAACAAATTTAAAGTAGTTAAAAAAAAGAGCGCAATAAAAAATTAGATAAATATTAAAATCTAAAAATGTAAAAGTATCATTTTAAAACAATCATGCATTTATCCCGTTTTTTTTATATATTAGTGTCGGTGTTGTTATCCCGAGTTTTTTTATATATCGGTCACAATTATCTCGTGTTTTTACATACATCATTGCAATTATCCCGTGTTTCTTTAATATTTCGATAAAGTTATCACGTGTTTTTTAATATATTAGTGAAGTTATCTCATAGTTTCAATTGAGTAGTTGATTAATAGATTATAGTAGACAGTAACAAATAGATGGTAGATTATCAAATATTTCAGTGAAGTGTTTTTTATATATTAGTGCAGTTATCCCGTGTTTATATACATAACATTGCAGTTATCTCGTGTGTTTTTAATATTAGTATAGTTATCTCATTATTTTATATATCAGTGCAGTTATCTCATAGTTTCAATTGATTATTTTAGTTGATTAGTACATTATAGTAGATTATCAAATATATCAGTACAGTTATCTCAAGTTTTTTTTTTATATATCAGTATAGTTATCATGTGTTTTAAATATTAACCAGTAGTTGAAATAGTCATTAAGTTTTACTTTTTTTTTGATATATTAATATCATGTTTTTTTATATATCAGTGAAGTTATCCCGTGTTTTTATATATTAGTGCAGTTATCTCGTAGTTTAGATTGATTATTTTAGTTTATTAGTAGATTTGAATTTCGAAAGAAAAAAAAGTGGAAAGTTAAAAAAATGGGAGTGAGAAGAAAGTGCATTGGGAGAAGAAATTTGAAAAAGAATGTGATAGTAAATTACAATGTTGCCCTTAGTTATGTGAGTTGTCAAATAAATAGGGAAACTTGTTTGAGTAATTTAAGTATGATTTGTTTGTATAAATAGATATTATATTAGATTAGTAGATAGTGGGTAAAGAAAGTTGGTGAGTTTGATTTGAATTTTGAATTTTGAAAAAAAAAGTAAGAGAAAGTAGGAAAAAAGTGGGAGTGAGAAGAAAATGCATTGAGAGAAGAAATTTGATAAAAGTATGATAGTATATTACAATCTTTGTCAGTCTTAGTTAGATGCATTGTCAAGTAAATATGGAAGCTTGTTTGATTAATTTAAATGTGGTTTGTTTGTATAAATAGATTAAGTGTATTTTGTTTGTATAAATAGATAAATAGATATTAGGTTAGATAGTAAATAAGAGTAAATTGTAGATTATTTAATAATATTAGATTATATAGTGGATTAAAAAAAATTGGGAAAAGAAATATTTTTAAATAAATAATGTGGGGGCCACTAATAATAGATGTGTAAGAAGTAAGAAATATTGAGAAATGTGAGATTGAAAGAGAGTGAGTGAGAAATGAAAAGAAAGTAGAATTAAAAAATGATAAATAAAATAAAAGTGGTGATGTGTCAAAAAAGTAAGATGTCTAAAATTGTAATTTTGTAAGTTGTTTGTTTGTATAAATAGATATTAGATTCTAGAAAAAAGAGATACGATACACAAAATCGTCCTATCTATAGTAGTCCTTTTAAAGCATCCACATTTGAGGGACTCCACTAAATGTGTCCTTAAATAGACCTCACGTGCACACATCACTTTTTATACATTTTTAATATTAATACTTAATAAGCACTCAATCTCCCCCAATGCAACACTATCAAAAAAATTCTTAAATGGGTCACACAAATAGCTACACATCATCACTTTATCAACAAATAACTCACAAACTGTAACTGTGATAACAGAATTGCTCAACTCGTGTTACTGTTTCATTGATTGCAGTATTTATACAATATCTGTGTTGCTTAACAAGCTATCAGCACAGCTCTAAAATTGGGCCAAACTATTACTTGGGCCTAACAGAAACATAAAGGCTAATTGGGCCAACTTAACAAAAATACAAAGAGGCCCAAAACTAAACACTACAATGTTTGCTACAATACTTCCCTTAAACTAAAATTTACTAATTAAACACGCAGTGTCGGTGCGTTTGCTAAGGTCTGAAAGAGAAGCTTGAAGAACCATATTGCCGCCGCTGGGGGGCTCCTTCCTCCGCCGCCGGAGCTCCCCCCTTTTCTCTTTCTTCTAATTTCAGTTTCTAGGTGATTTCCAGCATCAATAAGTTGCATATTTGCACTTTGGTTCCTAGCTATGTTGGGATTGGGTCGTTCTCTAGGAGCGCCGCCGGTCATCTCCTCCACTTCGTTCATCTCCTCCTCTCCTCAGCCTCCCACCGGATCGATCTCCCTTCTTCCCTCCTCACCTCTCTTTCTCTCGCGAAAAACATCCTCCTCTTCCATCTTCCACCACCATGCCTCCTCCATTCACCCTCTTTTCTTAAATCCAAACTGCCACTCTTATTCTTCTTTGTCAGATGCCCTTCATCTGCAGGTGGCCTTGTTTTTGGCTCAGATTACCACCATCAGATGTAGACCGATTTCACCAAGTTCCTGGTTTCGAGATCCCGTGGCCGGTCGGTCACTATTTTCGGAGAAAGTCCTGGACTTTCCGGTTTCTCCCATTGGTTTCCTTGTGGTTCTCTGATTTCGGTGCTAGGTGTTTCAGTGCACTTCTGCAGTGGTTGCTTTTGGTGGCGTTATTGTGGTCAATCTGTGGCTCTGATTTTAGTTTTTCAGCCTTGGAGTTGTTCTTCTATGGCTGTTAGTGTGCCTCTATGGATTGAGTGGGAGTTGGGCACCAATTAAGAGGGGCAGTTTGGTCTTTTGTTGCATAGCTTGGAGTACTGCTGGTTTTGTATTTAGGTGTTAATTTCAATTTTTAGGTAGTAGTTAGACTTTAGCAAATGGCATATTGAATTGTAAGTCCCTTATTGTGCTAAGTCATTGGGCTTAAATGTTTAAATCTTATTCTTGTTGGGCTGATGTGTCGTAAGTCCCTTGGATCGCTCAAGTTATTGAGCGTTTGTTAACAATGTTTGATGTTGTATTTGGTTGGGGCCTTGCCCATATCTATGATAATCAGTACAACTTGACAAACAAAAAAACTAAAATTTACAATTTCGGTTCTGAACATTACGTATACATTGTAACACAGACACATTCTAACAGATACATTCTCCAAGCTGCAACTAACCAGAACACATTCCCAGGCAAGCCTTCAACTTGATGAACACTTCATTTTTCACTGGTTTAGTCAGCAAATCAGCCAATTGATCACTTGAACTGCAGAATTTCAATTCAATTACACCATCTTTGCAAAGATTTCTAAGGAAATGAAACCTTACATCGATGTGTTTACTTCTACCATGTAAAACCGGTTTCTTTGACAGTTTAATTGTAGAATTATTGTCACATAGAATAGTCAAACACTTCCCTTGCTCTAGACCAAGCTCTTCAAGCACCCTGTTGATCCAAATTCCCAGACAAGCACAATATGCAGCTGATACGAAATGCCTCAGTGGTGGATAATGTGACTATTGGTTGCTTCTTGCTTGACCAAGAGACTGCTCCAGCACTAAACATATACACATATCCAGAAGTACTCTTTCTATCCTCTACATCACCAGCATAATCACTGTCACAATATCCCAAAATGCTCTGTTTATGATGCCTCTGATACAGTATTCCATATTCTGCAGTACCTCTCAAATATCTTAGCACTCGCTTTGCTGCAATGAGGTTTTTTTCTGAGGGTTTCTCCATAAATCTACTAATGAGGCTGACTGCAAACATAACATCAGGTCTAGTAGCATTCAAATACATTAAGCTACCTATGATTTGTTTGAAGCCAGTTGAATTTACTTGCTTTCCTTCATCATTTTTGGTCAGTTTGTTGCCTGCTGCTATTGGATTACTTACTGGTTTGCTTTCTAGCATTCCAAATTTATCAAGCACTTGCTCAATGTACCTTTGCTGCTTGATAAAGATACCTCTTGCATTTTGCACCACTTCTACCCCTAGAAAGTAGCTCATCCTTCCTAGATCAGTCATGTCAAAGTTCTTCTTCATGGATTCCTTGAATTGATGAATCAGATCAGCATTGTTTCATGTGTACAATAGGTCATCAACATACAGGCTGGCTATGAGTATATCTGTACTAGTCTTGTTCCCCTTCTTTGTGAACAATGTGTGCTCATGAGAACACTTCTTAAATCCTTCCTTGATGAAATATCCTTCAATTTTACTATACCAAGCCCTTGGTGCTTGCTTCAATCCGTACAAAGTTTTTGAGCTTATACACCATGTGTTCTTGTCCCTTCCTTGCAAAGCCTTCTGGTTTATCAACATAGACAATCTCATCGAGCTCTCCATGTAGGAAATCACTTTTCACATAAAGTTGGAACACACTCCATCCCCTTTGTGCTGCCACAGCTAGTATACATCTAATAGTGTCCCACCTAGCAACCGGAGCAAACACCTCTGAATAATCAATTCCAAATTGATGTGCATATCCCTTAGCCACGAGTCTAGCCTTATATTTCTCAACCTTCCCTTCCTCATTGAATTTTGTCTTGAAAATCCATTTAACTCCAATCTTTCTTGCTCCTTGAGGAAGAGGAACTAGAGTCCATGTTTCATTCTTCTCTATGGATTCAAGTTCACTTTTCATAGCTTTAATCCACTTATCATCCTTTGTAGCTTCTGCATAAGTGGTGGGATCTGCACTATTCTCATTCACAGTCATTAAGTTTTGTAGATTTTCTCCTTCTGCATCATTTTCTATTTCATCATTCAAATATGTTGGTTTCTTTCTCACTCTACCAGCTCTGCTTGCATCATTATTTTCATCATTGACTGCATTTGATGGTTTTCCTACCTCATTTGTTGTCATATCAGTAAGTTCTCTACCCTGTGTAGTAGCATTTGATGGTTCTCCTACCTCATTTGTTGTCATATCAGTAAGTTCTCTGCCCTGTGCAGTAGCATTTTGATCATTTGTTTGTTCTTCACTGTTCTCATTATCTTCTTCAATTATGCCCTGTCTGGTATTACTGCTTCCATCAGAGTCCCAATTCCAATGATCATTCTCATCATATATCACATCCTTACTTATATGTATTTTCTTAGTAATAGGATCATATAGTCTATAGGCCATAGATTCATCACTAACTCCTAAGAAAACACATCTAAGACTCTTATCATCCAATTTCTTTCTATTAGCATCAACTTGTGTACATGAGAAATGCAACCAAACACTTTCAAGTGTTTCACAGAAGGTTTAACTTCACTCCATGATTCTTCAGGTGTAATATCCTTCAAAGACACAGTAGGGCTTCTGTTCAATATGTAAAATGTCCATTTAACAGCCTCGAGCCAGAATTGTTTTGGCATTTTTGCTTCCTTAATGAGACTCCTTACCAAGTTCAAAACTGTTCTATTCTTTTCTTTCTTTCTGCTACTCCATTTTGTTGTGGAGTGTAAGCAGCTGTAAGTTGTCTTCTAATCCCATTCTCATCACAGTATTCAACAAAAACATTAGAGTTATATTCACCGCCCCTATCAGTTCTCAAGCAACTAATTTGACACTCAGATTCCTTTTCAACCATTGCCCTAAATTTCTTAAACACTTCAAATGCACTAGACTTTTCTAACAAGAAATACACCCATGCTTTTCTAGTAAAGTCATCAATGAAGGAGATAAAATACCTCTTATGGCTATTTGATTCAGGAGAAATAGGACCACAGATATCTGAGTGTATCAATTCAAGCTTTCTAGTTGCTCTCCACTTGCTCTTCTTGGATATAGCATCCCTGTGTTGACTTCCAGCTAAACATTCTGCACAGCTTCTTGTAGGTTCCTTCAAGCTAGGCAAGTCTTTCACCATCTCTTTCTGGTACAACAATTGCAATCTTCCATAGCTGAGATGTGCATATCTCCTATGCCACAAATCATACAAATCATCTCCAACAGTAGCAGCTTGATAGCAATTAGAAACAACTGTGGTTCCCATGACAGTGAAGGTCTTGTTGTTGGCAATTTTAGAGGTCATCAACAATCCTTTCTCCTTGTGAAAAACCTCGCACAAATCATCTTCAAACACTACTCTTAAGCCCTTTTGTTGCAACTGTCTGATACTTAGCAGGTTATTCTTCAAGTCAGGCACATAGTAAACACCTGTAATGACTTGAATTCGCCCTTCAATCTTCAGTTTTATCGTGCCTTTTCCCATTACACAGAGTCTCATGTCATTGCCAAGTTTTACTGATTCTCTGAAATTCTCATCTAAGTCATGGAACCAAGCCTTCACACCACACATGTGGTTGCTACAGCCCGAGTCTAGGAACCATCTTGCACTTCTAATTTCTTCCTCTTCATCTTTGACTTTAGCCATGAGTAGAATTTCTTCATCCTCATCAAAACCTGCATAACCTGCGTAATTTGCTTCTTTATCAGCTAGCTTTGGACATTCACTTTGGTAATGACCCATCTTGCGGCACTTATAGCATTGTATGTGATCTTTAGAGCCTTGCCTTCCTTGTCCTCTCTCTTCCACCAAGCTTACGCCACGACCCTTCCACCGCTTCTTCCTGGACCATACACCTTAAGTGCTTGATCTTCTTCCTTGAATCCCTTCATTCTTTGTTCTTCCACAAGAATGGAACTTTGAAGAGCATCAATGGAAAGAGATTCCACATCGGTAGAGAGAGATGGAACACATAACATAGTGAAATTTGGGCGCCATGGATCTCATAATCTTCTCAACAACTATAGTATCGCTTAGTTTCTCACCATGAGACTTTATGTTGTTGGCTATGGCGAGAGTTCTTGCAAAATACTCATTGACATTCTCATCTTCCTTCATTCTCGCTGCTTCAAATTCACCTCTAAGAGTCCGCATCGGGCTCTTTTCACCTTCAAGAACCTTGGAATTTCATTTTGAGTGAATCCCAAATGTCCTTAGTTGTATCCATCTTCAAGATTATCTCTAAGATCTTGCGATCCAAAGCTTGAAACAAGTAGTTTTTGCTTTGAGATCCTTCACTTTCGCTTCTTGAATCGTCTTCAATACCTCTTGCGATGCGTTCGCCAGTGCTACAGGAATTCCATTAGCAACCACTTCCCAGTATTCTTTCGAGTGCAAGAGATTCTCCATTAAGATCGCCCAATCATGATCATAATATCCATCGAACTTCCGAATAGATGCTTGAACGAAGGTTCCGCTTCTCTTTCTCGCCATAGTTAAGCTTCAATTCTTGCAAAGTGCGTTGTCTTCTGCCGAAGAACATGGTGCGAAGGAACTAAAAAATCTAAGCGATTCCCCTTTAACGGAGCTCTGGTACCAATTGTAATTGTGATAACATAATTGCTCAACTCGTGTTACCGTCTCATTGATTGCAGTATTTATACAATATCTGCGTTGCTTAACAAGCTATCAGCACAGCTCTAAAATTGGGCCAAACTAGTACTTGGGCCTAACAAAACATAAAGGCTAATTGGGCCAACTTAACAACAATACAAAGAGGCCCAAAACTAAACACTACAATGTTTGCTACACAAACTTTTAAATGGTGTTGACCAAAAAAAAACTTTTAAATGGGTACATTTAAAAAGTTTGAGAGAGAAAGTCTTTGTAGAAAGACTTCTCTTTATAAGGAACCAAACCATTTTTGTCTACATTGGTTATTCCTTATTAAGGAGAGTGTTAATAAGGAAAATAAAGTTGAATACTTTCCATTGGGGATGGTCTTATACGGTTCACGCTTTTCACGAATTATCAAACAAGGAATAGCAGAAAAAGACACTGTGAAAAGCGGTTTTATTGTAGTATGCCACTGGTGAATAGGTCAATTGGCACACTGTAGTGACTTCCGTTCAACCTTGCCCCTTTTTTCACCAATCAATCTGCCACTTCATTCACAAATTCCCAAGATTGACCTAAATGTCACAAAAGATCATAAGTCCTTATGTCTCATACTCTTTTCTATTAATGTAAAAAAAAAATTCACCTATTTCTATTATAGAATATTAAAAAAAAATGTGGTGAACGAAAGTTGATGCATCTCACCAAAAATTTAGACTAAACACATCAAATTTTTTAATCAGTTTTTACTTATATTCTATACCGAATGGAGAATTACGTTTTATTTTATTTTTAAAACAAAAAAGTATTTTCTTGATACAAATCAATTTATATTACTTTAGTAAAATTAAATGCTTCTTAAAGATTGCCAGCTAGTTTTTTATATTCAAAAAAATACATGGGAATATAAAAAAAATATTTAAATTTATATTTATTAGAAATTTAAATTAATTTTAACTATTATTTTTTATTACATATAAAAATAATTAAAAATAATAACCAAAACTTAAAATAACTTAAAAATAACTTTTGGAAATAATTTCAAAAAACTAAATAAATTTAAATGACATTTGATTACATTTTGAAAAAAAAAATAAGGGGTAATATAAAAAAAATATTCTTTGAACTATTAAAGCATCGAAAACTGTTTCTAGAACAAGGTGAAACATTGTAAAGTAAAATTTAAAATGATGAAATAAATTTTAGAAATGATATCAAAAAATTGAACACAGTTAAATAACTTTTGATTACATTTTGAAAAGAAAAGAAAAACACAAATAAATATTTTCTCAACAAGAGTAGCGGTGCAGCGTAAGGATCTGGAAGAAAAAAAAGCCTTTGAGATCACACATGGAATTGGATTTTAGAATCTCAACACCATCTATATCTTCCAAAAGTATAATATAAATAAATAAGTATAAATAAAAAATAAAAATGGAGGATTTTCAGATATCTTAGAGAGAGAAAGATTTGATTTTCTTACAAAAGAGACTTTAATATGCTACGTTGGATAGAGAGAGAAAGTGGTGTGACAGATAGAACGTTTGCATTACACTGTATTTAAGATTTGCCTACCCACGTTAAGGAATCCCCTTTCTCTTCTTTCACTCCTTCTCTTTCATTTTCCCTCTAATTTTATTTTCTGAGCTAAACAACCGATGGAGAGGAACGGTGTCGTTTCAGAAGAGGTTCATGTTTTGGCTGTTGATGATAGCCTTGTAGATCGAAAGGTCATTGAACGCTTGCTTCAAATTTCAGCTTGTAAAGGTTAGTGTATTCTCATGTCAAGAGCTACTAGTTAATTAGCATCAGAAATTTTAGATTTTTTTTAGTGTTTCTTTTTATTAGTTATTGAGTTTTTTTTTGGTTTGTTGTAGTAACTGCTGTGGATAGTGGAATCAGAGCACTGCAATTTCTGGGTTTGGATGAACAGAGAAAAACCTCTGAATCTGATGATTTTGTTGTATGTGCCAACATAAATTAATTTTCTCGGATTTTATTTTATTTATAATCTAAATGTGAGTTTTATTAATTATATTCTTTATATTTTTAGCCGAGTTTGAAGGTGGATCTGGTCATTACAGACTACTGCATGCCGGGAATGACTGGTTATGAATTGCTCCAAAAAATCAAGGTTAAAAAAATAAAATCATAATAAATTCATTTTCCTAAGCTAATATTGATAATGCTTGGTGAAAAAAAATTGATTCAATATTGTTTCAATTTGATGCAGGAATCTTCCACCTTCAGAGAAATTCCCGTTGTAATTATGTCTTCTGAGAACATTTTGCCGCGCATAGACAGGTACTTTTATTATTTTTACTAGGACACACACCCGCGCATACGCACGGGACGACCATTTAGACGCTAATGAGGCTATACCCAACGCTTTGTTTGGTGTCAATATGAAGAGATTGACGTCGTTACTATATTTGTAATTGAAGAATTGGTTATTTGGAATATTCTACACAAAGATTAGCTAACCTCACAAAGCCATTCAGTAGCAAACCACTGAAAAGGTGGCATAGATAAGCATATTTGAAAATAACTTTAGAGCTTATTTAAACATAATAAGACCATGATGGGTTATCAATACAACACCTTACCTAGATAAATTATATTTTTACAACCGTGCGATGCACAGGGTGAGAATTTAGAATGTGAGTAACGTAATTCATAAAAACATTGATAAAAACACTCTTTATGGTGTTGCTACTCATCAGATTGCTGGTCACTTAAACCTAATAAATCCTCAACATGTTGCTTCTTCTTCTCATCAAATGGCGGAATACCGGAATCCGATGAATCCACAGGCTGACCCTCCTGCTGTTGTTGATCAAATTGATGGTCGCATACTTCTATTGAATCACCATCATCATTCCAATCTCCACCTTCTTGAACTCTGTGACAAACAACACTAACTGGCTCAATAACAGAATCCTTAGGCTGAAAAGATTGTTGTTGAAATGAAATTTGAACAGATTCAACTATGTGACAAGAATCCAACATCTTAGTACACTCCCTAGGATAAAGCTCATCAACAGAATCAATTTCCATAGGGCGCTTGCCATTTTTGGTATCCAAATCCAGCAAGTACTTCATGTAAGACAATCGTTCTCTGCTTGACAAGAGCTACAAAACAACCTCTGAACAACACTTGAACGACCCTCCAACATGTCTACTCAACCTTCAATCCAACATAGCAAAATCAACAGCCTGTTCAAATAGAGTTGATGATTTTCAATTCACTCAAGTTCTAAATTTTTGTTCATCTTCTTCTCAATTGTAAAAATCTAAACAAACCCATAAAGCATAATCAAGGTAGGCCAATATAATCAATACCCAGAAACAGAAACAGAAGAAAAATACACGATTTCAACCAATTGCCCAGATAAATCCCAAAAAAAATCACCTTTTTCTTCTCTTGATATGGGTATGAACAAAGATGGAATCTTTGATTGAAGGAAAAATGAAAAGTGCCTCTTATGGTAGAATATAAGAAATCGAGATCTCAAGAACACATTAATGCAGAAATGAATCCACCATTCTAATTCCAATGTAGGAACATAAATTTCAAATTTTGATAATGACCATTATTCTTCACGCCACATGATTCATAAAAAATATACTATCAATCAAGATCCCCATCTCTCTATCTCAGCTCATTCAAAAATAAAAGAGTGAAAAAAAAATGAAAAAAAATAACAATGCTATAGACTTACAGGATTGGATAGGAACCACAACCAACTAAAATCTAGTAACAGAAAAAGGGTACTTGATGTGGAATTGTCAAATTGAACAGCAATCTTAAACTCTCTTTTTCTCTCTATTACTGTGTGTGTATCTATATGTGTATGTGTGTATCTAGAAAAGGTATTCATTATTTGCAGGACTCTTGGCTCCTTGAGTATCTTCTAAACAAATCTCTATCTTGACATATATCCTACACACTACTCCAAGACATCATATTAACAGAAAATTGGACAGATGTCCTATATATATTCAATTTGTTGAGAGTGTAACACATGTCGCAGAAAACATAAAAGCTGCATAATAAGCACAAAAATAAAAACTCGGCATATCAACATGGAGAGTATATAAACCAGAGAAACAATGCATGAGTGAGGTGTGAATGCTAGCATACCTGATATGCTCTTAATGACTGATCAACACCCACTTGATCTCCGCCTTCAGCTTCTTAATAGGTGAGCCAGCAGTGGCGCCGTTGTGTCGCCTCTTCCTCCCTGCTCGTGTCCCCAGACAAACTCTCTCCACACAAAGAAATGGCCATGACAAATGTTCTTCGGTGATTGCGCTTCACTGGGAAGTGTAGCTCGGAAGAGCCATTGATTGATCAAGTAACAACAACTTCTTCAAGTTTATCATGGTTTAATATCATGGTTCTCAAATTAGCAATTAAAAGACATAGTCCATGCCTCCATGGAAGAATTCCTTACAAATTTAAAAGGAACTATAATCCAATTAAAAAAAGTGAGAGATTCAATCATTAAAAAGCAAATTAGGGAGCTGACAGCAGCGTGGAGGTGACAAACCTTCCCATAAGATATGTGTAGATACCTATAGTGGTACTCTAAATCAAGGCATGTTTCTCAGAAATTGTATTGCATGAATGTAGTTGGCTTCTAAAGTATAATAATTTGCCTAGTATTCTGGATGTGATCATGAGTTCTAATATGGCATTTTAAATACGTTATAAAAAGTTTTCAACAAAATTTGTTGTCGTTAGATAGGAAGACTTGCTTGCATATCTGTGATACTCTCTAAAATCTAGCCATGTTTTGGAACCATTTCTCAATGCATTCTTAACATCTTTTAGAAATTTATCAGACACTCAGACTTTTGAGCCTCTATACATGGTTGAAAGTAATTGATCTCGAGCTATCGCGTTTTCAAATTGACAGCGGCGTGAAGGAAGGAGCAACTGAAATTAAAAAAAAAATGAAGGAAGGAGCAGAACTGAAATAAAATAATTAAGGGCTTTAAAAATATTAAGAAGAAGAAACCTGTAGATGAAGGAAGGGCGGAACTGAAATTAAAAAAAAATGAAGGGACAAATCTTGAGCCACCGCTCACGACGACTACCACCGTCTTCTCCGGCACACCAACGCCGGCGAAACCCTTCATCACGATCGCGAAACCTCCTTAAGCCATGGCCACCGTGTACGGCGGTCTTCACCTCCACGCCGCTGTCATCTCCCTCGTGCTAGCATCGTAATCCTTCGTTCTCAATGATACGATTTGTGAGAGAAACGAAAAAGAGGGAAAGAAGAATGGCGTTTGAGCAGACGCCTGAAGATTTGGGTTTAGTCGGATGGAAAACTACACCTAAAGTTGACTTTATTTACGGAACTGCCATTGAATGATAATTGGTTTTCCCGCACTAATCGGCTCATAAAGTCGATATTGGAATTATAGCGTTGGATTATTACTATTAATTACTATTAATTATTATTAATTATTATATTATTATTATTATATTACTAATTTTCAGCATTGTTATGTACATAAATTGAAATTGAAATTCAAAGTCCCTGTTCAGTTAACTATTGCTAAAATTGTGAGTTTGAACTTGACACTTGTCACTTGGTCTACCAACAAAAAAAATTGAAATTGTTAGGAGGTAGAAAATTGAAGTGATTTGCAATTATTGAAAATATGCAGATGTTTGGAGAAAGGTGCAGAGGATTTCATAGTGAAGCCAGTGAAGTTATCTGACGTGAAACGGTTAAAGGGTTACTTGACGGCGAGGGAAGTTAAGGTAGGAAGCCAAGAGAGAGAAGTTAACGGCGACGGTGACAGGAACAGTGACGGCGGTGAAGTGGGGATTAACATTAACAACAAAAGAAAGCTACATGAAACCTCTGATCTGTCATCATCACCACCGTCAATTTCTTCCTCAACATTGTCATCGTCGCCATCATCACCGTTGTCTTCTCCTTCGTCTTCACCCAGCGTGCTTGATTCCCCAATCAGACGGCTTAAAATGACCGAAACTGATTGAGTCTCTCTGTCGTGGCATCCACATGTTCGTTTTTACCTTTTTCAACAGTTCAAACTGCAATTACCCGTTGTTTGTAACGGTTTTTGTTGCATTGCTCTGTTCTTATTTATTTTGTTTGTTTTAAATGAAAATGGATTAAACCTTAAAGTTAGTAAAATATATAAAGGTACTGTTCTTTTCCACTTATCTTTTTTATTTTTATTTTTATGGGAGTAAAGCTAAGGATGACAAAAGATTATACCCTTTTTGTGATGGGAGAAGAAATAAAATATGGGGTAGAGGGTGTGTGTACAGTATGCACCTACAGTATCTGGGATTTCTAAGTTAGGGTGTTCAAAAAATTGTAAACATACGCAGTGCTATAAGTATAATAAAGGAAGAAGAGAATGTTATAAGTATAATAAAGGAGAAAGAAAAGTTCCCTTAGAGAGGGGAATTCTTGTGCAGATTGGTTGGCAAAACAAGACTCATCAATGGAGCATGGAATTCATTTGTGGCATAATTGTCCTTCGGCCATTTCTACATTTCTGCTTGCAGATGCTATAGGAATTGCTAGATTAAGACCCTAGTTGGGTTGTTTGTTGTCTTTTTGTTTTCTTACTGATCAAAAAAAAGGAGGAAGAAAAGAAAGAATTGTTGGAGTAATCTTCAGTGGATATGCAAGAATTGCATGTAACAGAATAATAGAAAGAAAGAGAACGGAAGTGAATTGGGACTGAATTGGTAAAGTATCTTTCATTTGGTAATGAATTGTATTATTACAATGTATATATGGTGCTTTGACTCAACATTCACACTTAACTAACCTGTTGAGAATTATGCAGCAGAAACGCAAAAAACCAATGAAAGTGCTCACGGTTTTGTAGCCAAACCAGAAATGATCCAAGATTGTGAAAACAATGTTACAGATTATGAACTTCGATCAAGATCAATCCTATATCATCCAACGAGTAAAACGCACAAAGATTTAGAGGTCAATTTCACACGGATTGTGAAATTGATCTTAAATCCCCAATTTCAAGCCGATGAACCCCAAAACGCAATTAAGAACCCTAAAACCAAAATTGAGCAATTGCAGTAAAATTAAAGCACACAAAGAACATGATTACCCAGTTCAGCATCAATGTGATGCTTACATCTGGGGGACCAAGCCAAATTGCTTGTCCATTTGCATTGAATGTATCAAGGTTTACACAATTGAAATGAAGCTCTCAATGGTGTTTCCCCCTCACAACCCAATTCCCACGTTTTCCCAATCACTCAGCACTCAATCCCAATTCTGTTAGTCTTGTTACAATCATACAAAGCTAGTTATTTAAAGCATTACAAGTTTTGGCGCCTAACTTACAATGCAAGTAACAAACTTAACTAACAATTTAAACCCGATGGTAACAAACATAATAGCTGGTTCTGGTGTGCTGATGATTGCTTCTTCTTGCCACGTAGGATCCACCTCAGGTGTGAGCTAGCCAATGGAAGTGCCACATATACAACAATCTCCACCTTGGCACTCCAAACCTCATGCAAATGACATAACAACAAGCAATAAAACTCAGTCCAACTTCTCCACTTAGCCACAATCAACATTCAACAAGTCCAAGCAATGCTTGAACTTGGCTAAGGGAATAACCTTGGTGATGAAATCAGCAGGGTTGTGTGCTGTATGGATCTTCTTAATGATTACCTTGCCTTCTGCAATGATGTCCTTTATCCAATACAACCTTATATCAATATGTTTTGTCCTCTCGTGGAATGTTTGATTCTTACATAGATGGATTGCACTCTGATTATCACAGTGTACTGTCACACTGTCTTGCTCTATTCCAAGTTCATCACAATCCCTCTAAGCCACAAAGCTTCTTTAACAGCCTCTATTATCCCAATATATTTTGCCTCAATTGTTGAGAGAGCCACTACATGTTGTAGGGAGGCTTTCCAACTCACTGTTTTACCATATAGGGTGAATACATACCCAGTCAAGGACCTTCTTTTGTCACGATCACCAGCAAAGTCTGAATCAACATATCTAATTACTCCACCTTGAGCTACATCCTCTTTCCTATACTTTAGTCCGAGTTTGCAGCTACCTTTGAGGTACCTTAGAATGTTCTTGACAGCTAACCAATGTTGTTGGCCTGGATTTGCAAAATACCTGCTGACTAAGCTTAGAGAATAAGCCAAGTCAGATCTTGTACACACCATGGAGTACATTAAGCTACCAACAGCACTAGCATAGGGAATTGCTTCCATTTCCTTCATTTCCTGCTCAGTGCTTGGACTGTCACTCTTTGACACTTTGAACTGTGAACCAATAGGAACATTTGCTGGTTTTGCAGACAGCATATTGTACCTATTCAACACCTTTTGAATGTAGCCTCCTTGTGTGATTGACAACCCATGATTCCTATCAATTTCCATTCCAAGTATCTTCTTTGCTTGACCCAAATCCTTCATTTCAAATTCCTTCATTAGTAGCCCCTTAAGCTTACTAATTTCTTTCTTACTTTTGCTAGCAATTAGCATGTCGTCTACATATAAAAGTAAATAGATATAACTTGATCATCTATTTTTCTATAGTAGACACAACTGTCAAAGTTGCTCCTCTTGTACTTTATGTTCAACATATAATTGTCAAACCTCTCGTACCATTGCCTAGGAGATTGCTTTAGGCCATAGAGAGATTTTTTCAACAAACAAACCATGTTCTCCTTACCTTTTACTTCAAATCCTTTTGGTTGAGCCATATAAATTCTTTCTTCAAGCACACCATGTAGAAATGCAGTTTTGACATCCATTTGCTCAAGATGTAGATCAAATTGAGCTACCAGTGCTAGCAGCACTCTAATGGATGTGTGTTTTACCACTGGTGAGAAAATCTCATTGAAGTCAACACCTTCCCTTTGAGTGTAGCCTTTAGCTACAAGTCTTGCCTTGTATCTTGGTGGATCCTTTTCTGTCATTCCTTCCTTTTTCTTATAGATCCACTTACAACCAACTAGTTTAGCACCAGTTTGTTTCTTTACCAGAGTCCATGTTTGATTCTTGTTGAGGGATTGCATTTCATCAACCATAGCTGCTTGCCACTTATCTCTGTCCTTGCAATTCATAGCTTCTGCATAATGTCTTGGCTCATCATCACCCACACATACAGAAGTATTCAAAGCATAAGCTGTCATAGACTCATATCCAAACCTATTTGGTGGTCTAATTTGTCTCTTCTCTCTATCTCTACACAAGACATAGTCCTATTCAGATTCCTCAGGTTTTGTATCACTTTGGTTTGACTCAGAACTTGAGCTTTCATTGTTTCTATCATCAATAGGAGCTTCCACAATATCAGTTTGAGTTTTCTTTCGTGAGGTGCTTGTCTCTAGCTCCACCTCAAGTTGTGTATCCTGATCTGTCTTATCCTCCTCTAATGTTTCATTGCTCATTGATTCCTCAATCAATTTTGATTCATGAAAGATAACATCTCTGCTAATGATACACTTATTTTCATCAATAGACCAGATCCTGTATCCTTTCACACCTTGAGGATATCCCATGAACAACCCTTTCTTTGATCTAGGTTCCAATTTTCCTTCATTCACATGGAAAAAAGCAGGACAACCAAATGTTCTGAGATGTTGGTATTCTGGAGGGTTACCTGTCCACAATTCTTATGGAGTTTTGAAGTCTAGAGCTGTAGATGGACTTCTATTAACAAGATAGCAAGCTGTGTAGACAACTTCACCCCAAAAGGACTTGCTTAACTTTGCACATGACAGCATACACCTCACCTTCTCTAAAAGAGTTCTATTCAACCTTTCTGCAAGGCCATTTTGCTGTGGAGTACCTCTCACTGTCATATTCCTGTATATCCCTTCCTTCTTGCAATATTCATTGATTTCTTCATTACAAAATTCGAGCCCATTATTAGTTCTTAAAGCCTTCACCTTCTTACCACTTTGTGTTTCAACCTTTTTCTTCCATTCCACAAAGGTTTTGAATGCTTCATCCTTTGTCTTAAGCAGATAGATCCACACCTTCCTTGTGAGATCATCTGTGAATGTTATGAAGTACCTCTTTCCACCATGTGTTGGTGTTCTAGCAGGCCCCCATAACTCAGAGTGTATGTAGCCTAGTTTCTCCTTGGTTTTGTGAATTCCAGTTGCAAATTTGACTCTAGTTTGTTTACCTAGAATGCAATGTTCACAAAAGCCAAGTTTATCAATTTTATCACCACCTAACAGACCTTGTTTCTCTAATTCTTTCAATCCTTTCTCACTCATGTGTCCAAGTCTATGGTGCCACATGAGTGTCTTATCATTCGTAGCAGTTACCACATTTTCCTCTCCAATCACAGTCTTGCCCTGAAGTACATAGAGACAGTTTGCTTTTCTAGTTCCCTTCATGACCACTCTATTCCCCTTCATGACTTTCAATACACCATCTTCACCCTTGAAGCTAAAACCAGTCTTCTCAAGAGTGCCAAGTGAAATAAGAGCCCTCTTTAGTGCAGGTACATGTCTAACATTAGTTAATTTCTTAATTGTTCCATCTGCAAGTTTTATCATAACTGTTCCTATACCAATTACCTTGCAAGCCACATAATTTCCCATTCTCACTTGTCCACCAGAGTAAGCCTTATACTCACAGACCCACTCCTTCCAAGGACACATAGGATATGAACAACCAGAATCCATTACCCAATTTTCATCTTGATTACTAGTGTTTGGTGTATCCTGTTCCACCTTATCAGAGATTGCAGCAACTAAAACCTCACAGTCATCACAGGTGTCAGATGCAACTGATGCATCACCCTTTTCCTCAGAATTGTTTTGTTTCTTATTCTTTCTTTCAGGGCAATTTTTCTTAAAGTGTCCTGGTTTATGACAGATACAACACTTGTACTTGGTTTTAGATTTAGACCTGGACCTCCCCTTTCCTTTATCATCTCTATTATCACTCCTACCTCTAGCTACAAGACTCTCCCCATGATCAGTATCTTTTTCATTTCTTTTGGACAATTCTTTTGACATTAGGGCAGCTTGTACTTCATCTAGAGTTATAGATTCTCTACCATACACTAATGTATCAGCAAGAATATCGTACGAGCTATTTAATGACCTTATCAATAGGAGAGCTTCATCCTCATCATCTATCTTAACATCTATATTTTCTAGATCAAGAATCAACTTATGAAACTCATCTATATGATCACTAATAGACGTACCTGGTTGCATTTTGAGAGTGTAGAGTCTTTGTTTCAGGTAAAGCCGGGTAGCCAATGACTTTGTCATGTAGCCATACTGCAGCAACAGTCTTTTCTTTTGAAATTTCCATCAAACTTTATCTCCTAGGCTTAGTATAATTGCACTATGGGCCTTATTCATCAGTTCTTTCTTCTCTTTTTCTGTCAAGGTCTCTGGAAGTTTTCTTTCCCCTTCCAAAGCTTCTTCCAAACCTTGTTGGACCAAGATTGCTCTCATCTTCATCTTCCAAAGGCCAAAATCATTTTTGCCATTGAACTTCTCAATGTTAAACTTTGCCATTTCCATTTGTAAAGAAACCTCCCAACTAATCTACTGATACCAGTTGTTGAGAATTATGCAGTAGAAACGCAAAAAACCAATGAAACAGTGCTCACGGTTTTGCAGCCAAACCAGAAATGATCCAAGATTGTGAAAACAATGTTACAGATTATGAACTTCGATCAAGATCAATCCTATATCATCCAACGAGTAAAACACACAAAGATTTAGAGGTCAATTTCACACGGATTGTGAAATTGATCTTAAATCCTCAATTTCAAGCCGATGAACCCTAAAATGCAATTAAGAACCCTAAAACCAAAATTGAGCAATTGCAGTGAAATTAAAGCACACAGAGAACGTGATTACCCAGTTCAGCATCAATGTGATGCTTACATCTGGGGGACCAAGCCAAATTGCTTGTCCATTTACATTGAATCAAAGTATCAAGGTTTACACAATTGAAATGAAGCTCCCAATGGTGTTTCCCCCTCACAACCCAATTCCCACGTTTTCCCAATCACTCAGCACTCAATCCCAATTCTGTTAGTCTTGTTACAATCATACAAAGCTAGTTATTTAAAGCATTACAAGTTTTGGCGCCTAACTTACAATGCAAGTAACAAACTTAAATAACAATTTAAACCCGATGGTAACAAACATAATAGCTGGTTCTGGTGTGCTGATGATTGCTTCTTCTTGCCACGTAGGATCCACCTCAGGTGTGAGCTAGCCAATGGAAGTGCCACATAACCAACATAACCTACTAACTGTTGTAGCTAATTAACTGCACATCAGTTAATAGCTCACCAATCATCTATCTTTTTCTAAATACAATTTGGCACCAGCATTACATTTTATTTGTACAAGTGACCTACCTATATTTAAATTATCACACAATACCCCCCCCCCCCTTAATTCAAACTAGCTAGATTGCACATTCCCAGCTTTATCTTCATATCTTCAAACTTCTTGGGCTTCAAAGCTTTAGTTAGAATATCTGCAAGTTGCATTTCTGTGCTGTAGTGTTCAACTTCAAGCTTCCCTTTGCTCACTTGATCACGTAGGAAGTGATATTTCACCTCAATATGCTTGCTTCTTCCATGTGCTATTGGATGCTTGGCCAAGTCTATAGTAGACTTATTGTCTATCTTCAGCTTCATCACACCAGAATACCCTACCTTCAGTTCATGTAACGGCACTTGCAGCCACATTGCTTGGCTAGATCCAAATGCAGCTGAGATATACTCAGCTTCACAGCTTGAGAGTGCCACCACACTTTGCTTCTTAGAACACCAACTAATTGGTGAGTTCCCAAGCATAAACACATAGCCGGAGGTTGATTTTCTATCAGTAAAATCCCCACTCCAGTCTGCATCAGTGAATCCAGTCATTGTTACTTCTTCACTATCTGCAGAAAACAGAATTCCAAAGTCTAGAGTTCCTTTTAGGTACCTCAGTACTCTTTTGGCTGCTACAAGGTGAGATCTTATTGGTTCCTCCATGTGCCTACTTACTAGACCAACACTGAATGCTATGTCAAGTCTTGAGTTGCAAGCATATCTCAGAGAGCCAATTAACTGTCTATACAGTGTTACATCAATAAGGGGTTCATCTGTGTTTCTCACCAATTTCTCAATTGCTTCAGCTGGTGTGGTGGTAGGGTTGCAGTTCATCATCTCAAATATCTTCGATACATCACTTATATAATTCCTTTGATGCAAAAATATCCCTTTCTTGATTGTCACAAACTCCATTCCAAGAAAGTAAGATAATTTGTCCAAGTCTGTCATTTCGAATTCACTCATCATTTTTCTTTTGAATTCTGTGATTTCTTGTTCACTGTCACCAGTGACAAGTAAATCATCCACATACAAATAGATGATGACCAATCCAGTAATACTGCTCTGTCTCACATATACTCCATGCTCAGTGGAGCATTTCACAAAATTTAATTTCAATAGGAAGCCATCTATTCTTTTGTTCCAAGCCCTTGGGGCTTGTTTGAGACCATAGAGTGCCTTGTTCAATTTCATCACTCTATCCTCCAAACCCTTCTTCTCAAAGCCAGGTGGCTGTTTGACAAATACTAACTCATCAAGTGGTCCATTGAGAAAGGATGATTTAACATCAAGCTGATTCAATGTCCATTTCCTTTTACTAGCTAGATCAACTATGAGCCTCACAGTTTCTATCCTAGCAATAGGTGCATAAATTTCCTTGAAGTCAAGGCCTGGTTGTTGCAAGAAGCCCTTTGCAACAAGCCTTGCCTTGTACTTGGCCACCTCACCATTTGGTTTCATCTTGGTTTTGAAAACCCACTTCACATCTATTGCTTTCTTGTCACTTGGTAGCTTCATCATCTCCCAAGTGTCATTCTTCTTTATTGAGCTCAGTTCATCCTCCATTGCTTCTCTCCAATGTGGACTAGATAGAGCTTGCTCCAAGGAAACTGGTTCTGATTCTACTATCAGGCCATACTGCATCATTGCAGCATCATCTTCACTAGTTGCTGCTGCAAACACCTCATAGTCCTGCAACTTTCCAGGTGGCACCCTTTCTCTTTGTGACCTTCTGAGTTGAGGCTCATTCACTTCATTAGCATCATCAACATTTTCTTCTTCCTCAAGGTCTTCAGTTACAGGTTGTGGCTCACTATCAAGTGGTACTTCAATAGTTTCTGCAGTCACTTTCTCACTGCTATCATCCCAATTCCACTCCTTTGTTTCATCAATTACCACATCATTGCTGATGTAGACCTTCTTCTGTACTGGATCAAATAGCTTGTAGGCTCCAGTACTTTGGTAGCCAACATGTATCATAGCTTTAGCCCTTGCATCTAGCTTCCTTCTTTGTTGCTCAGGGACATGTCTATAGCACAAAGAGCCAAATACTCTAAAGTGTTTTACACTTGGTTTGCATCCAGTCCATGCCTCCTCTGGTGTCATGCCCTCAAATCTCTTAGTTGGGCATCTATTCAGGATATGTGTGGCAGTAGATACTGCTTCACCCCAAAATTCTCGTCGCAAGCTCTTCTCTTTTATCAAACACCTCACCATGTTCAATATTGTCCTGTTTCTCCTTTATGAAGTACCGTTGTGTTGGGGTGTGTATGGAGCTATTACTACATGCTCTATGCCCTCTTCCTTGCAGAAATTCTCAAGCTCAAGTGATGTGAATTCACCCCCACCATCTGTTACCAACTTCTTGATTGAACAACCGCTTTGTTTTTCAACCAACAGTTTGAACTCTTTGAACACAGTACACTTCACTCTTTCTCTTTAGCAAGTAAACCCACATCCTCTTAGTGCAATCATCAATGAATGAAACAAAATACAAATTACCTCCATGTGATTTAACCTCAAATGGCCCACACACATCAGAATGTATAATTCCCAACTTCTCAGTAGCTCTTGTGGGAATGGTTGATCTGTAGTCTAGGGGTGTTCGCGGTGCGGTTTGGTTCGATTTTGAGACAAAAAGTGAACCGAACGGCAAGGTAAAATTACATGCGGTTTGGTTTGGTTCGGTTGGGTTCCTAAAATAAAACCGAACCAAACCAAACCAAACCAAAACAACGCGGTTTGGATTGGTTCGGTTGGTTCGGTTTTTTCCAAGACAAAAATAATTTAAAACAGAGTGAAAATTAACTAACATAAAAAAGGCTAACATAAATATTTAAAAAAAAATCTACTCAAATATATGTAGTATATAAATCACTCTCTTTTAATTCTTTTCAAATAGCTAAGACAACGTTTAAAAGTATTTGAATTAAGTATTTTGTTGTAATTTTTAAATATAGCATAACAATATGGATTGTTTGTAAGTGAGTCAAAGAATAAATTGGATTTGGGCTAGTAAGTGAGTGAGAGTTGGGTTGTAGTTGCATTTGGGTTAGTAAGTTAATAAGGAAGGTTGTAATTCAACAAGCCTTAGTGTTACTTGCGGTTTGGTTTGGTTTGGTTTCGGAAATCAAAACCGCGAACCGAACCGAACCGCGCGGTGCAATGAAAAAAAAACCGAACAAAACCGATCAAAAGCGATTTTTTGCGGTTTTCGGTTTGGTTTGGTTCGGTTTGCGATTTCCCTATTGGTTTGGTTCGGTTTTGAACACCCCTTATCTGTACGACTTCCTTGGTTGCTTGCCTTCACAACATTTGCCAAAAATTTCACCTGGTTCCTTGATCAAGGGCAATCCTGCCACCATGTCCTTCCTATGCAGTAGTTCAAGGCTGCCAAAGTTCACATGACCCAGTCTTTTGTGCCACTTCCACATATCAGCTTCACATTGTGCAGAAAGACACTTCTTCTCAAGACCATTTACACCTACCTTGAATATTCTGTTACCTGTCATCAACACTTTCAACACCGTCTTCTTTTCACTATCAAATACTTCCATGTGGTTATCCTTCATATTCATTGAGTAGCCCTTCTCTAGCAATTGTCCTAAACTTAACAAATTGCTCTTCATTTGTGGAACATAGAGAACATCACTTACAACAACTCTCTTGCCATCCTCCTTTCTAATAGTTACCTTACCAATTCCTTCAGCCATCACAGATCTCCCATCACCAAATCTGACCTTTCTTCTTATACTCCTATCAATCTCAGAGAACCATTCAAGATGCCCTGTCATATGATTTGAACATCCTGTGTCCAAATACCACCACTCTATCAATATACCAGTATCAGTCTCAGTGATAGTCATCAAAGCCACTACTTCTTCATCAGAGTCGTGCGCAAATTGTGCCTCTTCATCCCTCTTTCTAGGCACCTTAGGGTTCACACACTCATATGCAAAGTGTCCCCATTTTTGACAATTGTAGCATTGAATGTGTTCCTTTGATTTCTTCTTGTTTTTATTACTATTTTCACTATCTTTCTTGTGGTGATCAGACTTAGTGCTACTATTCTCATTCTTGTTCCCTTTCCACTTCCCTTTACCCTTTTTATTCTTCCGAGAATCATTCCCACCACCTCCCTTCTTATGTGACTGTGCAAACAGAGCTTTTTCACCTTCTTTCTCTTCTTTCTTAGCAGACTCTCTGTTTTTCAATTTTATCTCATGTGCCTCTAATGAACCTATCAATTGTTCTAATTTCAGAGTGTCTAGGTCCTTAGATTGTTCTATAGCTGACACTACGGTATCAAAACTAGGAGTTACTCCGGTGAGAATCTTTTCTACTTTCATAGCATCACTCATAGTCTCACCACAACAACACATTTGATTAGTTAGGGTAACTAACCTGTTTACAAATTGTGCCACGGTTTCATTTGCCTCCATCTTCAATAACCCGAATTGACATCGTAGTGACATTAATTTCATCTTCTTTGCTTGCTTGTCGCCGGAGTAGGTGGTTGCCAGCACGTCCCACGCTTCTTTAGCCGTCTCATACTCTATAATCTTCTCAAGAACATTCGCGTCCACACATTGATGAATAAGGAAAATTGCCTTATCATCCTTCTTCAACTGGTCGCGATGCGTTGCTCGAGTTGCCTCCGTTGGTGTTGCGCCAAGAGGTGTAACTCCATTGCGAATTACTTCAAGAACACCTTGATACCGGAAGAGCACCTTCATTTGTGCCGTCCACCGCTCGTAATTCGTTCCATCGAACACAGTAGCTTTGCCGGAAACTGGCCATTGGAAGAGTTCTGATGCGTTGCCGCCATAATCACCGCCGTGCGTGCCCGTGGATCGTTGCTCTGAATTGCATGTAACAGAATAACAGAAAGAAAGAGAACGAAAGTGAATTGGGACTGAATTGGTAAAGTATCTTTCAACATTCACACTTAACTAACCTACTAACTGTTGTAGCTTTGGTAATGAACGAAAGTGAATTGGTACAGATTTGGTAATGAATTGTATTATTACAATGTATATATGGTGCTTTGACTTTCAACATTCACACTTAACTAACCTACTAACTGTTGTAGCTTATTAACTGCACATCAGTTAATAGCTCACCAATCATCTATCTTTTTCTTATTACAATTTGGCACCAGCATTACATTTTATTTGTACAAGTGACCTAGCTATATTTGAATTATCACACAATAAGAATAACATGTTCGAGGGCGAGAAAACGTAAGGCGAGAGAAAGTTAGAAATGTGTAAAAGTGTGAGTACATGTGTGAATATGGTGGATTAGATAGGTGCAAAACTAAGAGTTTCAATGCAAACAAATATTTCGAAGGTATTTTTTCGGTGTGTGTAGTTGACCGCCTGACATATAGGTAGATCCGCCCCTCGGTGTGTAGGGAAGAGGGTGTATAATGAAGTTGGGTGGGGAAAAAGATGGAATGTTTTTTTATTCGTGATGAATAGACAAGCGCCACCTGAAACTGATGTACACATTTGCGAGATCTTAAATTCTGAGTACCCAAGTAGAAGTTTCACAGCCTGCCTCTCCTCCAAAAGTGACTGATCAGCCCTCCTCTTCTCGCCAAGTGACTCATCCCTCCCCTTCTCCAATTGTGTCTCAACCCGCCTCTTCCTCTTCCATTGAAGCTTATATGAAGATTGGTGAGGCCGACGCTGCGTCTGAAATACATGATGAAAGACAAATTGCTTATCATAAATTTTGATGAAGAAATTTTTGAGCCGGCTTGCCTCATATAGTCGGACGTGAGGATATCCGTCTTTGTATGTGATGCGGATGAGGCAACCCTGTATTGTTATGAATATATATGTCGGTACTATGTAATTTATTATTTGACATTGTCGATTTAATTTTATTATATCGTTAATTTAATTTATATATATATATATATATATATATATATATATATATATTTATATCTAAATGTAGGTACTTATGCGAGGACATTGTGGTCCTTCCAATGCATACACATAGATATTTGTTCTTGTGTCCTAAAGTACAACCTTTCATCAAGTTCTTCCCACCGCCAAATTATCAATCACTTGTGGAACAAAACCAGTCATTGCTCAAACTTATGTCAATGACCGCTTCATTGAAGCTCAAAATAGAAGTGATGATGTCTTACTTCTAGCACCTGTTAATCTAGGGTAAGAATTTTTACTCATTAATTCTTATATAACATGCATTTTTTTAATAGTAGTCAATTACTTATTCCTAAATTTATTTTGTAGGAGACATTGGGTTTTGTATGCAATTAATCCTACGAAAAAAACCGTGTATTACCTTGACTCACTTCAAAATCATTACAAAAACCACCAGAGTTTGTGGAGCTTTTTAACAGGTGTGTTTATTTTGTGTCATTCTGCATTTCTTACTTTTACTTATATATGTATATATTGTTATTAATATAGTTATATGACATTCTATTCAGTGGTTTAAGGACATATTGGGGAGTGGATAAATTAACGGTCAAATGGTTACCAATAGTTGTAAGTTTCTAACTTATACATTACATTATTTTGTCAAAAACTATATTCAACTCAATTTAACAATTAACTAATCTAATTATGTTTTGTAGTGTCCTAAACAATTCAATAACATTGATTGTGGAGTGTTACGTCATGAAATATATGAAGGATATTATTACCCGAAAGAAAACGACTATCCCCGTCGGTATCTACTTATAATATATTTTTATATGATTTCGATTTAATAGTGGTTCTTTCCAATATTTAACCATTTCAATTCTAATTTTATTTATTTATATAATTTCAAAGATTTTAGCGATTGTCAAAGCCACACATACTCTGTTGAAATGATTACGAGCTTAGGGAGAATGGTGCGCTTATGTCTCCCGTTTTTTTAAAGTTTCATTTGGATACATATAAGTTAGCCTAGCTAGTTTTTGGTTCATAATATTGTAACTTGATAGCTTGTTTTGGATACATATGAATTAGATAATGAAACTTCTTAGCTATTTTGTTTTGGTTCCTCTTATGTAATTTGTTTCATTATATGTAATTTGGGTTCCTCTTAGCAAATTGATTCACATTATGTATTTGATTGGATTGGTATGCAGTTAATTTGTAAATATAAAAAGGAAAACACACAAAAGCAGAGAAAAAAATTAAAAAAATTTAGACAATATTCAGCGCTTTTGATGAAGCCACTGGGTATTTAATAACACAAATAGGCAATATTCAACGTTTTTAATAAAGCTACTGGGTATTTAATAACACAAATAGGCAATATTCAGTGCTTTTAATGAAGTCGCTGCGTATAAGGGGTAATATTCAGTAGCTTTTTAAAAAGCGCTAAGTATCTGAGAGGGCGCTTTGGATATATTCAGCTTTTTAAAAAGCGCTAAGTATTTGGGAGGACGCTTTGGATATATTCAAACTTTCTAAAAAGCGGCTGCGTATCTGGGAGGGCGTGTTTTGCAGAAATGTGGCGCGCTTTTTAAGCGCGCTACCCATTGTTGGAGTGAATAGGAACTAGGAAGGTGTCGTGGGGTCGTTGGAACTGTTGTACTTGTCTAGTTGTCTCTAATGAAGGAGATTTCTCTGCAATAAACCTTTTGCTGTATCAGAAAACATTGCTTCTGTCATGTGAAAGTGGAACCAGAATATTTGGTTGTTGATTCTCTTCATCTTTCCACTTATCCTTTTAAAAATTGCTAGCTCCTTTTGAACAGAACATTGACATACACATGGTTCATTTTGTGTTGTTAATAAAGAGGTGAACTACACTACCCATTAAAACTTTAAAATTCCGACATTTGTACGAGTTATGTTGGAACTTGGAAGTCACGTTTGGGATAGTGAAATGGTCTTATAAGTGGTTATAATTGAGGGCACTCTTCATTCCATGAGTTAGGTTTTATATTTGATTCATGTTAAAATTCAAATTTTAAAATCATAGTAGAGTTTATTTCAGATCTGTTATCGCGCCCCTCTATTCACACTCTAGATGTTAATATGACAGGAATGGTTTAATAGTAAGATCATTTAATTAGTTGTTATAATTGGGACATCTCTCACCTTATGAAGCAACTATTGACGTTGAGTTAGGTCTAAACCTAAATTCGAACTAAACACCATAAAACTGACTTGTACAGTAAGAAATGCTCGTTTTTCATAATTTTTTTTGTTGGTTTTATCTCTATCTATTCAATGTGAAATTTGAGTTTTTTTTCTTTCTAATACACTCCTGATACCAAGTATTGTCGGGTATGATATGTGTATATTTTGATGGGTGACCCAATTAATATATGATAGACTTTAATCGCATCTCACTATTTTGTTTGGAACGATTTGAGAGAATGATATCTTCTTTTTAATCGAGTTGAAGGTAGGTGAAAAATATTGCCAAAATGAGGTTGAAAGGGAACCTAGATTGAATTGTTAAGATATTCTAAAGTAAAGGCACGACTTCTAATGCTAACTCAAAAGGAAAATATGGATAGACAATATAAACTCCAAAAATTAAAGGAATCACAAAAAACACAAATTGATCATTTAAATAAAACAACTTAATTTTTTTTAATAAAAATGATCTTTATTCATTCAAATTGATCGATATTACTTTGATTAAAGTACAAATCCAAGATTGTCGAAACACACAAAGGATAAATCACGTGAACAAATTTGTAGTCCCAAGTTAATATCATAAAACGGCAAAATCTTTCTACAAATGTGACAAAATAAAAATCAGCAGAGTTACCATGCCTCCGAATATGTAACTTTGAGGCCTTAGTCATTGGATAAATCTGAAATGTGTCAAAGTTAGTTGATCTGCCGATCTGAGTCAAACGACCACCGTAACAAGATGGGAAATAAAAAACGCCATACCAAGACGATGAACAACAATAGTGCTGCACTCAAACGATGAAATCAAGAAAAAATACGCAATAAAAGTTAGATCTTTGTGGTAATCAATTATTTAGATAAAACAGACATGTATTAATAGTATTTTGTACTAACAATTAATCAATCAATTGTACTGGGAGAGACAGAAAAACCTAGTTGGCCCTAGTTTTTAGTGAGAGAAGCTCGATATTCTCTCTAACTTTTCTTCTGCATCTATTGGAGAGGGGTGGTTTTAGGTCATCTTTGACCTGAAATCATCCTTTAACATCGTTTTTTTTCTTCTCTATTCTCTCATCTGAATAAATGTTATTCACATAGCTTTGAGTTTTTTTCATAATCTAAGTGCGGTGTCGTTTATTTTGTTCGTCGTCTTGTGCGACACAGTTTGATTTTCCCGTCTTGTTACGATGTTTGTTCTGTTCAAATTGATATATTAACATCGACTCATTACAGATTCAACTAATGAAGACTTGCCGTCAACTTTGTAGATCTAGAGGCATGACTTGGAGGCTTTAATTTTGCGTCTTTTGTAGGCATTTTGCTGCTTTATGATATTAACTTGGATGCTGTGAGTTTAATTTGTTTGCATATTCATCATTTTCAAGTCATATCACACACACACACACAAATTATTAGTTACTATTATTACAATTTTAGGTACGACTGTTTTTTGAAAAATACATCAATTGCATATATCTAACTAGTATTAATTTGAATGTTTTTATTTGGATAAATACTAATGTTTGTAATATTTAAATAATTAGGTTTTTGAAAAAATTGATTGTTTTTTATTTGAATTATGATATTTTTTTTTGCAATTAAAGTGCGGGTTTCGGGCGCAGGTACAACACTTAATTAGGTGTCCAACAAGTATGGGGACGGACACTAAAATTATTGTCCATACATAAATGGGATCAGTTACAGACACTATAGTACCATACCTAAAGAGTACCCATTGTCATCCTTGCACTTAATGAAACATGCATGTGGTTGTAAAGTTCTTTTTTACTAATTTCTAATGAAAATCTTTTGAATTTTGGCTAACTTCTTTTGGTTACTTATACCATTTTCAAAGATTTTATATTTGGATGTTGAACATTGAAAAATAAAATTATATGATATGAAATAGTAAAGTTTTAAGTATATAAAAGAGTAGTAAACTTGTTTAAAAAAAAGAGTAGTAAAGTTTTGTGTTTTTTTTGTTGCCCAACTTAACAAATTGTATTTTTTTGTCAAATAACAAATTAAGTCGAATTCCTTTTTTTGGTATAGTTAAGTCTATTTCTTTTTTGTTCAAATAATTAAGTCTAATTTGTACTCAAGGAAAAAGACAAAAGGAGGAGCATTTGGGATTATTATATTCGATCCATTTTAGTACATAGGTTGGGCCTATTCAGTTGATCATGAATCATTTCATTGGGGTCCATGAGACCCAATTTTTAGGGAATAATAATAGGGCTATTGCTTTTCCCACACCCCCTCCTACTCGAAACACATCCCAATTTTTAGGGAACAAGTGATGCAGAATTGCTGCAGGTATTGGACGTCTCGAATTTCCACCGGCGCTTTAATCAGCGGTTTACAATCACCAAATGGGCGATTTCATTTTTAGATCCTTTGGAAATCTGACACATTTGACTGATTGTGGAATCTGAGACGTCCAACTGAAGGAAAAGGCTGAGAGGAAGATTCGTCCAGAGGGAGCGTGGCGTAAAGACGTGGAGCGTATACGTTTCAAGAAGTTCAATTGTAGAGATGATGGGACTGTCCATTATTCAGTCATGGAGATCCAAAGCGACGACGACGTCACAAGAATGATGGAACATCTAGCTAACGTTCCGATGGGGCGACAAATCTTAGAGCTGTATGTGGACACAGTACGCACTCCAGAAGAAGTCATGCATCTTCTTCAACAAGGACCACCCACACCACAACAACCCATACTTACACACACCTGTAAAGTTGAGTATCACATGACTGTCGTTTCCTGGGAACATGCTGGTGTGTTGCTTCATGGTCGTGACACTAAACATTTTAGGCTTAAGAACAACATCACCTTCGCAGAATTGAAAGAAAAACTAACAGAAAATGTTCACCTAGATGGTGTGGAGCAAGAAATCACTAGTATCGAATGTAGCTCCCCCTACATCTGCAGCATTACCCCACGTAATCGTATTCGGATGTGCCCCAAGCGTATCAAGAAAGACAAAGACGTTCGAGAAATGTTTGAGAAACATGAGAGCTTCCAAGGTTTCATTGAACCTTATCTCGAATTGTGCGTCGAAACAGTAGAATCTGCCGAATCCATTGCCCGTAGAATTAGAAGTAGACGTTAGAGAAATGTTTGAGAAACATGAGAGCTTCCTGTCGTTTCGTTTTAAATTTCCTATCCTTGTATTTTTGCAATTTGTGTTTTTCTTTTCTTAGTTAGTTGTTTGCTTATGTTGGTGTTATGTATTTCGTATTTGATGTATTTCGTATTTGGTTTTCATGTCTTTCGTATTTTGTAATGACAATAAATTTGCGCCAACGTAAAGGGAATTTCAAATTAAAAAACCAAATGAAACAAAGTAGTTAAATTATACAAAAATTCCAAACATATATCCCCCTATGACATATCCTACTGGGTGTTGCGCCCCCTCCTCCTCTCATACACATTACCAAACCTCCTCCTAAACCCACGGAAGGGGTTGAAGCGACCTCTTGATCTTGCACCAAACATGCTCCTCACTGCTCAGGGACATTATCATCAATGGTCCCATCCATGTCATCAACCAAATTCAGCAGCTCTGGTAGCATCTGTCAACCAAATAACATAACATTGTTATTTAAATAACATAACATAACATAACATTGGTTGATTATTAATCTGAAAGTAACCCTAAAGAAAACTTAAAAGTAAAGAATATGTTTTATACCTGAAGTAAAGGAAGATGACCAACAATCTTCTTGGTCTTCTTCCTTGTAGCATCCTTCAGCTGATCATAGAGATGGGCCAGGGCCATGGCCCCCCAGCAATAGTCTCCAACAACCTCCAAATCAATAAGCATACCAAGGTAGCCAAGCTTAACCTTGTTGCCTGACTTGTCAGCAAACAGGGTGCAACCCAAAAGATACAGCATGTAGGCCCTAGCAGCACGATCCCACCGGCCCTCAGCTATGGCTGGGTGGTAGACCCTATCCCTCAGCCATACGAGCCCAACAAACTACCCGCGGCCTGAAGTCTGGGCAGCTGCATCTTCGGGTGTGGTGATAACTCTATTTTATATAGAGTATTTCATATGTTTAAACTTAGTATTTGCTCTCTTTCAAGTAATAATAAAGAGTTTATATAGTATTTAGTGTGATATATGATATCTTGAGTGATTTGAATGGTTATAGTTAGCTATAGGCCATTTTGGATATATTGTGGTATGTTTGATGTTTTTGTTCAGTGCAGTCTCAATGCTGTCTGCATCAATGCTCCTGCACTGATCCTGCATCAATTCTGCGCTACTTGGTGAATAAGCGGCTGTTTCATATGCATCCACATGCAATGTGATGACCTCCCCGCGCCGCTTCCCCGATGCCATCCAAACTTGTATAGTAGGCGCCTACCATTCACACATAGCTATAGGCTTAGCTTTGAAGAGTCATCAACATAGGGACACTTGTTCTCACACCATGGAACCGCCCTATATGATAAGTCAAAGATTTCAACATGGATAAACCTCTGAAAGCAACTACAACTATGATCCACTCAAGATGACTTCAACATGAAGGAAGGAAGCACCTCACTTGAAGGCTATAAAACGACCTCACATCTTCATTTGGAAATATATCACAATCCATAAGTTAGATCAAAATTTCAATATACATAGTTAGTTTTTATATTTTTAGAGGAAGAGGAAGGAATTCATAAATCCTCCTTTACTCATTTTCATAGTGTTTGTATAGTGCTAAGGAGTAATGCTAGTGCATTGCTAGAAGATTCATACAAAGGTTTTCAACATTTGTAACTTTACTCTTGTTGTTTCTCTTTTGTGATTTCTATATATATAAACATGGTCTATTCAGTTTATATATATCTTTGCAATGTCTCTTGTTAGCTAAACCTTTCTTAGTTGGAATGTTCTAATCATTTAATGAGCTTTTAAGTAAGTATGTTGCATGTATGTATGTTTGTACTTTAGTTCTTGCTTGATAATCTTTTCAAAACTTATTTTGAACTTGATCACTTAGAATAAGTAGATTTGTAAATGACCGGACATGGCTTACAATTAAGAACTCAAGAACTAATATGGGTGAGTGTTTTACATAAAGAAAACTTTGTGAAAACCATGCTAAGTCCTAGACATGGGATAGTATAGTCCATAGGATAATTGTGGGTACTTAAAATACAAGAGTGAATTCACTTAAGCAAAGTGATACTTGTTAGGAGGCAAGATTGGCACTAACACCCCTTTCTTTCTTGCATAGAACAAGGATCATAAGAGCTGGTAATGATACTCTGAAGAAAGTGACCGAAAGGCACATAGCTAATGCAACAAAGATTCATTGGTCAAACACATCACATAATCGCATCATACACTTTTAAGTAAATTACTTGATGAAGACATTCCAACTAGCTTTTCTCTTTTACACTATCAACATTCTTTCTTAGTTTTCTAACTTAGTTGTGATCATCAAACAAAATCCAAAATTATTTTGTTACTTAGTGACTTACACTTTATTACTTTCTATTTGTTTTAAAAGTGAGTTTTTCAATCTCTGTGGGTTCGATCTTTTACTACTTGTTTTTGGACAATATATATACTTGCACTCAAGTGTATGTGGCATTTCCACACACCAAGTTTTTGGCGCCGTTGTTGGGATTGAAGTAAATTCTTTTAAAATTCGATATTGAGTAATTTAGTGTTGTATATAAATTCTGGTTTTTAAAGTTTCACAACCAAAGTACATGGTACTTAGTATATGTACTGAACTGCAAGCGAGAACTCTGCAATATAGTTTAGATTTAGAAATAGAAAGAAAATTCAGGAGATTGCTAAGACTCCAGAAACAGAATCAACAAGCTAGCAACATGTCATTCAGTGAAGAACAAAGCTCAAGGCCACACTCAGTGAGAGGAGGCCCTGGTTCACAGCATGCTACTGAAGAAGAAGTTCATAGAGAAAATCTCATCCACATGGATCACATAGGTATGATTAATGATAGAGATAGACCTATGAGGGATTATGCTCAGTTTGATCATCAAAACATGCAAACTAGTATAAACAGACCTCATATTGATGCCATGCATTTTGAATTTAAGCCTATGATGTTTCAAATGCTTCAAACTATTGGTCAATTTGGAGGATCTCCTCATGAAGATCCTCATTTGCATTTAAGGCAATTTCTAGAAGTATGTAGTAATTTTATTTTACAGTGTCGGTGAAAATGCATTTAGATTAAGGTTATTTCCATATTCTTTGAAAGATAGAGCCAAGGCTTGGCTAAATTCTTTAGAGCCTAACTCTATTCATTCATGGAATGAAATGGCTGAAAAATTTTTAGGAAAATATTTCCCACCTATCAAAAATGCCAGGTTAAGAAATGATATTACATCTTTTAGACAAAAAGAGTTTGAGTCTTTATTTGAAGCATGGGAAAGATGGAAGGAACTTTTGAGAAAATGTCCTCATCATGGTTTACCTGTTATTATTCAAATGGAAACATTTTATAATGGTTTAGAACCTCAAACCGAATAATGCTTGATGCATCATCCGGTGGAGTGTTATTAAATCACGTCATACAATGAAGCATGTGAATTAATTGATAGAATAGCGACTAATAGCTCTAGTTGGCCTCTTGAAAGGGTAAGTGCCCAAAAGAAACCATCGAGGTACATGAAATCAATGATATATCTCGCCCTATCCGCTCAAGTAGCCACTCTAGCTAATTTGATGAAAAACTTCATACAGCAATGCTCTCGCATCTAATGCAAACGCATCACCGTAAAGCACATTCTGAATGAGAACAAGTACCTCCGTGCACACCTAGTTGTGTGTACTTGTGGAGGAGGTCGGGTTGTATGAGGAGTGTTCTAGCAACCCTATCTCTGTAAATTATGTAGGTTATAATAGGAATAACAACCCTTATTCCAACACTTATATTCCCGGTTGGAAAGATCACCCAAATTTTAGATGGAGCAACAATAGTGCACTCCGCACTCTAGAACTGCTCCAACTACACCAAACAACCCACCAGATTCCCACTGTAATAACCAAAGAAACTCTCAACCTACCACTGATAATTCTCTAGAAACCATGCTCAAAGCATTCATAGGTGAATCTAGAACTGCTAGACAAACCCAAGATGCTTCCATTAAGAACTTAGAGAATCAAGTTGGTCAATTAGCCACAACTCGTATCAAAGGCCACAAGGTGCCTTACCTTCAAATACAGAAGCTACTCCTTCCCAAACCAAAGGAAAGGAGCAGGTTAAGGCTATTTCATTGAGAAGTGGTAAGGATTTGGTAGAGTTAACTGAGAAGGAAAGTGTAGAAAAGGGAGAAAAACAAAAATCAAAAGAGACCAATGCGAAGCATCTAGTGCTCTGCATCACAAGAAGTTCAAAGTCCACTACCTAAGTTAGTACACGAATACCCTCCTCCTCCTTATCCTCAAAGACCAAAAAGCACATGAGGAGAAGCGGTTTGGTAAATTCCTAGAGGTACTAAAACAATTACACATCAATGTTCCTTTAGCGTAAGCCCTCCAACAAATGCCAAATTATGCAAAATTTATGAAGGATGTGCTTACTAAGAGAAGAAGATTAGGTGAGTTTGAAACAGTTGCCATGACAGAAGATTGTAGTTTGCTTATGCAAAATAAGATCCCTAGGAAATTGAAGGATCTCGGGTAGTTTTACAATTCCATTTTCTATAGGAAAATCCTATACTGGTAAAGCTTTATGTGATTTAGGTGCAAGCATCAACTTGATGCCTAAATCTATTTTTGACCAGTTAGAAATAGGAAATGCAAAACCAACCACTGTGACACTTCAATTAGCTGATAGATCAATAGCCTATCCTGAAGGTATCATAGAAGACATCCTAGTCAAGGTAGATAAATTTGTATTCCTGTAGATTTTGTTATCCTTGACTTTGATGCAGATAAGGAAGTGCCTATTATCCTAGGTAGACCATTTTTAGCAACCGGTAAAACCATAATTGATGTGCGAGAAGGTGAACTCACTATGAGAGTGAATGATCAAGAGATAAAATTCAATGTAATGAATGCTATGAAGTATCCTGCAGAGGATACGAAGAGAGTGTTCATCCTTATTCTCTCTAGATCAATTGGTAGAAAAACAATTTTACAAGCGGATGATCATTTTCAGCCAATGCAGGATGCATTAGATGCAGCTGCATTGCTAGATGATGAAATACTAGAAAAGGAAAATCTGCCAATAGAAAACTCTTGTAAGGAAGTATGGGCTAGGACTTATGAACCACTCAATCTTGAGGATCCAATTCTCAAGAAGAATTTACCCTCAATAGAACAACCTCCTAAGTTAGAATTGAAGATACTGCCTGAACACCTTAAGTATGCATTCTTAGGAACAAATGAGACTTTACCTGTTATCATTGCTTCTGATTTAACATCAAAACAGAGAGTGATCTCATTAGTACTCTAAAGAAGCATACCAAAGCTATAGGTTGGCAAATGGCGGATATCAAAGGAATTAGTCCTTCTATATGCATGCATAGAGTCATTTTGGAAGAAAATTCCAAAAACAAAGATAGAGAGTCAAAGAAGACTAAATCCTATTATGAAAGAGGTTGTGAAAAAGGAAATTATTAAGTGGCTAGATGTTGGAATCATATACCCCATATCGATAAAGGTGCTTGGGTAAGCTCATCCCAATGTGTACCAAAGAAAGGGGGTGTGACAATAATAGCCAATGAAAAGAATGAGTTGATACCAACTAGAACTCATTCATGAGGTGGAGAATCTATATGGATTACAGAAAAACTCAACAAAGCTACCAAAAAGGATCACTTTCCTTTACCATTCATAGACCAAATGTTAGATAGATTAGCAGGAAAAGAATTCTATTGTTTCCTAGATGGTTATTCAAAGCTATAATCAAATAGCCATTGAGCCTGAAGGATCAACACAAAACCACCTTTACATGCCCTTATGGAACCTTTGCCTTTAGAAGGATGCCATTTGGCTTATGTAATGCACTGCTACATTCCAAAGATGCATGATGTCCATATTCTCGATTTCATTGAGCAATCAATGGAAGTATTCATGGATGATTTCTCTATCTTTGGAGAAACATTTCAAGTTTGTTTAACAAACTTGGAACAAATTCTCAAGAGATGTGAGGAAACAAATTTAGTCTTAAACTGGGAAAAGTGCCATTTCATGGTACAAGAGGGCATTGTGTTAGGACATAGAATTTCAAAGAAAGGTCTAGAAGTAGACAAAGCTAAGGTTGATGTCATTGAAAATTTACCACCACCAAATACAGTTAAAGGTATCAGGAGCTTCTTAGGCCATGCTGGTTTCTATAGAAGGTTTATCAAAGATTTTTCAAAAATCTCAAAACCATTATGTATGTTTCTGCAACTTGATGTAGAATTCAACTTTGATGAATCTTGTATAGAAGCTTTTGACAAGCTTAGAAAGGCATTGGTGACAACACCAATTATAGTAACTCCAGATTGGAGCAGGCCATTTGAATTAATGTGTGATGCTAGTGACTTTGCAGTAGGAAGCATCCTAGGGCAAAGGTATGATAAAGTCTTTCATTCCATATATTATGCTAGCAAGACATTAATTGAAGCTCAAGTGAACTACACAATCCACGAGAAAAAGAATTATTAGTCGTGGTGTTTGCCTTTGAAAAATTTAGATCTTACTTAGTTGGCACTAAAATTATTGTCTATACCGATCACTCGCCATTAAGTATCTAATTTCAAAGAAGGATGCAAAGCCAAGGTCGATAAGGTGGATTTTACTCCTACAAGAATTTGATTTAGAAATTAGAGACAAGAAAGGAGTAGAAAATCAAGTAGCGACCATTTATCAAGGATTGAAGGAGAATCACTTGGTACACAAGGTGAAGAAATCAAGGAGAGTTTTCGGATGAGAAGCTATTGGCAATCACAATCAATGCAAAACATGAAACTGCATTTGCTATAAGCAATGCAGGAGCATCAAATGCATCTGCACCATGGTTTCTTGATATTGTAAATTTCCTTGCAAGCAAAGTAGTGCGATGAGTATGACATATCAACAAAGGAGAAAATTCTTCCACATGGTTAAGCAATACTATTGGGATGATCCATTCCTTTACAAGATGTGCCCCGATCAATTAATGAGGAAATGCATACGAAGAGGAGCAACAAGCGATTATTCCGCATTGCCATTCTCGCACCTTATGGAGGACACTTTGGAAGTACTAGAACAAAGAACTAAGGTATTACAATCTGTTATTTTTGGCCTACTTTATTTAAAGATTCTTATTTTATGGTCAAATCTTTGTGATAAATGTCAAAGAGCAGAAATATCTCTCGATAAGCATGAAATGCCTAGAACAAATATTTTAGAAATTGAATTATTTGATGTTTGGGGCATGGATTTCATGGGATCTTTTCCACCCTCTTTTGGCAATTTATATATCTTAGTAGTTGTTGATTATGTGTCCAAATGGGTAGAGGCGGTAGCATTACCTAATAATGATGCTAAATCGGTGAGTAAGTTTCTGCAAAGAAATATATTCACTAGATTTGGAACTCCTGAGCTATCATTAATGATGAAGGTTCACACTTTTGCAATAAGATCATAGAAAACCTTCTAGCTAAGTATGGAGTTAAGCATAAGATAGCTACAAACATACCATCCTCAAACTAGTGGACAAGCGCAATTATCCAATAGGAAATTAAGAGAATGCTAGAAAAAATGGTAAGTCCAAATAGGAAAGATTGGTCTTTACATTTGGATGATGCTTTATGGGCATATAGAACAAAGATTCAAAACACCCTTAGGAATGTCCTTACAAATTAGTCTATGGAAAAGCATGCCATTTACCTGTAGAATTGGAAAACAAATCTAATTGGGCTATCAAGAAGCTCAATTTCAATTTGAACAAGGCAGGTAAAAAGAGAATGATAGAGCTTGATGAGTATGAAGAAATTAGGCAAACCTCTTATGAGAATGCTGAAATCTACAAAGCTAAGACTAAGAAATGGCATGACAAGAAAATTCACAGAAGAGAATTGAAAGAAGGAGGACTAGTTCTGCTATACAACTCTAGGTTGAAGCTATTTCCTGGAAAACTAAGGTCAAGGTGGTCAGGACCATTTAAGTTGATAAAGGTTTATCCACATGGAGCAGTAGACTTATTTGATAAATCCTCAAATACTGTCTTCAAGGTGAATGGTCAAAGAGTTAAAATGTACTATGGTGAACATGTGGTGAGAGACAAAACCACCACCTATTTGCAAAATCTCTAAGTGAAAAGAGGTAGTCAGGCTGACAAGACTCTTAAAACAAGCGCTTAATGGGAGGCAACCCATTGTTTTTAATTATTTTTGTGCAAATTTTATGTTTTTAGTTGTTTTGCAGAAATGCAGGAAACTAATGCAGCTGCATCAAATGCACCTGCATTAAGGAAAAACGTGCCTGCATCGTAAAAATTATAAACTTGAAGAAAATTGGTTAAGTGTGAATCATAAGGCTTGGGAAGATCAAAGGAGGTTAAGTAAGATTAATGACACATTGGTAGCCAAAGCAAGACACTTGGCATGATGCATGCGCGCGAAGACGCAATGCTAACGGCTACCTAATAAATCCACTAACTTCCTCTCCTGAAACATAAAGCCTTCATTGTTACCAAGTACCCCCTTCATTCGCAAACTCTCACAAATTCTCTCATCTCAAACACAAACCACCCTTCCCATTCTCAAATCCAATTTTTTCTCAAAACACAAAAGCAATCAAAAACCTAGAATTTCAAAGCAACTACAATGGTGAAAAAGCAATCAGCACAGAAATCATCGAGCAAGCGGCCGTAACTCCCCAAAAAGAGAAGAAAGCCATGCATGCAGGATCATCATCAACAAGGAAAGGCAAAGCCAAGGAATCAACAACAAGAAATGATGACAATGTTCATCTCTGGAACATGCATCTATTGCCCGAGAGAGGGTATGATTTGAAGAAGGCTAGCCCATCATTCATGTCAACGATGGCCAATCTCAATTGGGATCACTTCGTGCTACCAAGAGGAGGCTACATTGAAGACATAGTGAGAGAATTCTATCTTTGGAATCACACCACAAGAAGGAGCGAGAACATTCCTACACTTCCATGGTGAGAGGTAAAATTGTACACTTCCATGCCAAGAAATTAAATGAACATTATATGCTTTGAAATATAATGGGAATGATTTTGAGAATAGAGTGGCCAATGCCTTTAAGAAAGAAATGGAAGAAATAAGGAATAGGATTGCTATACCAGGAAATTTTTTGGGAGAAATTCACACCTAATGAGATTAAGCTTAGAAGCAATTATTTGATAAATGCATTAGGTAATTGGCATTTGTTCATAGCCAATTCAATTCGCCTACATCACATACATATGCTATGACCAAAGAGAGATGATCTTGTTAGATACAATTCTCTCTGAAGGACATGTAGACATAGGTAGATTGATTGCTAGAAATTCTTGCATGTTCAAATAAGTCAAAGGGATTTCTGTTTTCCCTTGTCTTATTAATTGCTATGCATGAAAGAAGGAGTCCCTATAGCTGCTAATGAACAAAGGAAATTTCCCCCTGGTAATTTAAGTGCTGAAGTGAAAGAGAAGTTGAGAAATGTAAGAGGCCCTGCACCTGCAATGCAAGAGCATTACATGCGAGCGAGAGGGCTGTTTGGAAATTTCGGAATGATCAACATGATTGGCTTCAATTGGTCTTTGACAAGATCTTTGATCTTGTGGGCCAAATGAATGCCCCGAATTTCCAACTTGGGTATTGAGAAGTGAAGGAGAAGAAGAAGAGGAGAAAGAGACTGAAGAAGGAACAAAAGGAAAGGAGAAAGTAGAGGCAGAACCTAGCACCAAGAAGAAGGTGACTAGGAAGCAATTCAAAGTGCAAAAGAAGGTTGTGGTAGAACTTTGTTGTGGAGGAATTGTATGATTCTCATCTCAAGTGAGGATGAGGAATTAAAAGAAATGGATAAGGAGTTAGAAGAAGAAGAGAGGAAGAAAGTGATGAGGAAATTGATGAAGAAGAAGAGGAACAAGCTAGAGGTGTGATCCTAGAGGAAATTGCTAGGCAGAAATATGCCAAACCCTCAAAGATCAACCCACAACCAGAAACCCCTATCACTTCAAAGATTACAAAAAACACCCATCATATCACCTAACCAAGAATCCTCCTCCATTCCAAAATCACCATTACCCTCCCTCAATGATCCACCAGTCCTATCACAATCACCACCACAAACAACCCCTCCACCACCCTCTCCAAGAAATGAACCACAGAAAACAACTCACACAGAACAACCAACCCTGTTATGCCAATGCACTCAAGCGAGCACCTTCTCGACCCAAGCAACATTATTTCTAATGTTGTATCTGCTCTTGAGAAAGAAATTGTGCAGGAAAGAGAAGAAGAAGGACTCAACAAGGAAGACAAAGAAGAAGAATCATTTGCCAAGGAGACAGTAACTCAAACTGTTGAGATGCAGAGTGATGCTCCTGCATCACTTGCTGCTGCATCACAACAAGCCAAAACTGTGCATGATGAGGCAACTATCAAAATGGTTCTAGAACAAATGGCACAACAGAAAAGGGATGCATTACACAATACTCAAAAGTTCTTCAAGCAACCTGCAGGAAGGCAGGCAAAATTAACACCAAAAAGGAAGAAAAGTGATGCGATCCAAGATCGATGCACTGCATCGATTCTGAGCACAAGTTCCCGCAACTACACTGAAGTAGGAGGTGCATCCGCACCTCTGAAGCAACACCAAGCAAGCCCAAAGAGAAGAAGCAGAAGGTGAAACACACTCCTCCAAGCAGACATAGCACCAGAATCAGGAGTGGAGCAAAGAAATGAGTATCACTTTACAAGTTTTCACATAAACTGCTATATGCTTGTTTTGTTTCTGTTTGACTATTTCCTGGTTGTACTAATCCTCTCCCTATTTTGAACAAATGATTTGTTTTTAGACAAAGTTGCGGTGAGGGCACTTGCAACCCCTTAAGTTTTGGGGGGGATTTGCATGTTATGTTATGTTTTTAAATGCTTTTATCTAATATGTTGTGTGTTTAATTAATATGTTTTAGATAGTAAATATATATGTTTTAAATAGTTTTTAGTTTGTTTAAATATTAGATGTACTTAACAAAGTAGTATCTAAATATTTTAGTAGAAAAGATCGATTTTTCAAAAATATGGTGAAAGCCTATGGATGGAATTTTTATGATGAAAAAGAAGCCTTATTTCTCAGAAAAACCAAAATTATTTTCACTTCAACACTTCAAAACTGAGTTTGTGAAAAGAACCTTGCTATTTAAAAGATCAATCTGATGCAAAGGGAATTTTTGGTAAGCTTAGGTCAAAACAAAGCTTTACTAAAAAGAAAGAAGAGCTTAAAGAATTAAGTTTGGGGGTGTTTTATGAAAACAAAGGCTGAATTTCAAAAGTATAAGAGTAAACAATGTAGAAAAAGAAAATACAAAAAGTGGACAAGCCATATCCTGAATCTTTTGAAACTATACCGTGCTAAGTACATGAATGCATCCGGAGGTCAAAGACACGTGCCATGCGAGAATAAATGTATCCGAGGATAGTTCAATAAAGCGAACTCAATGCCAAAGTGCAAAGAAAATATATGCATCTGGAGGTCAAAGACACATGCCAAAGTGCATTTGCATCCGGAGGTCGAGTGAGGAAGGTAATATGAGCTAGAAAAGAAAAGCATTATCGGTCTGCAAATTGCATCAATGTAAAGCAGATCAAGAAAAAGCAAAATGCGTAAAAAAAAAAATGCACAAAAACACTTCAAAGAAGTATTTGCATCTGCTCAAAAGATCCACACAAAAAAATAGAAAAATGCATTGGCTCAAAAGCTTTGAAAAATTCAATCAAGCCCTTTTGATTTTAAAAACTCCCCAACACTTGAGAAAATTTTGTGAGTCTAAACTCTCTTTTGAAAAATATTTTGGTGTGACCAAAGATGAACCAATCCTTTCAAAGGCTAGGAGGAAATTTTTCACTTAGTCTTGGAACCAATCTCAACTCAGTGGGTTCACACACACACAAAAGAGTTTGAATAACTTTGGTAGTTTTGAAGAAATAAAGGCAAAAGAAAGATTGTTAAGAAATGAAGTTCATAGGGAACTCCTCATGAAAATACCAAATCAAACTGATCTATCTTCTAGAATTTTAGTTTTTATAGTTTGTCTTTGTCATTACTTGCGGACAAGCAATGGTTTAAGTTTGGGGGTGTGATAACTCTATTTTATATAGAGTATTTCATATGTTTAAACTTAGTATTTGCTCTCTTTCAAGTAATAATAAAGAGTTTATATAGTATTTAGTGTGATATATGATATCTTGAGTGATTTGAATGGTTATAGTTAGTTATAGGCCATTTTGGATATATTGTGGTATGTTTGATGTTTTTGTTGATGCGATCTCACGTCGCTTGTGATCAATGCTGCTCTGCACCGATCCTGCATCAATTCTGCTGCTACTTGGTGAATAAGCGGCTGTTTTTCATATGCATCCACATGCAATGTGATGACCTCCTGCCTGCTTCCCTGATGCCATCCTGTTGTGCGAAAAGGTGATGTGCAAGTATACACAATCGCAACAAGTAATATAATGATAAGTAAGATCGTCTCCACAGGGATTGTTGAGTTTACTTCTATAATTAAATTAGTAAATTAGCTAGTGAGTAAAACAAGTAACAATAACAAGTTGTAGAATCATTAATGTCATCAACATAAAGGTACAAAAGCAAATAAGATAGATTATAAGTAGAAATTCAGAGTGAGAGTAGTTGGAATGCTCTTTGCTAAGTAATTTCCCAGTAAGCGCGCTATAGCGTCTCACGCTATAAGCGTCAAGCGCCATTGCAAATGAGTTTGTGCTTTTAGTCCACTAACGCCAGTGGTTTCATTACAAGATGCCTATGTCTAGGTTCTAAATAAGTTCACCCCTGTATAATAAAGAACCCACAGCTTTTGCCCTATGAACTATTGCCTTTCTATGTCTAGATTTAGCAAAAATTGGTTAAATGTCTTTAACCAACCTTATCGTTCACATCAATCTTTGAGTTCGAATCATGGACCATGTCTGTACCCATGATTATACCTATTTTAGCTGATCATTTCTAAAACAAGTTTGAAAGAAGTAACACGCAAAGATTGAAACATAAAACGTGAAATATTATATACGCGATACTAAAGGTTCATTACAAAGCTCTAAGCATCCAACTACAAGAGAGTCAGCTCATGATGAGCAACAACACAAGAAATACAACATAAAAGTGTTACCTAAAGCCATAAAACCGAAATCACCAAGAGGTAGAAAACACTCCAAATGATGATGCTCCGTGTACCGCTATAGCGCTTGACGCTATAAGCGTCTCTCGCAAAGATCTGCAGAAAATCTACTCTTTATTGTGAAAATGGAGCTTGGGCGAAAATGGAGTTTAAGAGTTATTTCTAACTCTCCTCTCTTACGAACCAAAGAAACTAAGCTTGAAGATGAAGTTTTAAGACTTCAATATAAAGAAAATATCTCTCCAAAAAGGTGAAAAGCCATCCCACCAACTATTACCAACTACCATTACAAAATAGACAAGTGTCCTATAAAGCAAAAGGTGGGTGGTGATGCAGAACTGTCTCGACTTTCTCTACGGTGATTTAACATGCTTTGCCAAAATTGCTTTTTCGTTTTCTCTCTCATCACCGCAGAATCCAACGCTATAGCGTCTGCGCTATAGCGCTAATCTTTGTAAAATGAACAAACACATTAAAAATAACAAGAAAGCACCAAAAAGTGCCAATTTGTCACATAATCGGTTCCTAACCCTCTTTTACACTAAACAACATATATTTACTGAATTAAACAACAATATTACTTAAGAACTTGAATTAAGTTAAGTAATAAGAGCATAAATAACTCATATAAATATGAGTTATCACACCCCCAAACTTAAACCATTGCTTGTCCTCAAGTAATGACGCTTGACAAAGAACAAACAACACAACATCGAAGAAACAATGACATAAATTAGCTGCACAAACAACACAATAACAATATCTCTCTAAAAAAATTATTACTTTAGAACTCACATTTATTTAAGTCTTGAAAGCATGAATAACTCTTATTGATAAGAGTTATCACTCCCCCAAACTTAAACCATTGCTTGTCCCCAAGTAATGACACTTGCAAAGACAAACAAACTGACACACATTTACAACACACATGCCCTGATCAACACTTCATTTTCACGCACACTCATTTAAATATATTCTCAATGGGCTAATGATTCAGATTCACACTCACACCAACACACCAATGCATTTATTCAACTTCTAAGCTTATTACTGCTCAATAGTGTGTGTGTGATCTCTTGACTCATCTCAATTCCTAGCTAGATTTGGATTTCTCTTTAGCCTTGGAAAGAATGGTCTTCTTTTTGTAAAATCAAGAACTCTTTCAAAACAATGACTAGATTAACATTTTCACACAGGAATGGGGATTTTCAGGCATGACAAATGGTTTAACTAGGCACTTCAAGTCTATGGTCAGTGTTCCTAACTTATTGAATCTAAACAGCTCACGCTATAGCGTTTGGCGCTATAGCGCTTGGACAAAGATAACAGATTTATTTTCTAGCTGTAGTCCCCTCATTACTTGGCTCCTCAGCAATTATTTTTTTTTTTTTTTTTTTTTTTTTTAACACGAGGCTTTGCCTCATTGCCTTTGGGACAGCCTAGCTTTTGTTTTGGGTAACTACAGCTTTACAACATATTTACATTAAACTTCTAAGTCACTGACCACCCTAAGACCTTTGTACCTAACCTTTATATAGCCCAACACCCCCAAACTTTTGCTTCAAAAACTCTTCAAGTTTTTAGTCAAGCCTTGATCTCACCTTGGTTAACTCAGACTAGCCTAAACCTCAGATAGTCCTTGGCTAGCTAAGTTTCTTCTTAAGCACAGAGATTTACGTGTGAGAGCAATAATAAACAAAGATTTCATCTAAAAGCACGGCTCTCTTGCTCACTCACACAATTATCACTAAAATTAGCCCAAAGGGAACGCATTCAATGACTATACTTAAAAATGAGGCACTTGAAACAGAACATTTTTGAAAAACATTAACAAAAACATCAAACTTTAGGTCCTCCCCCCACAACAAAAGTGAGCAGTGTCCTCACTGCTCTTTAAAGAACTAGGGAGAGGCCTGAAATTAACACACAAACAAAGTAAACCAAGTCTTAAAACATTTGTGAAGCGCAAGACAGACGCTATAGCGCTTCACAATTTATTCTTGTTCACAAAACAACTAAACTTCTACAGCAGAAAATTAAAATCACTTCTTAACTAGACCAGACCTGGTCCTTGAACTAACACGGGTTGGTTGAGGAGGCTTTGCAGCCTTTTTCTTCTTTTTCTCTTCCTTCCTTCTTTTCCTCAGCGCTATAGCATCGAGGCGCTATAGCGCTTCCACCAGAGCGCCTTCTTTTTCTCGCCTTCATCTCGCTAACTTGCTAGCGCCTCTCCTTCTCTCTGCTCGGACACTTCCTTTCCGATCGCTGCGCTTCTTGCTGCACACTTTCTTCATCATCTTCCTCAATCACGATCGGCTTGGCTCTGGGCTCCTTCTTGCAGACATATGATGGCCTCTTTGTTGCCACGTGCTTCTCCTTCAGATTTACGCTTGGAGTGCGGATGGCACTGGGCCTCGGGCTACCTCCCAGGAGGACTTTCACCATAGCTTGAGCTTCTTCTTCGTAACTCCGCAATAATGTTAGTCTTTGATTGAGGGCTCCTTTGGGCTCTTTGTTTAAGCCTAGGAGACTTTGTTGCACTTGACACGGATGATCTTGGGCTTGTCTGAGCCGCGCAGCGCTATAGCCTCGACGCTATATAGCGCTAACAGGCCCTCAAAGCAGGATTTTGGGAAACAGGCTGTTGTGGTGAAACAGGTGGTGGACTTTGCTCTTTTGTGGGAATTGGGGATTGGACTGATGGTTCTGGTTGTGCTGGCTCATTTAGATTTGGTGTTTTTTGTGTAGGTGAGGGTGATTTTTCTTTTGTTGGTTCTGGTGGAGGGATGGTTGGTTCAGATTGTGGGGTTTCAGGAATGAACTGGTCTTGGGCTTGTGGTGAGGGTATTTGTGGTGAGGGTAGTCTTGTGGGGCTAGGTGTGGGGTCAGCAGTCACTTCTTCATATTTTTCACTTTCTGATCCTTCCTCCCTTTCTGGGCTCTCTTCACCAGACTTCTCTTCACTCTCAGAATCTTCTTCCTCCTCAGAATCATTGACTTCTTTCATCACCCTCCTTGTCTCCTCTTCATCTTCTTCACTGAGTTCTTCTAAATCCTCAGTGTTGAGGGATTCTTCACTACTCACCTTTGCTTTCTTCTTAGCAGGGCTCTTTACCTTCTTCAAGGCAGGACTCCTGGCTCTCTTCTTGATTGGATCTGCAGCAGCCTTCTTACTCACCCTTTCTTTTGGTTGGGGTGGCTCCTTCACACCCTCATCTTCAGTTAACCACTCTGGGAACATAGGGGGTTCCATTAACTCCTTGCCCCTAGATAACTTTTCCAGCACAGCCTTCTCCCATTCAAACTTGGCCTTGACAAACTGATCGTACCTTGACCAATGAAGTGTTGAAGTGTTGATTGATTCGTCTATGGGCCGGTCGTTGAAGGAGTGAAAGGACCGGTCCTGGCTTCACGCGTTGAGCACCTCGGGTGGTACTGCAAAGACACTCCGACGATCTAGTGAGAGGTCGCCGCGAGATAGCACAAGGTTAGAGAACGTGCACGATGCCATATGCGAATGGCGTATATATATGCGAGGTCCGACCGTTAGCGAGATTTTCGGCGGCGAGAATGCGCTCAAGCGGCGTGTATGGGCCGATCGAGATGGGCCGGGCGCAGTCCAATTGCCGCTGGCGATCCTCGTAATTGCCAATACACCTGTGAACGCTTGCCCCCAAGCCTAGGTCGCTATGAGCGGTGAGGCTTGAATCGATGCCCCCAGGAGTGAAGTTAATTTGATGAAACGGACGCGGCCGTTTGCTTTTTCACACGGGCGGTGTCGACCGCTCATCAACCACCGGCCGTGCTGTCGTGACGGTTGGTCTTTCACGACATTTAAGACGCGTGGCGTTTGGTGTTTCCGAGCATGTGCGGAGACAACCATTGGCGAGAAGGCGGCGTTGTGACTCTTCGTATCCGGTCCCCTTCGCGCCAGAATTTACACTATAAATAGCCCTTCTGCTGAGTTCATTTCTCACACTTCCAAGATTTGCTCTGCCAACGACCGACTCGTCTGCCGCCGACTTGCATTCGAAGCTGTTTCTGTCTTCTTGCGACCGATCTTCAACATCTGCTTAAGGTATGAATCGATCGCTCCCTTTACTCTTTTCAAGTTTAGTTTTTTCTTTAAAGTACTTCGTGTTTTTCCACGCCTCGTGATAGGGGGTGTCAGTCGTCGAGGATGGCCACTCGCCCCTCTCATGAGCGCTTTGCTCGATCGACCTGACTCGATCCCCCTATCACAGGTGTTTGTGTATGCCACGGACAAAGCTAACTGCCCGTATTCCTGGAAAACCGCCCCAGTCTTTTGCCACATACATGTCGAGGCCGGGTGAAACCAAGTCGTCTTCGGGCGACAAAAGCTCTAGCTCTCCAAGTAGTTCCTCGAGCAGCACGGGCTCGAGTTCTCGTTCTTCTGGTCGGGGATCAACTAGCTCCAAGAGTGCTGGTTCCAGACCTTCCCATTCTGCCGAAGCGGCCGAGCGCCTCTCCACCGCTGCAGGGCGTTGCATCCCGAGTGGAGGAGAAGAAGAAAGACGCCGACGTGATTATCATTGATGATGACGGCGCAGAGTGCTGCGTCGATCGTGGGCGAGGAGATGGTGGCCGGGCGCGCGCGGGCGAAGAAGTCCAAGGAGAAGAGGTGGCTCACCAAGTCAATATTTACGGTTTGGAAGCAAACATCGGAGGGTCGAACGAAGGGTCGGCCGGAGGTTCAAGCGGAGGTCGAAGTCCAAGCGGACGTAGCTCGGGAGGTGTCGGACATGTCTTGGGTGTCGGAGACTCTTCGCTCTAACAGAGCATTCTTACGGTCGGTCACGATGCTTTGCCCGATCTACGGAGCGCGCGAAGACTCACCGGTGGAGGATAAGAGGTATGAAGGAGGGCGAAGATATCGCGACTTACTCTTCCAACTTCAAGTTCACGATGTATCGGCTCGTGCTCGAGAAGATGAAGATTACCCCTCCTTTCACCGAATTCCAGCGCGACGTCTTGCGCCATATTGGGGTCGCCCCTTCACAGCTTCATCCAAACGCATGGGCGTTTTTAAAGACCTTTGAGTCTTTGCCACCACTGCCGGGTCGGCGGCCAGATCGATGATGCTTTTCTTTGCTATCTTCGAGCTGAGCTGGCTCAGAGAGAAGGCCAACAAGGAGAAAAGGGAGCAAGTCTCCTTCAAGATGCATAAGACCCATCACCGATTTTTCAAAGCGTTCGTGATCGTTCCAATCAAGAGAGCGTGGCAAGGCCGTTTGCCAGAGTTCAACGGACGGGATCTTTGGGTCCCCCTTACTTCCCTATTATGTGGAATGAGGCTCATTTCTGCAGGCGGCCGGGAGATTACATCTATACAGTGAAAGATCTGGGAGAGGCCGACCTGGAGACTTTGGAGATGATAAAGTCGCTGGCGGGCATGATGCGTCCAGATCCTAAGGGCGGCATACCTTGCCGCCCTTTTGTCTTGTCTGAAAGCTATGAATCGAGGCCGAGATTGGATTGGTTCGCTTTTGAACTTTTTCGCCCTTATATTCTCGTTGTTGACTTTCTTTTTTCTTCTAACTCATGACTCGTTATTTCGCAGAAAGGATGGCCGCAAAGCTGGAACCGCCGCCTGGCCCCAAGCCTCAAGGAGGGGCTAAGGGACTGGCGCTTCTGGGTGGGGTAATCCCGAACCTTCCTCCAAAGTCCTCACACCCCTAAGAGCCAAGGAAGAAGCGGCGTGCAAGCGGCCTCTGTCGCCTCCTCCCGGTCTGCCGATCGCTCACCCAAACGGGCTGGCGTGATTGTCGGGTCCCGCCCTGCGACGGAGGAGGTTCCCATCATTCACCAAAGCTTGGGTGCGGCCGATCCGGAGCAAGATCAGAAGAAACCCATGGCGCTCTGCGCTTCACTCTGTATGGGGGTCGATAAAGTCATGGCCGAGCTGGTGGCCGAATCTGATGGTAATTTTATCTTCTTAGTCTTGTACTTTTCATTTACCTTTGTTCGAGCGACTAATAAATCCTTCGACCCGAATTTTGCAGGAAAGGACAAGGCTTTAGCTGAGGCGCAGCTAAAGTATGACAAGCTCCTCCATCGAAGGAGGCCCTGAAACGGGGGGAGGAAGACCGGGCCAAGCTGGCAAAGAGGAACAAGGAGCTTGCTTCTCAGGTCGCTACTTTGAAGGCCGACCTTGATGCTACGGCCAAGAGAGAGGCTGCCTGGGCGACCGATAGGGCCGAGCTGGAGGGAACGATCCGAAAGGTGGCCCAGGCCGGTCAGGAGGCGGCAATTGAGCAGTTTTACAATGCTCTCGGGCAGGTGCGGGTATTGAATACCGATCTGCAGGTCAACTTTGATGACAAGATGATCGAAGCCCACGCTACTATGTCGAAAATAATAAGATCATGTTGCTGCGAGAATATGACGAAGCGTGGCAACGCGTCGCCCCGACCACCATTCTCTTTTGAAGCCCGCTGCGGCGGTGTAATTTTGTAATTTTAAATTGCCTTCGGGCGATAATTTTTCTCGCCTCGTGCGCTTCTTTCATTCGTGGCGCTCGGCCGCTGGCAAAGCGTCCCATATTTGTAATGACAATCTTTACTTGCTTACAATTATGCCCGTCGAATTTATATTGCTATGTCTCTGCGTGCTTCTTGCATTTATTCGCCTTATTCGTTTTGAACTTGTGGGCCGCTCGTGGCGTTTACGTACTACTTCAATAGCGCTTTCGTTTTTGGTCGCTTTCTTTGCGCGCGCCTTGTATGTTTATTTTTCTCTAAGTCTTTGAGCTTTAAGGCCGTTTCGGTGCGTCATTCGTGCTTATTTCAAAAGCATCCATTCTTTGATAAGTTAATGTCCCAACGGGGCCTTGATCGCTTCGGCGACCTTCAATCGAGCCCTTCGATGGCATTTAAGGTAGATCGTTTTCGACGGCCCACCGCGATGGGTTATTACTTAACCTTTGGGCCATTTTCGACGGCGCCGATGTAGATCGTTTCGACGACCTAGCGTTGTTGGGCCATTTTCGATGGCGCTCGGTTGGGACCGCTTCGACGGTCGCTCGATTCGAATCGTTTCGACGATCTAAGGTTTGCGGTTTTAACCTCGGGCCATTTCGATGGCACTTTCGGTTGGGACCGCTTCGACGGTCGCTCGATTTAGATCGTTTCGACGATCTCAAAGAACTTTGATAAGTCTTCGATCGCTCCTTTGCCACGGGCAATCTTGAGCGACCGGTCCATACATTCTTGCGAAAGTAAAGAACACATCATGTTTTTAAAGGTCGAGCCTCGTAAAAAACCCGATGGGAAAAAGAGTGCTCGCTTTTTTCATTAATAGGTCGGTCGACATTACATTCAAATCTTTGTTACATTCAAACGTAATATTTCCCGAGTTTTTCTCGCATTCCATGTTCTCGGGATAGTCGCCTGCTTCATGCACTCGTATGCCCTTGCCGCCTTCCGTGATGACTCGTCACGGACCTTTCCCAATTTGGCGCCAGCTTCCTCTGGCGTGTGCATTCTTGTTTCCCACGTCGGCCCGTCTTAGAAACGAGCCGGCCGGACCGAGAATTCCCTCTTTTGAACTCGAGCGTTGTACCGGCTGCGACCTTCTGCTTTGATCAATTGCTCTCTTAGCGAAGCTTGGAGTGCGCAGCTTCTTCAATTAAGTCCAGCTTCTTCTGGATAGCCCTGGCGTTGTCAACCATCGTAGGGGTTCAAGTCCTCCAATTCACTCGCCCATTTCTATGGGTATCACAAAGATCGATTCTGCACACCAATCTGAAGAAGGCGACTCCGGTCGATGAATGAGGGTCGCCCCAGTAGGCCCACGAACGGATCGCACTCTTCGACCCAGCCTTCCTTTCGCTTCATCCGGTCTTCGCTTTAAACCACGTAAGATAACTCTGTTGGCGCTTCCACTTGGCCGTTAGTCCGAGGGTGCTCGACCGAGGTGAAACGCCGCTTTGACCCCTAAGTCGCCAACATCTCTCGAATCTCTTGTCCGTGAACCGGGTGCCGTTGTGCATTATCAATTCTTTGGGGAATCCCAAACGGGCTAGCACACACCGTCCAAGAACTTGCCGACTTTGGCCGATGTGATTGTTGCAAGCGGCTCGGCCTCGATCCACTTAGTAAAGTAATCCATCGCCACGATCAAGAACTTGAACCGCTTTGGGCGCAGTGGAAACGGGCCTAGAAGATCCATGCCCCACCAGGCGAACGGCCAAGGTGAGACAAGACTTTGTAATTCTGAGGAAGGTGCGATGTGGACATCAGCATGTACCTGGCATTTCTTGCACTTCTGAACGAGCTTCTTGGCATCCTCGTCCATGGTCGGCCAATAGAAGCCGGCCCTGAGAGCCTTCTTAGCTATGGAGCGAGCGCCCTGGTGACTCCCACAAACACCTTCATGTATGTCCCTCAACACATGGTCGGCCCGGCCGACGTAAGACATCTTAACAATGGAGAGGAGAATCCTCTTACATAAACTTTCCTTCAATAACCGAGTATTTGGTCGCTCTGAGTCTGACCAACTTAGCTTGCTTTGGATCGTTCGGCTCCTCTCCTTCAACAATGTACCTTAGGATAGGGGCGATCCAATCTGAATCCGTGCTGACACACAGAACGGCCAACGACTGACTTGGCTTGGTTGAAACGCTCGGCCGATTTAATGTTTCTTGGATCACACTTCTATGATTTCCCGGAGTTTTGGTACTTGCCAGCTTCGATAGAATATCTGCTCGAACATTTTCGGTTCGAGGCACATGTACCACTTCAGCTCGGTCGAACTGTTTGAGCAATTCTCTCACTCTTGCTAGATAGCTTTTCAGCACGTCGTCTTTAGCATCATATAATTCTTTGATCTGCGAGACTACGAGTAGGGAATCTGATCTGAGCTCAACTCGGTCAACATTGAAGTCTCTCAGCGAGTGCGGTCGGCTATACACGCCTCATATTCGGCCCGGTTGTTTGAAGTGTGGAACGCAAAGGTTAAAGAGACTTCCACGTGAAGGCCTTACAATTCTCTAGTATTAGGCCGCCCCCACTCCTTGCTATTAGACGACCCATCTACGTGCAAGATCCAGGTCGTTCCAGCTTGATCTTCTGGAGTAGGAGTCATTTCTGCTATAAAGTCGGCCAACACCTGCGCTTTTGCGGCCGATCTAGATTCAAATTTGATGCCAAACTCACTGAGTTCTACCGCCCACTTTATCATTCGTCTGCCGCCAGTCCGGCCGATGAAGGACTTGCTCGATAGGTCGGGTCGGTCCTTACCACGACACGGTGGGCCACAAAGTAGGGTCTCAACCTTCTAGCGGCTATTAGGAGTGCAAGGGCAAACTTCTCTATCTTCCGGTATCTCATTTCGGGCCCTCGGAGTACTTTGCTTATGAAATAGATCGATTCTCGCTTTAGTTCGTTCTCTCTAACTAGTACAACCTTCGAGAACTTCTTCGTTATGGCCAAAATCTGGATATAACGTTTCGCGCGATAACGGCTTGGTCATGATTGGCGGGCTAACCAAAGCTTGCTTTAATTCATCCAATGCTCGTGGCATTGCTCGGTCCCACTCAAAATCCACTTCTTTCTTGTGAGTCTAAGCAGATGGAGGCGACTTACAGCCGCTTTGGGGATGAACACGGATAGAGCGGCCACCATGCCATTGAGTCGTTGTATTTCTTTTTTTCGATGTGGCGGCCTCATATCGGCGACCGCCCTACACTTTTCAGGGTTTGCTTCTATCCCTCTTTCAGTCAGGTGAAAACCCAAGAATCTGCCGGCCCTCACCCCAAAGGTACACTTTTCAGGATTCAGTCTAAGCGAGTTCCTCCTAGCTTCTTCAAATATTTCCACGAGGTCGCGTTCACATGATCCGGGTCGCTTACGCTTTTAATGATCATGTCGTCCAGATACACCTCTGAGATGCGACCGATCTGTCTTTTAAAGATCTTGTTCATCATCCGCTGGTAGGTCGCTCCAGCATTCTTGAGGCCGAAAGGCATCACCTTGTCTTGAAATTTTCCGATCGGTCATGAAGGTGTCTTGTGCCCGATCGGGCGGATACATTGTGATCTGATTGTATCCGAGTAAGCGTCCGAAAAGACGGTAGTTTGTAGCGAGGCCCCATCGACCACTTATGTCGATGTTGGAGTGCGGGAAGGCATCCTTCGGGCATGCCTTATTTAGATCGATATAGTCCACACACATCCTCCATTTTCCATTCTTCTTTCTTAACCAAAGACGACGGCGTTGGACGGCCCGGTGCGTGTATTTGATCTCTTCTATAAAATTGGCCTTTATGAGGTCCTCAGCGGCCTTTGCAGCGGCTTGAGATTTTTCCTCGCTTACGAGTGCGCCTTCTTTGAGCTCACGGCTTGACCCTTCATCGATCGACGGTTGATGGCGTGCTACTTCAATAGGGATGCCGGGCATGTCGATGCTCGCCATGCGAGCAGTCGAAGATAGTCTCTCAAGCATTGCACTAGGTCTTGCTTCACTTGCTCGGTAGGTCGCTACCGAAGCTTCACCGCTTTGGATGGGTCGTCACCCAATTGAACATCTACCAACTCTCCATGAGGCTCGCCTCTTTTCGATCGCTTTTCACTTCTCGAGCCAAATCATCATCGTTGTCCTCTGGGCGCATTTGTCGGATCGTGACGGCGTCCCAAATCACCTACATTGACTTGATGGCCTTCACTGCTGCTCACGCGCTGGGGCCACGATCTACCTCGTCACATATTTCTTGGTATAGGCGTGGCTTCTTCTTGGCGATTCAAGGTCGGCCGCGGGGTGACCACTTGGTCGTCTTTCTTTGTAGAATTTCATTTTTAGATGCACTGGCGATGTAATGTAACGGCCTCCACTTACCCAAGTCGGCCTACCAATAATACATTGATAGCGAGGATTTGAGGGGAGTACAAGGAACGTCGTCTGGACCGTCCCCGTCATGCAGTACTATCCCCAGTGTCATCACCAAATGTGACCAGCAGCTCGATCGTTCCCAACGGGTAGGTGGTCGCCCCATTGAAACCTGTCAGAGGGGTAGGCTCGGCCTGGGGAATTATCTCGCTCCGATCAACCTTGATTTTGTCGATCAAGTCTTCAAACATGATATCGGCCGAGCTACCTTGATCGACCAGAATTCTCTGCACCTCTGTGTTTGCCATGACAGCTCTGATCACCAATGGAACATAACTATTAGGTTTGCCGTCGTATAGGTCGCTGTCACCGAACGAGATGGGGGGTCTGCTCGAGACCGGTGGTGGTGCTGAGGTGGAAGCGACCATTAACAACTCGTCCCACTTTCTCTTGGTGGCTTTGTTCGATTCCCTGCGATCCAGGGGGTTTCCACCATGAATAACCATCGCAACATTACGGCCTTTGGACTGCCGAGTGTCACGATCCTCAGATCGGTCCTTGTTTTGGGTATTCTCTATGGCCAGAGGCCCCTTTCCCCTGTCTGGATCAGCTTCTTTCTGCCTCTCTTGGGGTCGGTCGCCTTCTTCTGACCTCACGTACTTTCCCAACTTGCCTTTCTGGATAAGCTCTTCAATATCGTCTTTGAGGGCCATACAGTCGTTGGTATCGTGCCCCTTACTCTTGTGGTAACGGCAGTATCTTTTGGTCGGCCGTGCCCCCTTCTTGAGCACGAGTGGTTCGGCCGCTTAACTCCCACAAACTCATTATTCGACACTCGTAGATCCGAGCAATGGAGGTGTTGAGTCGAGTGCGATGATCAAACTTTTATCTCGAAAGTCGGGCCGATTATCGCGGCGACCTTCATGCCCTTTGGCCGACTTTCATCGCTTTCTTCTTTAGGTCGTGCGCGGACGGCCCTTCTTCTTTGCGAGTTTCTTCATCTACGCATGTGGGCGTTAGCCTCGTGAGAAAATGGCCGAGATCCTCGTAATGATTCAAAGTAAATTCTTGACGAGCCGGGTGGTCCTGGTCGAATACCACGCTCGAGATATTTCAACTTGTCCTTGTCGACAAGTCACGAACGAACTCGACCTCGATGTTAAACCTGTCGATATCTTTGTCTCTCGGCCTCATTATCTCCTTGAACAACAGAGTCCAAGTATTCTTCATACCGATATTGGCGGTTTGCGGTGTAGTGAGACATGAATATTCCGATCAGTGTCGTCCCATGAGGAGATGGAATTGGGTCGCAGAGACTCCCACCATTCCAATGCTCGGCCGTCCGTAGATCGGGAAAGAGCACGCATTTCATGGTCGGTCCCAATTCCCTATAGCGGCGAGTAATTATTGAAGTAACGGAGATGCTTGTGCGGATCCCCTCGGCCAAAAACTTGTTGAGATTGGGCGGCTTGCGAGGTCTCGGAATTTTGTAACGCCGATCTCCCTAGAGAACGGGCCGTGCTCATTCGAATGCGCCGTTCGACCCAAAGGGTTGCATTGCGAGGCACGCCTCGTTGCCGGCATTCCATAGAATCCTCGGACGGGCGGTTGGTGGAAGTGGTGGAGGCCTTACGGGTCGCCGCTTTGGCCTCTCCTTGGCCGATGCGAAACGCCCCTAATTCTTCCATTTACGTAATCTTCCACTCTTCACGAGAATCCCGTGATCTCGCTTCTCGACCGACGTGACCCGGACGACTCATTGGAGGAATACACGCAGGCGGCGGCCAGACGTGTCGGGCGGTAGCTAGAATCTTCATAGTCATAGGACATGGAACGCGTCACGCTGTTCCTACCGAAGCGATCTGTGTGCCTCGCTTCTTCTTGCCGGGAGCGATGAGTAGTGCTCTCTCGCGAGAAATGCTCCTTCGAGGAAGGGAGCGGTGTCTTCGCCACGGCCGGCCATGGCGAAAGGTATTTCTCCGCCTTCGCCCGTGGCGCCGGAATCGAACCTCTCTCGCGATCGAGATGGCGCCTCTCGATGCGATCACTTGATTTTTGTTTTGCGGGAGCTGCAAAACGGCGAAATGACATGATCTCGGTAGAGGTTCTCGAATGCCCGCTTCAACCAGGCTCGGGCGGTAGGTCTCCGAGAACGGCCGGATGGATCTGGCTGGAGGACCAGGTCCACGGCGGGTTGTGCACCGGCGGTTCTGTCGTGGAAGGCCTTGAGATTCGTGGGATCGCGGACGCCACGCCCTCCGAGAATGCATTCTTCGGTCTGCCGGAGGATTGAGTCGGCGCGCCCGCGCGTGCGGGGCGGTCGCGTGGAGCCATGAAAGAGGTAGGATAGCGCACGGGCTCCCACCGTGGTCGCCAATTGATCGTACCTTGACCAATGAAGTGTTGAAGTGTTGATTGATTCGTCTATGGGCGGTCGTTGAAGGAGTGAAAGGACCGGGTCCCGCTTCGCGCGTTGAGCACCTCGTGTGGTACTGCAAAGACACTCAGACGATCTAGTGAGAGGTCGCTCGCGCGATAGCACAAGGTTAGAGAACGTGCACTGATGCCATATGCGAATGGCGTATATATCGCGAGGTCCGACCGTTAGCGAGATTTTTCGCGGCGAGAATGCGCTCCAAGCGGCGTGTATGGGCCGTCGAGATGGGCCGGGCCGCAGTCCAATTGCTTTGCTGGCGATCCCTCGTAATTGCCAATACACCCGGAACACAAACTTACACAAAAGCTCTTGATTCTTTTCAAGCGATTGAGCGCTATAGCATCAGACGCTATAGCGCTAGCACTTCTTTGTCTGGGCTTGAACACAGCAGGAATATCTCCTTGAGGAGTCCTCCTCTCATCACGAATTTCAATTTCAACTTCAGCCTGCTTGCACAACTCAGTAATTAAACATGGAAAATAAAGATTACCATCGCCTTGATCGCTTTTCTCAATCTCCCTTGCAATGATTTTGCCCACATCTATGCTCTCACCTTCCAGAATAGCATCAAGCACTATCAACCTGTCCTTCTCCACATTTGTTGTGTGGGAAGTAGGCATGAGTGAATGCCTGATGAAAGTAAACCACATTGCAGCCTCATCCACCAGAAATGCTTTCTTGACTTTAAACTCTGATCCAAACCTCTCCCATGTAGCTTCCTCCACACATATTCTCTTCTTGACCTCCTCCATTTCATCACATCCCCACGTATCAAGCTTCTTCTCCCGTGGCCTTTCCAGAATAACCCAACTTGAAGTGGTCATTGATAGCACTTGGGCTAAAATCAACCATTTCACCCCTAACCATAGAATAGGTTTGGGGCTTTCCCCCTTTTGGAGGAGAAATTCCTTTGTAAAACTCTCTCACCAGAGGCACCACAAATTCCCCTCTGTGCTTGATGAATTTCTGCCACCCTAACGCTATAACAGTGGATGTGAACACGTCAGGAGCTTTTTCGCTTTGAAACCCCTTTCTGCGATGAAGTTCATCTTCCAGTAGCGCGCAGGATCGTCCTTTGGGTCTATGGCTCTTGAGGAACTGGGTTCAGTGGTCTTGGCCTTTCTCTGGGGTTTTTCAATTGAATGCTTCTTCACCATTTTGAGTTTTTGAAGATTTGGGGGTGTTTTGTGAATTTTTGGAACAGTTGCAAGATTGATTTGCAGAGAAATCGGGAATGGAAGTTATGAGACAATGGGGGTTATGGAAGAAGAAAGAGAATCACCGGTTAGAAAGAGAGAAAGAGAAGGGAGTGGTTGAGTGAGAGGTTATGGGGAATTGAATGATGTGACCGTTGTTGATGGGCGGAGTGGTATCAAGTGGCTCAGGCGATCCACACGAAGCGCATAGAAGCGCGGCGAGCTTGAAGTGCAGCACTGCGCGCGCGTGCCACGTCATTATAATCTGTCCCATACTTTGAAATAAAAATGATTCTTCTTGCCAGCTACCTCCTCTTGACGCTATAGCGTCAACATCACACTTCAGGCCTTCACATTCCCAAATTCCTCAACACAAAAATTTTCCCTCCTGCAAAGTAAAATAAAAACAACGAAATGTTAATTAAAATCTTGGGGTGCCTCCCAAGAGCGCTTGTTTTAAGAGTCATCACTGACTTCTTCATTTGATGTTAGGGATCTTGAAGATCAATTGAGGTCTTGTCCCTCATAACAGTGTCACCATGGTATTGTTTTACTCTCTGTCCATTCACCTTGAAAGTGGTGTTGGTTGCTTGATCAAATAAATCCACTGCACCATAAGGGTAGACCTTGACTAATTTAAAGGGCGGACCACCTTGATTTAAGCTTGCCAGAAACAATTTTAATCTAGAATTGAAAAGGAGCACTTGGCCTCCTTCAATCACTCTACGCTCAGTATCTTCTGTCATGCCACATCTTTGTTTTTTCTTTGTAAATGGCTGAACTCTCATAGGCAGCATGCCTAATCTCATCAAGTTCATTTAATTGCAGTAGCCTAGCCTTACCTGCCCTATCACAATCAAAGTTGAGCTTTTTTATGGCCCAATGAGCTTTGTGTTGCAACTCAATAGGGAGGTGACATGCTTTTCCAAACACAAGTCTGTATATGGAGACATTCCCAGAGGTGTCTTGAAGGTCCCCTGTAAGCCCATAATGCATCATCCAGATGGATTGACCAGTCCTTTCTTGAAGGTCCCACCATTTTTTCAAGCATCCTTTTGATTTCTCTATTGGACAATTCAGCTTGCCCATTTGTTTGTGGGTGGTATGCAGTGGCAATTTTGTGCCTCACTCCATATTTTCCCAACAGAGACTCAATCAACTTGTTACAAAAGTGAGAACCCTCATCACTGATAATTGCTCTTGGTGTACCATATCTGGTGAATATGTTCTTCTGCAGAAACTTGCTGACTGACTTGGCATCATTGTTGGGAAGAGCCACAGCTTCAACCCATTTGGAAACATAATCCACACCACCAAAATATATACAAATTCCCATGAGAAGGAGGAAAGGGGCCCATAAAATCCATGCCCCATACATCAAAGAGTTCAATCTCTAAGATGTTGGTTAAGGGCATTTCATGCTTGTTTGAAATGTTCCACCCTTTGACACCTTGCACGACTCTTTACCAATTCCCGAGCATCCTTGAATAATGTAGGCCATAATACCCACATTGCAAAGATTTTTGCAATGTTCTTGTTCCTCCAAAGTGTCCACCACATGGTGAAGCATGACAATGCTCTAACACTTGAGGTTGTTCTTCTTCTACGCAAGGCACCTTCTTATCACTTGGTCTTGGCACTTCTTGTAGAGAAAAGGTTCATCCCAATAATAATCTTTCACTATATGGAAAAACCTTTTCTTTGTTGATAATTCAGATCTACGAGCACAATTCTCGCTTACCAAGTTATTCACGATATCAAGAAACCACGGAGCGGTGTCTTGGTAGCTATAAGCGTCTGGCGTTATAGCGGCAACCGCTATAGCGTTACACTTTTCACCAAGCATCGCCAACAACTTCTCATCCGGGAAGATTTCTTTAATCTCACCCCATTGCTCGCACTGCATTTTCTCCTTCAAGTCTAGACAAATGGTCAAAGAACTTGGTTCTCCACCCCCCTTTTATCATGAATTTCCAAGTCAAATTCTTGGAGGAGGAGAACCCATCTTATTAGCCTTGGTTTTGCATCTTTCTTAGAGATCAAATACTTGATGGTGAATGGTGCAGTAAAAACAATTACTTTTGTGCCAACCAAGTATGATCTAAATTTATCAAAGGCAAAAACCACAAACTAATAGCTCTTTTTCAAGAATCGTAATTTAACGTGCTTCAATAAGTGTTTTGCTTGCATAGTAAATGGAATGAAAGATTTTATCATACCTTTGCCCAAGCACAGCTCCCACAAAGATAGTCACTTGCATCACACATGAGCTCGAATGGTTTACTCCAATCGGGAGCAACAATGATAGGTGCGATGTCGAGCTTTCTTTAACTTCGGAAGGCTTCAAGGCATGCATCATCAAAGTTGAAAGTGGTGTCATCTTTGAAGGAGTTGACATAGAGGTTTTGAGATCTTTGAGAAGTCTTTAATGAATCTCCTATAGAACCCAAAGATGCCCAAGGAAACTTCTTATACCTTTGACACTTGAGGGGGTGGCAATTTCTCAATAACTTCAATCTTGGCCCTATCCACCTCTAAACCTTTCTTGGAGATCCTATGCCCTAGTACAATTCCTTCTTGCACCATGAAGTGACATTTCTCCCAATTGAGCACAAGATTTGTCTCTTCACATCTTATCGAGATCTCTTCCAAGTTGTCCAAACACTTCAAAAGCTATCCCCAAACACGGAGAAGTCATCCATAAAAACCTCCATAGATTTTTCAATGACGTCGAGAGAATATGGACATCATACATCTCCGGAAAGTTGCGGGGCATTACACGGTCTAAAGGGCATTCTCCTAAAAGCAAATGTGCCATAAGGACATGTAAATGTGGTCTTTTCTTGGTCTTCGTGAACTATTGCTATTTGGTTATAGCGAAATAGCCATCAAGGAAACAAAGAATAGTCCTTACCAAAGAAGTCTGTCCCAACATTTGGTCAATAAAAGGGAGAGGAAAGTGGTCCTTCTTTGTGGCCTTGTTTAATTTCCTATAGTCCATGCAAATTCTCCAACCATCCACATTGTTCTTGTGGGAATTAACTCATTTTTGTCATTTGTGATCACAAAGACACCACCTTTCTTGGGAACACACTTTGCATGTGGCTCACCCATGCACCGTTGTCGAAATAGGATACACAATCCTCGCATCTAACCACTTGAGGATTTCCTTCTTCACCACTTCCTTCATTATGGGATTAAGCCTTCTCTGTCCTTCAATGCTATGTTTAGCATTTTCCTCTAACACAATCCTATGCATGCAGTTGTAGGACTTATCCCATGTATATCGGACATTTGCCAACCTATTGCCTTTTTGTGCCTCTTCAGAGTTGTAATGAGCTCCACCTCTTGGTTTTGGTCCAAACTAGCAGAAATGATGACAGGTAGAGTCTCATTTTCCCCCAAATATGCATACTTCAGGTGCTTGGGTAATTCTTTCAACTCTAGGTCAGGTGGTTGAATAATAGAAGGCACACTCTTCTTGAGGTTTGAGTTTTCTTGCTCTAGTGACTCATATCTCCTAGCCCAAACCTCATTCACGACTTGCTTGCCTTCTTGAAATTCTTCTTCTTCCAACAATTCATGTTCCTCGGTATTGTCAAGCACCTTTCCCAAGTGGTTGTTAGTTTTTTGAAAATGTTTGTGAACCACTTGGTCAAGAGAAACCACAAAGGAACATTCTTCAGTATTGACATCTGGAAGTTTTAATGCATTCAGAACATTTATCTTCACTTCTTGATCATTTACCCTCATTGTCAATTCTCCTTTTTGTACATCAATGAGTGTCTTCCTCAGAGCTTGAAGAAGGGTCTACCTAAAATGATAGGTACCTCTGCATCGCTTTCAAAATCTAGAATAACAAAGTCAACAGAAAAACAAATTTATCTACCTTAATTAAAACATCCTCCAAGATTCCCTCGGGATAGGCAAGTGACCTATCACCTAACTCGAGGCTTACAGAAATAGGCCCAGCGGTTCCTATACCCAATTGTGTGTAAATGGACTTAGGCATTAAGTTAATACTTGCCCCTAAGTCACACAAAGCACGCACTGAATAAAAATTTCCAATGGAGCAGGTATTGTGAAGCTACTGGGGTCCTTTAATTTTCTCGGGAGTTTATTTTGCATCAACATGCCGCATTCCCGATCATTGCCACGCTTTCAAATTCTCCCAACCTTCTTTTCTTTGTCAAAACATCTTTCATAAATTTGGCATAGTTGGGCATTTGTTGTAATGCCTCAACTAGGGATGGCAAAACAGGTTTGTATGCCGTGCGCCCGCTAACCCGCCAAAAAAAAGGGTCGGGCCGAGTATTGGGACCGCCGACCCGCTAAGACCGCCCACGCCAAAAGGAAAAAACCGCGAGCTAAAGCAAAGAGCGAAGGGGTCGGCCCGCCAACCTGCTTTTTATTTTTTCATTATTTTTTATTTTTAAATAATAAAAAACTATAATGATTTATAGTATTAGTGTTTTTTCACCTGAATGATAGTGTTTTTTGTTTTGAGTTCTATACACTTATGAGGTTATACACTGCAATACGAACATTAAGATATTATGATGATTTCTTATGCTTTGTTTTAACATGTTATTAATTACTAGTTATCAACGAAATGGATCATTTGCACTAACATTGAAGATTAGAATTTAGATGTTTCACTTTTGTTTTGTTAGAAATTGTTATGTTTTGTTAGCCAATGTTATATAATTTGAATCTCTAGACTTTGACGTTGTACTTATTATGGTTTTTTGGTTCTTAAAAATATTTATTTTGGTTGCTTGATGGTTAATCCCTAGTTATATCAAGCAATCAAAATACTAATTTCGGTTGCTTTAAGATCTTCTAGGTGACATTTCTTAATGGTTAATCCTAGTAATTCCAATGCTATTATTGTTTTATACTTTTAGTTGCTATATAGTTAATCCTAGTAATTCCAATGCTATTTTTGTTTTATACTTTTATTTTGAATATATCAAGAGTATTTAAAGTAAAAATTTGTTAAAAATGCTTTATAAAAAATCTATTTTAAAAAGCAAGTGAAAAATCTTATTGAAATTGAAATGTTAAAAATATATAAGTTTTTTGTTCAAAAACTTTGAATAAAAATATTCAAAGGTCGGACCGCCAACCCGCCACCATCACTTAGCGGTAGGGCGATCTTTTGAACTCGCCGCTTTTGGCGGGCCAACTCGCCCGGCCCCGTTTTTAGCGGGCCGAAGGCAAAACGGGCCGGGTTGGGTCGGGCCGGCCCGTTTTGCCATCCCTAGCCTCAACTAGAGGAACATTAATGTGCAATTGTTTTAACACCTCAAGAAATTTATTAAATTGTTTGTCCTCATGTGCCTTTTTAACCTTTGAGGGTAAGGGGAGCGAGATATTCGTGCACCAATTTAGGTTCAGTGTTCTGTTTGCATTTGACGCTATAGCGTTAGGTGCTATAAGCGTCTGGAAAATTCTTTTCATTTCCAAATTACACTTGACTCTAAATTCTTGGGTGCGAGAGTTACCTCTTTACCACTTCGTGGTTATTGCTTTCACATGCTCCTTGCCGGTGCATGAGATGGAGAAGGTTCGATGAGTAGAAGGAAGTCCACCATTCCGCCTTTGTGTGAGAAGCGAAGCAATCTGTCCCACTTGGTTCTCCGAGTTTTGATTGATGCTTCATGAGTCTCGCATTGTTGTTTTACAATCACCGATGAATGACCTTAGCAGAGACTCCATTGAATTGTCCATAGGAGGAGCAGGCATTATTCTGCTTGGAGGTTGCTTTGTTGTTGTTGTCTTGGGAAACCCGGGGAATAGCAGGAGCATTTGTCTTTGGTGTTAGCATTATTTCCTCCCCCCATCCGAAATTAGGATGATTCCTCCAACCGTGGTTGTATGTATTGGAATAAGGGTTGTTGCCCTTGTTGTAACCCACATAGTTGTGTACGGGGTTTGTTGTACATTCTTCATACAGATGAGCCCTCCCACAATATACACAACTAGCTTCTCCAGTGGAGCTTGTTCAATAGTCGCAGCGATAGACCTTTCAGCGCTATATAGCATCGACGCTATAGCGTTGGCGGTGTTCGACTCCTTTATCATATTAGTCGAGTAGCCACTTGGGTGAGAGAGCGAAAAACTCACTCACTTCATGAACCCCACTACTTTCCTTGTAGAATTCAACCTTTCATTGAGGCCATGAAGAGTCAAGTAATGGCAATGCGCTCTATAAGCTCACAAGCATCATTATATGATGAGTTCAGAATTACACCTCCGGATGAGGCATCCAACATGGACCTAGTAGGTGCCTCTAGCCCATTATAAAAGTCTCCATTTGAATTACAATAGGAATTCCATGATGTGGACACTTCCTAAGCAACTCCTTCCACCTTTCCCAAGCCTCATGTAATGATTCACCTCTTTTTTTGCTTGAAGGATGTAATGTCATTCCTCATCCTTGCATTTTTGTTTGGTGGGAAATATTTCTCCGTAAATTTCTTTGTCATGTCTTCCCAAGTAGTGATAGAATTAGACTCCAAGGAATTCAACCAAGCTTTTGCTCTGTCTTTTAAAGAATAAGGAAACAGATTTAAATTTCTAATGCATCCTCACTCACCCTCGGATAATGAAATTACTGCGATACTTCAAGGAAGTTTCTCGGATGAGCAAAAGGATCTTCTTGAGACGAACCTCCAAATTGTCCAGTTGTTTGGAGCATTTGGAACATCATAGGCTTGAACTCGAAATGAGTAGCGATCCACAATGTGCCTAGTGATGCTTGTTTCCATGGAATGTGGATCAAACACGCGATAATCTCTCATTGGCTTGCTCTCACTCATTCACCATTTGATCGGTCCTTGATTAATGAATCGTCTCTGCACTCAAGATTCATTATCAACTTCAGTATGGGTAAAAGGACCTTGCCTTCCACCTCTTGGACCTCTTCCTCCAATTTGTGAAGGAGTTCTTCCCCCAAGTGTGCCTCTACCAGTATGATGAGAGTGATCAGACATAGTTAGCCTGATTTGTTGTACCTTTGTTGGCGTCTTAACCTTCTGAATCTTCTCTCTGGTTCAGGATCAAACTCAAAAGTGGGTGGTTCTGATCTGGGCATACGCTATAGCATCAGACGCTATAGCACTTCCTGTAACACAACACGAGAAAATTGCCAAGGTAAAACCTCCCTAAGGATGTAATAATTTCTTAAACAATAAAAATTAAATGCAATCCCGACAGCGGCGCCAAAAACTTGTTGTGCGAAAAGGTGATGTGCAAGTGTACACAATCGCAACAAGTAATATAATGATAAGTAAGATCGTCTCCACAGGGATTGTTGAGTTTACTTCTATAATTAAATTAGTAAATTAGCTAGTGAGTAAAACAAGTAACAATAACAAGTTGTAGAATCATTAATGTCATCAACATAAAGGTACAAAAGCAAATAAGATAGATTATAAGTAGAAATTCGGTGAGAGTAGTTGGAATGCTCTTTGCTAAGTAATTTCCAGTAAGCGCGCTATAGCGTCTCATGCTATAAGCGTCAAGCGCCATTGTTGCAAATGAGTTTGTGCTTTTCACCACTAACGCCGTGGTTTCATTACAAGATGCCTATGTCTAGGTTCTAAATAAGTTCACCCTCAGTATAATAAAGAACCCACGACTTTTGCCCTATGAACTATTGCCTTTCTATGTCTAGATTTAGCAAAAATTGGTTAAATGTCTTTAACCAACCTTATCGCTCACATCAATCTTTGAGTTCGAATCATGGACCATGTCCATACCCATGATTATACCTATTTTAGTGATCATTTCTAAAACAAGTTTGAAAGAAGTAACACGCAAAGATTGAAACGCAAAACGTGAAATATTATATACGCGATACTAAAGGTTCATTACAAAGCTCTAAGCATCCAACTACAAGAGAGTCAGCTCATGATGAGCAACAACACAAGAAATACAACATAAAAGTGTTACCTAAAGCCATAAAACCGAAATCACCAAGAGGTAGAAAACACTCCAAATGATGACGACTCCGTGTCGCTTATAGCGCTTGACGCTATAAGCGCTCTCGCAAAGACTGCAGAAAAATCTACTCTTTATTGTGAAAATGGAGCTTGATTTAAATGGAGTTTAAGAGTTATTTCTAACTCTCCTCTCTTCTCGAACCAAAGAAAACTAAGCTTGAAGATGAAGTTTTTAAGACTTCAATATAAAGAAAATATCTCTCCAAAAAGGTGAAAAGCCATCCCACCAACTATTACCAACTACCATTACAAAATAGACAAGTGTCCTATAAAGCAAAAGGTGGGTGGCTGATGCAGGAACTGTCTCTGACTTCTCTACAGTGATTTAACATGCTGCCAAAATTGCTTTTTCGTTTTCTCTCTCATCAGCTGCAGAATCCAACGCTATAGCGTCTGCCGCTATAGCGCCTAATGCTGTAAACTGAACAAACACATTAAAAATAACAAGAAAGCACCAAAAAGTGCCAATTTGTCACATAATCAGTTCCTAACCCTCTTTTACACTAAACAACATATATTTACTGAATTAAACAACAATATTACTTAAGAACTTGAATTAAGTTAAGTAATAAGAGCATAAATAACTCATATAAATATGAGTTATCACATCCAAACTTGTATAGTAGGCGCCTACCATTCACACATAGCTATAGGCTTAGCTTTGAAGAGTCATCAACATAGGGACACTTGTTCTCACACCATGGAACCGCCCTATATGATAAGTCAAAGATTTCAACAAGGATAAACCTCTGGAAAGCAACTACAGCTATGATCCACTCAAGATGACTTCAACATGAAGGAAGGAAGCACCTCACTTGAAGGCTATAAAACGACCTCACATCTTCATTTGGAAATATATCACAATCCATAAGTTAGATCAAAATTTCAATATACATAGTTAGTTTTTATATTTTTAGAGGAAGAGGAAGGAATTCATAAATCCTCCTTTACTCATTTTCATAGTGTTTGTATAGTGCTAAGGAGTAATGCTAGTGCATTGCTAGAAGATTCATACAAAGGTTTTCAACATTTGTAACTTTACTCTTGTTGTTTCTCTTTTGTGATTTCTATATATATAAACATGGTCTATTCAGTTTATATATATCTTGCAATGTCTCTTGTTAGCTAAACCTTTCTTAGTTGGAATGTTCTAATCATTTAATGAGCTTTTAAGTAAGTATGTTGCATGTATGTATGTTTGTACTTTAGTTCTTGCTTGATAATCTTTTCAAAACTTATTTTGAACTTGATCACTTAGAATAAGTAGATTTGTAAATGACCAGACATGGCTTACAATTAAGAACTCAAGAACTAATATGGGTGAGTGTTTTACATAAAGAAAACTTTGTGAAAACCATGCTAAGTCCTAGACATAGGATAGTATAGTCCATAGGATAATTGTGGGTACTTAAAATACAAGAGTGAATTCACTTAAGCAAAGTGATACTTGTTAGGAGGCAAGATTGGCACTAACACCCCTTTCTTTACTGCATAGAACAATGATCATAAGAGTCGGTAATGATACTCAAGAAAGTGACCGAAAGGCACATAGCTAATGCAACAAAGATTCAAAGTCAAAACATCACATAATTGCATCATACACTTTTAAGTAAATTACTTGATGAAGACATTCCAACTAGCTTTTCTCTTTTACACTATCAACATTCTTTCTTAGTTTTCTAACTTAGTTGTGATCATCAAACAAAATCCAAAATTATTTTGTTACTTAGTGACTTACACTTTATTACTTTCTATTTGTTTTAAAAGTGAGTTTTTCAATCTCTGTGGGTTCGATCTTTTTACTACTTGTTTTTGGACAGTGTATACTTGCACTCAAGTGTATGTGGCATTTCCACACACCATGTGGCCCCCAAATAGTCAATCAGCAGCTGCTCTCCCTGCCATGAGTTCCAGTCTGGCATGTCACAGGAAGGTGGAATGATGATGTATCCACCGCCAACGCTCTATGAATGCGTTCAAGACCCACTTGTGGGAGAATGGGGAAACCAAGCCCAACCAAAGGAACCAACCCCGAAGGCTCGCCAGTGTCCCTAATCGCACATGAAACACCGTCAGTAACAGTCCATGTGGGATTTTTTGTAAATCCGGCCGCACCTGCATTCAGAAATGACACAATAAGCCAAAACATTCAACAACATAATAAACAAACTTACAACATTCAACTATAAAATAATAACTTACCTGGCCAGAATAAAAATCAGTAAGGATATGTGCCCCGTATGTGAGCAAAAATGCAAACCATCTTCCGGTCACCAGAAATGGGAATGTTGCCCTAACAGCAGCAGCCTCCTGAGGCTCAACAACCTCCTCCTCACGAGGCTCAGCAGCCTCCTCCTCATGATGCCTAGATGATGAAGGCCTAGAAGATGAAGGCCTAGCAGATGAAGGCCTAGCAGATGAAGGGCACCGCTAACTCATAGGTCGGAAATTGAGCATGACGCTCAATATCCCGCCCAATATCCTCGTGAAGTGGGGAGGAGGAACATCAACCCCCCTCCCCTACCCTAGCACGACCCCCAACTCGGGAGGTTCATCGGCTTCTTCCTCCTTTTGCGGTTTGAAACCGTAGGAGGTGGCCGACCGGCTTCGCTTCGGATGGTTCAAATTACATGACCACCTCTCGCTCCTCACCATATCTCAAACAACAATTAATGTAACCAATTAAACCAAATTTACGAACCAAACACAAAAAAGCCGAGAAATCAGATCGCTAAACGATCGCTCGAACATGTTCGCACAACCCCATTCGAACAAGTCAGTTTCAGTTTCCAAATTACAACGGTTCGAATGAGGTCGTTCGAACGGTGTTCGCACAACCTCAATCGAACACCTTCGTTTTCACGTGTTCGAGGACATCGTTCGAACAATACAAATAAGCTGAGAAAAAACCCAAATGCAGCGTAGGGGGAGAGGCATACCTTGAAGAAAATGGAACAATTAGAGAGTGTGAGGGGAGGCGAAAAGAACCCAGCAAATCTTGAGAGTGTTGGTGGAGAAGATTGAGTGAGAGATTGGGTGAGATTGAGTGAGTTGGGAGAAGGTGAGTGAGAGGGAGAGTGAGGTTAGGGTTCGAAGGGAGGGGAGGGGAGAGTGAGAGACGAGGGAGAGTGAGAAGGGGGGGAGGGGTGTGGGTTTTTTGTTTTTTTGAATGGGGGGTAAATTTGGAATTTAAATTTTGATGGGGTGTGAATAAGTAGGAGGGGGTGTGGGAAAAGTAAGAGCCTAATAATAGAGGAGAGGATACAGTTGTCAGAGAATTTTTAAGTTATTTATTTGTTATAAGTTGGTCTTTTAAGTTTTTTTTTGGTAACAAATAGAGCTTTTTAATGATTACTCTAGCTTATGTATTTTGATGTAATGTTACTTTATATATTGTGATTACTTTAGCTTATGTATTTTGATGCAACCAAGCACATTTTGGTGTATTTTGATGTAATCAACGATATGACATTTTACTAAAAGGGCCAACGGTGTCAATGTTAGGTAACTTAAAGGGTGTATTTGTTACAAAAAACTTAAAGGGTCAACCTTTTACAAATAAATAACTTAAAGGTCTTCTGGTGTGATTTTGCCTAAAAAAATAGGAAAAATAAGGACTTTGCTTTTCCCACACCCCTCCTACTCAAAACACACCCCATAAGGGTGTGAAAAGACCAAAAGACCATGCAAAACCTCTTTTTTTTCACGAAATTTCACCTGTTCGAACATGGGCCTTCGAACAGGTTCGAACAAGGCCGTTCGCGTGTGTTAAATATGGACTCACACCCTCTTGGGCGTTTTTCAGTTGTTCGAATGGGATCATGCGAACAGGTTCGCATGAGGGTGTTCGAACCAGCGTTGCGAGAATAGCGAGATATTGGGCCCTCGATTCCAATCGACGCTTTAATCAACGGCTTACAATCACCAAATGTGTCAGATAAAGGAGTGGATGTCATTCCCTTTGGAAAATGTGCCTGAACGGATAGAATTTAAACGACTTAGATTTGTGATCTAAAAATGAAATCAACTGCTGACATTTCACCACGCCTATTATAAAAGGGGGTTCAGTTTCTTCACCACATCCTCAGTCCTCACACCTTCTTCAGCAAACCCTAATCTGCTTCTTCACCATATTCAACCAAATCGAAATGGAATGGCAACAGTGCTAACTCGATGACTCAAACGACAAATTCCTAACGGCCGCTTCATCACTATGGGATCACTACCACCGACGAACATGGTGTTATGTTTCGTTTCCCTAACCATATCTTCTGCAGGATGAGTAATGACATCACCTTCGCCCAACTGAAGGAAGGATGATAGGAAGATTCGTCTAGAGGGAGCGTGGCGTAAAGACGTGGATCGTATAGTTTCAGAAAGTACAATAGTAGAGATGATGGGACTGTCCATTATTCTGTCATGGAGATTCAAAGCTACGACGACGTCCACGCTATGATGGAACATCTAGCGAACGTTCCAATGGGACGTAGTATCTTGGAGCTGTACGTGGACACAAGACGTACTCCAAAAGAGGTCATTTATCTTCTGGAACAGGGACTACTGAAACACTAGTTTCTTAGTTAGTTGTTTGTTTTTGTTGGTTTTATGTCTTTCGTTTGTTGTCTTTCGTATTTGTTGTCTTTCGTATTTGATGTCTTTCGTATCTCATGTCTTTCGTATTTGTTGTCTTTCGTTTGATGTACGGTTATGCTTTTTAATAATAAACTATTTATCTAACTTAAACACCACTGTAACATAGATTAGTAAGTACAAAATAAGTCATAAATATTCATACACCAATTTGCAAAATTATTGAAAGTAAAATATAACAATATAAACTAAAGACTGTCACAACAAAATCAAGATCACTCCCAACAATGACGGTCCCCATCGAATCACTCCCGTGATGAGCGTCAAGATATGCCCGATAATCGAGATCGTAGAATATGAACTAAGAAGCGTCGTCTTCTTGGAGAAGCCTCATCCTCCTCCCCGAGGAGCACCTCCACCTCCTCCCGAGGAGCGACCTCCAGCCTCCTCTGAGCGACCCTCAACCTCCTCCTCCTCCTGATGCTCACACTACAAGAAAAACTGAAATTTCAAGGCGTGACTTTTCGGCGGATTTTTGTTTTTTTCGAGGGATTTTATCCGCCAAAAACTTTCCGTCGGATTTTTGGTTGTTTCCGGGGGATTTTATCCGCAAAAAACTTTCCGGCGGATTTTTGGTTGTTTCCGGCAGATTTAAAATAGTAAGAGTTTTTTTGTCAAAAAAAAAAATGAATCCGCAAAAAATGCACTCATTCCGCCGAAAATGCAAAGTGGGGAAATTCAAAATTCAAATTCCTCCGTAAACGCGCAAAGATTCTCAGAAATGCACTTTTTAAATCACCTGAACGCGCACCATTCCACGAAATGCGCTTTGATTTTGGGACAAGGAATCCACGGAAACACGCAAGATTCTCATTTAAATGCACACCTTTTTTAAATCCCCTGGAAACGCATACCCTTCCGCCGAAAATGTCTATTCCGTTCTCCAATGCAAAGCCTCGTTTGGCCTTCCTTCATCATATATTCGAATTCTCTTCTCATTTTCTCACAACTTCACTCAAATTTCTTCATTCATTCTCACAATTTCACTCAAAGTTCTTACGAATTTAGTCTTTCTCTTCTCCTTTCTCAAATCTTTGAAGGTATGTTTTAGTTTATACTTTGTTTTAATTTATTCTTTGTTTTAAACTATTAGTTACTAATTGTGGTGTTGTTTGTTTAGGAGTTGTTTGAGTCTATTTCCCTCTCATTGTTTGTTCAAAGGACTCCGATTTAGCATCAAGTCAGAGTCTTCTCAAGACTCACCGGTGGTGCCTATTATCCCAGAGATGACTTAGATCAGCACACACCTTAGTAGCTTTATATTTGATTATGGATGTTTAAGTGGTTTGTTGAATTTTATTATGCATATTTGTGCATTTTGGATTTGGTTATGGATATTTGAGTTTTTTTATTCATTTATATTTTAATTTATTTTCATTATTTTCAATTTTTTAAAATAAAATTTAAAAAAAAATTATGATATTTATATGTGATTTAGTGACCTTTGCATGTGAATATTTTTTTTAAAAAATAATTATTATTATTTGCGGCGGAATTTGTCTCCTTTGTGGCGGATCTTTCCGCCGGTACGGTTGCGGCGGATTTACTTACTTTTTTGGCGGATTTTCCCCCGGAAATTACCGGCGGTTTTTTGGCGGAAAAAATCCGCCGGAAACGCGTTCCGACGGCGAAAAAATCCGCCGGAAAAACGCGTATTTGCGGTGGATTTGGGTAGTTTCTGGCAGAAAAATCCGCCGAAGAAACCCGTTTTTCTTGTAGTGTCAACTGCTGAGGCCAGAGCCTCAAACCTGCCCCTACCCCTGCCCCTACCCCTGCCCCTACCCATACCCCTACCACGAGTCCGAGGCATATCTGAAACAACAAGTACAAGTATATGACCGATTAGACTAAACCAATTTAATAAAACCAACCAACCAATTAAACTGATCCCAACAAAACACAGAAACTGTGCTGTCAAACAACGGTTCGAACGACACCATGCGAACCATGTTCGAACAACATCATGCGAACAGGTACGCATGCTCTTGTTCGAACGCCTTCTTCCTTAGTTGTTCGAAGGCGTGCGTTCGAACATAGCAGTTTCGCAGAAGAAAAAAAACCCAGCGCAATTCAGAGGGGAGGGAGGCTTACCTTCAATTAAATGGAATGATTGGAGTTGGATGGTTGTTGATGGCACGAACAATAACAATTGGAGGCTGTTGATGGATGAATGGGAGATTGGAGTGAGAGATTGAAGTGAGATGTTGAGAGAGAAGAAGGATTTACATTTTTGCGTCTACTTGCATCACGACCCGCGTGTTTTACATTTTTGCGTCTAAAATATTCTGGATCCACGTACCCGAGTGTTAGCAAAGTTGTACCCGCATGCCAACACACATATGTCTACACGTGTCAAGATACTCGCGGGTGCGTGGATCCACAATATGGTAGACGTGCAAAATTGACAGAAATTATGTTGCTAGTAGCAAGTTACTGAGCTGTAGAGGTAATTTCTCTTTTGTAGTCAAGATGTCAAGGCTTCCTTTTTCTATCTTTTTGATTGAGAGTACTACCCTTGTTCCTCATACTTGAAAGTATATATTAAGGGTTCAAAAAAGGCTTTAATATTGTATTTCAGCACCCACAATTACTTCTTATTTGACATGATTTCTTCAAATTATTCCAAGTAGCTTTAGTTTTTGACTGTAAGGAGATTGCTGGAGGTTTGTGTAACAGTGTCTTTGTTAACCATAAAAATAAACTATGTTTTTGTAAATATATCTTTTAGATTTTGAATGATACTTGAAATCTTGAATGTTGCATATATGTTCTTTTGTTCGGTAGAAGAAGAACCAATTGGCATTGACCAGCTCCTTCACAGTTCTTATAATTAAAACATGGAAAACTTAAGCTGCAGTCTTGTAAATATATCCTACTAAAAATGTTTGGTTAAAAGACAATAACAATAATCTTGCTTTTTACGAATATATGTTGGGTTGAGATCAAAAGGATTCCTTATGTAGTGGCTTTAGAAAAAGAGTTTTTGTGCTTCTTCTCAGTCTCTTCCCCTGGTGCTGTGTGTATTATCAAACTTGTGATCAAGAGAATTATGGTGTTGTTGTGAGTCTCAACTCCCCGTGTTATTTCAATGTAATCTTCTTGGGTTTTTTAGTCCTCTTTATTCCCAAAAAAAATCATATTGTATCTATCTAAACTATTAACAATTACAAAACAAATTCATTAAATTTTTTACTATGTGTGAGCAATTTCACACCCCTCCATCAATTGCATCCATTTGACAATAATAAAACTTGTAATGCATACATCATTTGTACTTCATTTGTTTTGTAACGGAAAATAAAATTTAAAGTGCATATATTACAATGCGCACATCATTTGTACCATCATTTTCTAAATTTTATATCCTTCCTATTCCTTTCCCGTTCAAAGTTTCAAATTGAATTTGACTTCAATATGTCTCTCTCTATCTCCATAGATTATTTCACCCTCAAGTTTTGTAAACTTGAATCATCTATTTCTCCTTCCATCTTCCTTCTCCTCGTGATTTTTAGAATGTAACTATTTCTCTCAGCGACACACCTCGAGGTTGCTCGCGCTTTTGATGCGACATTCACATAATCGTAGCAAAATTTGGGTTCTCCCACTTCTTTTTTTTTTTGACGCAAGGTTCTCCCACTTCTTGATTTCTCAAATTTCGATATTTTCCTTCTTGATTGATTGATGATTTTTTTCTACCAAATTTTGCTATTTCCCAACTTCACTAAATTAATAACAAATTTATTGTCTGTTACAAAACAAATGAAGTACAAATGATGTGTGCATTACAAGTTTCATGATTGTCAAATAGATGAAATTGCTAGAGGGGTGTGAAATTGCTAGAGTTGACACGTGGTAAAAAATTTAGTGAGTTTGTTTGTAATTGTTAATAGTTTAGATTAGATAGATACAATATGATTTTTTTTAGAATAAAGAGGACTAAAGAAGCCCAAAAAGATTAAGTTGAAATAACACGGGGGTTGAGACTCCCAATACACCATAATTCTCTTGATCACAAAATACACACAGCACCAGGGGAAGAGACTAAGAAGAAGCACAAACATATTTTTTCTAAAGCCATTAAATAAGGAAGAAGGATCATGGATTCAAACATGGCTAAGGAACGGAGGCGGATTTATAGGGCATTCCTGGTGTTCCTAGGAACACCCAAACATTCTGGTTTTAGTGGTAATATCCACCAAATTTTATACAAAGAGGTCTTGCGTTCGAATTCAAGGGACACATTAATAGTCTAATAGAGTTTTTTTCTTCTTAAACTGGATATACTCAAAACTACGTCGTTTTGACTTAGGTTCTTATTTTTTTTCCTCCAAAATAATAGAACACACTAATGATTGCTTGGTGACATTTGTGGAGAATGATGTTTTTAGCACAGTCGATGATTTAGATATCATCAAACACTTCCAAACTATGAGAAAGAGGAAAATGCAATTAGACTTGGATTAAAATGTACTTTATTTTGAAACATTACTTTATCATTATTTTTTTTTGAAACATTACTTTATTGTTATTTTTTTTTGTAAAATTGTACAATTGTTAAATCATTAAAAAAAACACCGTATTTTAAAATCCTGAATCCGCCACCACTAAAGTATCCTTTTGATCTCAACCAAACATATATATATATATATATATATATATATATTCGTAAAAAGCAAGAATGTTTTTTTTTTTGACCAAACATTGCTATTGCTATTATGATAAATTTAATTGCGTGTTTCTCTTCACTGACAAGGCATTTTCACCGTCTCCTTTTGTAAGTCCACCTTTCTCTTCATTGCCAAGGCGTTTAGCTTTATTTTTTGAAACGTACACATTACAAAGGGTAGTCGTTCGCAAGCTATATTTGTATTACTCCATCCGTCTCATATTAAGTGTCGTTTAAGGTTATGCGCGAGTATTAAGAAAATGATTGGATATGCTAAATTCTATGGTGGAAAAATGTGGTAGGACTAAAATATCCTTACGCTTTTCTCGATTGGAGCAAATACACGGTTATTGATATTCTAAAGTAAGGGTATTGTTAGAAAGTAATAATAAATGTTGTATTGGGATTCTAAAGTGACAGTTAATTTGAGACAAAGAAACATTCTAAACATGACACTTAATATGAGAAGGAGGGAGTAATTAAATGTTATTTTTCCTTTTATTATTGTATTAATTTCTTTTTCATGTCCAATGGCAGAAGGATGTGTTCTTTATATTTGTTTTCCATACATGCACAAGGTGGATATAGAGAACTGTAGCGAAGGCATTGTAGATTTGTAGTGAGTTTGATATATAGTATTGCCAAAGCACCACATCTATACTGATGTTGGAAATGAGGAATGTAAACACCTTTGATTGTGTTAGTGACAAAGACAAGTCACATTTCATTATGTATTTCTTGCTGTCTACAAGATAGCAGAATGATATGGAATAGAAGAGTTAGAGAAGCTACAAGTGGAAATATCATCGGCATGTGTTCATACCTGGATCGGGAAGGAAATTCGACCTGGAGTAATTTGGAGTAGAGTCTCAGATGGATCAAATTACGCCTCAGGCGCGTCCGTAGAAGCTCGGGTCTGTCGAGGTTGTTGCCGAGGTAGCTAAGGTTGAGCTCGCCGAGGGGTGGTACTTACAAGCATTCCGATGCTCCATTGGAGGTAGCCGAGATTGTTTTCAAGCACCCTGTTGATCCCAACAATTAATGGTGTGGATGCTGAGGTCGTCGAGTCCGAGATCCTTGAGGAGTCCGAGACCCGCGAGGATCAGTAGGCCATTTGGTGGTTTTGAACTTATTTAGTTTATGCTTTGGGTTGGGGACCTTCGAGGTTGAGGCTTTAGTATGAACAATCTAAAATGCCGTTCTTTTTAGTTTATCAAGTATTTATCTTTTGTTATTTATCATGTTTACCCGTTAATATTAGTCCTTGTTGGACGTTACACCAATCTTGTTGTATGAATTATTATTTTGGCGGCGAGGTTACGTGAGTGCCGGCTGAGGCCGATGTACGTTGTTTTTGTAAATAAGACTTAGTTCACTTATCTCGGCGCCATCATGCTGTTCGGATTGGAGTGCCTTCAAAGCGAATCTGTTGTGGGCTTCTTCCTCGGTCTCTGATGGAGCTTTGAGCTTGGGGATCAAGGAGGAGGCATGCTCGTGCGAAGCAAAATTTGGGGGTTGAAGCCGCTGAGGACTTCTTCCTCAGTCTTTGATGGAGCTTTGAGCTCGGGGATCAGAGAGGAGGCATGCTCGCGCAAAGCGAAAGAGGGGCGAAGTCACTGTGGACTTCTTTCTTCGGTCTCTGATGGATCATTGAGCTCGGAGATCAGAGAGAAGGTTTGCTCGTGCGAAGCAAAAGTTGTTGAAGCTGCTGTGGGCTTTTTCCTCGGGTCTCTGATGGAGCTATATATACAGCTCAGAGATCAGATAGGATGTCGGGATAATGGAGAGCATTTGATTGGAGTTGTTGTGGGCTTTCTCCGCTGTTGAGTAAGCAATCATTGGACAAGTGTATATCTCGAATCTCTTTTATTGAAGAATGAGTAGTTACATTGATATCTGTATTTGAGCTTTTATTTTTCATTCTTCAAGTTCATTTGAATCCTTGTCCGCCATTGTCTATTTCTCGGCCGCCTAGGCTAATTCCTTCTCGGCTCTGCGCTCTAATTTGAAAGACAAGTAGTGGCGCCTCTTAGCACCTTCTAGGTCGGCAACTATGGTGACCACTTCATTCTTTTTGGAGTAAAACCTCATCTTTAAGTTAATCGTTGAAGCTACAACTCCGAGTCTTCCCAAAGTCGGACGGCTGATGATACACTGATATGGTGATGCACACGACAATACCAGAAACTGGGTCTTTACAGTCTTTGATAGTTTCTCATCCCCGTAGGTAACCATGAGCTTCAGATAGCCTAGTGGTTTGGTTCTGGACCCGTTGAAGCCTATCAAATAGGACCCATTGTATGAAGAGAGGGCAACCTTTGAGATCTTCAACTTTGGTAGTAGCTCCTTGAAAAAATGTCTGCGGAACTCCCTTGATCCACTAATATCCTTATAACATTCACCCCAGCCAGTACGACCGAGATGATCAGGGGAACATACTTGTTTGATTTCCCGTCTAAGAGATCAGTGTTGGTAAATGCCAGAGGTGGTCTTGTCGATATCATTGAGATCAGAATCAGATTGCCACTGAGGCTAAGGATTTCTTGCCATCTTCGTTTCATCGAACGCCGCATTTCTCCAACATCCATGGAGTGGCCCCCCATGATAACTAAGGCAACCAGGTGTGGTCGTTGTGACCTTGGAGCCCCTTCTGTCAAGTCGCTGTTATCCTCTGACGGGGTCTTAGCCACCTCGTTCACCACAGCTTTACCCTTTCGTGGTGAGCGACGAGGGAAACAAGATCTTTTCTTTTCCTCTATTTTCAAAAACTGCTTCAGTTTTCCCATTGTATCAAGTCCTCTATATCGTCTTTCTCTTTTACATAAAAAAATTAATCAGAAATCCAACCAAACCCTTCATCTTCTACATCAATAATTTAGAGACTCTGCACGCCTCAGTGTCATGGTCATGGCTTTTGTGGTACCTGCAATAGGTACGTTTGTTTGTGTTGTCACGTTGGGGAATATGAGCCGACCATTTCACATCCTGAAATTCGGCGTTTGCGCATTCAGATAGAATTCTGTGTTGTGGAGCGTTTAGCTCGGAATATTCCGTAAACCTTCCCCGGAATTCCCGTGCGCTTGAGCCGTGATCCTTCTTATGTTTCCATTCTTTGGAGTCTTTCGCTTTGTCTGAGATCGGACCTGATCCGGGGTCCCTAGCTGCGTTTTCTTCCTCATAGTCTTTGAATCTTTGGGCTTGCTTAAGGAAATCGTCAAGTGTGCGAGGTCGGCGAAGGCCGACATTAACTTGAAACAAAGATCCTTTCCAAAGGCCGTGTCTCATGAACATCATCCTGACATCGTCAGTGAGATTGTGGACTTCATCTGCTTCCTTATTGTAGCGCTCAATGTAGTCCCTCAGTGATTCTTTCTCTCGCTGCATAATTGCTCGCAACACGTCTTCGGATTTAGGTTTCAGCCTGGATGCGGTGAAATGTGCGGAGAACACTTTGGTGAATTTCCCCCAAGATGAGATTGAGGTCGGGGGAAGGTCCCGGTACCACTTCAAAGCACTTTTAGACAGAGAGAGTGGGAAGAGTTTGCACTTGACGTTGTCCGATGCATCGCGGTAATCCAACATAAGATTGAACGTGTCCACGTGTTCGTCTGGGTCGTCTTTCCCATCATACATATTGAGTTGGGGAGATTTCTCAAGGGACTTCGGAATACGACAGCTGGTGATTTTGGAGGTGAAGGGACTTGGTCGAGATCGAAGAATGTCTTTCCCATATTTTTTGCTTTTCGATGCCCGGGGGGGGGGGGGAGAGCTTCTGGAAGAAGAAGAGCTGAAGAAGAGTCACAACTACGACTTGAACTAGGAGAAGAAGGAGGAGTTGGAGGTTTTCATGCACGCTCATCTTGGATGTAATTGGACTAGCCGGGTGTGATGACCTCTCCAACCATGGCTTGAGCCAAATGAGCCTCAACGTGAATAGTGCACACCCATGGAGCATCATGTGTCCTCCCTGAAGTACCATGAACCCCCTTCTCTATCGCTAACCGTAAATGCGCCGCCAAGGCATATTCCTCGACACCCAGGCTTGTTTGGGACCCTTTGGAGGAGGAACCACTGGCTTTTGCAGAGGGCGCCCCTGCTTCACATCCCTCTTGAATCTGAGGAGATTGACATGAATCTTTTCCCCTTCTATGAAATGTTGTCCAAGATGACCGTCAATCTTTCCGGTTCTTTAACGTCAAAGAAACGGATGAAACCAAATCTCCTACCGTTCACATTCCTTCTTGTCGGGATAACCACTTCCTGGACTCTACCTTGTCTATCAAAGAGCTGAAGCAAATCTCGTGCTCTCCACTTCTCCGAGAAAGAGGTGAAGAAGAACGAAGTTACCTGCCCGTTGACAGACCTCCTTATTCCTGATGCTATGTCTGTGGGTCGAAAAGAATTCCATGCACCTGCTTCCCACCGTTCCTTCTTGCTTCTGACATACTGCCAACTTTCCTTATCCGCCGGAGCATACCTCAGTGAGCCGAAATTTCCACCGCCATGCAAATCGCCATCTCCCCCTCTCATACTTAATTAGTGAGGGAGATGACGTTAATTCCAAAAGTTCTGATGTTAGTTCCGAAAATATGGTACTCAAAGCCTTGGTGAAGACGACAACACCGCACTCAAAGTCGACCTTAGCAAGGAAGAGAGATCATCATCAGCGAGAAGACATTCCTTGAAGCCAACAAACTGAAGCAACCACCGCAAGAAATGAGACTTTTCGAGTTCTAAAAACCGAGACACTACGGAGGCTGTTGAATAAACAATGATTTGGTAGATATTTTCAGTAGGGATTGTAAATAATAATTAATAAAACAATATGTCCAATTGGCAATTAGGGTTAATTTTTTACTAATATAATAAGTCAAATTTGTTTATATAACTGTAATAAATACAAAATTATACATTTAAACTTCTAAAAACCAAGTTAAAAACTACAAACATAATTTATCAAAATATAGAATTTGTTTTAGAAATGATTAGTGTGTATGACTCATGCGATGCACAAGCATACATTGTCTTGTTATAGTAATATAAGTAATAATCAAATATATATTTTCTATTCATATCAACATAAAGTTAATTAAATAAAAGGGTAAAATATGTTTTTAGTCCCTACAAAATTCGAATCTTTTAATTTAGCCCCTACATTATAGAAATAGGCGTTTTGGTCCCCAACTTATTTTTCTGTTTTCATTATTAGTCCCTGCTGTTAAATCATGCTGACAAGGCTAACGGAAAACTGAGTTAGCTTTTACACGTGTATTGTTTTTTATCTACGTGGCAAATCATTTAACACATTCGTTTTTTTAATTATCAAGTGGCTTTTTAGTTTTTTTTACCAAAATTTCTATTTTATTAAATTTTATCTTTTGTTAAAAAAATTGATCATCTTCATCTCCTCCGACAGCAGAGGCGCGCAGCGGAGATGAGGCATTCCAACATGCATACCATTTCAGCTAAAATGTTTATGTGACATGCTGATTGGGTGTTCTGTTAGTCTATTTAACGTTAGGGACTATTGTTGCAAACGGAAAAATAAATTAGGGACCAAAACGCCTATTTCTTAAATGTAGGGACTAAACTAGAAGATTCGAATTTTGTAGGGACTAAAAACATATTTTACCCTAAATAAAATTCCACTAAGAGCATCATTTAATAAGTTAGTAGAAATTATATTTTTTTTACTAAAATTAAAGTATTTTTTATGTATAAATTATAATTATAAATTAATATTAATATAGATAAAAATCATGAGAAGTATTATAATTGAAAAAATCGTAAATAAATTTCATTAAGTTTAGTAGTAATAAAACTATTTAATGTATATGGCAAAACATCATAGCAAACAAAAATTTTCTTTTTATTATTTTCTTTATTATATTATATATATAATTGACCAAGTAATAATGTGAGGTATTTGTGACGTAGTACATGAGCGTCCAATGATATCGTATTTGTTATCATAATTGACTAAGTAGTAGTGTGGGTATTTGTGGCATATTACATGCACGGACAATGATATCGTCTTTGTTATCATAATTGACCAAGTAGTAGCATGAGATATTTGTGGCATAATACATGCACAACCAATGATTTTCATGGCTCCCAATAACCTTCATAATTTGGTTGATTATAAATGCTCTTCTGTCGTAGGAGATCATAGTAACGTGATAATCCAAATACAGAAAACCATGAAACCTCTTAGTTATTCGCCACCAATAACCTCTTTCTCCCTAGGATGTACAAAGTTGTTGGCCTAGTTGCATCTTGATTGTGACCCGCATGTTATACATTGTTGAGTCTACAATACTCCGGATCCATGTGCCCGCGTGTTAGAAAAGTTGTACCCGCATACCAACACATATCTATACACGTGTCAAGAGAACTCGCGGTCGCGGGTACATGGATCCAAAATATTTTAGACGAGCACAATTGACAGAGAATACAAGAAAAGCAATATATGATAACATTTGTATTGCGATGGTTAATTTGTTTAATTCCATATTTAACACAATCTCTCTCTATATATATATATATATATATATATATGAGTTTTGAATTTATTTAGTTCTTACAATTAGTTTTAGAGCAACATTAACGCTAGCTTCTTAGGTTTCATTTTTTTAGCTTTTTTGTGCGATGTGTTTCTTATATGCGTCTTTAATTTCATTTAGTTATCTTACAATTGGTCTTGGGTTCCATAGTAAAACCCATTTAACAGTTTTTGTTGTGACTCTGATGCAAATGAGCTTTCTATGATTTGACTTTAATTTCTATAGTGCTAATTTTAATGATATACATAGGAATCAAAGAACTTTTTTTTTACCAAAAGGAATCAGAGAACTTAACAACCGTGTTTTAAGTTGTTAGGTTATGATTTACTGCAGTTTTGTCATTGAATATGATATACAACATACCATACTTGATCTTGTTACTTTCTTGACTATATATACCAAGGCAAAATTTATTCTACATGAATTAGATTAGAAAAATTCGATATGTAAGAATAACCTGGGAGAATAGTATTCTGGTAACATGATATCAAGATATCATGCAAATTGAACTTTCTATTATTATATGGCCTTCTTGCAGTAAAACCAGTGCCATGGCATCAAAATTGCATCAATAATATTTGATTGGAGCTTTCCTTAACCTCCCTTTTTTGCACTAGACCAACAGACCGACAAAATCAAATACATATTGCCTGTCAGGTTCCTCAGCATGAATTAGTCATTCGCAAAACCAGTGAATACTGCACATCAATAACACTGTAACAAAAACAAAAAAAAACATGAAATCCATATTCGCATAGTATTTTCTTTTTACCGTATTCTTTATATAGTGGCATATATTCAGATTTTTGAAAGGGTAAAAACGCGGAGAGGGTTATGAAGGATCATACAACCATATTAACACCCACGAGCATTTGGATGAGATGGTAGGGGTCTCTTCCAGCTTAATCAATGTATTAAATCTCTTGAGAGAGAGCTTTGCCGCCCATTTGTAGTCCTACTCGGCTCGAGGGATTAGTCTCTACAATTATGTGTAGAGATACCCAATTTATACAAAAATAAAAAAAAAATACAACCATATTAACATGAAATCCATATTCACATAGTATTTTTTTACCGTATTCTTTATATGGTGGCATATTCAAAATTTTGAAAGGGTAAAAACGCGGAGAGGATCTATGAAGGATCATATAAACCATATTAACATTTCCAACTACTACACTACATCCTTAAACCATTGAAAATCTAATTAATTTGGTGAACCACTCTTTTCAATTTCATCACCGAATGTTGAATCATGAGGTTGGCCCTAGTAAGACCATTAAGTCAACGAAAAACCTTAAGCTAAAAATTCTACAATGGAATTGGTTCCCAATATTCTTCTTATATTAATCTTTCAAATAATTAATTTAAGAGGGTTTCCTAGTTTTTCATAATCATGTTTTTTTAAATAACTGTACAACTATATGGCTTTTGAAAAAGCCTTTAAATCGTCATAGATCATAGTACCACTTCAAATTTCAAACCTTCATGTACCTTAACATGTTTGACTTAGTACAATAGTGAAGAGCCACCCACTTTTGCATGTCCACTTCCACTTGTAAATTTCAACGCAAGACCAAATCCTAGTATTAAAGTACTAAATTACCCCTGATTCCTTAAACTGCATCATTTATTTAATCCAAAGATCAGGGTCATGTTGGTAATTGCAAGCAGGCTAATAATATCTAACTTCTTGTCCTTATTTCTATGGAAATTGTCAATTGTCAATTGTCAATGTCAGCCAACAAAACCAATAGCACAAGACAGAGGTGAACAAAACTTACAATGATCATCATCAAACATAAAAAACACAACAGCATATTTTGTTTTAGAAACCTCATTGTGATTAGAATCTTTGTTCCTTTTCTTTCATGGCTTTGAACATAATGCTTCTTCTCAGCCTTTTTGTTTTACAATGTTTTCTAATACTAACTTGTCATTGCCAAACCAATTCTCCTCAAAACATTGAAACTTTCTTCCCAATTGAAACTCCAACACAACCTCTTGAACCACCACCAAAGCCACAACCATCACCATCACCGTCGCCGGCCGCAGCATCAGCATCCACAACTTCTTCAAACAATAAGATAGTAACTGCAGTAGTTGCAACTGCAGCAGGAACTCTAATTGTTTCTGTTTTTATTTTTCTCTCAGTTAAGAAATGCTTCAGAGCAAGGAAGAAAAATGTTGCTGCTTCTACATTAAATAGGAGTATTGTGCCTCAACCTCAAGTAAATGTGTTTGAGAGAATGGAAGGTAATATCAAGGGACTTATTGTTGATGAGGATGGTTTAGATGTGGTTTATTGGAAAAAGCTGCAAGATGCTGAATTCAAATTCCCTCGAGAACAGTTGAAAAAGCTTCAAGATAAAAACTATAATCCCAAAAACAAAGATGATCATGATGATCATGATGGAAATCAAGAAATTCCTATGCTTAGAGGGAAATCTTCAACTTCTCATATGAATATATTTCCTAAAGAATCATATACAATTATGAAAATAACACCTCCTGCTCCTCCTCCTATTGTTCCTGCATCAGTTGGAAATGACATCAAGGGTGTTCAGAAATTAGACTCTTATGCTCAACCATTTAATCTAGCACTTCTTCCTTCATCACCAAAAAAACTCTCCATTTCTCTCTCTTCAATTCCTAAAATGACAAGTCCTCCACAACCATCAATAGTTGATGGAAAAAGTCAACCATCAATACCACCTCCCCCTCCACCAATCCCAAATAAAGAGACCCCAACACCGCCGCCACCACCACCACCAATCCCAAATAGAAAGAGCTTAGCACCACCACCACCACCTCCTCCTCCAGTCTCTGCTAGAAAGAACTCGGCGCCACCTCCTCCTCCACCAAAAGCGGGTGGTTTTCATATGAAGTCATCATCAAAACCACCTCCTACCCCTATTGAAACATCAGCTTCAAGTTCAACCATTAAGCAAGGAAACTCAAGTGAAGTAAAATTGAAACCATTGCATTGGGATAAAGTGAATACTAATCTTGATCACTCTATGGTGTGGGACAAAATTGGCCGCGGTTCTTTCAGGTAATCTTAATATATTGGCATACTAGATTCTCTAAAACTAATGAGTAAATTTTGATCCTCCATTTCAGCATTCACTGATGATTTTTCTAAAATTGCAGTGTTAATGATGATCTTATGGAAGCTCTTTTCGGGTATGCGGCCACCAAACCAAACATTAACAACCCAAAAGGAAATGGCTCAACAAGTCCAATCAGGGATGCCACAGCTTCAACAAATGTTTTCATTCTTGATCCTAGAAAATCACAGAACACTGCTATAATTTTGAAATCTCTGGCAGTATCACGCAACGAAATCATCGATGCACTCATTGACGGTCAAGGCCTTCATGCAGATACCATTGAAAAGCTTTCTAGAATAGCCCCAACAGAAGAAGAACAATCACAAATACTTGAATATGAAGGAGATACAGCAAGACTAGCAGCAGCTGAGTCTTTCTTGTATCACATTCTCAAAGCTGTTCCTTCGGCATTTAAGCGCTTGAATGCAATGCTATTCCGGCTGAACTATGACGCCGAGATTCAAGAAATCAAGGAGTTTTTACAAACCCTTGAGATCGGATGTAAGGAGCTTCGAAACCAAGGGATTTTTGTGAAGCTTCTAGAAGCAGTACTTAAGGCTGGAAACCGCATGAATGCAGGTACTCACAGAGGTAATGCTCAAGCTTTCAACTTGGTTTCTCTGAGAAAGCTCTCTGATGTCAAGAGCATTGATGGAAAAACCACATTGCTTCACTTTGTGGTTGAAGAAGTAGTCCGTTCTGAAGGAAAACGTGCGGTTGTTAACCGCAATCACAGTTTGAGTCGTAGTAGTAGCAGTAGCAGCAATAGAAGCAACAACAGCATCGAAGACTCTAACTCGGTTTCGTCAAATGAACAAAGACAAAGGGAATATACTACACTAGGATTACCAATTGTAGGAGGGGTAAGTGCTGAGTTTTCGAATGTAAAGAAAGTAGCAGTTACAGATTACAATAGTTTTATTGGTTCAATCTCAGCAGTTTCAGCTAAGATAGTTGAGATTCAACAACTTGTTTCCAAGTGTGAAAGTGATAAAGGAGGGAAGTTTGTGAGAGAGATGAATCATTTTCTTGAAAATGCAGAAAAGGAAGTGAAAGTAGTGAGGGAAGAACAAACAAGGGTAATGCAGCTAGTGAAGAGAACAACAGATTATTATCAAGGAGGAGGTTCAAAAGATAGTGCAGGAGAACAGCCTCTTTATTTATTTGTGATTGTCAAAGATTTTCTAGGAATGGTTGATCAAGCCTGCATAGAGATTGCACGTAACATGCAGAAAAGAAAGGTATCTAAGGCAAATTTGGTATAGTCATCAGCAGAGGCACCAGCACAAAGGAGTTTTTGAGGTTTCACAGCTGCTAGAACATAGCAGGTCACTGAGGTCAGTGAACTGAGTTGACTTGTTTTCCATTGGACCATTTATACAGAGGAGCTGAAGTCCTGGAAGTTCACAGATACCGGACACATACACAGATCCCAGACACAACACAGACATGTAGACACTGATAATAGTTTAGAAAAATAGGATTAAATGTATTCATGTGTGTCGGTATTCCATACCGAACGCCGGACACATCTTCGATCTGAGTGTTATATCATTTTTCCACATTTCAACTTATATGCATTACTTGTATAGAGAACTATTGTTCTTGAGCATTTTTTAAGTCTCGTGTATATAAATATTGGATTCTTTTGGCATCAACCAGAACTGTCCATATCTTCTTGTTTTCGATTTTACTGAAGGTTCGAAGAATAGATTCCTTGATTTTGAAAATCCTTCAATCATGTTTACCAATGGAAGTCTTATATTATTGCATGTGAAAGATGGGTGACTATAGACCCATAGACATAGAGGTTTATATTACACTACCTTAGCTTCTTAAGAGATATGTGGTCTGATCCTCAGAAACCATATCAATCACCCATAGAATGGAAAGAGGCGAAGAAAAGAAATTACTATATGCATTTTTCACATTATTACAGACATTAACATTATACAATATTATTTTCTAATAACTCATACTGCCTAGGAGGGGTGTAAGGAAGAAATTTAACATCAATAAATGATGCCTACTCCTTCCTCCTACTCCTCACAATGTTCATAAGCTCCTATTTAACTAGAAGATTGTTTCACTATTGCTTACTAAACTAGAATATCATAGTGTTGAATTGTCTCCATTTGACATTTCGCCTGAACATACACTACCAGACACACTGACTGGTGTATTTAACTACTATTCATTTACTCCTCTCTTTACCTTCCTCCACTTGTGGGGCTACCGAGGGTTGTCAGTCTTAGAATTACCCTGCCTGAGTAGTCATGAAAACACAGCAGTTAATGGAATAGACAGCAGTTAAGGACATAGACAACTCTAGTAAGAATTACTCCACTTAATATCTCTTTGCACACATTAAATTTCACCAATCCAACCGTCAAATTAGTAGTTTTATTTGAATAGATCAAATATGCAAATTTTTAAAAAGTTCTAAAAATATCTGATATTAGATCAAATAAGTTCAATTCAACGTATATTATACATTTTAAAATATAAGTATATGAACTACAAGATTCTATAGCTACATATATTCAATTACAATATTTTTTGGTATGCATAATCATTAAGATAATATTTTTTAGCCCTTTTAATGACTACCAAGAGATATTAAGTCGAGTAACTCTTACACGAGTTACTCTTGGAATAACACTTATAGAGCTCTCAATATTTTAAAAATGGGTTAGATATTTTTTAGCCCTTTTAAAATGCCCTACTATCAATTTTAGTCCCAATGTATAGTCCACAACTTAGTGATTTCAGAGACTAAATATAAATGAAAGTTTTAATCGAAGTAAAAAATTAGAGACTAAAAACATTGACGAAAACTTTATAGAGACTAAACTTGACAGAAGGGTATTTTATACATACTAAAAATATATTTAACAGTTTAAAAATCAAGGAGATCTGGATAACATAACATCATTGTAAAACTTATCCGGAGTATACAATCAACTAATCAAGCCAAAGAGCTCATTTAGTGGAACATATAATAAGGCCTAAAAATGGAGTATAATCTGGACTATTGATGATTATCTGCAGCAAGGGAAATGATTTGTAAAATTGATTTTGGATGAACTTGATTTTGTAAAATTGATTTTAGTGAAAAGTATGTTTGACTATATTTGGAAACATTTATGTGAAAAATGATTTTAACTATTGCGATAGTGTTGACAAAAATCACTTTTAGATGCGAAACTATTGAAATGCATTTGTAAGCATTGTTAATTGTTAAAGTGATAACATGATATTAAAATGAGCTTTTGACAATATATATCCAGTGTGACTTTCCTTCACAGAAAAGCAATTTTTTATTACTTTTGCACTTGAGTAACTAAATCATGATTTTGATACAAAATCAACTTGGTGCAAAATTGCCAAGCAATTAAGCATATGTTTGGAACCACGATAAGAAGGTATTCAACAATGGAAGCTAAGGGATTGTTTGGGAGTTTTGAGGGGAGGGGAGGGCTTGAGGGGAAAAAAACAAACGAAAGACAAATGGAACAAATGATATACCATCAACTTTAACGGGGAGTTTATTTCTCTTCATAAAATCAAATTCCCCCAATTTGAAGGAACTCAAAAAATGTATTGGAGGTGGTTTTGGAGGGCTTAGGCAAACTCTTCAAATCATTTACATCATTTTGGTATAAAGTGGGTATCCTATGCGCACAACTGCAGAGACAAATCCCTCGAACCAGGTAGGACCACAATGGGCAACAAAGCTCTCCCTCAAGAGATTTAACACTGCTTGACGCCCAAGGTTGGATTCAAATGCATGACATTAGTTAAGGTGGAAGAGACTCCTACCATCTCATCCAAGTGCTCTTGGATATTATTTACATCCTTTTCTTATCATAGTCTTCAACTAAAACATGCATTAATCATAAACATTTTCCTATCATTGTCCACAAAATTACTCTCTCAATTAAAGTGAAAGATTTCTATATTTTTCTCTCTACTCCACTCCCGTCAAAGCCCTCCCCTCCCACCCCTCCAAACTCCCAGACAGGCCCCAAGAGTTTGTGGCATGTGGGTGTGGTGTCGTGGTTCCAAATACACGCTAACATGTTGGCAGAAATTCCAAACTACATTTAGATGTTCAAAAGTGATTTCAAATGTTGTCATCGCTCATCCAAACATGCTACTAAGGATACTATGAGAAATAATAGAAATACAATCTCCAACACATTCTTTTCAATACATCTTTTTTTATTGACCGAAATTTATGTTGGTCACCTTTCCCATTTGATGGGACCCACTCCCTAATTGGTAAAAGTAAAACCCGTGTGAATTTCACCCTACAGAAGAGTGTTATTAGCATTTCATAGGATACTAGTATCTAGATGGCTTGGTGGAAAATACTAGAGGTTAATACTCCCTCCGTCCCATATTACATGTCATTTAAGGTTGTGACACATGAATTAAGAAAAATAGTTAATTTTGTATGAAAAAGAGAAATTGTGAGTTAGTTTACCAAATTGTCCTTCATTAATAACATTGGAAACATAAAAAGTAGAATTGTAAGAATAGATATACTAAATAATAAAGGATATGACTGGAAAAGAAAATTGATGTTGCATTGGTATTCTAAAGAGTCATGTATTATGGGACAATTTTTTTTGCCTAGAAAGTCATATAATATGGGACAGAGGGAGTAGCATTTTAGGGTACGGTAATCCTAGAAATCCTGATGAACTGTTAAATAAAACTTCCATCATTATGTCTGTATGAACCACCAACCCATATGCTCATCTGGCAGAAGAGGTTTATTTTTTTTTAACAGAAAAACAAGACAGCCAAGTCCCATATATCACCCTAACTAGATTACAATCACCAGATACCATTTATCAGTTGTAGAACACAAGTTTTAGCTGACTTTAATTAAAAGTTAAGTTTCAAACCTTTAGTCATTTTCACATGTGTCTCAAGAATGCAATCTAACCAATAACAGATGTTGACATACCTTTTCTGTATGACTTTTTGTTACTTTTTGACCACGGTAAAAAGTTGGTAGAGGTGTAGCCTTGAAATCATGTTTTAGCTTTTTCATCTCTGCCTCTCTTTCCTCCTGTGTTGAGGAATAAAGAGTTTAGACATGCTAGTTATACATATAAACTAAGTAGTATCACACTATAAATATAAGCAGACACACTTAGGTGAAGGCAGGGGCAGAATGAGGAAGAGTTAGTAGTTAGTACCTTCAATTTTGTTTGGACACGTGTTCTTGCTACCTCTCTTGCATTAGGTTTTTCCACTATTTTTCTTGAAGACTGGTTAAGGGAAAAAACAGAAGGTTAAAAAACATAATTTGGTCAAAAGAAAACCAGAAATAACCCGTACTTTCAAACATTAAGAGAGAGTCCTACCTCTTTCCCTTTCTCCACTCTAAGATCACTTTTGGGGCCCAAAGTAGTTCGTACAGCATTTCCACTTTTTTTATCCATACTCTCAACCTTAGTTGGCCTATGCAAAAATAACGTAAGAGGGTCATTTTGGAGAAAATTGAATTCTTTATACTCTCATTAATATCGAGTTTATCCGAATTTGTATCATGGAAATCTTATCAGATACTTTGTCAAATTAGATGCAGCTAAAAAAATTAACCAAATTGGATAACTGAACAACAGTCAAAAATTCAGAGGTAGGTTTCATAAAAGCCAAAACTAAAAGACAGTTCCAATTCAATACAAAACAATGATTGTTTGCTGTTTTATGAAGTAGATTTCACTTAAAAGAGAAATTCCATTGAAGTCACAAGAGATATTGTTGTACAAAATCAAAGGTTAAAAATAAATTTGAATCACTTTGAATCAACATTTATCTACAGTTTCCTTGTTTGGAGTTCTCTTAAAGAAAACTACAAAAAAAAAACATGATGTCATCAGATTATAAAACCTTATCCATAGTCATGTTTAGTTGCACTAATAATAGTATCAATTTGATAAGCAAAAAATACGCTATGCAGAATACTTTAATTAAATGAAACATGTTAAAATAAAACACATGAGGTGCAGATTCAAGATTTACCGTCCATTTTCTTTACGCAAAGTTGTAGATGGCGAAACCTTTGAGATTGTCCCCCTTGAAGGAGCCTACACAGGATACATATAGAAAATCATAGTCAAATCAATGTGATTTATAGTGTAACAAAGATACCAAATCTGGCCATTTATGAATAATAAACAGCAGTTTCCATAAAGATTTTCAGATTACCTGCTTTTTTACCGAAGATTTGTCTTCAGTAGAAGTTTTTGGCTGGTTGAAATTGTTCTGGAATGTCTTAAATGCTCGTTTGACGATGTCCTTATCGCCCATGCTTTCCATAATTAAAGATTTCCTCATAGTAGTATTGGGAGCTGGACTAGGATTACTTGGACCCAAGCTCATAGACATGTGCAAAGATCTATCAGCAACCTTTTTGCTTTCCCCACTAGAACTAACTTGCCTCCTAGATAAAGATGGCGAATTTCCCTTCTTAGTTGAAGGAGCAGATGCCAATGCTTTAGTTGGAGTTGATGTAGGCTTTGAACTTCTTGGTGTGGAAATTGGAGATGCCTTAGTTTTAGGGAGCGCCGATTTCTTCTTTGTTTTGGCAGCATTGTTTTCCCTATTCACAGAGGTAACCTAACCAAAATAGATAGGAAACAAATACTGAACCTTTAGCAATTCAAAATTATGATTTAAGTTTAACCAGTCTAATTTCAGGAAACGTGAATTTGATGGATATATGAATTAAAGCAAACCTTAGATTCCTTTCGATGATCCAATTTCACATCTTTTTCTTCAACTTCTGAAGCCTTTTCTATCTCCTTGTACACAACATGTGCAATTTCCTTCACATCTTCGGCTTCAATGTTAATACTTTCTTCTTGTTTTATGCACACATCTTCTTCAGGTTCATCTATCTGGTGGGAACTATTTGATCTACTTTCCAGCTCTTTTTCATCTACCTCAACTGATGAACTCTGGTAATCTATTGAAACTGAAACTTCCTCCTTCAAATCATCCTCATGGCTCCTTCTAATCTCGCCAGCAGTGCTGATTTCTTGCTCAATACTTTCATTGCAACCTTGAGTGTTGGATACACCAAACTCTGCATCAGTCCTATAAGTGTTACCACTCAGATCTACACCACTTTGATCTCCTGAACTGAAAGAATCTGTTTCTGTTTGCTTCTCTTGAGCCAACAATTCGGCTTTTTGGGCGGCAATTTTCTTGTAATGAGCTTCAAAGTAAGCTTTCTTCTGAGCTACTGATCCAGGTGTAGCACACTTCTCAACTTCCTCTAAGTACTTGTTTGGAGAGAAAGAAGACCATCTCTCCCATGACAAGGAATCATTCTCAAATCTACCAAATGAAATAGACACTTGCAAAGCAGGATTTGAAGCAGTTGTCTCTCCCATCTGGTTAAACAACAGAAAGGGGAAAAAAAAAAAAAAAAAAAAAAACTCTGAATAATTGCAGGAAACCAACAGAACAAGGACAACGCACAGAAACACCAAAAAGCATAACACTTTGACAATCATAAATTAGGGTGTGTGATCCAACCATAGAACAAGACAGATTTGCAAGGAACAATAATAGTAACAAAAAGGAATTAATAACATTAATGACAATAGGGTTTACCTTATCTTCAAATGTTGTTTGTTGAATCTACAAGTACAACACAACAAATTCACCCATAGAAGTAAATTACCACTCAGCTACAACCCAAAAGACACAGGAAGATGAATGGAGGAGTGTATAATCAACACTGGAGATCTCACTGGAATGACCAAGAGTAAGAAGAAGGGTCACAAATCACAATGGGACAAAGATAGAAGTCTAATAAAATAATTTGCAGCAAATGATGAGAAGAGGAAAGGAAGGGACATGTGCATGTGGATTGTAGAGTGAGAGAAACTAAAGAGAATAGAATACTCTTTCTTTCTTTCTATTCAATTTCTACTTCACCTTTCTACAGCAACGACATATTTTGTCTGCTTGTGGTACTTGAGGCAAAATCCTAAGATTAAAAAAAATAAAAACCAATCATCAAACACAAAGCATGCATGAATGAGAGACCAAAGTGCAAAGTAACTTCAATGTTCTAGATCACAACAACTCTGTATTGTATTCATTATCATTACTCAACAAAAAGATTTATTTAACTTTTAATGGCAATAATTACCCTCTTTTCCAGTGAGGGCCATGGTTGAAGCGGTTTAAACTTTAAAGATCATAATGAAAGTAACAAAGAATAAAAAACCAATTTTAGGAAATTAGGATAAATGAAATTAACTGCCTCAAACAATGGAGTTTCAACCAAACAAAGTGGATATAATCAATTAAACTATAAAAAAATAAGGAAATCACAAGACATAACTATAAGCTTGATAATTTTGGGTGACATTAATCATAGCAAAGAATATGTCAATGGAGGGTTCATAGAAAGAGACAGAATAACATCAAGGCGGTGAATGATTAGATTAGATTTAGAGATGAGATTGAGATCAAAGAATAAATGGAAGGCAAGGAAGGAGGGGACCCACGTGAAGAAAAGGTGAACACTGTTGAGACGGTGTGTAAAAGGTTCCATGTGACGGGTCTCAATACTTTATGATAGATGTCACTGGGGCTACATGTGGACCATCATTGAATTAACTCAACTAGATGAAAAAGTATAATCCAATATCAACCAAAACGATGCCGTATTATTTTGGATATTGCTTTTCCCACGCCTCCTCCTACTCTTTGCACGCCCCTTAACTTATTTTTTCCAAAATTGACCTCGCGTGAGACGCTCATGAAGCACGGGTTAAGTATCGTCGCATGACGCGTTGTGAATCCCGTTTGAACGACGTTATCCGTGTTAAGGAATTTATGTTGTTCGCATGACATCGTTCGAACGTGTTCGAATAAACTCATTCGTGTTAAGGAGTATTGCAAACTGATGGTGTGAGGGTGTGTTTTTGCTGCCTCGAATGACGTTATTCGAACCTGTTCGAAGGGATGCGTGCAAACAGGCGTTCGAATGGTATCATGCGAATTACTGTTATGCAAAAACAGAAACTTAATAAACCAGAAAGAGAGTTTTGGTGATTTCAAAAGTTGTCTATCAATAGTTATACAACGTTGTGTACCAAAATTATAAACCTAACTTAACATTGACTACCATCACTATCTTTACTTAAATCTACACAAGGAGGGGGGATAGGGGGTTGTGATTTTAGGATCAAACACTTCCACTTTTGCATCCGGCTAATAAAAAGCGAGTCCCAACCCTTTGCTATGGGTGCGCTATTAGTATTCCATATCAAATCCAGCACAGGCATTGGACTTCCAGGCTTCATAAAGACCTTCAAAAAGACAACAAAAAAACAGAATGTTATGTAATGTTTTGAAATAACTACATTGAATCTAAATAGAAGACATTTTACCTGTACAAAATGTTTGTGTTGTGGTACCAAAAAGATGTTGAACTCGTTATCGGGCACTTCAATGGTGCAACATTGAAAGGAAAAATTGTGTAACAACAATTAGGTGACCAACAAGTCAGGACGACTTTGTACTTATTACTGATTAGATACCCCATATCTGGTATAGTCATACAATTATCTTCAATATTATTCCCATGATGTGCCCTCAACAACGCCTTCATCAAAAATGTGACCTTACCAATACCACCATACAGTCGAGTGTAGAAGTCATTGTATTGGTTAAGCTCCTCCATCGATCGATTACGATCGATCGCCAAGCCTCCTCACCCCTTCCAAGAAATGCTGCAATACACCAGAATCCACAATTACCATCACCAACCACATTAACAATTTTTTCAACATAGGGACGCATGTACTCTGGCATCCCTATTATGTATGTATTAAAAACATCCATAACTGCAGCATCCATATCTGTAACAATAGGATTTGGTGTAAGAGCAGGAGCTGGTGTCAAAGTCTGTGTTGGTGTCAAAGTAAGAGTTGTTGAAACAGTAACAGTAGCAGCTTTTGTAACAATAGGTGTGGGTGTTGGTTTCTTATGTAGTGGAGGAGTAGGGATTGTAGTAGCACTGTCAGCTTGAGTTCTCTTTTTGCTTTGTGATGGATTAGGTGCTGGACACGTTGACAAAGTAGGAGTTGAACCAGAACTGTGTTGGTGTCAAAGTAAGAGCTGTTGAAACAATGAGCGATGCGACTTCTCAGAACAATAGGTGTGGGTGTTGGTTTCTTATGTAGTGGAGGAGTAGGGATTGTAGTAGCACTGTCAGCTTGAGTTCTCTTTTTGCTTTGTGATGGATTAGGTTCTGGACAAGTTGACAAAGTAGGAGTTGAACCAGAACTGTGTGAGTTTGTAGGCGTTCCACTCCTACTTTGGGGGGAGTAGGTCGTTTACGAGACTGAGCAAAACAACCACTAGATGAACCCTGGGGGAGTCAAATTTGTCATCTACATGCTCCCAAAATGACTTGTCTCGCTTTGTTGAGTAATCAACATTCGCTTTCTTATCTTTTTTTGGTGCTCCCTTTGTAATGATCGTATCCGGAGGTGGACACATAGAAGTCGTGTCTGGGAATGCCAATTCACGTGATTTTGCCTTCATCATAACTCTACCGGCGTGATCAGAGGCCTCAAACCTTCTTTTGATAGCTTCAAGTTCAATGTCTAGACTCATGGAATCATCCATTACCTCTGTCTGTATTTTGAAATTCAACCTCTGCCAATGTTGGTGAATCATGCTCAACGGAATTGGAGTGCAGTCCATCATAACCTCACAAAAAAAGCGACATTGATTTAGTGACAACCCATCAAAACAAGTTGAGTTTGTAGACATAATAACAAGATGAGTGTACATCATACCTTGAAAGCTCACATGCACATGGTAGCCCGTGTGTAGTCCTGAGCGTGCATCGACATAATGATGGGTTATGTGAAACGGATCCAGTCTGCTGCATCTCATCCAAAATATGGTCTATAGCATTAGATGAAACTAAACCCTTACTTTCATCAAAAATCTTCTTCTGCAAGTAGTGAACTTTCACTCAACTCAAACTATGCTCGAAGTGCATTTTCAGGTCAGAATGTTGTATCCTAAGCATGGTCGGCATTCCATCCCAGCACTTACACAAATCTCCCCTACTGTCTCGTAATATTTGCTTCAAGTGAGAGTGTGCAGACTCAACTCTGTTGGTGGTAGTGTTGCCAAGGTGCATATGCTTATTTATCCATGCATCAATAAATTTTTCCTTGAAGGGGTCTAGCCAGGTGGTCTTCACATACTGTATGAAACTGGATAAGGTCCTGCCGAGTCGTGAAACAGACCCAACTCATAATCATACTCTTCCGTAGTCTTCGCATGGACAACAGATTGAAATGAACCCATAATGTCATTAACAATAGCTTGGTCTTTCACAATGAGCCTTGCTTTGGCCCTCACATTTTTCTTAATGTGAAATTGGCACAACAAGTTTGCAGATGTTGGAAATATTGCTGCCAAAGCATTCATCATACCTGTGTCTCTGTCAGTAAGTATGACTTGTGGAAGTTCATCCTATTTCCTAAATAAACCCCTCAATTTCTCAAGAACCCATGCAAAGTTATCCATCCTCTCCCAATTGACATAAGCAATTGCAGCAGAGTAAGTCTTCTCAGTTGAGGTTACACCAACGATCTCAACCAACGGATACTTGTACCGATTGGTTTTATATGTGGAATCAATCAACAAAACAACCGGGAAGATGTTTAGAAGCTCAATGGAATCTGGATGTTCCCAAAAGATGTCTTTCACAACCGTAGTTCCCTCTGCAAGTCGAGTCCAGTAAACATAATTATTGCGTTGCAAATAAAACATCAGTTGTTGGAGCTCAATCTTACCCTCACGCATAGCCGACCGTTGCCTTTGACGACAGTTGTATATTTGTTTCACAACTGTATAGTTATCATCAGACTTCATCAATTTGAGTTCATTAAGGATCAATTTAGGTCGAGTATGATTCCTAGTCATTCTAGCCACTACTTCCTTCTCTTCTGAAATTAACCTACCACTGTACGGACGTCCTTCATGATAAGTAGCCAAACCATGGTTATGAGTTCCATTCATAACCCTCAAAATCCATCCTCCAAGCTTCTTAATAAATTTCCCTTTCAGTCTAAACGGACAACAACATTTTCTAGTGTTTGTGCCTTCCTCAACATTTGTCTTGTAAGATCAAACTTTATCACAAATCAACATGCAGTATTGTTTACCTGATCGTCGCCCGGTGTCAGATCTTCCTATAACAATCACCATCCCAAGAGATTTTCCAACCGCACGCACCCAAGTCAGCAGCTCCTCACGAGTAGGAAATAACTGAAATTCAATTACTAAGTGTCAGTTACATAATTTGAATAGTTCGCTAAAATTAAAACAACTAATTCATTCTTACCGTATTCGTTTTGAACGAACTAGTAAAATCTTGGGATTTCTCAAGAACCCATGTCAACTGATAAGTTGCAGCTTCTGTGCAGGATTTTGTTGGTTAAATGGATGAAAATGAGGGAACATCTGGGGCAGTTGAGTTATCAACTATAGCAGTTGAGATGTCAACTGTAGCAGTTGACATGTCAACTGACGTCGTAGAATCCCAAGTGGACTTAGAATATTATTTGTAATATTATCTTTAATTTTTTTTCTCACTCAATAATATTATCATTACTATTAATGTATATATGCAAAATTCATACAATATTTATTGATAGTAAGTTGGTATATATCTAAATGTTCATATTTTGATTTGATATACAAATATAGACCTAAGAAAAATTAATATCATAGTCAAATCATAATCATAATATAAACAATTGGGAATGGGAGAGAAAAAGTAATCTTAAAATTGAAAATAACTAACTCCATAGCAAAGAGGTTAAGATTGAAAGGATACAGAAGCTCTTCGAGAAAATGTCATGAATATCCATGTTCACTTCTCCAGATGAAGTCTCGACAAAGTTTCTCAATCTCATTGCATAAGGAATGAATCTAGGTATAATTTGAAACCATATCGATGTAGGATTTAAAGTATGAGATTGGTAGCATAAAAACATTCAAGAGAACTAAATTGAATATGGGACCACTATTTCATATTATATGAGTCTTTTATCTTATTTTTTCGATATCTTGGGTAGAGTTTTTTTTAAGCAACTCTTTGGTAGAGTTTACTAATGATATTAGGAAACTTTCTTTTATAAAAAAACTAAAAAAAAATCATAATCTAATATTCATAATTTTTGAGAGCATCTTCACATTATTTTTTCAAAGGAGTTTTTCAATTGAATCTTTTTCTAATGAAGTTTCTTAATGATAATTTTTGAGAGCATCTTCACATTATTTTTTTCAGGTCATCTTCCTAAAAGAGTATTGTAGTCTTTGAACTTGAAATTTATTTAAGGATGTGATGTTTCCTTATGTTTTGTTCTAGTTTAATAGGTACTCCAATTGTTAATAAATAAACAAGGAAAGAAAACATTGGATCCCTTGCCAAAATTGGTGGCATTGGATTTTCGGGGGTACTTCCATTATCATTCTTTGAGCAACATTGTCTTCGAAAAAGTCACAAATACGATGAGCTCTCCTAGGATTTTGGTGAATGCAACACCACCTTTATAAGAGGAGTGCCTTGGTCGTAGAAAGAAAAAGAAATTCCAAAATAAGGAAGAAGGCAATGAGGAAGTTGGTCATGATGATGAGAAATTCAACCAAGATGTTGAAGAAGAGATACATCCTCCTTCTCCTAATTCTTATAAGGAGGCTCTAATGGATGTTTTTAGTGGGGTTAGTTCCGATGGAGATTGTTGGGGGGATTTCGAAGACGATGACCTCCCGAAGAACAAGTGGGTACTCAGACTTAGAGGATGACAAGGCGCCAAAGGAATTCACGCCAGGGCTGGTCATACCTTTGTCTGATGATGAAGTCTCAAAATATGGTCTAAACCTTAGATAAACACTCTCATTGTCAGATTGTTGGGGAAACGGGTTAGCTTCAAGCTTTTGGAGAACAAATAGAGGAAACATTGGCAGATAAAGGGTACGACAAAGATTGTTGATTTGACAAATGATTTCTTCTTGGTGAAACTCTTTTCTGAGGATGATTACAAGCATGGTTTGTTTGATGGTCCATGGAAGATTGCAGATCATTATCTCATAGTTCAACGGTGGAGGCCTTTCTTTTCTCTATCTACTACAAATGTTCAGCATCTTGCGATTTGGGTTTGAATTTCAAAACTCCCAATAGAACTTTGCAATGATAGTTTTTCTGATGAGGATTGGTTCTACACTGGGTACAATGTTGAAAGTTGATTGTCTAATGTCTATCCATGATCAAGGTAAGTATGTCAGGGTTTGTGTTGAACTTAATTTGGAGAAACCTCTTGATTCACATATTGTCATTAGGAATATGAAGCTTTTTTTTTGGAATATGAGGGCTTAAACCAAATATTTTTTACTGTGGTAAGTATGGCCATAAGCAAGACCACTGTCGTGAAATTTTGGAGGTCGAGGTCCATATACCTCTTGCTAATCAACCTGCCTTAAGGGTGGCGGCCATGGGAACAGTTTCTTCTAAGAATGGAGTTAGGGATGATTTCAGGGAAGAGGCTATATATATATGGTTGTAATTAAGGAAAATATAGGTATTATTGTGGGATCCATGCAACATAATTGGGACCTTGGAGTTTTGCTAAAAATACTACTAGACCTAAGCCTCAAAATCGCATGCAAAATAGTTGTATTGTTAATAATGTGGTGAGTAATAATGACATGTCTTAAAAAGGAGGAGGATCGAGATTTGAGATCCTAAATGAAGTGAATGATGAGATTGATGTTATCCTTGAACTAGAAGTCAATGTTAATCATTTGGATGTCTCTAGTGAAATGGCCTCTTTGGTGGGCCAACGATCTCAAGAAAGTGTTCGCAACCCAATGCTGGAAATAATTTCTAGAATGGGCCCAAGGCCAAGGGCACTAACTTTAGTGGTAAAAATTTATTGGTCAACAAACACAAAGGGCCTAAAGAAAATAATGCGCCAAAAGTTGGATCTTCTTTCTCTGGCCTTAATGTGAATAAGCAAGGCTCAGTAGTGGACATCAATGAATATTTTAATGAAACCAATTCCTCTGGGTCCAAATTCTTCTCTCACTCTCTGCTCCATATTGATAGAGAGGCTCTACATGATACTACAAACAGGCTCGCTAAGAATGGTTCTTCATGTAGACTCCCACCTATCATGTATCTAACCAACATAGTGTTGGGGTCTTTAATTTCGAGCAATCCATTATTGATTACTAGATGAGTATCTTTTTTACAGAAGCTACTGAGGATCAAGCTAAGCTTATTCACCAGATCCATAAAATCTTCTTTGATTGTTTGGGCCAAAAAGTTAGTATTGATAAAACCGGGGTACTTTTCTCTAAGAATGTGGATTGGAATGTGAGGAACGACATTTGAAGAGAGCTGTGTTTTCAAATGAAAGGTGATTTAGGCAAGTATATTGGTGTACCTATTTTCTATATTCGTTCAGCAGATCCAGTTTTAACTTCGTGATTGAAGCGATTTATACGTCACATTTCCTCCTCTACTTCTTTCCCTGTTTGTAATAGATCTGAGGAAACTATTCTTCATAGAATTTGTGACTTCCCCTTTCCCAAAATGTCTAGAGAATTCACATCCCCCTAGGGAACTCAATTTGTATGCCTTCAATGATTTGGCCAATTGCCTTTATGCTAACTTCTATTCGAGCGCTTTGGAAAATGGTGCTCCATATTGGAACATGAGATTTGTTGTTTCCCTTGACATAATATGGCAAGATCGTAACAAGTTGATTTTGTCTCAAGAGCAATCTTCCCCTCATATTGTGTGCAGAAAAGATCATTCCTATGTGATTGAATTTATGGATTCTAGTGGCGGGAAAGATAAACTTTTGGTAAATAAAGATTCCCAAATTGATTGGTCCACTCCTCCCTATGGGTTCGTTTCTCTCAATTGTGACGCTGTTGTGTCCAATGTTTTTTTTTGTGAATGTCACGTTAGCTTTTTTAGACCTTTTATACTGCTTCTAAGCACTATTACAAATCATAAAGTATTATTAAAAGTCATGAGGGATTAAAACTGATGGAAAAAACTTGAGAGACAAAAGTAGGTAAATTTTATTGAGGGATTAAACCAAAAACTCAAATTTCATATAGAACCAAAAACATTTTTAACTCTTTTCAAAAGGGACGGACGTAGGTTTATTATATAGGTTTTTTTGGTCTAATGGCAGGACTCACAAGTGTCAGGACCTAACATACACACAAACGGAAAAACCAAAGCTCGACACTCGGAGGGGTCAAACCTGACAATCGAGTGTCCATAAACGACATTTCTGCTGCTGCGACGAATCAGCCTCAGCCGTATTATAAAGGGGATTATTGTCTTAAATGTGTAATTAACCTTTTGTGGGATAAATGATTATGGTTCATATTAAACTTAAACAATGAATATGCACTCCGAGTAAAAAGAATGTAAATAAAAAAGTGGACGTGTATAAATAAAAACTTATATAGTGCAGTTTAACTCTATCTATAAAAGTGCAGCAACATTTGAGTTTGTTGGCAACAAGAGGAATCTTCACCTGATGGGATTAGAGAATAGAACACACAATCTAACAATGAATCAGATGTACAAGACTCTTTTGCTTCGGAGGGCGGTAAGCAAATGTCGCATGCGGTTATGCTTCTACCTCTAGCACACAGACCTCAACTCAACTCATACCTCTGATGCTAGTAGTGATTGTAATATTGAAGATCCCGTCATGAACTCTAACGCCAATGTAGTCACTGATACAAATATTGTTAAGCAGTGTGGGACTGATTCTATTGACTCATCCTCCACTCAACCTCCCACTACGTACCAAGCTAGGTCTAAAAGCCTCAGAGTCGGATGCTACTTCTCCTCTAGTGGTTGCATAACACATGGGAGTAGTAGGCAAGCTTTTCGGTGATGTATTTGATGATGTTATTGATCATATGGCTTCCAATAGCCAAGGAACAGTAATCCAGTATGATAAGTCTGAACCTGCCATGTCCAAGACCCAAAAGAATAAACTTCAGCAAAAAAAAGAAATAGATCCAAACAACTGCAGGCTATAATATCCGTTCAAAGACAAATTGTCTTTATATCATAACTACGGAGGCTATATCACACAAACCGTGTCAAAAAAATAATATTTCATTATCTTTTTCTCACAAAATAATAATATAATTTCTATGTTAAGAGAAGTTTTTGTCGCGGCAGTCCCATAAAATAGTTTTTAAGCAACTTATTTTTCTTTTGGCTCCACTAGTAAACTTAAATAGGGTTCTACGACTAATTTATCTTTTATGAAACTATTGCATCTCATAAATAATTAATATTAATAAAATAATAAATTGGAAAATATTGTTTTCCCAAAAAATGATAAAGTGCTTCTTTTAACACATCGTTTCACTATTACGTGTTTATACTATTTCCCAATTTGATTTATCTACAGATCTAATTTATATACATCATCGCTGTATAAGAATTTTTACAACATCAACTAATCAAAAAAGGACATGTCATAAAAAAAGTTTAACTATCATGATCTTTTATTGGTTGATGATGTAAAACTTTTTACGACAACAGTGTATACTAATTAAAACTTATATCTAATCATCTGAGATTCGAAAATACATTGCGGTATTTCTCCAAATGACATTCAATGTTTTCTTTGCCATTAACATAAGTGATATGTATGGTGTTTATAATTCTTGTCACAAAACCCAACATAAAAATATTTGAATGTAATTTTTTTGGAATCAGAGTACTAGTTTCATACATTTGAAAATCTTCAAAGATTGATCACAAGAACTTAGATGAATTTGAGGAAAGCTAGGTCATGTTATTTTATTCATAAAAGACATAATATGAAAACCAATACTCTTTTCAAACCACCTTCTACATGCCAATGCAATAAGAGTCTATGGAAAATACATTAATTTATATTTGACCTAAGCCGGAGCCAAAGGGTTGATCTCCAAGTGATGATGGAAGGAAGTTATTCTTGATACCAGCAGTTCCTTTTGGCACAAATTTTCGAGCCCACACATGTTTCCCATTGATGATAAATTTGGCTTTAGTAGCCCCTCTTAAAATCACATCAATAGTGGACACTTTGTGAAAAACAATACGAGCAAAAAGTGATTGTTCATTTGGCTGCACTTCCTGCATGAACAAAGTCTCTATACAATCCCCATAAGTCATAGTAAAGAATTCCTTTACTTCCCATTCCTCCACACGATAACCCTTAGAGAATGTCACAAACAAGGTCCTAGCATCTGCTGGTACTACTCCTCTGTCTACACCGCCTCCATGGTTGTTAGTATTCTGCAGCACTAGCTCGACACTACTCGTAGCTCCCCCAACATTTCCACCAAGCCTCATGTTGGAAGGTCCAATAAAACTAAACGAGGAATTGTTGTTCTCTGGACTCACCATCTTTTGAGTTTCCACCATCCTCTCGACTGTTTTCCTCAACATAGCTTGTTGCATGATGTCACTAAATGCTCTTAGACATACCTCTTGCCCCACTTTTGCCATTCCTTGGATTGCTTGGACCCTATTTTCATAGAAGAATTGGAGAGAGATTTCCTTGTCCATTAGGCTTTGAAGGAGAGGAATACCATTGGCTTCAGAAGAGGAGATTGCTGCTGATGGGCCTTTGTTCAAGTAGGTTAAGCAAACAATTGTTTCGTCTGCGACTTCGTTGATCAAAGCAAAGACGTGATTTTCTTCACCACGTTGCGAAACCCAACCCTCTCCAACCAGAGCCACATGGAAAAAATTTGGATGGACTCCATTGGGTCTCGAGAAAGGTCTGTCACAAGGACTGAGTAAAGGTTTATGTCCATTTTGTGGAACAGAATGAACTCTTCTTGGGAAACAGGGGAAATAATCCATCAACTCAAATAAACAAGATGATGTGTTTCACAACACTGATTTGGTATTGTATAAATAGTGAGTGTGACAGAGTAGTGTGGGGCCCTTAAAATAATTACCATATGTGAAAAGTGCAAAGGTACAAACATTAAACACGTGAGACATGTTCATACATGCACTAAGAGGTGTGGTTGGTGCGTGTATGTGTCTTACGACACTTTTTCAGTTTCTAGTAGATTCTCCGAGGGTAGGCCAACTCACGTTCTATATACAATGGAAAACGAGGATTGTGTGATGTACTAGTACAACTGAAAAGGAACAATTTAGTGAATCAAAAACTAATAATTGTGGGGTGATACTTGGTGTGACTAAAGTGTAAATAGTACAGCTAAGTTCAAAAGAACACAAGTGACAACAATCCAGAGTAGTGAATTCAAATGGTCAAGGGTTGGTATCTAGATGTGCATGCTCATAGTGAGCTAGAAACTGATAATTGTGGGTTATAATTGGCGTGACTAGAGTGTAAATAGTACAGCTAAGTTTAAAAGAACACGAGTGAAAGCAATCATGAGTAGTGAATGACTTTCACACCATTTTCGATAATTTCTATGTCAAACGTTTTAAGAAAAAAGTACTGGTTTATAATTATTACATTTTCTTAATTATAATAATTATAGTTCTTATCATAACATACAATAATTAATAAATATAATCCTTATATTAATAATTAATAATTCTAAATAACTTATATATAATTCTTTCTATCCTTAATACAAATTGTTGAGGGTGGATATCAGAAGATGGAAAGTGGAGTGTATCGGGTTTCAAACATGCTCTCAGGATCCAGATAGCACTTACATGTATTTTACCACTAGGCTAGAACTTCTAATTAATAAAGACTAGTAACTGATAATAAATATTAATATATTTTAATTTTATTATTAATACTTAATCAAGTAATTTTATATTACTTCCTTTTTCTTTCTTTTTGACCAATTTTCTTTTTCATATAACTTATAATAATAATAATAGTCAAATAATAATAATAATAATAATAACAATAATAATAATAATAATAATAATAATAATTTTAAAGAACACGAGTGATAGCAATCCTGAGAAGTGAGGGTCGACCAACTCATTTTCTATATACAGTGGAAAACGAGGAGTGTGTGATGTACTAGTACAACTGAAAAGGAACAAGTTAGTGTGTCAGAAACTGATAATTGTGGGGTGATACTTGGTGTGACGAAAGCGTAAATAGTACAACTAAGTTCAAAAGAACACGAGTGACAGCAATCTTGAGTAGTGAATAACTTTCACAGCATTTTCGATGGTTTCTTTGTGAAACTTAGTGTGACATGTTCATAGAAAATGATGTACCAGTACAACTGACCCTTGACCATTTGAATTCATTTTCTATATACAGTGAAAAACGAGGAGTGTGTAATGTACTAGTACAACTGAAAAGGAACAAGTTAGTGAGTCAGAAACTGTTAATTGTGGGGTGATACTTGGTGTGACTAGAGTGTAAATAGTACAACTAAGTTCAAAAGAACACGAGTGTCAACAATCCTGAGTAGTGAATTCAAATGGTCAAGGGTCAGTATCCAGATGTGCATGCTCATAGTGAGCCAGAAACAGATAATGGTGGGTGATACTTGGTGTGAGTAGAGTGTAAATAGTACAGCTAATTAGTTCAAAAGAACACGAGTGACAGTAATCTTGAGTAGTGAATGACTTTCACACCATTTTCGATGATTTCTATGTGAAACTGTGTGAGACATGGTCATAGAAAATGATGTACCAGTACAACTGACCCTTGACCATTTGAATTCATTTTCTATATACAGTGGAAAACGAGGAGTGTGTGATGTACTACTACAACTGAAAAGGAACAAGTTAGTGAGTCAAAACTGATAATTGTGGGGTGATACTTTGTGTGACTAGAGTGTAAATAGTACAACTAAGTTCAAAAGAACACGAGTGACATCAATCCTGAGTAGTTAAAGACTTTCACACCATTTTTTATGGTTTCTTTGTCAAACTTTTTAAGAAAATAGTACTGGTTTATAATTATTAAATTTTCTTAATTATAATGATTATAGTTCTTATCAAAACTTACAATAATTAATAAATATAATCCTTATATTAATAAATAATAATTCTTAAAACTTTTATATATATATATATATACTCCATGGTTTATTTTGCTTATATTTAGGTCCGGAGGGAGTATATTCTTACGCAGGGCCCCATGCGTAATCATTATTTTTTGTTGATAGTGAAGAATCTAACTCTCTCTCATCTGTTAACTCTTCTTTTCTTTTCATCCTCTCTCATACGCTCCTTTCCTCTCATCTGTCCCATACCTTTTCTTCTTATTCTTCTCTCTCATCCGCTCCTCTTAGATGAACCACCATTTTCGGTGTACCGATCAAATATATAGTATATAATAATTAAAAAAATACTAATAATGGCTGTGATTTTATCAATCGATATGTAATCTTATCTATTGATAACATTTTATACAAGATCTTACGGTCAATTTGAAAATGAATAAATAAAAAATTTCATATAATACTAAATGTGGGTGATTAGTTCTGGGATCCAATTTTGTGTTTTGAAAATGAACCATAGAGTAAAATTCTTATAGCGTTCTTAAGAGTCATGTGGCATTCTGGATCCTACTTTAAAATTTCATGAGAGTTTACCAATAGTTTACTCATTTAAAAAACCCACTAAAGATACTCTAAAGCATTGTCCTAAAATAATTCTTTGTTTTTTTTGACATACAATATTTTAGGAACCAAGTGCATTAATGTTTGATACTAGGTGTCTTTTTAAACCATTTATAGTTTATTAAAGAATTAGTAAATTTATTTGCTTATTAGGAAAATACTAAATACATTATATTTCATCTAAAATACTAATAACAAATAATTTTTTGTTGGTGATTTAAAGTTAAAGTTTTCAAACCCAAGAGTGTGTTTCGATGAGATAGTTCAGGTCTCTTTCAGTTTAATCAGATGTCTTAGATTCGAATTTGATCCTGCGAATGTCACAAATTTAAAATTCTTAAGAGAGAGTTCTAATGCCCATTGTGGTCCTATCGGGCTTGAATGATTAGTCACTATAGTTGGAAACAGATAATACTCGATTTACAGGGAAAAAATAGGGTTTTAATAACATTACCCTTGACCAGTCCTGACAAACGGACTTAGAGTATTATTTGTAATATTATCTTTAATTTTTTTGACTCAATAATATTATCTTTAATATTAATGTATATATGCAAAATTCATACAATATTTACTGATAGTAAGTTGGTATATATCTTAATGTTCATATTTTTATTTGATATCCAAATATAGACCTAAGAATTAATTAATATCTTAATCAAATCATAATATAAACAATTGGGAATGGGAGGGAAAAAGTAATCTTAAAATTGAAAATAACTAACTCCATAGCAAAAGAGGTTAAGATTGAAAGGATAGGGAAACTCTTCGAGAAAATGTCATGAATATCCATGTTCACTTCTCCCGATGAAGTCTCGGCAAAGTTTCTCTCATTGCATAAGGCATGGATCTGTGTATAATTTGAAACCATATCGATGTAGGATTTAAAGTATGAGATTAGTAGCATTAAAACATTGATCAAGAGAACTAAGTTGAATATGAGACCACTATTTCAGATTATATGAGTCTTTTATCTTATTTTTTCGATCTTTTGGGTAGAATTTTTTTAAAGCAACTCTTTGGTAGACTTTACTAATGATATTGTGAAATTTTATTTTATAAGAAAACTAAAAAAAATCATAAACTAATATTCATAATTATGGACTAAAAATCACATTATTAGTGTATACTATTATTTACAGAAGTTAAGAATTTAAGATGTGAAATTTATAAAAAAAAGTATTATATTAAGTCCAAAAGATAGGAATCTATAAGTATTTATACAAAATTAGGATGCAATATTGCAGAAACTATTATAGTTATATTTACTCCTTTGAACTTCTAAAGAGTTGTTTCTATTGAATTGTTTTCTAGTGAAGTTTCTTAATGATAACTTTTGAGATCATCTTCACATTATTTATTTTCAGGTCATCTTCCTAAAAGAGTATTGTAGTTTTTGAACTTAAAATTTATTTAAGGATGTGATGTTTCCTTATGTTTTGTTCTAGTTTAATGGAACTTCAATTTTTAATAAATAAACAAGGAAAGAAAACTTTGGATCCCTTGCCAAAATTAGTGGCATTGGATTTTCGGTGGCACTTCCATATCTTTATTCTTTGAGCATTATTGTCTTCGAAAAAGTCACAAATACGATGAGCTCTCCTAGGATTTTGGTGAATGCAACACCACTTCATAAGAGGAGCGCCTTGGTCGTAAAAAGAAAACGAAATTCTGAAATAAGGAAGAAGGCAATGAGGAAGTTGGTCATGATGAGGAATTCAACCAAGATGTTGAAGAAGAGATACATCATCCTTCTTCTCATTCTTATAAGGAGGTTCTAATATATGTTTTTAGTGGGGATAGTTCCGATGGTGATTGTTGGGGGGATTCCGAAGACGATGACTTCCCGAAGAACAAGTGGGTACTCAGACTTAGAGGATGACAAGGCGCCAAAGGAATTCACGCCAGGGCTGGTCATACCTTTGTCAAAAAAAAATGATGAACTCTCAAAATATGGTTTAAACCTTAGATAAACACTCCCATAGTCAGATTGTTGGGGAAACGGGTTAGCTTCAAGCTTTTGGAGAACAAATTGAGGAAACAATGGCAAAAGAAGGGTACGACAAAGATTGTTGATTTGACAAATGATTTCTTCTTGGTGAAACTCTCTTCTGAGGGTGATTACAGACATGGTTTGTTTGATGGTCCATGGAAGATTGCAGATCATAATTATCTCATAGTTCAACGGCGGAGGCCTTTCTTTTCTCTATCTACTATAAATGTTCAGCATATTGCGATTTGGGTTTGAATTTCAAAACTCTCAATAGAACTTTGCAATGATAGTTTTTCTGATGAGGATTGGTTCTACACTAGGTACAATGTTGAAGGTTGATTGTCTAATGTCTATCCACGATCAAAGAAATTATGTCAGGGTTTGTGTTGAACTTGATTTGGATAAACATCTTGATTCTCATAGTTGTTGTTTTACTCATATTTCCTTTTGAGTATATATTGTGTAACACAAGGAATTCCCGCATCACTAAAGATATAACAAAAAATAAACCAGACAACTAATAATTGTCTCTAGATAGAGCCGGTAAAATGGGCCAAGCCCGCTGGGCCGGGCGGGCCAGGCTAGCCTGCAAAAAACATAGGGCTTAGGCTTAAGAAATTGAGCCTGCTTTTATATCCGGGCTTTTAAGTCCGATCCACAAAAACCCGAGCCCGATCCGGGCTAGCCCGCTCGAGCCACAGGTAGCCCGTAGGCCCGCAAGTTAAAAATAATATTGTTAAATTTATAGTGCTTTTGTCTATTTTTCTTGCCAATTAATAGACAAAAGCCCGTACATAGAATGAAAGAGATCCATAAACACAACCAGCCCGAATCACATTGATTATTGATTATTGGATTGATCCAATAACACAACCAGTATATTGATTATTGGGTTTTTTTTTGTACCCCCACCATCTTTCCCCATACCCCCACATAATAGTGAAACCCCAAAATACCCTTGACCAAACGTATTTTTTTTTAAATTTTTTGTCCAATCGTATATATGTTCAAATACACATATATACGACCCTAAACATTAACCCATCGTATATATACCCCCAAAGCGCGTATATACGATTGGCCCACTTCTCACATCAATCGTATATACGCCTTGGGGTGTGTATACGATGGGTTAATGTTTAGGTCGTATATATGTGCATTTGAACATATATACGATCCCATTGTTTTCTGTATTTAATTTTTTTAGTCAAATAAAAATTAATTAAGGCGTGAAAATAGGTTTAGTGTGTAGTTCGTTAACACAAGACGATGTTATACGTCGAACGAATAATTTAGGCTTAAAAAACGATTTCCGGGCAACCTACTCCGATCGCAATGAAACCACAACCATTAAATCCGAAAAAATTCAAGAATCATGACTCCCGTAGAAGACACTTCTTACGGGACTACGGCCTCAAAATCCCAAATTCCATCGTTTACTATTTTTTATGAATTTTTTAAATTTTTCATAGTCTCCAAAAAATCTAAAAAAATTTGCATAGACTTATTTTAGTTTTGTTAGATTTTTATTAGTGTTTTTATAATTTTTTTGATTAGTTTTGACTCTTTAAAGAATTTTTAGTAGCCTTTTAGTAAAAAATTAAAACAATTCATTAAAAAAAACCATCGTATATACGTTTTGAGTACGTATATACGATTGGACTAAAAATAGCCATATCGTATATACGTACACAAGACGTACGTATATACGATTTATTTATGTTTTTTAAAAAAAAAAAAAAAGTTTTCAAACGGGCATTTTGGGGTTATCCAATTTGGTGGGGGTATGAGGGGAAAGGGTGGGGGTACAGAAAAACAACCCTTGATTATTTAAGTAGATTGCTCCATTTTAAAATTGAATCAATATTCTCCTATTTGTTGCCTAGAATGTTGCCACTGTCCGCGTTGTTTAGTCCCAATTCATGGGCTTCAAAACGTATTTTTGACAGGTATTGACTTCAAAACATAAACAAACTAGGAGATTAATTAATAATTAATATAGGCTTAAAGGTATATTTCGTCCCTGCAAATATCTCAATAATCCAGTATGGTCCCTGCAAAAAAATATATTTTAAAAAAGCACTTGCAAATACCAAACGCTTCTAGTTTAGTCCCTACTGTTAGTTTTGGCTAACACCGTTAGTGGATGATGACGTGGCTGCCAACATCATCACCTCCTTCATTCCTCTTCTCTGAAACTGAAACTCTGTTCTTCTCTTCTTCTTCTTCTTCTTCGCTTCGTTCTTGTTTGCCTTCACACTTCGTATTTTTCTTAATTAAGATTGAAAACAAATCCTACAACATCTATATTATTGGCATCAAACTGATCTCATACCCATATCAAATACCATGAAACCTGCAAACTCCTTGGTCGTGATATTATTTTACCTGTATGTACCGTTTTCTAATTGAAGTTTTCTTTCTATTATGAATTATGCTTGAAAATCTACAAATAATAGTGAATGCTGGAAATGGGTCAAGACTCATGAGGATTCTTCAAGAAGAGAAAAAGTATTGAAGAAACGTTCATAACAGAAAGTGGCCCAAGAAGAATGAAAAAAAGTATGAATGCAATATCCACTTATAACATGTAAAAGCTTGGACATAAGAATGAGAAAAAGTAATCCTTTGAAAACATCCTTAATCCTTTAATAACTTGAATAACTTGTTTTCAAATCACTTCAGATTCAGTTATGGTGCTATATTTTGAAGAAACGTTCATTGCCAAATAGAATTGAAATGGAATACAATTAAACTCTCAAAAGACACATTTAAAGCTTTCATTGCGACCACTGTCTTGCAGCAAATGATACTGCTATATTCAGACATATCTCCTAAGCATGCATAAGTTTTTGTGTACAAACTGAAGTGAGGAGCTCAAGGATAGCTAGAGGAATATGGAGGCTTAAGGATTGATGATTGAATCAGAATTATGGAGCTCAAATTCGTGGCTTTTGAGGTCTAAGAATGAAAGGTGTCAAAACTGTTTCTGCAGAAAATAATGTTCGAGGGGTCAACTTTGGGGCTTTCATGTCATCTTTTTGAGAGGAATTATAAGTTAGAAATTTGAAGATATCTTGAGGGCATTGCATGCTACAAGATTGAAGTCTTAATCTATATTCAGACATATCTATATTATTGGCAACAAACTGTTCTCATTTCTTCCCAGACTACTGCCATCACAACATCTACCAACTCAAATAATGCAAATGAAATGAAATTAAAAAAACTGAAACCAAATATGAGTAGTGTGAAGGCAAACAAGAACGAAGAGAATATGAGAGAAGAACGAAGAGAGAAGATGAGAAAAAGAAGAAGATGAATAGAGAAGAAGAATAGAGTTTCAGTTTCAGAGAAGAGGAATGAAGGAGGTGATGATGTTGGCAGCCACATCATCATCCACTAACGATGTTAGCCAAAAACTAACAGAGAGGACTAAACTAGAAGCGTTTGGTATTTGTAAGGATTTTTTTTAAAACTTTTATTTTTGCAGGGACCAAACTGAATTATTGAGATATTTACAGGGACGAAATATACCTTTAAGCCATTAATATATTTTTGTTTTTGCTATATGTTTTTATTCAAAAAATCGTTCTTTTTAATTATCATTGCGTATAATGCGGCTAGCCCGAAAAGCCCGTGGCCCGCCTAGGGTCGGGCTTGGGCAGCATAGGTTGAGCCCATATTTCAATCTGGGCTTTTTAGTCCAGTCCATAAAAGCCTGAGCCCGAGGTGGGCCGGTTCGATGTGGGCCGGGTAGCCCATTTTGACAGCTCTATCTCTAGATACACGAGAGAGAGAGAGAGAGAGAGAGAGAGCTCTATAAGCAAGACACATAACTTAAGTTCCTTAAAATTTAATATTAAAAACATCTCTAATGGTGTACCCAACTTGAGTTGCTTAAGTGGTTCCAATTGTATCACATCAAATAATTTTTAAGCAACTTATTGTTCTTTTGGCTCCACTAGTAAACTTAAATAGGTTCTACGACTTATTTAACTTTTATAAAACTATTGCATCTCATAAATAATTAATATTAATAAAATAATAAATTGGAAAATATTGTTTTCCCCAAAAATGATAAAGTGATTATTTTAACACATCGTTTCACTATTACGCGTTTATAGTATTTCCCAATTTGATTTATCTACAGATATAAATTATATACATCATCGCTGTATAAGATTTTTTACAACATCAACCAATCAAAAAACGACACGTCATAAAAAAGTTTAACTATCATGATCTTTTATTGGTTGATGATGTAAAACTTTTTACAACAATAGTGTATACTAATTAAAACTTATATCTAATCATCTGAGATTCGAAAATACATTGCGGCATTTCTCCAAATGACATTCAATGTTTTCTTTGCCATTAACATAAGTGATATGTATGGTGTTTATAATTCTTGTCACAAAACCCAACATAAAAATATTTGAATGTAATTTTTTTGGAATCAGAGTACTAATTTCATACATTTGAAAATCTTCAAAGATTGATCACAAGAACTTAGATGAATTTGAGGAAAGCTAGGTCATGTTATTCTATTCATAAAAGACATAATATGAAAACCAAGACTCTTTTCAAACCACCTTCTACTTGCCAATACAATAAGAGTCTATGGAAAATACATTAATTTATATTTGACCTAAGCCGGAGCCAAAGGCTTGATCTCCAAGTGATGATGGAAGGAAGTTATTCTTGATACCAGCAGTTCCTTTTGGCACAAATTTTCGAGCCCACACATGTTTCCCATTGATGATAAATTTGGCTTTAGTAGCCCCTCTTAAAATCAAGTCAATAGTGGACACTTTGTGAAAAACAATACGAGCAAAAAGTGATTGTTCATTTGGCTGCACTTCCTGCATGAACAAAGTCTCTATACAATCCCCATAAGTCATAGTAAAGAATTCCTTTACTTCCCATTCCTCCACACGATAACCCTTAGAGAATGTCACAAACAAGGTCCTAGAATCTGCTGGTACTACTCCTCCGTCTACGTCGCCTCCATGGTTGTTAGTATTCTGCAGCACTAGCTCGACACACTAGTGCAGAAAAGGCTTTTTGTATCGGTTGTTTTGCACTTTTAGTATCGGTTATCTGTCGATACTAATTCGACCGATACTAAATGTCTGACATTTAGTATCGGTTAAATAACCGATACTAAATGTCACTCTTAGTATCGGATTTTCAAAAAACCGATACTAAATGACGTTTTTTTTGGTGATTTTTATGTCTTGAAAACGTACATTTAGTATCGGTTATTTAAATAACCGATACTAAATGTCACTTTTAGTATCGGTTATTTAAGCAAACAATTGTTTCGTCTGCGACTTCGTTGATCAAAATCTTGGGCAAAGACGTGATTTTCTTCACCACGTTGCGAAACCCAACCCTCTCCAACCAGAGCCACATGGAAAACATTTGGATGGACTCCGTTGGGTCTCGAGAAAGGTCTGTCACAAGGACTGAGTAAAGGTTTCTGTCCATTTTGTGGAACAGAATGAAATCTTCTTGGGAAACAGGGGGAAAATAATCCATCAACTCAAATAAACACGATGATGTGTTTCACAACACTGATTTGGTATTGTATAAATAGTGAGTGTGAAACAGTAGTGTGGGGCCCTTAAAATAATTACCATAAGTGAAAAAGTGCAAAGGTACAAACATTAAACACGTGAGACATGTTCATACATGCACTAAGAGGTGTGGTTGGTGCGCGTATGTTTCTTAGGACACTTTTTCAGTTTCTAGTAGATTCTCCGAGGGCCGGCCAACTCACGTTCTATATACAGTGGAAAACGAGGATTGTGTGATGTACTAGTACAACTGAAAAGGAACAAGTTAGTGAGTCAGAAACTGACAATTGTGGGGTGATACTTGGTGTGACTAAAGTGTAAATAGTACAACTAAGTTCAAAAGAACACGAGTGACAGCAATCATGAGTAGTGAATTCAAATGGTCAAGGGTTGGTATCTAGATGTGCATGCTCATAGTGAGCCCGAAACTGATAATTGTGGGTGATACTTGGTGTGACTAGAGTGTAAATAGTACAGCTAAGTTCAAAAGAACACGAGTGACAGCAATCCTGAGTAGTGAATGACTTTCACACCATTTTCGATGGTTTCTATGTCAAACTTTTTAAGAAAAAAGTACTGGTTTATAATTATTACATTTTCTTAATTATAATAATTATAGTTCTTATCATAACTTACAATAATTAATAAATATAATCCTTATATTAATAATTAAAAATTCTTAATAATTTATATATAATTTTTTCTATCCTTAATACAATTGGTTGAGGGTGAATATCAGAAGATCGAAAGTGGAGTGTATTGGGTTTCAAACATGCTCTCAGGATCCAGATAGCACTTACAAGTATTTTACCACTAGGCTAGAACTTCTAATAAGACTATTAACTGGTAATAAATATTAATATATTTTAATTTTATTATTAATACTTAAACAAGTAATTTTATATTACTTACTTTTTCTTTCTTTTTGACCAATTTTCTTTTTCATATAACTTATAATAATAATAATAATAGTCAAATTATAATAATAATAACAATAATAATAATAATAATAATAATAATTTTAAAGAACACGAGTGACAACAATATTGAGAAGTGAGAGTCGACCAACTCATTTTCTATATACAGTGGAAAACGAGGAGTGTGTGATGTACTAGTACAACTGAAAAGGAACAAGTTAGTGAGTCAGAAACTGATAATTGTGGGGTGATACTTGGTGTGACTAATGGATCATGCCACATTGGCAACGCTGATCCGTTAACGTGTAGCGGATAATTTATAGCGGATCAGCTCATTGTAAGTACTTGACACAATTAGTTTTTAGTGTTTTTTCATCAGATTATAGCATTTATGGAATGCTACTTGAAATTGTGTTTGACCTTATAGTTATAACGATTCATTTTTTCTCTAAATTATATATATATATATATATATATATAAGTTATTAAGAATTATTAATTATTAATTATTAATATAAGGATTATATTTATTAATTATTGTTAGGATTATATTTATTATAATTAAGAAAATTTAATAATTATAAACCAGTATTATTTTCTTAAAAAGTTTGACATGGAAATCATCGAAAATGGTGTGAAAGTCATTCACTACTCAGGATTGATGTCACTCGTGTTCTTTTGAACTTAGTTGTACTATGTACACTCTAGTCACACAAAGTATCACCCCACAATTATCAGTTTTTGACTCACTAAATTGTTCCTTTTCAGTTGTACTAGTACATCACACATCCTCGTTTTCCATTGTATATAGAAAATGAATTCAAATGGACAAGGGTCAGTTGCACCGGTACATCATTTTCTATGACCATGTCACAACAAGTTTCACATAGAAATCATCGAAAATGGTGTGAAAGTCATTCACTACTAAGGATTGTTGTCACTCGTGTTCTTTTGAACTAATTAGTTGTACTATTTACACTCTACTCACACCAAGTATCACCCACCATTATCAGTTTCTGGCTCACTATGAGCATGCACATCTGGATACTGAACCTTGACCATTTGAATTCACTACTCAGGATTGCTGTCACTCGTGTTCTTTTGAACATAGTTGTACTATTTACAGTTTAGTCACACCAAGTATCACCCCACAATTAACAGTTTCTGACTCACTAACTTGTTCCTTTTCAGTTGTACTAGTACATTACACACTCCTCGTTTTTCACTGTATATAAAAAATGAATTCAAATGGTCAAGGGTCAGTTGTCCTGGTACATCATTTTCTATGAATATGTCACACTAAGTTTCAAATAGAAACCATCGAAAATGGTGTGAAGGTTATTCACTACTCAAGATTGCTGTCACTCGTGTTCTTTTGAACTTAGTTGTACTATTTACGCTTTCGTCACACCAAGTATCACCACACAATTATCGGTTCGACTCACTAACTTGTTCCTTTTCGCTTGTACTAGTACATCACACACTCCTCGCTTTTCCACCAGTATATAGAAAATGAGTTGGTCGACCCTCACTTCTCAGGATTGCTGTCACTCGTTTTCTTTAAAATTATTATTATTATTATTGTTATTATTATTATTATTATTACTATTTGACTATTATTATTATAAGTTATATGAAAAAGAAAATTGGTCAAAAAGAAAGAAAAAGTAAGTAATATAAAATTACTTGTTTAAGTATTAATAATAAAATTAAAATATATTAATATTTATTATCAGTTACTAGTCTTTATTAATTAGAAGTTCTAGCCTAGTGGTAAAATACATGTAAGTGCTATCTGGATCCTGAGAGCATGTTTGAAACTCGATACACTCCACTTTCCATCTTCCGATATCCACCCTCAACAATTTGTATTAAGGATAGAAAAAATTATATATAAGTTATTAAGAATTATTAATTATTAATATAATGATTATATTTAATAATTATTGTATGTTATGATAAGAACTATAATTATTATAATTAAGAAAATGTAATAATTATAAACCAGTACTTTTTTCTTAAAAAGTTTGACATAGAAACCATCAAAAATGGTGTGAAAGTCATTCACTACTCAGGATTGCTTTCACTCGTGTTCTTTTGAACTTAGCTGTACTATTTACACTCTAGTCATGCCAAGTATCACCCAAAATTATCAGTTTCTGGCTCACTATGAGCATCCACATCTAGATACCAACCCTTGACCATTTGAATTCACTACTCAGAATTACTCACTCGTGTTCTTTTGAACTTAGCTGTACTCTTTACACTTTAGTCACACCAAGTATCACCAATGTTCGTATCAGTGACTACATTGGCATTGGATATGAGACCACTATTTTAGATTATATGAGTCTTTTATCTTATTTTTTTGATTTCTTGGGTAGAATTTTTTTTAAGCAACTCTTTGGTAGAGTTTACTAATGATATTGTGAAATTTTATTTTATAAGAAAACTAAAAAAAATCATAAACTAATATTCATAATTATGGACTAAAAATCACATTATTAGTGCATACTATTATTTACAGAAGTTAAGAATTTAAGATGTGAAATTTATAAAAAAGTATTATATTAAGTCCAAAAGATAGGAATCTATAAGTATTTATTCAAAATTAGGATGCAATATTGCAGAAAAAGAATGCAACACCACCTTCATAAGAGGAGTGCCTTGGTCGTAAAAAGAAAAAGAAATTCTGAAATAAGGAAGAAGGCAATGAGGAAGATGGTCATGATGATGAGGAATTCAACCAAGATGTTGAAGAAGAGATACATCATCCTTCTCCTCATTCTTATAAGGAGGTTCTAAGGGATGTTTTTAGTGGGGATAGTTCCGATGGTGATTGTTGGGGGATTCCGAAGACGACGACCTCCCGAAGAACAAGTGGGTACTCAGACTTAGAGGATGACAAGGCTCCAAAAGAATTCACGCCAGGGCTCGTCATACCTTTGTCTGATGATGAACTCACAAAATATGGTTTAAACCTTAGATAAACACTCCCATAGTCAGATTGTTGGGGAAACGGGTTAGCTTCAAGCTTTTGGAGAACAAATTGAGGAAACAATGGCAGAAGAAGGGTACGACAAAGATTGTTGATTTGACAAATGATTTCTTCTTGGTGAAACTCTCTTCTGAGGATGATTACAGACATGGTTTGTTTGATGGTCCATGGAAGATTGCAGAACATTATCTCATAGTTTAACGGCGGAGGCCTGTCTTTTCTCTATTTACTATAAATGTTCAACATATTGCGATTTGAGTTTGAATTTCAAAACTCCCAATAGAACTTTGCAATGATACAGTTTTTCTGATGAGGATTGGTTCTACACTGGGTACAATGTTGAAGGTTGACTGTCTAATGTCTATCCATGATCAAAGTAATTATGTTAGGGTTTGTGTTGAACTTGATTTGGATAAACCTCTTGATTCTCATATTTGTTATTTTACTCATATTTCCTTTTGAGTATATATTGTGTAGCACGAGGCATATATCCATACTTAATATAATATAACTTTAAATACATATATATAGTTACTTTTTATAGACATGTTAATTCACGCATCACTAAAGATATAACAAAAAATAAACCAGACAACTAATAATTGTCTCGAGATACATGAGAGAGAGAGAGAGAGAGAGAGAGAGAGAGAGAGGGGAGGGAGGGAGGGAGGAGGAGGAGGGGAGGAGGGGGAGGAGGGAGAGAGGAGGAGAGAGAGAGAGAGAGAGAGAGAGAGAGAGAGAGAGAGAGAGAGAGAGAGAGAGAGAGAGACTGTATGTGAATGTGATGTAGTGTGGACTGAGTGAAAAATTAGGAGTTTGGATGAAAATTATATTTTTAGGGTGTGCAAAATATTCTTTTATAAGGTACGTTTACTTTTACTTTTTCAAAAGTATGCACTTGACCCTTCTTATTAGAGCGTAGGTTCTTCCCTATTAACCGTTGCACTGCACAAGTGAACACACTTTGTCATCGATTACCCATATAAATTAGTTGTTTAACACATTTTGGTTTATAATCTCTTAAAAAATGTGAACGGTTACTTACTTTCCATATTAATATTTCAATCTTTATATATACATCTTGATGTAGTCTCCATGTGGGACCTACATCAAGAATTCCTCTCAAAATTCCCCCTCCTCCCTTTTGGCTCCAAACCCTTTACCCCCTCCCCACCCCCTTTTATTTCTCTCCCCCTTTTTTTCCCCTTCATATTTGTATTCCTCTTTTTTCCTCTCTCTCTCTCTCTCTCTCTCTCTCTCTCTCTCTCTCTTCTTTCATGTTTTATATGTTAGTGGTACTTTACGATTAAATAGAAAATTTAATTATTTAGATAGGCAAAATTTGCACCTCCGTAATCAAATTTTTGGAATCGAACATTAATTTCGTAACAAGTTATATAAAGTGTAACGCTATACAGTGTACCTTTTGTGTACTTTAGTGTCTGAATAAATTTGATTGTTTAAATATGCGAAGTTTATTCCTTAGTAACAGAATCGAACATTAATTTCGTAACAAATTATATAAAGTGCAACACTATGCAGTATACTTTTTGGGTACTTTAGTGTCTGAAAAAGTTTAATTGTTTAAATATGCGAAGTTTATTCCTTAATAACGAATTTTATTTTAAAAAAGTTAATTTTGTAACAAAATATAAAATTAATTTTGTGCCAAAATATGTATAGTGTGAGCTAAGTAGTGTTTTTTGGGTTGACTTAAGATTCAGAAATAAATTTAGATTGCACAAATATATAGAGTTTGTTTCTAAGTACTTGGTTTGGTCAGACCAAAAAATAATTTACTGTCAAAAACGTAAAGTACGACATTAGGTGGTGTGCTTCAGGTTACTTTGGCATTCGGAAATATTGTTTAATATGGGCTAACCATTTACTCTAACTTTAACACAAATTATTTTTTGTTCGACAATTTGTTGTCCACTGTCCTACTACGAAACACTTTCATCTTTGCAAATATATGCTCATATTTTTTTGTACAGCCTGACTTAAACAACATCTCAATAACTCCTATCCCCGTTCTAAAATTTTCCATAAAATAACAAAACTATTACAATCTTTATAGTCTATAACTATTTTTACATGTATGCCATTTGAAAATTTAATTTTAGTTTCATAATAATCATGCCACATAACTTAAACTTTGTCTTTAATATAACCTAAACCATTGCCCCCTCTCTCCATAGAACCTGAAGTATTGGCCCCGTCCATCGGACGGGTCACCGCACTAGTAAAATTATAAAAATAAGCATAATCCCAGTGTATTGAAGGACTCTCGAAATAAAGTTAATTTATCAAGTAATATGTTATATCAAATATATAAAAAATCCTTTAATAATTTTAAACTCCATGTATTTTTTTAATAACAATATACATTATATTGTTATAAACAACTTTAAAATTTTCTATGTATAATTAGGTATATAATTATTGATTTAGGGGTGACCACTATACATTCTAGTGTAAGTCTATAACTAATTTCAAAATGTATTAATATCAATGTTTAAAAAATATATTACATCAAATATATTTACAATTTAGTAATTTATTATAAAGATGATGTATAGTTGTGGAAAGCACGAGTTACATACACTTGTTGTATAGATACATGAGAGAAAATTATCAGCAGTTAGATGGGTCAAAAATGGCCTATAGACTAGGGAGTAGAGACTAAATCAATAGTCGATTAGAAATTTGAGGATTCTATAATATCTTTTTATAGTTAAAAGATTCAATAAAAGAGTGATACTTTAGAGTGCAAATTATAGGTTTATTCTATATAAAAAAAAAAGAGTGAAATTTGGAATGGTCGTTTCAGCAATAACCTTCATTTCGAGCAAGGATCTTCTAACTTTTTGGCTGAAAACTGAAATAGCAGACCAAGATTCCAATAATGGACACCAACACGGTTATAATATGCGGTATTGGCAATTGCTACGGTGCAATTTGCCATAGAAGAACAACTGCAGCGAATCAGGATTCCAAAGAAGAACAGTTGGGCTCTTTGTCATCCTCGAATTTGATAGGTGATGTCAGGATAACCTTTGTCAATTGGGTAAGTACTAATAAATTCTATATCTCTATCGACTGAAAGGTGCATATTTCAAATAATACAACTTATAGTGAAATTATCCGTAGAAAAATAGTTTTTATTTCTCAAATTTGTTCTATCTACTATTTATTTTTTAAAAGATGAAACTAATCGTGAAATTGTTTACTGAACAGGCTAGAGAACCTCTGAATCATGGGCAAGAGGAGAATGGGAATTTTGGAGATTTGGTAGACCCATTTTCGAGAGGAAACTACGACAGTAAGGAAATGGAAAGAATTGCAATGTCTTATTTCTATTATTTACCAATCTCCTGAAAAGCGTCCAAAAATGAAGCAGGTAGATATATTAACTTATATTTATTACGTATAAACACATTTAACTGAAAGAATATGTGATAAATGCGTACACACATATATGTTGTATGGCATTACATTCGAGCTTCATTAATGAAAAACCAAACATGAGAATTTGTAGTTTTGGAAAACAATAATATTTAGCAACAAGTTTTGATTTGAATTTATATTAACTTATAGCTTGACTTACTTATGTGTAGGTAATGACAGCACTAGAAGAAGATATATTTGTAGTAGAATTGAAGAAATGGATGATAAAAGCAGCTCCAATACATTCCAAAACATAGCTAATTTTATGAATTTCCGAAGGATACTACTAATTAATGTCAAGCCAAGTATCCCATGATAGCAGTAAGTTGATTCTGTCTCAAGAGCAATCTTCCCCTCATATTGTGTTCAGAAAAGATCATTCCTATGTGATTGAATTTATGGATTCTAGTGGCAGGAAAGATAAACTTTTGGTAAATAAAGATATCCAAATTGATTGGTCCACTCCTCCCCATGGGTTCGTTTCTCTCAATTGTGACGCTATTGTGTCCAATGTTTTTTTTTGTGAATGTCACGTTAGCCAAGGTTGTTCCCTTAGCCAAGTTCAAGCACTGCTTGGACTTGTTGAATTTTATTGTGGCTAAGTGGAGTTTTTGGACCGGGTTTCATTGCTTGAGGTCAAGTCATTTGCATTGGGTTTGAAGTGCCAAGGTGGAGATTGTTGTATATGTGGCACTTCTATTGGTTAGCTCACACCTGAGGTGGATCGTACATGGCAATACAGATCAAAAACCAGCTCACCAGAGTCAGCTTTGTAGTTAGTTACACTCGGTTTAAAAGTTAGTTAGTTAGTTGCTTGCATTGTAAGTAAGGCGCCAAAACTTGTAATGCTTTAAATAGCTAGCTTTGTAAGATAGTAACAAGACTAACATAATTGGGAGTGTGTGATGAGTGATGGGAAAACGTGGGAATCGGGTTGTGAGGGGGAAAACACCATTGGGAGTTTCTTCACAATTGTGTAATCTTGATACTTTGATTCAATGCAAATGGACAAGCAATTTGGCTTGGTCCCCCAGATGTAAGCATCACATTGATGCTGAACTGGGTAAACATGTTCTCTGTGTGCTTTAATTTCACTGCAATTTGTTCAATTTTGGTTTTAGGGTTCTTCATTGCAATCTAGGGTTCATCGGTTGAGAATTGGGGATTATCGATCAATTCAACAATCCGTGTTGAATTGAATCATAATTCTTTGTGCGTTTTCTTCCTTGATTGTTATAGGATTGATCTTGATCATTGTTCACGATCTGTAACACTAATTTCTCGATCTTGCAGTGTATCTGGTTTTCTGCTAAACCCGATATTGTTCCATTGTCAGTCTTTGTATTCTTCTACTACATAATTCTCAACAAAGAGAACTAAGTTGAATATGGGACCACTATTTCAGATTATATGAGTCTTTTATCTTATTTTTTCAATATCTTGGGTAGAGTTTTTTTAAGCAACTCTTTGGTAGAGTTTACTAATGATATTAGGAAACTTTCTTTTATAAAAAAACTAAAAAAAATCATAAACTAATATTCATAATTATGGACTAAAAATCACATTATTAGTGCATACTATTATATACAGAAGTTAAGAATTTAAGATGTGAAATTTATAAAAAAAAAGTATTATAATAAGTCCAAAAGATAGGAATCTATAAGTATTTATTCAAAATTAGGATGCAATATTGCAGAAACTATTATAGTTATATTGACTCCTAGCTTTGAACTTCTAAAGGAGTTTTTCAATTGAATTTTTTTCTAATGAAGTTTCTTAATGATAGTTTTTGAGTGCATCTTCACATTATTTTTTTTCAGGTCATCTTCCTAAAAGAGTATTGTAGTCTTTGAACTTGAAATTTATTTAAGGATGTGATGTTTCCTTATGTTTGTTCTAGTTTAATAGGAACTCCAATTGTTAATAAATAAACAAGGAAAGAAAACATTGGATCCCTTGCCAAAATTGGTGGCATTGGGTTTTCGGGGGTACTTCCATTATCATTCTTTGAGCAACATTGTCTTCGAAAAAGTCACAAATACGATGAGCTCTCCTAGGATTTTGGTGAATGCAACACCACCTTCATAAGAGGAGTGCCTTGGTCGTAGAAAGAAAAAGAAATTCCAAAATAAGGAAGAAGGCAATGAGAAAGTTGGTCATGATGTGAGAAATTCAACCAAGATGTTGAAGAAGAGATACATCCTCCTTCTCCTAATTCTTATAAGGAGGCTCTAATGGATGCTTTTAGTGGGGTTAGTTCCGATGGAGATTGTTGGGGGGATTCCGAAGACGATGACCTCCCGAAGAACAAGTGGGTACTCACACTTAGAGGATGACAAGGCGCCAAAGGAATTCACGCCAGGGCTGGTCATACCTTTGTCTGATGATGAAGTCTCAAAATATGGTCTAAACCTTAGATAAACACTCTCATTGTCAGATTGTTGGGGAAACGGGTTAGCTTCAAGCTTTTGGAGAACAAATTGAGGAAACATTGACAGAAGAAGGGTACGACAAAGATTGTTGATTTGACAAATGATATCTTCTTGGTGAAACTCTTTTCTGAGGATGATTACAGGCATGGTTTGTTTGATGGTCCATGGAAGATTGCAGATCATTATCTCATAGTTCAACGGTGGAGGCCTTTCTTTTCTCTATCTACTACAAATGTTCAGCATATTGCGATTTGGGTTTGAATTCCAAAACTCCCGATATAACTTTGCAATGATAGTTTTTCTGATGAGGATTGGTTCTACAGTGGGTACAATGTTGAAAGTTGATTGTCTAATGTCTATCCATGATCAAGGTAAGTATGTCAGGGTTTGTGTTGAACTTAATTTGGAGAAACCTCTTGATTCACATATTGTCATTAGGAATATGAAGCTTTTTTTTTTTTTGGAATATGAGGCCTTACACCAAATATTTTTTACTGTGGTAAGTATGACCATAAGCAAGACCACTGTCGTGAAATTTTGGAGGTCGAGGTCCAAATACCTCTTGCTAATCAACCCGCCTTAAGGGTGGCGGCCGTGAGAGCAACAGTTTCTTCTAAGAATGGAGTTAGGGATGATTTCAGAGAAGAGGCTATACATATATATATATATATATATATATATATATATATATATATATATATATATATATATATATATATATGGTTGTAATTAAGGAAAAATATAGGTATTAATGTGGGATCCATGCAACATAATTGGGACCTTGGAGTTTTGCTAAAAATACTACAAAACCTAAGCCTCAAAATCGCATGCAAAATAGCTGTATTGTTAATAATGTGGTGAGTAATAATGACATGTCTAAAAAAGGAGGAGGATCGAGATTTGAGATCCTAGATGAAGTGAATGATGAGATTGATGTTATCCTTGAACTAGAAGTCAATGTTAATCATTTGGATGTCTCTAGTGAAATGACCTCTTTGGTGGGTCAACGATCTCAAGAAAGGGTTCGCAGCCCCAATGCTGGAAATAATTTCCAGAATGGGCCCAAGGCCAAGGGCACTAACTTTAGTGGTAAAAATTTATTGGTCAACAAACACAAAGGTCCTAAAGAAAATAATGTGCCAAAAGTTGGATCTTCTTTCTCTGGCTTTATTGTTAATAAGCAAGGCTCGGTAGTGGACATCAATGAATATTTTAATGAAACCAATTCCCCGGGTTCCAAATTATTCTCTCGGTAGTGAAGAATCTACTGAGGATCAAGCTAAGCTTATTCACCAGATCCTTAAAATCTTCTTTGATTGTTTGGGCCAAAAAGTTAGTATTGAGTGCTTTTCTCTAAGAATGTAGATTGGAATGTGAGGAACGACATTTGCAGAGAGCTGTGTTTTCAGATGACAGGTGATTTAGGCAAGTATATTGGTGTGCCTATTTTCTATATTCGTTCGACAGATCCAGTTTTAACTTCGTGATTGAATTTATGGATTCTAGTGGCAGGAAAGATAAACTTTTGGTAAATAAAGATTCCCAAGTTGATTGGTCCACTCCTCCCCATGGGTTTGTTTCTCTCAATTGTGACACTATTGTGTCCAATGTTTTTTTTTGTGAATGTCACGTTAGCTTTTTTAGACCTTTTATACTGCTTCTAAGCACTATTAAATATCATAAAGCATTATTAAAAGTCATGAGGGACTAAAACTGATGGAAAAAACTTGAGAGACAAAAGTAGGTAAATTTTATTGAGGGACTAAACCAAAAACTCAAATTTCATATAGAACCAAAAACATTTTTAACTCTTTTTAAGAGGGACGGAGGTAGGTTTATTATAAAGGTTTTTTTTTTGGTCTAATGGCAGGACTCACAAGTGTCGGGGCCTAACATACACACAAACGAGAAAACCAAAGCTCGACACCCGAAGGGGTCAAACCTGACAATCGAGTGTCCATAAACGACATTTCTGCTGCTGCGACGAGTTAGCCTCAGCCGTATTATAAAGAGGATTGTTGTCTTAAATGTGTAATTAACCTTTTGTGGGATAAATGATTATGGTTCATATTAAACTTAAACAATGAATATGCACTCCTAGTAAAAAGAATGTAAATAAAAAAGTGGACTTGTATAAATAAAAACTTATACAGTGCAGTTTAACTCTATCTATAAAAGTGCAACAACATTTGAGTTTGTTGGCAACAAGGGGAATCTTCACCTGATGGGATTAGAGAATAGAACACACAATCTAACAATGAATCAAATGTACAAGACTCTTTTGCTTCGAAGGGCGGTAAGCAAATGTCGCCTGCGGTTATGCATATGCATGAGACATCTTTGAATTCCATTAAAAAGTTCGTTAATGCTTCTATCTCTAGCACACAGACATCAACTCAACTCATACCTCTGATGCTAGTAGTGATTGTAATATTGAAGATCTTGTCATGCACTCTAACGCCAATGTAGTCACTGATACAAATATTGTTAAGCAGTGTGGGACTGATTCTATTGACTCATCCTCCCACTACCAAGCTAGGTCTAAATGCCTCAAAGTCAGATGCAACTTCTACTCTAGTGGTTGCATCACACATGGGAGTAGTAGGCAACCTTTTCGGTGATGTATTTGATGATGGTATTGATCATATGGCTGCCAATAGCCAAGGATTAGTAATCCAGTATGATAAGTCTGAACCTGTCGTTTCCAAGACCCAAAAGAATAAACTTCAGCAAAAAAAAGAAATAGATCCAAAAAACTGCAGGCTATAATATACGTTCAAAGACAAATTTTGTCTTTATATCATAACTACGGAGGCTCTATCACACAAACCGTGTGAAAAAAATAATATTTCATTATCTTTTTCTCACAAAATAATAATATAATTTCTATGTTAAGAGAAGTTTTTGTCGCGGTAGTCACAATAGACTGGCTCTGTCTCTACTCCCATATATGGCAATAATAACTTGATTGGCTCAACTTAAGTTCTTTTTTATAAGCAAGACACATAACTTAAGTTCCTTAAAATTTAATATTAAAAACATCTCTAATGGTGTACCCAACTTGAGTTGCTTAAGTGGTTCCAATTGTATCACATCAAATAATTTTTAAGCAACTTATTTTTCTTTTGGCTCCACTAGTAAACTTAAATAGGTTCTACGACTTATTTAACTTTTATAAAACTATTTCATCTCATAAATAATTAATATTAATAAAATAATAAATTGGAAAATATTGTTTTAAAACTATCACATCGTTTCACTATTACGCGTTTATAGTATTTCCCAATTTGATTTATCTACAGATGTAAATTATATAAATCATCGCTGTATAAGAATTTTTACAACATCAACCAATCAAAAAACGACATGTCATAAAAAAGTTTAACTATCATGATCTTTTATTGGTTGATGATGTAAAACTTTTTACAACAATAGTGTATACTAATTAAAACTTATATCTAATCATCTAAGATTCGAAAATACATTGCGGCATTTCACCAAATGACATTCAATGTTTTCTTTGCCATTAACATAAGTGATATGTATGGTGTTTATAATTCTTGTCACAAAACCCAACATAAAAATATTTGAATGTAATTTTTTGGAATCAGAGTACTAATTTCATACATTTGAAAATCTTCAAAGATTGATCACAAGAACTTAGATGAATTTGAGGAAAGCCAGGTCATGTTATTTTATTCATAAAAGACATAATATGAAAACCAAAACTCTTTTCAAACCACCTTCTACTTGCCAATACAATAAGAGTCTATGGAAAATACATTAATTTATATTTGACCTAAGCCAGAGCCAAAGGCTTGATCTCCAAGTGATGATGGAAGGAAGTTATTCTTGATACCAAATAGCCTTTTGGCACAAATTTTCGAGCCCACACATGTTTCCCATTGATGATAAATTTGGCTTTAGTAGCCCCTCTTAAAATCAAGTCAATAGTGGACACTTTGTGAAAAACAATACGAGCAAAAAGTGATTGTTCATTTGGCTGCACTTCCTGCATGAACAAAGTCTCTATACAATCCCCATAAGTCATAGTAAAGAATTCCTTTACTTCCCATTCCTCCACACGATAACCCTTAGAGAATGTCACAAACAAGGTCCTAGAATCTGCTGGTACTACTCCTCCGCTCTCACGTCGCCTCCATGGTTGTTAGTATTCTCGCAAAGACTAGCTCGACACTACTCTTAGCACTTTCCAACATTTCCACCAAGCCTCATGTTGGAAGGTCCAATAAAACCAAACGAGGAATTGTTGTTCTCTGGACTCACCATCTTTTGAGTTTCCACCATCCTCTCATACTGCGCTCTCAACATAGCTTGTTGCATGATGTCACTAAATGCTCTTAAACATACCTCTTGCCCCACTTTTGCCATTCCTTGGATCGCTTGGACCCTATTTTCATAGAAGAATTGGAGAGAGATTTCCTTGTCCATCAAAGCTTTGAAGGAGAGGAATACCATTGGCTTGAGTAAGAGAGATTGCTGGCGATGGGCCTTTGTTCAAGTAGGTTAAGCAAACAATTGTTTCGTCTGCGACTTCGTTGATCAAAATCTTGGGCAAAGACGTGATTTTCTTCACCACGTTGCGAAACCCAACCCTCTCCAACCAGAGCCACATGGAAAACATTTGGATGGACTCCGTTGGGTCTCGAGAAAGGTCTGTCACAAGGACTGAGTAAAGGTTTCTGTCCATTTTGTGGAACAGAATGAACTCTTCTTGGGAAACAGGGGGAAAATAATCCATCAACTCAAATAAACACGATGATGTGTTTCACAACACTGATTTGGTATTGTATAAATAGTGAGTGTGAAACAGTAGTGTGGGGCCCTTAAAATAATTACCATAAGTGAAAAAGTGCAAAGGTACAAACATTAAACACGTGAGACATGTTCATACATGCACTAAGAGGTGTGGTTGGTGCGCGTATGTTTCTTAGGACACTTTTTCAGTTTCTAGTAGATTCTCCGAGGGCCGGCCAACTCACGTTCTATATACAGTGGAAAATGAGGATTGTGTGATGTACTAGTACAACTGAAAAGGAACAAGTTAGTGAGTCAGAAACTGACAATTGTGGGGTGATACTTGGTGTGACTAAAGTGTAAATAGTACAGGTAAGTTCAAAAGAACACGAGTGACAGCAATCATGAGTAGTGAATTCAAATGGTCAAGGGTTGGTATCTAGATGTGCATGCTCATAGTGAGCCCGAAACTGATAATTGTGGGTGATACTTGGTGTGACTAGAGTGTAAATAGTACAGCTAAGTTCAAAAGAACACGAGTGACAGCAATCCTGAGTAGTGAATGACTTTCACACCATTTTCGATGGTTTCTATGTCAAACTTTTTAAGAAAACAGTACTGGTTTATAATTATTACATTTTCTTAATTATAATAATTATAGTTCTTATCATAACTTACAATAATTAATAAATATAATCCTTATATTAATAATTAAAAATTCTTAATAACTTATATATAATTTTTTCTATCCTTAATACAAATGGTTGAGGGTGAATATCGGAAGATCGAAAGTGGAGTGTATTGGGTTTCAAACATGCTCTCAGGATCCAGATAGCACTTACAAGTATTTTACCACTAGGCTAGAACTTCTAATAAGACTATTAACTGGTAATAAATATTAATATATTTTAATTTTATTATTAATACTTAAACAAGTAATTTTAAATTACTTACTTTTTCTTTCTTTTTGACCAATTTTCTTTTTCATATAACTTATAATAATAATAATAATAGTCAAATAATAATAATAATAACAATAATAATAATAATAATAATAATAATTTTAAAGAACACGAGTGACAACAATATTGAGAAGTGAGAGTCGACCAACTCATTTTCTATATACAGTGGAAAACGAGGAGTGTGTGATGTACTAGTACAACTGAAAAGGAACAAGTTAGTGAGTCAGAAACTGATAATTGTGGAGTGATACTTGGTGTGACTAATGGATCATGCCACATTGGCAACGCTGATCCGTTAGCGTGTAGCGGATAATTTATAGCGGATCAGCTCATTGTAAGTACTTGACACAATTAGTTTTTAGTGTTTTTTCATCAGATTATAGCATTTATGGAATGCTACTTGAAGTTGTGTTTGACCTTATAGTTATAACGATTCATTTTTTTCTCTAAATTATATATATATATATAAGTTATTAAGAATTATTAATTATTAATATAAGGATTATATTTATTAATTATTGTAAGGATTATATTTATTATAATTAAGAAAATTTAATAATTATTAACCAGTATTATTTTCTTAAAAAGTTTGACATGGAAATCATCGAAAATGGTGTGAAAGTCATTCACTACTCAGGATTGATGTCACTCGTGTTCTTTTGAACTTAGTTGTACTATGTACACTCTAGTCACACAAAGTATCACCCCACAATTATCAGTTTTTGACTCACTAAATTGTTCCTTTTCAGTTGTACTAGTACATCACACATCCTCGTTTTCCATTGTATATAGAAATTGAATTCAAATGGACAAGGGTCAGTTGCATCGGTACATCATTTTCTATGACCATGTCACACCAAGTTTCACATAGAAATCATCGAAAATGGTGTGAAAGTCATTCACTACTAAGGATTGTTGTCACTCGTGTTCTTTTGAACTAATTAGCTGTACTATTTACACTCTACTCACACCAAGTATCACCCACCATTATCGGGCCGCTCACTATGAGCATGCACATCCGATATCTTTGAACCTTGACCATTTGAATTCACTACTCAGGATTGCTGTCACTCGTGTTCTTTTGAACTTAGTTGTACTATTTAGAGTTTAATCACACCAAGTATCACCCCACAATTAACAGTTTCTGACTCACTAACTTGTTCCTTTTCAGTTGTACTAGTACATTACACACTCCTCGTTTTTCACTGTATATAGAAAATGAATTCAAATGGTCAAGGGTCAGTTGTCCTGGTACATCATTTTCTATGAACATGTCACACTAAGTTTCACATAGAAACCATCGAAAATGGTGTGAAGGTTATTCACTACTCAAGATTGCTGTCACTCGTGTTCTTTTGAACTTAGTTGTACTATTTACGCTTTCGTCACACCAAGTATCACCACACAATTATCAGTTTCTGACTCACTAACTTGTTCCTTTTCAGTTGTACTAGTACATCACACACTCCTCGTTTTCCACTGTATATAGAAAATGAGTTGGTCGACCCTCACTTCTCAGGATTGCTGTCACTCGTTTTCTTTAAAATTATGATTATTATTGTTATTATTATTATTATTATTACTATTTGACTATTATTATTATTATAAGTTATATGAAAAAGAAAATTGGTCAAAAAGAAAGAAAAAGTAAGTAATATAAAATTACTTGTTTAAGTATTAATAATAAAATTAAAATATATTAATATTTATTATCAGTTACTAGTCTTTATTAATTAGAAGTTCTAGCCTAGTGGTAAAATACATGTAAGTGCTATCTGGATCCTGAGAGCATGTTTGAAACTCGATACACTCCACTTTCCATCTTCCGATATCCACCCTCAACAATTTGTATTAAGGATAGAAAAAATTATATATAAGTTATTAAGAATTATTAATTATTAATATAATGATTATATTTAATAATTATTGTATGTTATGATAAGAACTATAATTATTATAATTAAGAAAATGTAATAATTATAAACCAAGATTTTTTTTTCTTAAAAAGTTTGACAAAGAAACCATCAAAAATGGTGTGAAAGTCATTCACTACTCAGGATTGCTTTCACTCGTGTTCTTTTGAACTTAGCTGTACTATTTACACTCTAGTCATGCCAAGTATCACCCAAAATTATCAGTTTCTGGCTCACTATGAGCATCCACATCTAGATACCAACCCTTGACCATTTGAATTCACTACTCAGAATTACTGTCACTCGTGTTCTTTTGAACTTAGCTGTACTCTTTACACTTTAGTCACACCAAGTATCACCAATGTTCGTATCAGTGACTACATTGGCATTGAATATGAGACCACTATTTTAGATTATATGAGTCTTTTATCTTATTTTTTTGATTTCTTGGGTAGAATTTTTTTTTAAGCAACTCTTTGGTAGAGTTTACTAATGATATTGTGAAATTTTATTTTATAAGGAAACTAAAAAAAATCATAAACTAATATTCATAATTATGGACTAAAAATCACATTATTAGTGCATACTATTATTTACAGAAGTTAAGAATTTAAGATGTGAAATTTATAAAAAAGTTTTATATTAAGTCCAAAAGATAGGAATCTATAAGTATTTATTCAAAATTAGGATGCAATATTGCAGAAACTATTATAGTTATATTGAGTCCTTTTAACTTCTAAAGAGTTGTTTCTATTGAACTGTTTTCTGGTGAAGTTTCTTAATGATAAAATATTTAGTGGTAAAATATTTTAATGAAACCAATTCCCCTGGGTCCAAATTCTTCTCTCACTCTCTGCTCCATATTGATAGAGAGGCTCTACATGATACTACAAACAGACTCGCTAAGAATGGTTCTTCATATAGACTCCCACCTTTCATGTATCTAACCAACATAGTGTTGGGGTCTTTAATTTCGAGCAATCCATTATTGATTACTAGATGAGTATCTTTTTTACAGAAGCTACTGAGGATCAAGCTAAGCTTATTCACCAGATCCTTAAAATCTTCTTTGATTGTTTGGGCCAAAAAGTTAGTATTGAGTGCTTTTCTGTAAGAATGTGGATTGGAATGTGAGGAACGACATTTGCAGAGTCAGTGTGTTTTTTGGATGACAGTGATTTAGGCAAGTATATTGGTGTGCCTATTTTCTATATTCGTTCAGCAGATCCAGTTTTAACTTCGTGATTGAATTTATGGATTCTAGTGGCAGGAAAGATAAACTTTTGGTAAATAAAGATTCCCAAGTTGATTGGTCCACTCCTCCCCATGGGTTTGTTTCTCTCAATTGTGATGCTATTGTGTCCAATGTTTTTTTTTGTGAATGTCACGTTAGGTTTTTTAGACCTTTTATACTGCTTCTAAGCACTATTAAAAATCATAAAGCATTATTAAAAGTCATGAGGGACTAAAACTGATGGAAAAAACTTGAGAGACAAAAGTAGGTAAATTTTATTGAGGGACTAAACCAAAAACTCAAATTTCATATAGAACCAAAAACATTTTTAACTCTTTTTAAGAGGGACGGAGGTAGGTTTATTATAAAGTTTTTTTTTGGTCTAATGCAGGACTCACAAGTGTCAGGACCTAACATACACACAAACGGGAAAACCAAAGCTCGACACCCGGAGGGGTCAAACCTGACAATCGAGTGTCCATAAACGACATTTCTGCTGCTGCGACGAGTCAGCCTCAGCCGTATTATAAAGAGGATTGTTGTCTTAAATGTGTAATTAACCTTTTGTGGGATAAATGATTATGGTTCATATTAAACTTAAACAATGAATATGCACTCCTAGTAAAAAGAATGTAAATAAAAAAGTGGACTTGTATAAATAAAAACTTATACAGTGCAGTTTAACTCTATCTATAAAAGTGCAGCAACATTTGAGTTTGTTGGCAACAAGGGGAATCTTCACCTGATGGGATTAGAGAATAGAACACACAATCTAACAATGAATCAGATGTACAAGACTCTTTTGCTTCGAAGGGCGGTAAGCAAATGTCGCCTGCGGTTATGCATATGCATGAGACATCTTTGAATTCCATTAAAAAGTTCGTTAATGCTTCTATCTCTAGCACACAGACATCAACTCAACTCATACCTTTGATGCTAGTAGTGATTGTAATATTGAAGATCTTGTCATGCACTCTAACGCCAATGTAGTCACTGATACAAATATTGTTAAGCGATGTGGGGACTGATTCTATTGACTCATCCTCCCACTACCAAGCTAGGTCTAAATGCCTCAAAGTCAGATGCAACTTCTACTCTAGTGGTTGCATCACACATGGAAGTAGTAGGCAAGCTTTTCGGTGATGTATTTGATGATGTTATAGATCATATGGCTGCCAATAGCCAAGGAACAGTAATCCAGTATGATAAGTCTGAACCTGTCGTTTCCAAGACCCAAAAGAATAAACTTCAGCAAAAAAAAGAAATAGATCCAAAAAGCTGCAGGCTATAATATACGTTCAAAGACAAATTTTGTCTTTATATCATAACTACGGAGGCTCTATCACACAAACCGTGTGAAAAAAATAATATTTCATTATCTTTTTCTCACAAAATAATAATATAATTTCTATGTTAAGAGAAGTTTTTGTCGCGGCAGTCACAATAGACTGGCTCTGTCTCTACTCCCATATATGGCAATAATAACTTGATTGGCTCAACTTAAGTTCTTTTTTATAAGCAAGACACATAACTTAAGTTCCTTAAAATTTAATATTAAAAACATCTCTAATGGTGTACCCAACTTGAGTTGCTTAAGTGGTTCCAATTGTATCACATCAAATAATTTTTAAGCAACTTATTTTTCTTTTGGCTCCACTAGTAAACTTAAAAAGGTTCTACGACTTATTTAACTTTTATAAAACTATTGCATCTCATAAATAATTAATATTAGTAAAATAATAAATTGGAAAATATTGTTTTCCCCAAAAATGATAAAGTGATTATTTTAACACATCGTTTCACTATTACGCGTTTATAGTATTTCCCAATTTGATTTATCTACAGATGTAAATTATATAAATCATCGCTGTATAAGAATTTTTACAACATCAACCAATCAAAAAACGACATGTCATAAAAAAGTTTAACTATCATGATCTTTTATTGGTTGATGATGTAAAACTTTTTACAACAATAGTGTATACTAATTAAAACTTATATCTAATCATCTGAGATTCGAAAATACATTGCGGCATTTCTCCAAATGACATTCAATGTTTTCTTTGCCATTAACATAAGTGATATGTATGGTGTTTATAATTCTTGTCACAAAACCCAACATAAAAATATTTGAATGTAATTTTTTGGAATCAGAGTACTAATTTCATACATTTGAAAATCTTCAAAGATTGATCACAAGAACTTAGATGAATTTGAGGAAAGCCAGGTCATGTTATTTTATTCATAAAAGACATAATATGAAAACCAAAACTCTTTTCAAACCACCTTCTACTTGCCAATACAATAAGAGTCTATGGAAAATACATTAATTTATATTTGACCTAAGCCAGAGCCAAAGGCTTGATCTCCAAGTGATGATGGAAGGAAGTTATTCTTGATACCAGCAGTTCCTTTTGGCACAAATTTTCGAGCCCACACATGTTTCCCATTGATGATAAATTTGGCTTTAGTAGCCCCTCTTAAAATCAAGTCAATAGTGGACACTTTGTGAAAAACAATACGAGCAAAAAGTGATTGTTCATTTGGCTGCACTTCCTGCATGAACAAAGTCTCTATACAATCCCCATAAGTCATAGTAAAGAATTCCTTTACTTCCCATTCCTCCACACGATAACCCTTAGAGAATGTCACAAACAAGGTCCTAGAATCTGCTGGTACTACTCCTCCGTCTACGTCGCCTCCATGGTTGCTAGTATTCTGCAGCACTAGCTCGACACTACTCTTAGCACCCCCAACATTTCCACCAAGCCTCATGTTGGAAGGTCCAATAAAACCAAACGAGGAATTGTTGTTCTCTGGACTCACCATCTTTTGAGTTTCCACCATCCTCTTGGCTGCGTTCCTCAACATAGCTTGTTGCATGATGTCACTAAATGCTCTTAAACATACCTCTTGCCCCACTTTTGCCATTCCTTGGATCGCTTGGACCTATTTTCATAGAAGAATTGGAGAGAGATTTCCTTGTCCATAAGGCTTTGAAGGAGAGGAATACCATTGGCTTCAGAAGAGGAGATTGCTGCTGATGGGCCTTTGTTCAAGTAGGTTAAGCAAACAATTGTTTCGTCTGCGACTTCGTTGATCAAAATCTTGGGCAAAGACGTGATTTTCTTCACCACGTTGCGAAACCCAACCCTCTCCATCCAGAGCCACATGGAAAAAAATTGGATGGACTCCGTTGGGTCTCGAGAAAGGTCTGTCACAAGGACTGAGTAAAGGTTTCTGTCCATTTTGTGGAACAGAATGAAATCTTCTTGGGAAACAGGGGGAAAATAATCCATCAACTCAAATAAACACGATGATGTGTTTCACAACACTGATTTGGTATTGTATAAATAGTGAGTGTGTGAAACAAAGAGTGTGGGCCCTTAAAATAATTACCATAAGTGAAAAAGTGCAAAGGTACAAACATTAAATACGTGAGACATGTTCATACATGCACTAAGAGGTGTGGTTGGTGCGCGTATGTTTCTTAGGACACATTTTCAGTTTCTAGTAGATTCTCCGAGGGCCGGCCAACTCACGTTCTATATACAGTTGAAAATGAGGATTGTGTGATGTACTAGTACAACTGAAAAGGAACAAGTTAGTGAGTCAGAAACTGACAATTGTGGTGTGATACTTGGTGTGACTAAAGTGTAAATAGTACAGCTAAGTTCAAAAGAACACGAGTGACAGCAATCATGAGTAGTGAATTCAAATGGTCAAGGGTTGGTATCTAGATGTGCATGCTCATAGTGAGCCAGAAACTGATAATTGTGGGTGATACTTGGTGTGACTAGAGTGTAAATAGTACAGCTAAGTTCAAAAGAACACGAGTGACAGCAATCCTGAGTAGTGAATGACTTTTACACCATTTTCGATGGTTTCTATGTCAAACTTTTTAAGAAAAAAGTACTGGTTTATAATTATTACATTTTCTTAATTATTATAATTATAGTTCTTATTTACAATAATTAATAAATATAATCCTTATATTAATAATTAATAATTCTTAATAACTTATATATAATTTTTTCTATCCTTAATACAAATGGTTGAGGGTGAATATCGGAAGATGGAAAGTGGAGTGTATTGGGTTTCAAACATGCTCTCAGGATCTAGATAGCACTTACAAGTATTTTACCGCTATGCTAGAACTTCTAATAAGACTAGTAACTGGTAATAAATATTAATATATTTTAATTTTATTATTAATACTTAAACAAGTAATTTTATATTACTTACTTTTTCTTTCTTTTTGACCAATTTTCTTTTTCATATAACTTATAATAATAATAATAATAGTCAAATAATAATAATAATAATAACAATAATAATAATAATTTTAAAGAACACGAGTGACAACAATATTGAGAAGTGAGAGTCGACCAACTCATTTTCTATATACAGTGGAAAACGAGGAGTGTGTGATGTACTAGTACAACTGAAAAGGAACAAGTTAGTGAGTCAGAAACTGATAATTGTGGGGTGATACTTGGTGTGACTAACAGATCATGCCACATTGGCAACGCTGATCCGTTAGCGTGTAGCGGATCAGCTCATTGTAAGTACTTGACACAATTAGTTTTTAGTGTTTTTTCATCAGATTATAGCATTTATGGAATGCTACTTGAAATTGTGTTTGACCTTATAGTTATAACGATTCATTTTTTCTCTAAATTATATATATATATATATAAGTTATTAAGAATTATTAATTATTAATATAAGGATTATATTTATTATAATTAAGAAAATTTAATAATTATAAACCAGTATTATTTTCTTAAAAAGTTTGACATGGAAATCATCGAAAATGGTGTGAAAGTCATTCACTACTCAGGATTGATGTCACTCGTGTTCTTTTGAACTTAGTTGTACTATGTACACTCTAGTCACACAAAGTATCACCCCACAATTATCAGTTTTTGACTCACTAAATTGTTCCTTTTCAGTTGTACTAGTACATCACACATCCTCGTTTTCCATTGTATATAGAAAATGAACTCAAATGGACAAGGGTCAGTTGCACTGGTACATCATTTTCTATGACCATGTCACACCAAGTTTCACATGAAATCATCGAAAATGGTGTGAAAGTCATTCACTACTAAGGATTGTTGTCACTCGTGTTCTTTTGAACTAATTAGCTGTACTATTTACACTCTACTCACACCAAGTATCACCCACCATTATCAGTTTCTGGCTCACTATGAGCATACACATCTGGATACTGAACCTTGACCATTTGAATTCACTACTCAGGATTGCTGTCACTCGTGTTCTTTTGAACTTAGTTGTACTATTTATAGTTTAATCACACCAAGTATCACCCCACAATTAACAGTTTCTGACTCACTAACTTGTTCCTTTTCAGTTGTACTAGTACATTACACACTCCTCGTTTTTCACTGTATATAGAAAATGAATTCAAATGGTCAAGGGTCAGTTGTCCTGGTACATCATTTTCTATGTACATGTCACACTAAGTTTCACATAGAAACCATCGAAAATGGTGTGAAAGTTATTCACTACTCAGGATTGCTGTCACTCGTGTTCTTTTGAACTTAGTTGTACTATTTACGCTTTCGTCACACCAAGTATCACCACACAATTATCAGTTTCTGACTCACTAACTTGTTCCTTTTCAGTTGTACTAGTACATCACACACTCCTCGTTTTCCACTGTATATAGAAAATGAGTTGGTCGACCCTCACTTCTCAGGATTGCTATCACCCGTTTTCTTTAAAATTATTATTATTATTATTATTATTATTATTATTATTATTATTATTATTACTATTTGACTATTATTATTATTATTATTATTATAAGTTATATGAAAAAGAAAATTGGTCAAAAAGAAAGAAAAAGTAAGTAATATAAAATTACTTGTTTAAGTATTAATAATAAAATTAAAATATATTAATATTTATTATCAGTTACTAGTCTTTATTAATTAGAAGTTCTAGCCTAGTGGTAAAATACATGTAAGTGCTATCTGGATCCTGAGAGCATGTTTGAAACTCGATACACTCCACTTTCCATCTTCCGATATCCACCCTCAACCATTTGTATGAAGGATAGAAAAAATTATATATAAGTTATTAAGAATTATTAATTATTAATATAATGATTATATTTAATAATTATTGTATGTTATGATAAGAACTATAATTATTATAATTAAGAAAATGTAATAATTATAAACCAGTACTTTTTTTTTTTAAAGTTTGACATAGAAACCATCGAAAATGGTGTGAAAGTCATTCACTACTCAGGATTGCTTTCACTCGTGTTCTTTTGAACTTAGCTGTACTATTTACACTCTAGTCGTGCCAAGTATCACCCAAAATTATCAGTTTCTGGCTCACTATGAGCATGCACATCTAGATACCAACCCTTGACCATTTGAATTCACTACTCAGGATTGTTGTCACTCGTGTTCTTTTGAACTTAGATGTACTCTTTACACTTTAGTCACACCAAGTATCACCAATGTTCGTATCAGTGACTACATTGGCATTGAATATGAGACCACTATTTCAGATTATATGAGTCTTTTATCTTATTTTTTCGATTTCTTGGGTAGAATTATTTTTAAGCAACTCTTTGGTAGAGTTTACTAATGATATTGTGAAATTTTATTTTATAAGAAAACTAAAAAAAATCATAAACTAATATTCTTAATTATGGACTAAAAATCACATTATTAGTGCATACTATTATTTATAGAAGTTAAGAATTTAAGATGTGAAATTTATAAAAAAGTATTATATTAAGTCCAAAAAGATAGGAATCTATAAGTATTTATTCAAAATTAGGATCCAATATTGCAGAAACTATTATAGTTATATTGAGTCCTTTGAACTTCTAAAGAGTTGTTTCTATTGAACTGTTTTCTGGTGAAGTTTCTTAATGATAACTAGATACATTAAAATCGGGTTATATGAATTTTTTCTATATATTTAATGTTATGTATATTTTTCTTTCACGCTCAAAATCTTGTTAATTATCAATCTCTAATTAATCAGTTCGTCAAAAAACAAGTCTCTAATTTGATCAAAGTAGTAGTAAGATCAAAGTAGAGGTGATTTAAAATTTTAAAGTGATATAAAGTGTTAATTATCAATCTCTAATTATTTGTACATAAAATGTATGACATTACTACTTATCATATTTTTTCACTAGAGAACAAATATACGATTAGAGCATAAACTTCAATCTTGCATACTACATGCAAGGCAATAGGTAAATGAATACAAACATAATGACCTAAAAACGAGAGAAAATAAATTGTCGATTGAATTGATATGAATCAATGTTGCATACTACTGAAGGCAAGCGGTGAATGAATCCAAGTTTGGTCTAACCACGAAGTCACTTAATTGTGGCTAGTTTATTACTAGCCACAGAATCAAACAGTTCTGGTTAGTTGTTTCTAGCCGCCTAATTACAGAGCTTTGGTTATTCATATATAATAAGCAACGGATCGTTATAAAGTTTAATAACCACAAAATTGAACAACAATGGTTAGTTGTCTATATATAGTTTAATAAGGAGAGAGGGATTAAAAAAAGAATTATGTTTGAAAGTAAGAAGTATATGAAATATGGTTAAAAGGAAGAAGGAAGAAGGAAGAAAGAAGATTAACGAAAAAGAAATAAGTTTAGAAGGAAGAAGTTTACCGAAAAATTGGGTCATTATTAGGTTTTATTAACATACTATACTTAAGGGATTTTGGTTTAATGGCACGTTTTTTCCATCATTCATACATTCAGAAGGTATTTTGATCAAATCAATTAAGAGAAAACAATGCCATAAATAATGGAACGGTTTTTTCATTAAAGCATTAAATAGCCATGTTTTTTTTATCATTCATTCGGTTTTCATTAAAGCATTAAATCCGAAAACAATTGGATAATTAATTCTTCGGTATTATTATTTTTAATAAAAAATTATCTACTTAATATAATTAACAATATGAACGGACATATATACCCTTTTTAATAACACCCATTGGATCTCATTTAGAAACTAAATGAGAAATCCAATGGTTACAATCAATTTAGTGATGATCACTAAAACATTGTTTTAGTGATCTAATCCGGAGCCGCGTACACACATATATGTTGTATGGCATTACATTCGAGCTTCAATGAAAAACCAAACTTGAGAATTTGTAGTTTTGGAAAACAATAATATTTAGCAACAAGTTTTGATTTGAATTTATATTAACTTATAGCTTGACTTACTTATGTGTAGGTAATGACAGCCAGTGGCGAAGCCAGGATTTTTCTAGAGCCTGGACAAGAAAATTTCCCGCCAATTGACATATGACATAATATATAAATAATCATAAAGTGTGATAAATAGGAGAGATGAAATCTAACCTGTCAATAGAGTGCTAAATAAAATTAGAGCAAAAACCCTAACTCCAAAATACTACCCAAAGAGAGGAATGAGTTGGTTTTCCTTAAAATAGAGCTCAAATGTAAATGATTTAAGCTTGGATTGGACTACTTGAAGTGAAAAGAAGAAGAAAAATGGAGGAGGGCATGGTGGAAGAGAAGAGAAGAAAGTGAGAAAAGGAGAGGGAGAGTGTCGTGAGAGAAGAGAGGAAATTGGGGGTGGGGTTCATTTAGTTTTTGGGTTTTACTTTTTTTTACATTGGGCTGGACCAATTGAAGTTATTTGTAAAAAATAATTTTAAATTTATTTGATTCTAAATTTAAAATGCTAAAGATATTTTTTTTAAAAATCATCAACCATCTATATTCATAATTTCTAGTTCTAATATAAGAGATGTGGTAATATTAAAAATATGAATAAAATTTATACTCCAAAAAATATAGAAAATATCATACATTTATTCTATATATATATATATATATAGTGTTACATATTACCTATACATTTATTCTGAGGATGATTACAGGCATGGTTTGTTTGATGGTCCATGGAAGATTGTAGATCATTATCTCATAGTTCAACGGTGGAGGCCTTTCTTTTCTCCATCTACTACAAATGTTCAGCATATTGCGATTTGGGTTTGAATTTCAAAACTCCCAATAGAACTTTGCAATGATAGTTTTTCCGATGAGGATTGGTTCTACACTGGGTACAATGTTGAAAGTTGATTGTCTAATGTCTATCCATGATCAAGGTAAGTATGTGAGGGTTTGTGTTGAACTTAATTTGGAGAAACCTCTTGATTCACATATTGTCATTAGGAATATGAAGCTTTTTATTTTGGAATATGAGGCTTTACACCAAATATATTTTACTGTGGTAAGTATGGCCATAAGCAAGACCACTGTCGTGAAATTTTGGAGGTCGAGGTCCAAATATCTCTTGCTAATCAACCTACCTTAAGGGTGGCGGCCAGGGGAACAGTTTCTTCTAAGAATGGAGTTAGGGATGATTTCAGGGGAGAGGCTATATATATATATATATATATATATATATATATATATATATATATATGTTGTAATTAAGGAAAATATAGGTATTATTGTGGGATCCATGCAACATAATTGGAACCTTGGAGTTTTACTAAAAATACTACAAGACCTAAGCCTCAAAATCGCATGCAAAATAGTTGTATTGTTAATAATGTGGTGAGTAATAATGACATGTCTAAAAAAGGAGGAGGATCGAGATTTGAGATCCTAGATGAAGTGAATGATGAGATTGATGTTATCCTTGAACTAGAAGTCAATGTTAATCATTTGGATGTCTCTAGTGAAATGGCCTCTTTGGTGGGCCAACGATCTCAAGAAAGGGTTCGCAACCCCAATCTTTGAAATAATTTCGCAATGGGCCAAGGCCAAGAGGGCACTAACTTTAGTGGTAAAAATTTATTGGTCAACAAACACAAAGGGCCTAAAGAAAATAATGCGCCAAAAGTTGGATCTTCTTTCTCTGGCCTTAATGTGAATTATAAACAAGGCTCGGTAGTGGACATCAATGAATATTTTAATGAAACCAATTCCCCTGGGTCCAAATTCTTCTCTCACTCTCTGCTCCATATTGATAGAGAGGCTCTACATGATACTACAAACAGACTCGCTAAGAATGGTTCTTCATATAGACTCCCACCTTTCATGTATCTAACCAACATAGTGTTGGGGTCTTTAATTTCGAGCAATCCATTATTGATTACTAGATGAGTATCTTTTTTACAGAAGCTACTGAGGATCAAGCTAAGCTTATTCACCAGATCCTTAAAATCTTCTTTGATTGTTTGGGCCAAAAAGTTAGTAGTGATAAAACCGGGGTGCTTTTCTCTAAGAATGTGGATTGGAATGTGAGGAACGACATTTGCAGAGAGCTGTGCTTTCAGATGACAGGTGATGTAGGCAAGTATATTGGTGTGCCTATTTTCTATATTCGTTCAGCAGATCCAGTTTTAACTTCGGGATTTAAGCGATTTATACGTCTCATTTCCTCCTCTACTTCTTTCCCTGTTTGTAATAGATCTGAGGAAACCATTCTTCATAGATTTTGTGACTTCCCCTTTCCCAAAATATCTAGATAATTCACATCCTCCTAGGGAGCTCAATTTGTATGCCTTCAATGATTTGGTCAGTTGGCTTAATGCTAACTACTATTCGAGCGCTTTGGAAAATGGTGCTCCATATTGGAACATGAGATTTGTTGTTGCCCTTGACATAATATGGCAATATCGTAACAAGTTAATTCTGTCTCAAGAGCGATCTTCCCCTCCTATTGTGTGTGCAGAAAAGATCATTCCTATGTGATTGAATTTATGGATTCTAGTGGAAGGAAAGAAACACTTTTGGTAAATAAAGATTCCCAAATTAATTGGTCCACTCCTCCCCATGGGTTCGTTTCTCTCAATTGTAACGCTATTGTGTCCAATGTTTTTTTTTGTGAATGTCACGTTAGCTTTTTTAGACCTTTTATACTGCTTCTAAGCACTATTACAAATCATAAAGCATTATTAAAAGTCATGAAGGACTAAAACTGATGGAAAAAACTTGAGAGACAAAAGTAGGTAAATTTTATTGAGGGATTAAACCAAAAACTCAAATTTCATATAGAACCAAAAACATTTTTAACTCTTTTCAAAAGGGACGGACGTAGGTTTATTATATAGGTTTTTTTTGGTCTAATGGCAGGACTCACAAGTGTCAGGACCTAACATACACACAAACGGAAAAACCAAAGCTCGACACTCGGAGGGGTCAAACCTGACAATCGAGTGTCCATAAACGACATTCTGCTGCTGCGACGAATCAGCCTCAGCCGTATTATAAAGGGGATTGTTGTCTTAAATGTGTAATTAACCTTTTGTGGGATAAATGATTATGGTTCATATTAAACTTAAACAATGAATATGCACTCCTAGTAAAAAGAATGTAAATAAAAAAGTGGACGTGTATAAATAAAAACTTATATAGTGCAGTTTAACTCTATCTATAAAAGTGCAGCAACATTTGAGTTTGTTGGCAACAAGGGGAATCTTCACCTGATGGGATTAGAGAATAGAACACACAATAAGTAGTTGTTTATGAGGGTGCATGTTCATGTGATAGCAAGATTTGGGTTTCGCATACAACTTCCTTTTTGAACAAACTGTGAGTTCTAAGGTTTTCGAAAAATGGTACTCGGAAAATTTTATATTGGGAAATGAAGGGGATGTCAAATTAGTGTTGAAATTTTGTTTCCAAATTGTTCTAAGAATTTATTTCAAAATGAGACATGATTTCGGCTTTTGCACCAATTAGGTGTGGTTAGGTGTTGTTTGAGATTATGGGATATTACACTAATTGCATGATTAGGTAAGTTAGAGTCCTTATGTGATGCGAATGTAAGTCCAATTTAAATTGTCGAGTTTTAGAAACAAATATATACAATTTCGAGTATCTTCTAACTGTGAACTACAATTGTGAAAGTTTTGTTCGATTTATGTTTTAATCGTAGTCTTTGTTATTGCTAATACTATTATTATTTGTCACTTCTTGAAATTGTTTTACGTGGTTTTTAAATCTAATGACGAAATCATGCAACGAGACTTTTGAGCACTTCTATTACTTGATTAGTTTTCATTGCTAAGAATTGACGAGTATTTAATTTCATGGTTTAAACTAATATCAAGACTTGTACCAAAACAATTGTATTATAAAACATGTGTTGGTTGTATTATTTGTGATATGAATTCAATTCAATTTGGTGGAATTATGTACCCGTGATATTTCTAGGGAAGTTGTAAAAATTGCATGCTAGCCAATCCCTAGGAATAGAGGAAACCGAAGAATATGCCTATATGTTTAATCTTTTCGAAATTGTGTGTGTAAATTAGTTGCATGATTGGTTATGCTTGTTTGGCGTTTGATGAAATGAAAAAGTATGTGATGATTATAAATGGTTTTGGTAATTGATTAGGATGAGTTTTACTTGCGTATGATTTCTGTGCGTTACTAGATGCGGGTTCAGTCTTTAAAAAAAAAAAACTGGTATTATTTGGTCAATTGAAAAATTATGTGGTTGGACATTTCGAAAACTTGATTGAATGCTTGTTAATTTGCCGCTGATTGGGTTGAATTTGGAGTTATAGAACTCAAGTTATAGGTGAAACAAGTTAGGTTAAGATTCTGGAAAACAATCTGGACACTGTTTCAGTCTTTTGAAAACTGGTATTGTTTGGTTGAGTCAAAAATTATGTGGCTGAGTGATTTTGAAAATAGACTTAAAGCCGGTCGTTTTGGCACTAGTTTCATTAAATTCGGAGTTGTGTAGCTCCAGTTATGAGTCTCCAAAGTCGAGCCAATTTTTTTGAGTCAATCTGTGGGTAGGTTCGGTGTTTGCAAGTTTTATGCCTCCAAACGAACTCCGTTTTGAACGATTCTTTTTCCATTGGAAACTACACTCAAAGTGTTTTATTCGGGCTAAAGTTTTGTCCCATTTGGTCAAGTTTAAGTCAGTTTAGCGTGAAATGAAGTAGGAGGACAGAATCCGTCAAGTCTAGGGACTGTTCGGGTTGCTTCTAGAAAACTGTACTAATTGGCTCATTGTTTTGAAACTTTAATATATAATATATTCAGAAACTACACATCCGTGGCTTTCCAACAAGTATTTGTTTGTCGAAATCCGAGGTCGTTTACTATTTTAATTAATTCGCCAAAGTAGGCGCAAAGTTGCAGAATTTTCTGCACCTGAGTTTAGAAAGAATAATTTGAACGTTGAGTAAAATGATTAATTGTAGAATAGGTTGAACTCGAATTTTGTTGTTATGATAGTGCTAATTGTTGATGTGAATAATATGGGATATATGATAATTGTTGAGACTGGTATTGTTGTGTTAATTACGGTTGTTAGGTTGTTGGGCCTCTGGCCATAATTGTTGTTGTTCCTTGTGTTGGGTAATCGGGTAGGATTGTGACAACCTACAGGTTAGAATACCAAATTGGGGAGTAAGAATATAGGTAAGAGTGTTTGATCTGTTGCGTGTACGATAGGACTTGGATGATAACGGTTAGCGGAGATAAGAAGAGTGGATGTTGATTTCATGAGTTTAGCGTAGATTTTCGAGGGGGGTAGCAATCGTTCATATAAGATAGTGAAGGGGAAGAGGAGTTCTCAGTTCGTGGAAAGCCGTATGATGTTTCTGGTGGTAAGGGAGAGAGAGTTCGGGCAAAGAGCCAAGTGGGGAGACGCTATCTGCGGGATTGTGTGTCATTCTTGAACCTGTAGTGGCGATTTATGCTTAGAATGAAAGTACACGGTTATGTAACCTAAGCGGTGGAGTCAATATACTAGGTTGAGACCCATGAGGAGAAGTAGACGCATACGTTAGTATTTCACAAACCAAAGAATAGAACTTTGAAAGGGTTGTAGGTGGATGTACCGGGGTTAACATTAGGATTCAAATCGTGTAAGTTTTCGAAGAGATTAAGTGCGAACTAGATTCATCTTGTTGTTGAGATTAGCGTGATTTTCGAGGACAAAAATATTCTAAGTGGGGGAGAGTTGTAACACCCCAAAAATTAATTAGGTGAGTATTTAACTAATTTATTTAGGTGATTATTTAATTTACTTAATTAAGTGATTATGACTAATTTAATTAAGTAATATGTTAGTTGGCCATATTTAAATAATAATAAGGTAATCAATTTATTTAAAGAGTGAGGTGTAGTAAATAAATGAGGGGTCTAATTTAATTAAGTTGAATAATTAAGTTGGGATTTATTTCTATTACTTAGTAGGTGTTTAAGTATTAGGAGTGGTGGTAGTAAAGAGGGGAGGTGGGTGTAAGTAATAGGGCCCAAATTGATTGGGCCTAGTGTTAAATGAGAATTAAAAAGGGATGGAATTGAGAGGAAGAAAGGACTTACGGCTGGGAAAAGAAAGGAACCCGTGAGAGAAGAGGTGAGAATCATTGAAAAGAAAAATAAAAAGGGAGAGGGGGAGAAGAAAAGGGATGCGACGGTTGGGCAAGGAAATGGGAAGGAGGAAAAATCAATTATTTAATTTGGGTAAGTGATATGTGGTACCAATCTCCTCCATTTTTCTTCCTCTATCCCTTAGTATAAGATTCATACCCTAATTTTGTGTATTTTTCCTTTTACCATGGATGGGGCTCAAGTTGTTGGGAAAGCTATTTTGGTGATTCTTGGGTTGCTAGTGGAAGTGACTTGCTTGGGTTGCAATTTGGAGGTTAGGGGATTCTCATTTATGTCTATAATAATTAGTATGATATGTATTGTGTGTGGAATAGCACTAGGTTGCTTGATTGTGTGCATTTTGTGCTAATTATATGTTGGTTGTTGTATTTGATACTTAATTTGGTAATATCATGTTGTTTGTTGTTGGAAAAATATGAGTTGTTGATTATGCATGTCAAGTGGTTGTTTAAATGCTTCAATGAGAGAGAGTATGAGATTGGGTGAATTAAATGATGATGAGTAATTGTCTAGATGAGTGTTGGTAATTGGATAATTGATTTGTTGGATTAAATTGTGGTTGAGTTATTTGAATAGGTGTGTTCAAGAGAGGGGGGCGCCAAATCCCTAAGGAAATGGCGCCTAGAGGGATCCTTGTCTCGGTGTGCGGGCGTGGGGGCTGTTGGTGTCAAGGCATGGGCGCCATTTTGGCTGCCCCTTGGCGCCTTGGTGCCCAAAATATGTCTAAGTGATGGTTTAGTCCCTAAGAATTAGTTTAATCCTTGGCGTGACAAAATAGTCCCTAAGAATTAAATTAATCCTTGGCGTGACAAAATAATCCCTTAGCGTCTAATTAGTCCTAATATGTCAAATAATTTCCTAAGTACCTAAATTAATCTTTGGTGTGTCAAAATGGTCCTTAGGTGTAGAAAAGGTCCTTATGAGGTGGTTTGGTCCTTAAGTGAGATTTAGTTAATAATTGATAAAGTGGTGGTTAATAATTGATAAAGTGGTGGTTAATAATTGATAAAGTGGTGGGTTAATAAATGATGTGGGCTTCGGCCAAAGCGGTCGGTTAATAAGCGAAGGGGGCTTCGGCCAAAAGCGACGAGTTGTGTTGTGGAGATGTTTTAAGTGATGTGACAGTGAATGTGGTGGTAATGTATTGTGTATGGTGCATTGTCATAGTGTCGCATAAAGCATACGATAAAGCGAAGGGGCTTCGCCAAAAAGCGAAGGGGGCTTCGCCAAAGCGACGGTGCCCATTGGGCTTACAAATGGCAAGTGGTGGATCCACATGCATATTGCATACATGCATATACTCATACATTCGTAGAATGCTTGTTGATGCTTAATTAATTTGTGATTGTTGTTCCTAGCATTATAATTGAATGGTAAATGTCTTAATTGTGAAGGGTTGATGTTGCTAGATGCTTTCCTATTATAATGCTTATCTTACTTGTTATTATTTATGTAAAGAGACTCACCCTAGCATTTTTATGTTGCCTGGTCTCGTGGCGACAAACAGGTGATTATGAGTGAAGGTGCCATACCTTCTTGCGTCTTCGAGTCAGCTCTGATTAGTGACACCCGGGGCGGGATTGTAGTGTAGTTATTTGATATTATGTATTTGAACTGATTTGGATTATGTACTGCGCATATTGAACTTGGTTTTACTTCCGCTGTGCTGCGAACCATTTATTGGATTATTGTAATACTAAAGACAGGTTTTTGATGGTTCGCCCATTTGGATATGATTTTTATTGCGCGCACTAGATGCGTTTGAATTTTAATTATACTTTAATGACGTTTTGTGAAATGTAGCACTCTCTTTGAGGTGCGTGGAAAGGTTTTTGAAAACTCTGATTTTTAATTAGTAAAATAGTAATTAAATAGAAGGGGGTGTTACATTAAGTGGTATCAGAGCAGTTCGGTCCGTCCGGCCAAGTTGTCGAGTCTGTTAACCCTCGAGTCTTGGTACTCGTTCTAAATCATAATTAGGTTGTTGATTATTACTATTACCTTGTTAGTTTGTTCTTCCATCGACGTGCCTTGTGACTTATTTGTTGGATTACGATGGAAAGTGATATTGCATTATTGAGGTATGTGTGACTGAACTGTGTAACTGGTGGTTGTGGCATTGATTTTGTCTGTTCGTGACTGTTGTTTGTATCATTAAGATGTGTGATTAAAAGATTTCTAACGCCGTCAAAGGAGTGAAAGTCGTGACGACGCCTTCGCACTCCGGACTGCGTTAAAAGTCTTTTAATGCGGTAGTTATAAATTGGAAAAGAAATAGTTTTTGTGACCTTAATTAGTTGGTTGCATGAGTGGGAGGGACTGATCACCCCAATCACTCGTCATCACTGAAAGAGGCGACAATAACTCATAGTTATTATTGACTTTGGATGTGTGCACTAATTTTAAATTTGATTGATTGCTTGATTAGCCTATTAGAATATAGAGGGTACTCTAATGTGACCTAATCTTAGTAAATTATACACTAGACAATATTTGAAGGATTGCTTGTTGAATATTATTGCACTCGATTGACGTCCTTGCCATGAGTTGGTTGTTTTGTGACGCATGTGAATTAAATTGGTTTGTGCTTAATTGTTTCAAAGTTAGTGTGCTAAAATGAAATGTTGTGTAAGGCTATATTTTCATTCACTCAATTAAAGTTGCATAACTTGAAGTTTTGACACTTTCGGTGTTTCAATTTGACGTGTGTCGTGAGCATGATGTGATTTGTCAAAATTAAATGATTAATTTTCCTTACCGTTAGAGTTTATGGCGGAAATTAAATTTGAACTAATAAGTAGTTGTTTATGAGGGTGCATGTTCATGTGATAGCAAGATTTGGGTTTCGCATACAACTTCCTTTTTGAACAAACTGTGAGTTCTAAGGTTTTCGAAAAATGGTACTCGGAAAATTTTATATTGGGAAATGAAGGGGATGTCAAATTAGTGTTGAAATTTTGTTTCCAAATTGTTCTAAGAATTTATTTCAAAATGAGACATGATTTCGGCTTTTGCACCAATTAGGTGTGGTTAGGTGTTGTTTGAGATTATGGGATATTACACTAATTGCATGATTAGGTAAGTTAGAGTCCTTATGTGATGCGAATGTAAGTCCAATTTAAATTGTCGAGTTTTAGAAACAAATATATACAATTTCGAGTATCTTCTAACTGTGAACTACAATTGTGAAAGTTTTGTTCGATTTATGTTTTAACTGTAGTCTTTGTTATTGCTAATACTATTATTATTTGTCACTTCTTGAAATTGTTTTACGTGGTTTTTAAATCTAATGACGAAACTGTGCAACGAGACTTTTGAGCACTTCTATTACTTGATTAGTTTTCATTGCTAAGAATTGACGAGAGTATTTAATTTCATGGTTTAAACTAATATCAAGACTTGTACCAAAACAATTGTATTATAAAACATGTGTTGGTTGTATTATTTGTGATATGAATTCAATTCAATTTGGTGGAATTATGTACCCGTGATATTTCTAGGGAAGTTGTAAAAATTGCATGCTAGCCAATCCCTAGGAATAGAGGAAACCGAAGAATATGCCTATATGTTTAATCTTTTCGAAATTGTGTGTGTAAATTAGTTGCATGATTGGTTATGCTTGTTTGGCGTTTGATGAAATGAAAAAGTATGTGATGATTATAAATGGTTTTGGTAATTGATTAGGATGAGTTTTACTTGCGTATGATTTCTGTGCGTTACTAGATGCGGGTTCAGTCTTTAAAAAAAAAAAAAAACTGGTATTATTTGGTCAATTGAAAAATTATGTGGTTGGACATTTCGAAAACTTGATTGAATGCTTGTTAATTTGCCGCTGATTGGGTTGAATTTGGAGTTATAGAACTCAAGTTATAGGTGAAACAAGTTAGGTTAAGATTCTGGAAAACAATCTGGACACTGTTTCAGTCTTTTGAAAACTGGTATTGTTTGGTTGAGTCAAAAATTATGTGGCTGAGTGATTTCGAAAATAGACTTAAAGCCGGTCGTTTTGGCACTAGTTTCATTAAATTCGGAGTTGTGTAGCTCCAGTTATGAGTCTCCAAAGTCGAGCCAATTTTTTTGAGTCAATCTGTGGGTAGGTTCGGTGTTTGCAAGTTTTATGCCTCCAAACGAACTCCGTTTTGAACGATTCTTTTCCATTGGAAACTACACTCAAAGTGTTTTATTCGGGCTAAAGTTTTGTCCCATTTGGTCAAGTTTAAGTCGGTTTAGCGTGAAATGAAGTAGGAGGACAGAATCCGCCAAGTCTAGGGACTGTTCGGGTTGCTTCTAGAAAACTGTACTAATTGGCTCATTGTTTTGAAACTTTAATATATAATATATTCAGAAACTACACATCCGTGGCTTTCCAACAAGTATTTGTTTGTCGAAATCCGAGGTCGTTTACTATTTTAATTAATTCGCCAAAGTAGGCGCAAAGTTGCAGAATTTTCTGCACCTGAGTTTAGAAAGAATAATTTGAACGTTGAGTAAAATGATTAATTGTAGAATAGGCTGAACTCGAATTTTGTTGTTATGATAGTGCTAATTGTTGATGTGAATAATATGGGATATATGATAATTGTTGAGACTGGTATTGTTGTGTTAATTACGGTTGTTAGGTTGTTGGGCCTCCGCCATAATTGTTGTTGTTCCTTGTGTTGGGTAATCGGGTAGGATTGTGACAACCTACAAAGTTAGAATACCAAATTGGGGAGTAAGAATATAGGTAAGAGTGTTTGATCCATATGTACGATAGGACTTGGATGATAACATTAGCGGAGATAAGAAGAGTGGATGTTGATTTCATGAGTTTAGCGTAGATTTTCGAGGGGGTAGCAATCGCTCATATAAGATAGTGAAGGGAAGAGGAGTTCTCGGTTAGTGGAAAGCCGTGATGTTTCCGTGGTAAGGGAGAGGAGAGTTCGGGCAAAGAGCCAAGTGGGGAGACGCTATCATGCGGGATTGTGTGTCATTCTTGAACTCAGTAGTGGCGATTTATGCTTAGAATGAAAGTACACGGTTATGTAACCTAAGCGGTGGAGTCAATATACTAGGTTGAGACCCATGAGGAGAAGTAGACGCATACGTTAGTATTTCACAAACCAAAGAATAGAACTTTGAAAGGGTTGTAGGTGGATGTACCGGGGTTAACATTAGGATTCAAATCGTGTAAGTTTTCGAAGAGATTAAGTGCGAACTAGATTCATCTTGTTGTTGAGATTAGCGTGATTTTCGAGGACGAAAATATTCTAAGTGGGGGAGAGTTGTAACACCCCAAAAATTAATTAGGTGTGTTATGAATATTTATATTAGTGGATGTCCATTAGCTTTCTCCTTCCCTCTCATTACTCCATTGTGTAGTGGCTTTTGATGATAGACCACTCAGTTGCCTATCCATACCCTATAAATAGGGTTATCTCATATATGTATGGATACACTTGAAGTGAATAGAAATACTCTCATCTTTCATATTTGTTCATGTTCTTATCTTCTTCATATTTATCCTTTCTATAGTTTTGGTTATTTTCATAACACGTTATCAGCACGAAGCTCTACTGTATGATTGATGGCGGAATCATCTCCAGGTTCTATTACAAGAATAATTTTTCTTCTTCATCTTCTTCTTCTTCTTCATATTCTTCTTCTCCCTATTATTTATTTGTGATCTTGTTTATGTTTTATCTCATTTTCAATTTATTTATCATTGTTTAAGAAATTTTGATATATAGTTCCTAAGAACAATAAATCCATCATCCAAGCATCCCTGAAGGATTGCACAAATAACTATTTCCATGTTCGTTATTTCGATGTTCGTTTGTGATACAGTTCCTGAAGAACTTAATATTTTTTTTTAATATCAAAGCATCCCTGAAGGATTGCTCATTATATGGTTCTTATTGATCATCATGAAGAAGTATTGTGGTATAGTTCTTGAAGAACTAGGATTACACAAAGAATTATTTTCTTTCTCACTATTTCTGAAGATTTCTGATAGTTCTTGAAGAACTCAAAAAAAAATATTCAAGCATCCTTGAAGGATTGCTCATAGTATGGTTTTCTTGATTATCATTGAAGAAATTTTGCGGTATAGTTCCTGAAGAACTAATGAATTGGTAATTTAAGCATCCTTGGTGGATTGCACAAAATACATTTTTCTTTGGCCATCTATTATGGAGATTTGTGGTCAAGTTTCTGAAGAATTATACATTTGGACTATGATTAAAATCTATAAGATCTACTTGATCTTAGTATATTTTGAAGTAAAGGAAAAGACATGTAATTTATGTCTCAAATATTCTCATGAATTAGAAAAATGAGAAAATATTTTCAGAAAGATATTATGAATCAAGATTTTGTGATATGGTGATTGTAAAGAATATTCACAAACCACTCAATGAATTGAAGTTCATTCCCAGAAGTGAATGACTCACATTATAATTCTATGGAAAAATGTAATTTTTCTTATTTCTTTTGCTTGGAATTCCAAATAAAAAAGTTGCATGAAAAAAAAAAGGGGAATAAGAGAGACTTTCAATGCTTTTTTATTTTCCTTATTTTGAGTAGCAAATATAGTTTTCTCACCTGATATTTTTTTCTTCGAGAAATTGTATTTTTATGCAGCTCCTAAAATTTGATCTTTGTAGGCATATAATATTGTAGAGACTTAATTTTCTAATGCCAATCTTTTATCATATTTATTTTATTTTAGGATAGAATGAGTATTGACACTAGCATCGATAATGGAGAAATATTTTTCGCTCATAGTGGAACTACCCATATTATTTTAGAAGATAAAAAAAAAATTCTCCTATTTATTGAAGCGAGAAACCGAAGTTAGTACTATATATGGCTCTTCAAATATAATTGAAGGCTCCTAAGAGCTAATATACTTTGTTATTCGGGGAAGAAATTTACAGATTGAGAATGCATTATATTCCCCTAAGTCTCGTTGAAATTTATTAAGTTTCAAAGATTTGTATATAAATAGAAATCATATTGAAACGAGAGATGAAAGAGATATTGAATATTTTTATATAGCGAGACATATTTTGATAAAATAAGTGTAGTGGAAAAATTGTCTACTTTTTCCTCCGATTTGTACTACACTTATATATGTGCAATCAAGCACGTGTTATGTAAACCGTAAGTTTACATATCATAATAATTTAGTTGTTGGCAAGATCGGTTGGGTCATCTCGAGTATATTATGATGCGAATAATAAACTTCTATGTGAACTTATATTGAAGAGCCAGTAGTTTCTTCAATCTAATAATTTTGTGTTCACTAATTCCCAAAGGAAATTGGCAATTTGAGAATAATAAATCCTCATATTTCTAGAATCGATATAAGGTGATACTTGTAAACAAGTACACTAATCACATGGACTATTTAGATATTTGTGATTTTAATTGGTGCATCAACTAGAGGGCCACATATATATTATATATATTTATCATGTCAACTCACAACCTAAAGGTTGTGAGATTGTTTGCTCAACTAATTTGATTAAGAGGTCATTATGTGAATAAGCTTGAAAGCATATGATAAGTATTGTATGTCTATTAGAATTGATATTGGATATCACATGTCCTACATTCATTCATAAAATGGTCCTGAAGAACCATTATTTAGACGTCTAAAGTTAATTACATGACCAATACTTATGAGATAAGAAGTTCCAATTTCTACTTGGGAACATGCAATTTTACATGCTGTAATATTGATTCGCTCAAGCCAACGAGTTATCACAACTCTTCCCCTTTACATTTGGTTTTTGGTCATGAACTTAATATTTCCCATCTTAGAATATTTGGATGTGCAATACACTATGATGGGTCCGAAAAGAATTTCGGAAATATATACTGGATATAAATCTCCATGTATAATATAGTATATTGAGCCAACAATTGGAGACTTGTTTATAATCCAGTTTGATTATTATCATTTGAAGAATTAGATTTCCCAACATTAGAGGGAGAGAATAAGCCGTAAGAAAAGAGATCAGTTGGAATGGATTAGCATTATCTCATATTGATCCTCAAACTAAACAATGTGAACTAGAAGTTCAAAAGATAATCCATTTGCAAAGCTTAGCAAATTATCTACCAAATGCATTCACTGATCCAAAAGGCATGACCAAATCATATATATCAGTTGCTAATGCTCAAATAGAATGGATGTCCCTGCTGGACAATCTAATATTGCAAATGAGTCTCAACTGCGCCTGAAGCGTGGTAGACCAATCGGTTCCAAAGATAAAAATCCTCGAACAACAAAAAGAGCTAAAAATAAAAAGGTCCAAACGAGGATATAGAAACTCTAAAAGAGTATTCAGACATAATTGACATTACAGTTCCAGAAGGAACGGATCTGGTACTGAAAAGTTATGAAATTAAAGAGATCTCAATGAATTATGTCAAGAATGAAATATAATGGAACCGGAACGAAGTCAACGCACGACGATGTTTTTACTAAATATAGCGCTAAATGTGATAAATATTAGTGAGGATCATGAATCAAAGTCTACTAAACATTGTAGACAATGTGAATTGGCCAAAATTGAAAGATGAAATTGAAGCAGAATGAGAATGGTGAAATTGTGAGATACAAAGCTCGAGATGTTGCTCAAGGGTGGATGCGAGTACTTTTCAGTACTTAATTAGCCTTGTAGTGCATGAAGAGCTCAAATTTCACCAGGTGAATATTGCTTCAACTTATTTGTATGACTCATTTGATAGTCATAATTATTAAAAATCCCTGAAGGATTTAATATTGCAATGCAAACTTTTTGGATTCGCGAGATGATTACTCAAAGAAAGAGCTCTATGTGAATGACATCAAATTATATATGATGGATTTTGAGGTTGAACTTGTACGTGACCTCAACATGGAAAATCCCAGCAGGATTTAAGATAATAGGAAATATCTTTAAATAAATTCTTTTGAAAAATAAAGTCTCATATTGATCTGCGGGAATTATTTATATTGAGTACATGAGTTGTAATAATATATAAGATATCTTAGTCCTGAAGACTATGAAAGCATGCATGGATATTACAAAAATGTTATATCCCTTGATATGGCAATATTATGTGATAGTTAGTAGTAATATAGTTCATTACAAACCAAAATGTCTTAGAACAAAGTGGGATGCATATTTCATTTTTGACTATCCTAATGAATAAATCATATTATGTATGTTACACATATTAACCATGCAGATGCAATGTATTTTTCTGATCTAGATCAAGTCAGATTACAAGTCAGCTATTATTTACATGTGGTGCACTGAAATATCTTTATGATCTATAAAAACAATCTATGGTTCTTGCTTCTTCATTTCAAGCTCATGCAAATGCCAATAGTTCAAGGAAGATGACCTGAGGATAATACTGACCGCAAAGCTTCATTAAAAGAGGATACATCACAAAGTGACAGCGGAATAGATTACTCCATATGTACTCAGGAAGAAACACCAGATGTTGAAATTCATGTTATGATGTGACGCTTCATTCAGGGGGAGAAAAGATGCACTCTTTTTTCCTTTGCCATGGTTTTTTCCCATTGGGTTTTCTGAAAGGTTTTTAACGAGGCGGTTCCCATTAACAGATATATTGTACTCTTTTCCTTCACTAGATTTTTATCCCACTGGGTTTTTTCTAGTAAGGTTTTTAATGAGGCATATCCTCGATGGACATCCAAGGGGGAGTGTTATGAATATTTATATTAGTGGATGTCCATTAGCTTTCTCCTTCCCTCTCATTACTCCATTGTGTAGTGGCTTTTGATGATAGACCACTCAGTTGCCTATCCATACCCTATAAATAGGGTTATCTCATATATGTATGGATACACTTGAAGTGAATAGAAATACTCTCATCTTTCATATTTGTTCATGTTCTTATCTTCTTCATATTTATCCTTTCTATAGTTTTGGTTATTTTCATAACAAGGTGAGTATTTAACTAATTTATTTAGGTGATTATTTAATTTACTTAATTAAGTGATTATGACTAATTTAATTAAGTAATATGTTAGTTGGCCATATTTAAATAATAATAAGGTAATCAATTTATTTAAAGAGTGAGGTGTAGTAAATAAATGAGGGGTCTAATTTAATTAAGTGGAATAATTAAGTTGGGATTTATTTCTATTACTTAGTAGGTGTTTAAGTATTAGGAGTGGTGGTAGTAAAGAGGGGAGGTGGGTGTAAGTAATAGGGCCCAAATTGATTGGGCCTAGTGTTAAATGAGAATTAAAAAGGGATGGAATTGAGAGGAAGAAAGGACTTACGGCTGGGAAAAGAAAGGAACCCGTGAGAGAAGAGGTGAGAATCATTGAAAAGAAAAATAAAAAGGGAGAGGGGGAGAAGAAAAGGGATGCGACGGCTGGGCAAGGAAATGGGAAGGAGGAAAAATCAATTATTTAATTTGGGTAAGTGATATGTGGTACCAATCTCCTCCATTTTTCTTCCTCTATCCCTTAGTATAAGATTCATACCCTAATTTTGTGTATTTTTCCTTTTACCATGGATGGGGCTCAAGTTGTTGGGAAAGCTATTTTGGTGATTCTTGGGTTGCTAGTGGAAGTGACTTGCTTGGGTTGCAATTTGGAGGTTAGGGGATTCTCATTTATGTCTATAATAATTAGTATGATATGTATTGTGTGTGGAATAGCACTAGGTTGCTTGATTGTGTGCATTTTGTGCTAATTATATGTTGGTTGTTGTATTTGATACTTAATTTGGTAATATCATGTTGTTTGTTGTTGGAAAAATATGAGTTGTTGATTATGCATGTCAAGTGGTTGTTTAAATGCTTCAATGAGAGAGAGTATGAGATTGGGTGAATTAAATGATGATGAGTAATTGTCTAGATGAGTGTTGGTAATTGGATAATTGATTTGTTGGATTAAATTGTGGTTGAGTTATTTGAATAGGTGTGTTCAAGAGAGGGGGCGCAAATCCCTAAGGAAATGGCGCCTGAGGGATCCTTGTCTCGGTGTGCGGGCGTGGGGGCTGTTGGTGTCAAGGCATGGGCGCCATTTTGGCTGCCCCTCGGCGCTTGGTGCCCAAAATATGTCTAAGTGATGGTTTAGTCCCTAAGAATTAGTTTAATCCTTGGCGTGACAAAATAGTCCCTAAGAATTAAATTAATCCTTGGCGTGACAAAATAATCCCTTAGCGTCTAATTAGTCCTAATATGTCAAATAATTTCCTAAGTACCTAAATTAATCTTTGGTGTGTCAAAATGGTCCTTAGGTGTAGAAAAGGTCCTTATGAGGTGGTTTGGTCCTTAAGTGAGATTTAGTTAATAATTGATAAAGTGGTGGTTAATAATTGATAAAGTGGTGGTTAATAATTGATAAAGTGGTGGGTTAATAAATGATGTGGGCTTCGGCCAAAGCGGTCGGTTAATAAGCGAAGGGGGCTTCGGCCAAAAGCGACGAGTTGTGTTGTGGAGATGTTTTAAGTGATGTGACAGTGAATGTGGTGGTAATGTATTGTGTATGGTGCATTGTCATAGTGTCGCATAAAGCATACGCATAAAGCGAAGGGGGCTTCGGCCAAAAAGCGAAGGGGGCTTCGGCCAAAGCGACGGGTGCCCATTGGGCTTACAAATGAGGTGATGGATCCACATGCATATTGCATACATGCATATACTCATACATTCGTAGAATGCTTGTTGATGCTTAATTAATTTGTGATTGTTGTTCCTAGCATTATAATTGAATGGTAAATGTCTTAATTATGAAGGGTTGATGTTGCTAGATGCTTTCCTATTATAATGCTCATCTTACTTGTTATTATTTATGTAAAGAGACTCACCCTAGCATTTTTATGTTGCCTGCTCTCGTGGCGACAAACAGGTGATTATGAGTGAAGGTGCCATACCTTCTTGCGTCTTCGAGTCAGCTCTGATTAGTGACACCCGGTGCGGGATTGTAGTGTAGTTATTTGATATTATGTATTTGAACTGATTTGGATTATGTACTGCGCATATTGAACTTGGTTTTACTTCCGCTGTGCTGCGAACCATTTATTGGATTATTGTAATACTAAAGACAGGTTTTTGAGGGTTCGCCCATTTGGATATGATTTTTATTGCGCGCACTAGATGCGTTTGAATTTTAATTATACTTTGATGACGTTTTGTGAAATGTAGCACTCTCTTTGAGGTGCGTGGAAAGGTTTTTGAAAACTCTGATTTTTAATTAGTAAAATAGTAATTAAATAGAAGGGGGTGTTACATATACTAATTAAAACTTATATCTAATCATCTGAGATTCGAAAATACATTGCGGTATTTCTCCAAATGACATTCAATGTTTTCTTTGCCATTGACATAAGTGATATGTATGGTGTTTATAATTCTTGTCACAAAACCCAACATAAAAATATTTGAATGTAATTTTTTTGGAATCAGAGTACTAGTTTCATACATTTGAAAATCTTCAAAGATTGATCACAAGAACTTAGATGAATTTGAGGAAAGCTAGGTCATGTTATTTTATTCATAAATTACATAATATGAAAACCAAGACTCTTTTTAAACCACCTACTACATGCCAATGCAATAAGAGTCTATGGAAAATACATTAATTTATATTTGATTTAAGCCGGAGCCAAAGGCTTGATCTCCAAGTGATGATGGAAGGAAGTTATTCTTGATACCAGCAGTTCCTTTTGGCACAAATTTTCGAGCCCACACATGTTTACCATTGATGATAAATTTGGCTTTAGTAGCCCCTCTTAAAATCACGTCAATAGTGGATACTTTGTGAAAAACAATACGAGCAAAAAGTGATTGTTCATTTGGCTGCACTTCCTGCATGAACAAAGTCTCTATACAATCCCCATAAGTCATAGTAAAGAATTCCTTTACTTCCCATTCCTCCACACGATAACCCTTAGAGAATGTCACAAACAAGGTCCTAGCATCTGCTGGTACTACTCCTCTGTCTACACCGCCTCCATGGTTGTTAGTATTCTGCAGCACTAGCTCGACACTACTCGTAGCTCCCCCAACATTTCCACCAAGCCTCATGTTGGAAGGTCCAATAAAACCAAACGAGGAATTGTTGTTCTCTGGACTCACCATCTTTTGAGTTTCCACCATCCTCTCGACTGTGTTCCTCAACATAGCTTGTTGCATGATGTCACTAAATGCTCTTAGACATACCTCTTGCCCCACTTTTGCCATTCCTTGGATTGCTTGGACCCTATTTTCATAGAAGAATTGGAGAGAGATTTCCTTGTCCATTAGGCTTTGAAGGAGAGGAATACCATTGGCTTCAGAAGAGGAGATTGTTGGCGATGGGCCTTTGTTCAAGTAGGTTAAGCAAACAATTGTTTAAATCATGACTTCGTTGATCAAAATCTTGGGCAAAGACGTGATTTTCTTCACCACGCTATAAAACCCAACCCTCTCCAACCTGCAGCCACATGGAAAAATTTGGATGGACTCAGTTGGGTCTCGAGAAAGGTCTGTCACAAGGACTGAGTAAAGGTTTCTGTCCATTTTGTGGAACAGAATGAACTCTTCTTGGGAAACAGGGGGAAAATAATCCATCAACTCAAATAAACACGATGGTGTGTTTCACAACACTGATTTGGTGTTGTATAAATAGTGAGTGTGACAGAGTAGTGTGGGGCCCTTAAAATAATTACCATATGTGAAAAGTGCAAAGATACAAACATTAAACACGTGAGACATGTTCATACATGCACTAAGAGGTGTGGTTGGTGCGTGTATGTGTCTTACGACACTTTCACACCATTTTTAGAGTGTAAATAGTACAGCTAAATTCAAAAGAACACGAGTGAAAGCAATCCTGAGTAGTACTGAATGACTTTCACACCATTTTTGATGGTTTCTATGTCAAACTTTTTATGAAAAAAGTACTGGTTTATAATTATTACATTTTCTTAATTATAATAATTATAGTTCTTATCATAACATACAATAATTAATAAATATAATCCTTATATTAATAATTAATAATTCTTAATAACTTATATATAATTTTTTCTATCCTTAATACAAATGGTTGAGGGTGGATATCGGAATATGGAAAGTGGAGTGTATCGGGTTTCAAACATGCTCTCGAGATCTTGATAGCACTTACATGTATTTTACCACTAGGCTAGAACTTCTAATAAAACTAGTAACTGATAATAAATGTTAATATATTTTAATTTTATTATTAATACTTAAACAAGTAATTTTATATTACTTACTTTTTCTTTCTTTTTGACCAATTTTCTTTTTCATATAACTTATAATAATAATAATAATAATAGTCAAATAATAATAATAATAATAATAACAACAACAACAATAATAAAAATAATAATAATAATTTTAAAGAACATGAGTGACAGCAATCCTGAGAAGTGAGGGTCGACCAACTCATTTTCTATATACAGTGGAAAACGAGGAGTGTGTGATGTACTAGTACAACTGAAAAGGAACAAGTTAGTGAGTCAAAAACTGATAATTGTGGGGTGATACTTTGTGTGACGAAAGCGTAAATAGTACAACTAAGTTCAAAAGAACACGAGTGACAGCAATCCTGAGTAGTGAATAACTTTCACACCATTTGTGATGGTTTCTATGTGAAAATTAGTGTGACATGTTCATAGAAAATGATGTACCAGTACAACTGACCCTTGACCATTTGAATTCATTTTCTATATACAGTGAAAAACGAGGAGTGTGTAATGTACTAGTACAACTGAAAAGGAACAAGTTAGTGAGTCGAAAACTGTTAATTGTGGGGTGATACTTGGTGTGACTAAAGTGTAAATAGTACAACTAAGTTCAAAAGAACACGAGTGACATCAATCCTGAGTAGTGAATGACTTTCACACCATTTTTGATGATTTCTATGTCAAACTTTTTAAGAAAATAGTACTGGTTTATAATTATTAAATTTTCTTAATTATAATGATTATAGTTCTTATCAAAACTTACAATAATTAATAAATATAATCCTTATATTAATAATTAATAATTCTTAATAACTTATATATATATATATATATATATATAATTTAGAGAAAAAATGAATCGTTATAACTATAAGCTCAAACACAATTTCAAGTAGCATTCCATAAATGCTACAATCTGATGAAAAAATGCTAAAAACTAATTGTGTCAAGTACTTACAATGAGTTGATCCGCTATAAATTATCCGCTACACGCTAACGGATCAGCGTTGCCAAACTGATCCTTAGTAGTTTTTTTATTATTGGTGTATACAAGAATATTTTGGATGGGCTTTATTTTCCAATGTTTAGTATTTTTGTTTTAAAATATTAATAATAGATAATTTTCTATTAGTGATGTTAAAGTTTTCAAACCCAAGAGTGTGTTTTGATGAGATAGTTCAAGTCTCTTTCAGTTTAATCAGATGTCGTAGATTCGAATTCCATCCTAGGAATGTCACAGATTTAAAATTCTTAAGAGAGAGTTCTAATGCCCATTGTGGTCCTATCCGGCTTGAATGATTAGTCTCTACAATTGGGAACAAATAATACTCGATTTAGAGCAAAAAAAAATAAGGCGTTAATAAGGGCTGCATGTATATAGATGGATGGATCAATTCATATGGGTATGGATGTATGTGGAGGTAAGAAACCCAAGTTGCCCTTATTGGCCGGGCCCCTTGCGTAATCATTATTTTTGGTTGATGGTGACGAATCTTACTCTCTCTCTCACCTGTTCACTCTTCTTTTCTTTTCATCCTCTCTCATACGCTCCTCTTCCTCTCATTTGTCCCATACCTTTTCTTCTTATTCTTCTCTCTCATCCGCTTCTCTTAGATGAACCACCATTTTCGGTGTACCGATCAAATATATCGTATATAATATCCGTGAGAGACTTATTTATCCATCGGCCTAGAAGCCATCTGAAAATGAATAAATAAAAAATTTCATATAATATTAAATGTGTGATTAGTTCTGGGATCCAATTTTGTTTTTTGAAAATGCACCATTAGAGTAAATTTCTTATAGTGTTCTTAAGAGTTTGTGGCATGATGGATCCCACTTTAAAATTTCATGAGAGTTTACAATAGTTTACTCATTTAAAAAACCCACTAAAGGTACTCACTCTAATGCATTTGTTCCTAAAATAATTCTTTGTTGTTTTTGACATACAATATTTTAGGAACCAAGTGCACTATTGTTTGATGCTAGGTTTCTTTTTAAACCATTTATAGTTTATTAAAGAATTAGTAAATTTATATGCTTATTAGTAAAATACTAAATACATTATATTTCATCTAAAATATTAATAACAAATAACTTTTTGTTGGTGATTTAATGTTAAAGTTTTCAAACTCAAGAGTTTGTTTCAATGAGATAGTTCAGGTCTCTTTCAGTTTAATCAGATGTCTTATATTCAAATTTGATCCTGCGAATGTCACAGATTTAAAATTCTTAAGAGAGAGTTCTAATGCCCATTGTGGTCCTATCGGGCTTGAATGATTAGTCACTATAGTTGGGAACAGATAATACTCGATTTATAGCAAAAAATAGGGTTTTATTAACATTACCCTTGACCAGTAGTGACAAGTGGACTATTATTTGTAATATTATCTTTAATTTTTTTGACTCAATAATATTATCTTTAATATTAATGTATATATGCAAAATTCATACAATATTTACTGATAGTAAGTTGGTATATATCTAAATGTCCATATTTTGATTTGATATCCAAATATAGACCTAAGAAATAATTGATATCATAGTCAAATCATAATCATAATATAAACAATTGGGAATGGGAGGGAAAAAGTAATCTTAAAATTGAAAATAACTAACTCCATAGCAAAAGAGGTTAAGATTGAAAGGATAGGGAAACTCTTCGAGAAAATGTCATGACTATCCATGTTCACTTCTTCCGATGAAGTCTCGACAAAGTTTCTCAATCTCATTGCATGAGGCATGAATCTGTGTATAATTTGAAACCATATCGATGTAGGATTTAAAGTATGAGATTAGTAGCATAAAAACATTCAAGAGAACTAAGTTGAATATGAGACCACTATTTCAGATTATATGAGTCTTTTATCTTATTTTTTTCGATATCTTGGGTAGAGTTTTTTTTAAGCAACTCTTTGGTACAGTTTACTAATGATATTGTGAAACTTTCTTTTATAAGAAAACTAAAAAAAAATCATAAACTAATATTCATAATTATGGACTAAAAATCACATTATTAGTGCATACTATTATATACAGAAGTTAAGAATTTAAGATGTGAAATTTATAAAAAAAAAGTATTATAATAAGTCCAAAAGATAGGAATCTATAAGTATTTATTCAAAATTAGGATGCAATATTGCAGAAACTATTATAGTTATATTGACTCCTAGCTTTGAACTTCTAAAGGAGTTTTTCAATTGAATTTTTTTCTAATGAAGTTTCTTAATGATAATTTTTGAGAGCATCTTCACATTATTTTTTTCCAGGTCATCTTCCTAAAAGAGTATTGTAGTCTTTGAACTTGAAATTTATTTAAGGATGTGATGTTTCCTTATGTTTTGTTCTAGTTTAATAGGAACTCCAATTGTTAATAAATAAACAAGGAAAGAAAACATTGGATCCCTTGCCAAAATTGGTGGCATTGGATTTTCGAGGGTACTTCCATTATCATTCTTTGAGCAACATTGTCTTCGAAAAAGTCACAAATACGATGAGCTCTCCTAGGATTTTGGTGAATGCAACACCACCTTCATAAGAGGAGTGCCTTGGTCATAGAAAGAAAAAGAAATTCCAAAATAAGGAAGAAGGCAATGAGGAAGCTGGTCATGATGATGAGGAATTCAACCAAGATGTTGAAGAAGAGATACATCCTCCTTCTCCTAATTCTTATAAGGAGGCTCTAATGGATGTTTTTAGTGGGGTTAGTTCCGATGGAGATTATTGGGGGGATTCCGAAGACGATGACGTCCCGAAGAACAAGTGGGTACTCAGACTTAGAGGATGACAAGGCGCCAAAGGAATTCACGCCAGGGCTGGTCATACCTTTGTATGATGATGAAGTCTCAAAATATGGTCTAAACCTTAGATAAACACTCTCATTGTCAGATTGTTGGGGAAACAGGTTTAGCTTCAAGCTTTTGGAGAACAAATTGAGGAAACAATGGCAGAAGAAAGGGACGACAAAGATTGTTGATTTGACAAATGATTTCTTCTTGGTGAAACTCTTTTTTGAGGATGATTACAGGCATGGTTTGTTTGATGGTCCATGGAAGATTGTAGATCATTATCTCATAGGTCAACGGTGGAGGCCTTTCTTTTCTCTATCTACTACAAATTCAGCATATTGCGATTTGGGTTTGAATTTCAAAACTCCCGATAGAACTTTGCAATGATAGTTTTTCTGATGAGGATTGATTCTACACTGGGAACAATGTTGAAAGTTGATTGACTAATGTCTATCCATGATCAAGGTAAGTATGTCAGGATTTGTGTTGAACTTGATTTGGAGAAACCTCTTGATTCACATATTGTCATTAGGAATATGAAGCTTTTTTTTGGAATATGAGGGCTTACACCAAATATTTTTTACTGTGGTAAGTATGACCATAAGCAAGACCACTGTCGTAAAATTTTGGAGGTCGAGGTCCAAATACCTCTTGCTAATCAACCTGCCTTAAGGGTGGCGGCCAGGGAACAGTTTCTCCTAAGAATGGAGTTAGGGATGATTTCAGAGAAGAGGCTATATATATATATATATATATTGTTATGAATATTATTATATTGGATGTCCACTAGTCTCCATCCATCAAGTCATTAGTGGATTTTTATTATTGACTAATCACTTTCCCTATTCTCACCCTATAAATATGGCTATCTCCTATGTGTATGTACACTTGAAGTGAATAGAAATACTCTCATCTTTCATATTTGTTCATGTTCTTATCTTCTTCATATTTCTCCTTTCTATAGTTTTGGTTATTTTCATAACACGTTATCAGCACGAAGCACTACCATATGATTGATGACATAATCATCTTGAGGATCTATTACAAGAATAAGTTTTCTTCTTGATCTATCTTCTCTTAAGGTAATACGTATCAACACATATCCTTTATAACACATTATATTCTTCTTGATCTAGTTTCCTCTTACTCTTGTTCTTCTCACTATCTTTTAATCATGATCTTTTGCTATTTTTTTTTTGATCTTGTTTATGTTTTATCTCTTTTTATGTTATATCTCATTTTATATTTATTTACCATTGTTGATAACTCTGTGATATTATAGTTCCTGAAGAACAATAAATCCATTATCCAAGCATCCCTGAAGGATTGCACAAATAATTGTTTCTCTGTATCATTGTTTATGATATAGTTCCTAAATAACTTTGAAATTTAATATCGAAACCTCCCTGAAGGATTGGTCATAGTATAGTTTTTTCTTGATAATTATTGAAGAAGTATTGTGTTATAGTTCCTGAAGAACTAATGATTTGGTAATATAGTATCCTTGTAGGATTGCATAAAGATTTGTTTTCTTTATCATTGTTTATGAAGATTTGTGATAGTTCTTGAAGAACTCAAAGAAAAAATAACTTTGTATTAAAGCATCCCTGCAGGATTGCCCTAATCACGATTCTTTTTCGTCAATGTTTAAAATTTGTGGTATAGTTCTTAAAGAACAATTGATTAGAAAATATATTTTCCTTTGATCATCATATATGAGAGATTTGTCATCGAGTTCCTGAAGAACTCGACTTTTACACGATGATTGTAATCTATAAGATCTATTTGACCTTAGTATGTTTTGAAGAAAAAGAAATCAATAGAATTGACATATAATTTATGTCTCAAATATTCTCATGAATTAGCAAAATGAGAAAATATTTTCAGAAAAATATTATGAATCAAGATTATGTGATATGGTGATTGTAAAGAATACGCACAAACCACTCAATGAATTGAAGTTCATTCCCAGAAGTGAATGACTCACATTATAGAATTGGTACAAGAAAAGTTGTGGTGATGATCATTGATGTGGTAAATGTTATTGTTATCTTATTTAAATGTCGTTTGTATCATTTGTGATTGTGACCTTTGTTATTCCTGATAGTGGTTTAGTATCTTATGGAAAAATGTAATTTTTCTTCTTTCTTTTGCTTGGAATTCCAAATAAAAATATTGCATGAAAAAAAAAGGGAATAAGAAGAATTGATTGATGACTAGATCCTAGAGAACTAGACACTTTTATGTTCAAAAGAATTTGTATATTTGCTTAGCAAATATAATTTTCTACTGCTATTTTTTTCCTTCGAGAAATTGTATTTTATGCAGCTCCAAAATTTTGATCTTTGTAGGCATATAATATTGTAGAGACTTAATTTTCTCATGTCAATCTTTTATCATATTTATGTTATCTTTTAGGATAAAATGAGTATTGACACTAGCATCAATATTGGAGAAATGTGTTTCGCTAATAGTGGAACTACCCATATAATTTTAAAGGATAAAAACAAATATTTCTCCTATTTAGTGAAGCGAGAAACCGAAGTTAGTACAGTATCTGTCTCTTCAAATATAATTGAAGGTTCCGGAAACTGTTATCCGGGGGAACAAATTTACAGATTGAGAATGCATTATATTCCCCTAAGTCTTGTAGAAATTTATTAAGTTTCAAATATATGCATATAAATAGAAATCATATTGAAATGATAGATGAAGGAGATATGGAATATTTTTAAATAATGAGACATACTTTGATAAAATAAGTGTAGTGGAAAAAATTGTCTACTTTTTCCTCTGATTTGTACTACACTTATATATGTGCAATTGAAACACATGTTATTGTAAACAAGAAGTTTACATATCATAATAATTTGGTTGTTGGCAAGATCGGTTGGGCCATCCGAGTATATTATGATGCGAATAATGGTTAAAATTTCTATGTGAACTTGTATTGAAGAGCTAGTAGTTTCTTCAATCTACTAATTTTTGTGTTCACTAATTCCCAAAGGAAATTGACAATTTGAGAATAATAAGTCTCTCATATTTCAAGAGCTGATATAAGATGATATTTGTAAACAAGTACACTAATCACGTGGACCATTTAGATATTTGTGGTTTTAATTGATGCATCAACTAGACGACCACATATATATTATATATATTTGTCGTCAACTCACAACCGGAAGTTTGTGAGATTGTTTGCTCAACTAATTTGAGTAAGAGGTCATTATGTGAATCACCTTGAAAGCATATGATAAGTATTGTATGACTATTACAATTGATATTGGATATCAAATGTCATACATCCATTCATAAAATGGTCTTGAAGAATCATTCTTTAGACGTCTAAAGTTAATTACATGACCAATACTTATGAGATAAGAAATTCTAATTTCTACTTGGGAACATGCAATTTTACATGTTGTAATATTGATTCGCATCAAGCCAACAAGTTATCACAACTCTTCCCCTTTACATTTGGTTTTTGGTCACGAACTTAATATTTCCCATCTTAATATTTTTGGATGTGCAATGCAATATGATGTAAAAGAATTTTGGAAATATATATTAGATATAAATCTCCATGTATAATATAGTATCTTGAGCCAACAATTGGAGACTTGTTTATAGTCCAGTCTGATGATTATCATTTGAAGAATTAGATTTCCCAACATTAGGGAGATAATAAGCAATGAAAAAAAGGAGATCGGTTGGAATGAATTATCATTATCTCATATTGATCCTCAAACTAAACAATGTGAACTAGAAGTTCAAAAGATAATTCAATTGCAAAGCTTAGCAAATTGTCTACCAAATGCTTTTACTGATCCAAAAGGTGTGACCAAATCATATATATCAGCTGCTAATGCTCCAATAGAATGGATGTTCCTGTTGGACAATCTAATATTGCAAATTAGTCTCAACGGCGCCTGAAGCGTGGTAGACCAATCGGTTCCAAAGATAAAAATCCACGAGCAACAAAAGGAGCTAAAAAAAATGGTCCAAGCGAGGATATAGAAACTCTAAAAGAGTATTCAGACATAATTGACATTACAGCCTGGAAGAACCGATCGTGTACTCAAAAGTTATCAAATTAAAGAGATCTCAATGAATTATATCAAAAATGAAATACAATGGAACTGAAACAAAGTCAACGTTGACGATGTTTTTACATATAATATAGCGCTAAATGTGATAAATGATAGTGAGGATCATGAACCAAAGTCTACTAAAGATTGTAGACAATGTGAATTGGCCAAAATTGAAAGATGAAATTGAAGCAAAATGAGAATGATTAAATTGTGAGATACAAAGACATGTTTCTCAAGGGTGGATGCGAGTATTTTTTCAGTACTTAATTAGCCTTGTAGCACATGAATAGCTCAATTTTCACAAGTTGAATATTGCTACAACTTATTTGTTGATAGTCATAATTATTTAAAGATCCCTGAAGGATTTAATATTCTAATGCACATTTTTTGGATTCTCGAGATGATTACACAAATTGAATCAGTACCACTATGAGATGATATAATTTGAACACATGTGGTATAATCATCTCAATTTATATTCTAAACGAGGGATATAAAAATGACACCACTGGTCCATTGAGTTATATGAAAATATCAATACATGAATTTGCTATAGTTTCCTATTATTGGAACTCCTGAAGAGAATTCCAAAATTATAGATTACTCAAAGAAAGAGCTCTAGATGAATGACCTCAAATTATATCTGATAGATTTTTGAGGTTGAACCTGTAGTTGACCTCTACATGGAAAATCCTAGAAGGATTCAAGATGTAAAGAAAAATCTTTCTTTTGAAAAAAAAATGACTCATATTGATCTGCAGAAATTATTCAATTGACTACATGAGTTGTGTGGTAAGAATATATAAAATATCTTAGTCTCGAAGACTATAAAAGCATGCATGCATATCACAAACCAAAATGCATCTGAAAAGGGATAAGATGCATATTTATGTTTGGCTATTGTAATGAATAAATCATTTTTATGTATGTTACACAAATTAACCATGCAGATATACAGTATTTTTCCGGATCTAGATCAAGTCGATTACAAGTCAGCTATTATCTACATATGGTGACACTGAAATATCTTTTTGATCTATAAAACAATCTATGGTTCTTGCTTCTTCATTTCATGTCCAAATGCCAACAGTTCAAGGAAGATGTTTTGAAGATAATAATGATCGCAAAGTTCCATTAAAAGAGGATACAATCACAAGTGACAATGGAGTAGATTGTTCAATATGCACTCAAGGAGAAACTTTAAATATTGAAATTCATATTCTTTAGTGATGATTCAATCAGGGGGAGAAAAACTACACTCTTTTTCCCTTTTCCATGGTTTTGTCCCACAGGGTTTTACTGAAAAGGTTTTTAATGAGGCAGTTCCCACTGACAGGATATTGTACTCTTTTCCTTCACTAGATTTTTATCCCACTGGGTTTTTTCTAGTAAGGTTTTTAATGAGGCATATCCTCGATGGACATCCAAGGGGGAGTGTTATGAATATTATTATATTGGATGTCCACTAGTCTCCCTCCATCAAGTCATTAGTGGATTTTTATTATTGACTAATCACTTTCCCTATTCTCACCCTATAAATATGGCTATCTCCTATGTGTATGTACACTTGAAGTGAATAGAAATACTCTCATCTTTCATATTTGTTCATGTTCTTATCTTCTTCATATTTCTCCTTTCTATAGTTTTGGTTATTTTCATAACATATATATATAAGGATGTAATTAAGGAAAATACAGGTATTGTTGTGGGATCCATGCAACATAATTGGAACCTTGGAGTTTTGCTAAAAATACTACTAGACGTAAGCCTCAAAATCGCATGCAAAATAGCTGTATTGTTAATAATGTGGTGAGTAATAATGACATGTCTAAAAAAGGAGGAGGATCGAGATTTGAGATCCTAGATGAAGTGAATGATGAGATTGATGTTATCCTTGAACTAGAAGTCAATGTTAATCATTTGGATGTCTCTAGTGAAATGGCCTCTTTGGTGGGCCAACGATCTCAAGAAAGGGTTCACAACCCCAATGCTGGAAATAATTTACAGAATGGGCCAAAGGCCAAGGGCACTAACTTTAGCGGTAACAATTTATTGGTCAACAAACACAAAGGGCCTAAAGAAAATAATGCGCCAAAAGATGGATCTTCTTTCACTGGCCTTATTGTGAATAAGCAAGGCTCGGTAGTGGACATCAATGAATATTTTAATGAAACCAATTCCCTTGGGTCCAGATTCTTCTCTCACTCTCTGCTCCATATTGATAGAGAGGCTCTACATGATACTACAAATAGACTCGCTAAGAATGGTTCTTCATATAGACTCCCACCTATCATGTATCTAACCAACATAGTGTTGGGGTCTTTAATTTCGAGCAATCCATTATTGATTACTAGATGGGTATCTTTTTTACAGAAGCTAGTGAGGATCAAGCTAAGCTTATTCACCAGATCCTTAAAATCTTCTTTGATAGTTTGGGCCAAAAAGTTAGTACTGATAAAACCGGGGTGCTTTTCTCTAAGAATGTGGATTGGAATGTGAGGAACGACATTTGCAGAGAGCTGTGTTTTCAGATGATAGGTGATTTAGGCAAGTATATTGGTGTGCCTATTTTCTATATTCGTTCAGCAGATCCAGTTTTAACTTCGGGATTTAAGCGATTTATACGTCTCATTTCCTCCTCTACTTCTTTCCCTGTTTGTAATAGATCTGAGGAAACCATTCTTCATAGATTTTGTGACTTCCCCTTTCCCAAAATGTCTAGAGAATTCACATCCTCCTAGGGAGCTCAATTTGTATGCCTTCAATGATTTGGCCAGTTGGCTTTATGCTAACTTCTATTCGAGCGCTTTGGAAAATGGTGCACCATATTGTTGGAACATGAGATTTGTTGTTGCCCTTGACATAATATGGCAAGATCGTAACAAGTTGATTCTGTCTCAAGAGCAATCTTCCCCTCATATTGTGTGCAGAAAAGATCATTCCTATGTGATTGAATTTATGGATTATAATGGCAGGAAAGATAAACTTTTGGTAAATAAAGATTCCCAAATTGATTGTTCCACTCCTCCCCATGGGTTAGTTTCTCTCAATTGTGACACTATTGTGTCCAATGTTTTTTTTTGTGAATGTCACGTTAGCTTTTTTAGACCTTTTATACTGCTTCTAAGCACTATTAAAAATCATAAAGCATTATTAAAAGTCATGAGGGACTAAAACTGATGGAAAAAACTTGAGAGACAAAAGTAGGTAAATTTTATTGAGGGACTAAACCAAAAACTCAAATTTCATATAGAACCAAAAACATTTTTAACTCTTTTTAAAAGGGGACGGAGGTAGGTTTATTATAAAGGTTTTTCTTTGGTCTAACGGCAGGACTCGCAAGTGTCAGGACTTAACATACACACAAACGAGAAAACCAAAGCTCAACACCAGGAGGGGTCAAACCTGACAATCGAGTGTCCATAAACGACATTTCTGCTGCTGCGACGAATCAGCCTCAGCCGTGTTATAAAGGGGATTGTTGTCTTATAAGTGTAATTAACCTTTTGTGGGGTAAATGATTATGGTTCATATTAAACTTAAACAATGAATATGCATTCCTAGTAAAAAGAATGTAAATAAAAAACTGGACGTGTATAAATAAAAACTTATACAGTGCAGTTTAACTCTATCTATAAAAGTGCAGCAACATTTGAGTTTGTTCGCAACAAGGGGAATCTTCACCTGATGGGATTAGAGAATAGAACACACAATCTAACAATGACTCAGATGTACAAGACTCTTTTGCTTCGGAGGGCGGTAAGAAAATGTCGCCTGCGGTTATGCATATGCATGAGAGATCTTTGAATTCCATTAAAAAGTTGGTTAATGCTTCTACTTCTAGCACACAGACATCAACTCAACTCTTACCTCTGATGCTAGTAGTGATTGTAATATTGAAGATCCTGTCATGCACTCTAACGCCAATGTAGTCACTGATACGAATATTGCTAAACAGTGTGGGACTGATTCTATGGACTCATCCTCCACTCAACCTCCCACTACCAAGCTAGGTCTAAACGCCTCAGAGTCGGATACTACTTCTACTCTAGTTGTTGCATCACACATGGGAGTAGTAGGCAAGATTTTCGGTGATGTATTTGATCCTGTTATTGATCATATGGCTGCCAATAGCCAAAGAACAGTAATCCAATATGATAAGTCTGAACCTGCCGTGTCCAAGACCCAAAAGAATAAAGTTCAGCAAAAAAAAAAAAAGAAATAGATCCAAAAAACTGCAGGCTATAATATCCGTTCAAAGACAAATTTTGTCTTTATATCATAACTACGGAGGCTCTATCACACAAACCAAGTCAAAAAAATAATATTTCATTATCTTTTTCTCGCAAAATAATAATATAATTTCTATGTTAAGAGAAGTTTTTGTCGCGGCAGTCACAATAGATTGGCTCTGTCTCTACTCCCATATATGGCATTGGCTCAACTTAAGTTCTTTTTATAAGCAAGATATAACTTAAGTTCCTTAAAATTTAATATTAAAAACATCTCTAATGGTGTTCCCAACTTGAGTTGCTTAAGTGGTTCCTATTGTATAACATCAAATAGTTTTTAAGCAACTTATTTTTCTTTTGGCTCCACTAGTAAACTTAAATAGGGTTCTACGACTTATTTAACTTTTATAAAACTATTGCATCTCATAAATAATTAATATTAATAAAATAATAAACTAGAAAATATTGTTTTCCCAAAAAATGATAAAGTGTTTCTTTTAACACATCGTTTCACTATTACGCGTTTATACTATTTCCCAATTTGATTTATCAACAGATGTAAATTATATACATCATCGTTGTATAAGAATTTTTACAACATCAACATTACGTGTATAAGAATTTTTACAACATCATCGCTGATTTATCATGATCTTTTATTGGTTGATAATGTAAAACTTTTTACAACAACAGTGTATACTAATTAAAACTTATATCTAATCATCTGAGATTCGAAAAGACATTGCGGCATTTCTCCAAATGACATTCAATGTTTTCTTTGCCATTAACATAAGTGATATGTATGGTGTTTATAATTCTTGTCACAAAACCCAACATATAAAGTATTCGAATGTAATTTTTTTGGAATCAGAGTACTAGTTTCATACATTTGAAAATCTTCAGAGATTGATCACAAGAACTTAGATGAATTTGAGGAAAGCTAGGTCATGTTATTTTATTCATAAAAGACATAATATGAAAACCAAGACTCTTTTCAAACCACCTTCTACATGCCAATACAATAAGAGTCTATGGAAAATACATTAATTTATATTTGACCTAAGTCGGAGCCAAAGGCTTGATCTCCAAGTGATGATGGAAGGAAGTTATTCTTGATACCATCAGTTCATTTTGGCACAAATTTTCGAGCCCACACATGTTTCCCATTGATGATAAATTTGGCTTTAGTAGCCCCCCTTAAAATCACGTCAATAGTGGACACTTTGTGAAAAACAATACGAGCAAAAAGTGATTGTTCATTTGGCTGCACTTCCTGCATGTACAAAGTCTCTATACAATCCCCATAAGTCATAGTAAAGAATTCCTTTACTTCCCATTCCTCAACACGATAACCCTTAGAGAATGTCACAAACAAGGTCCTAGCATCTGCTGGTACTACTCCTCCGTCTACGTCGCCTCCATGGTAGTTAGTATTCTGTAACACTAGCTCGACACTACTCGTAGCTCCCCCAACATTTCCACCAAGCCTCATGTTGGAAGGTCCAATAAAACCAAACGAAGAATTGTTGTTCTCTAGACTCACCATCTTTTGAGTTTCCACCATCCTCTCGGTTGTGTTCCTCGTCATAGCTTGTTGCATGATGTCACTAAATGCTCTTAGACATACCTCTTGCCCCACTTTTGCCATTCCTTGGATCGCTTGGACCCTATTTTCATAGAAGAATTGGAGAGAGATTTCCTTGTCCATCAGGCTTTGAAGGAGAGGAATACCATTGGCTTCAGAAGAGGAGATTGGTGCTGATGGGCCTTTGTTCAAGTAGGTTAAGCAAACAATTGTTTCGTCTGCGATTTCGTTGATCAAAATCTTGGGCAAAGACGTGTTTTTCTTCACCACGTTGCGAAACCCAACCCTCTCCAACCAGAGCCGGCCACATGGAAAAAATTTGGATGGACTCCGTTGGGTCTCGAGAAAGGTCTGTCACAAGGACTGAGTAAAGGTTTTTGTCCATTTTGTGGAACAGAATGAACTCTTCTTGTGAAACAGGGAGAAAATAATCCATCAACTCAAATAAACACGATGATGTGTTTCACAACACTGATTTGGTATTGTATAAATAGTGAGTGTGACAGAGTAGTGTGGGGCCCTTAAAATAATTACCATATGTGAAAAAGTGCAAAGGTACAAACATTAAACACGTGAGACATGTTCATACATGCACTAAGAGGTGTGGTTGGTGCATGTATGTGTCTTACGACACTTTTTCAGTTTCTAGTAGACTCTCCGAGGGTCGGCTAATCACGTTCTATATACAGTGGAAAACGAGGATTGTGTGATGTACTAGTATAACTGAAAAGGAACAAGTTAGTGAATCAAAAACTGATAATTGTGGGGTGATACTTGGTGTGAAGAAAGTGTAAATAGTACAACTAAGTTCAAAAGAACACGAGTGACAGCAATCCTGAGTAGTGAATAACTTTCACACCATTTTCGATGGTTTCTATGTGAAACTTGGTGTGACATGTTCATAGAAAATGATGTACCATCATAAACTGACCCTAATTAATTTGAATTCATTTTCTATATACAGGCTGAGTGAAAAAAGACGAGGAGTGTGTAATGTACTAGTACAAATTTTAAAAGGAACAAGTTAGTGAGTCGAAAATCATTCTTTTTTTGACCAATTGTGGGGATACTTGGTGTGACCAAAGTGTAAATACTACAACTAAGTTCAAAAGAACACGAGTGACAGCAATCTTGAGTAGTGAATTCAAATGGTCATTTTCTATATACGGTCGAAAACGAGGAGTGATGTGCATGCTCATACCGAAAAGAGCAAGTTAACCCGATAATGGTGGGTGATACTTGTGTGAGTAGAGTGTAAATAGTACAACTAAGTAGTTCAAAAGAACACGAGTGACAGCAATCCTGAGTAGTGAATGTCTTTCACACCATTTTCGATGATTTCTATGTGAAACTTGGTGTGACATGGTCATAGAAAATGATGTACCAATACAACAGACCCTTGTCCATTTGATTCATTTTCTATATACAATGGAAAATGAGGAGTGTGTATGTACTAGTACAACTGAAAAGGAACAAGTTAGTGAGTCAAAAACTGATAATTGTGGGGTGATACTTTGTGTGACTAGAGTGTAAATAGTACAACTAAGTTCAAAAGAACACGAGTGACATCAATCCTGAGTAGTGAATGACTTTAACACCATTTTCGATGATTTCTATGTCAAACCTTTTAAGAAAATAGTACTGGGTTATAATTATTAAATTTTCTTAATTATAATGATTATAGTTCTTATCAAAACTTACAATAATTAATAAATATAATCCTTATATTAATAATTAATAATTCTTAATAACTTATATATATATATAATTTAGAGAAAAAATGAATCGTTATAACTATAAGCTCAAACACAATTTCAAGTAGCATTCCATAAATGCTATAATCTGATGAAAAAACACTAAAAATAATTGTGTCAAGTACTTACAATGAGCTGATCCGCTATAAATTATCCGCTACACGCTAATGGACCAGCGTTTCCAAACTAATCCTTAGTAGTTTTTTTAATTATTGGTGTATTCAAGTATATTTTGGATGGGCTTTATTTTCCAATGTTTAGTATTTTTGTTTTAAAATATTAATAATAGATAATTTTTTGTTAGTGATCTAAAGTTAAAGTTTTCAAACCCAAGAGTGTGTTTTGATGAGATAGTTCAAGTCTCTTTCAGTTTAATTAGATGTCGTAGATTCGAATTCCATCCTGGGAATGTCACAGATTTAAAATTCTTAAGAGAGAGTTCTAATGCCCATTGTGATCTGGTGTGGTGGAAAGTATGCAAGTATACATAGTCACACAAGTAATAAAGTGATAAGAAAGGTCGAACCCATAGGGATTATGTATTGTAAAGTTTTGTATATTCAGAGTGTACACTATGCACAATTTTTTTGGTTTGGAGTTTACAAAGTAAGTAAAAACAATATAAACAGTAAAGAGTGTAAGGAATCAGTTGGATAAAGTAGTTGAGATGTTTTCACCAAGTAAATCACTTCGAAGTGTTTTAGTGGAGTATGCAGTGTAGGAACACTGAATGCAGCTGCATGAGTGTGTGCCTGTCAGCACTTTCTTCAGAGTTTCATTACAAGCTTCCTATGTCTAGGCATGCTAAATAGGTTCACTCTTGTCTTTTTAACTTCCCACTGTATCACCTTAGGAACTATGTTATCCTATGTCTAGGACTTAACATGGTTTTAACAATCAATCCTAAACACTCATTCCTATTAATTCTTGAGTTCATAAATGTAGCCCTTGTCTGCTGCCACAAGTTTACCTATTCTAAAGTGATCAATTCCAGAATAAGCTTTGAAAGAAGTATTATTACAGAAGAATTAAAGTGCATACACTACATAAACCATAATAACATATTTAGAAGTTTATTACAAGGTTATAACATCTCAACTTGAGGGAATTTAGCTCATGTTACTCATAATATAATAGAAAGAATCTGCAAAGAGCATAATCAAATGAGTAATATAGCAAAAGAACTTAAAAGGAGAGAGATTACTCGAATAGAAGATCTTTTGCATGAGTTTCCGAACAAGTTGAAGTACAATATGAGTTCTTTACACACGTTTCCTTCAAGTAGAAGTGAAGGGAGTGGTTGTCAAGCACCTCCTTACCTTCCTTCTCTTCAGAAACGTAAAGAAAAACTAAAACTAAACTAAACTAAAACTAAGTGATCCTTTCAGAAACAAATGAAGAAATACAAATGAAGGATGAAGGATGATTTGTAAGTGAAGATATGACCTCTATTTATAGGCACGAAAGCTTTCCTCCCTTGAGGGGTTTCCTTTGGCGCGAAAGATCAACCGAGGGGACCAACCATGGTTAGTTGTAGACAACCAATCAAGCAAGTAGCTCAGGTTTGGTCGCTTGCATGGAGAACACAAGGGGAGGTCCAATGGAGAAGTGCCATATGTCTTTTGGGATAAGTGAGCCTTGAAACTTGATTTTTATGTTTATTGCAGACTTCCGCAAGTGGCTCTGCTCCAGGTGACTAGGCATGACGTGACAATTCAAGTGTGGAAGCATCAAAATGGTCATTGGATGTTTTGGTGCAAACTGCTAGATTTTGCATGTGTAGGCAGTGTTTCCACTCCTAGTGTTGGCAGTGTTTCCACTCCTGGTGTTGGCAGTGTTTCCACTCCTAAAGTAGCTGCACTGAACAAAAACATCAAACCTAACAAGATATGTGCATTTTGCCTAGTTTATTGTCCTAATTCATTTGAATCCTTAAAATGTTGTTTCTTAATAAATAAGCTATATTTATATATTAATGTATTTGAAAATAAACAATAACCTAAGTTAAAATAGATGAATAACTCTATATAAAATAGAGTTATCATAGTCCTATCTGGCTTGAATGATTAGTCTTTACAATTGGGAACGGATAATACTCGATTTAGAGCAAAAAAAATAAGGCGTTAATAGGGGCTGCATGTATATACATGGATGGATCAATTCATATGGGTATGGATGTATGTGGAGGTAAGAAACCCAAGTTGCCCTTATTGGTCGGGCCCCATGCGTAATCATTATTTTTGGTTGATGGTGACGAATCTTACTCTCTCACACCTGTTCACTCTTTTCTTTTCATCCACTCTCATACGCTCCTCTTCCTCTCATCTGTCCCATGCCTTTTCTTCTTATTTTTCTCTCTCATCCGCTCCTCTTAGATGAACCACCATTTTCGGTGTACCGATCAAATATATCGTATATAATAAAAAAATACTAATAATGGTTGGAATTTTATCAGTCGATATGTAATCTTATCTATTAATAACATTTTATACTAGATCTTAAGGTCTATTTAATTGGTATATATATATATATATATATATATATATATATATATATATATATATATATATTCGTGAGAGACTTATTTATCCATCGGCCTAGAAGCCACCTGAAAATGAATAAATAAAAAATTTCATATAATATTAAATGTGTGATTAGTTCTGGGATCCAATTTTGTTTTTTGAAAATGCACCATTAGAGTAAAATTCGTATAGTGTTCTTAAGAGTCATGTGGCATTCTAGATCCCACTTTAAAATTTCATGAGAGTTTACCAATAGTTTACTCATTTAAAAAACCCACTAAAGATACTCTAATGCATTTTGTTCCTAAAATAATTCTTTGTTGTTTTTGACATACAATATTTTAGGAGCCAAGTGCATTATTGGTGCTAGGTTTTTTAAACCAATTATAGTTTATTAAAAAATTAGTAAATTTATATGCTTATTAGGAAAATACTAAATACATTATATATATATATGTCATTTATGCAATTCATAGTAATTTGCTTATATTTCATATAACACTTACATTGAGTAACCCAAAAAAATATAACACGTGCATCGCCCGAGAATATATGTTCTATCTATCATGAAAACTAATACATTGTCACAAATAATTAAATTAATGATATGTTTTTTTATTTAACCAGTGTGATGCACGGGAGTATGTCTAGTACTAACAATAATAATGAAAATTGTATTATTATTATTATTATTATTATTATTATTATTATTATTATTATTATATTTGTATTTCTATTGCACTTCACCAGTGTTGTACTCCATGGTACTCTAAGGTTAAACATATATTGTGTAGCACGAGCAACATATTCATACTTTTTTTTTTTGACAAAAACATATTTTTACTTATTTACTTAATATAGTAGTAATCACACAATTTTTTGTGGGATCGATACTTTTTATTACGTGATAGAACCATGCACTTGCGGTCTATCAAGTGTTCAAAACAACAATAGTGAATGGTATGGGGGAAACCAAATCTGCTAATATTATTATGTATTGTCAATTTGTGATTGTGGAGAATATGTGGGTGAAGAGGCGTAGGTGTTTGAGGTGGGTGGTGGTGGGAGGTGAAGAGATGGAGGTTGGAGAGAGTGTGGAGGAAGATGGAGAAGAGGAGGAAGAAGGTTTTATTAACTTTAAGGGTACTTTAGTAGTTTCATTGTTTTAGGGGGGAGTGGGGGAGTAATTTCAATGTACTGCTGCATCCTTAAATGGGTCCAAGCCCAACTGAAAAAGGGACTCTGCAACGTTGGAAAGTCCACAGAAAAAGAGTAACTACCAACATTTAACACCCAAAAAAAAACTATTCATACCCATGTTTTTATCAAGTCCAACCCATTGCTCTAAAACCACAATTACCGCTACCTTTCACATCAACTATTTTTAAACATAATCGCTATCATATATCCTCCTCTAAAAGTTAAATTTTTGGAGATATATTCTTTTTTGTATTCATTTTGCCTCATCCAAATTCATTACCAAAAAAATTATACCGTCAAAAATGAATTTCCAAAAAAATGAGGGGTTTTTTTATGAAAAACTAAGCGGTGTTAAAAATTATAAGAAATAACAAATAAAATAAATTGGTACTATTTATCGTCTCCTTTCTTCTAATTTTAGTGTTTTTCTAATACTAAATACTCACACTATCACAAATATATGAGCTTTCATGACTTTTTATCACGAGATTAGATATCTTATAATATTTTTTCTGTAAAAATTTTGTTAAGAAAATTTATAGATTTACCAATAATGTTAATGGTTACTAGATCTCAAAAAAAAAAATTATCACGAGTCCATTTCAGTTGAATAGAATGTAGACATCATACCCTTTGCTTTAGCTTGCCTTGTGAGTCTATTTCTCATTCTATGCTCTCAAGCTACTCAATCCACCACTTGCTCTCACTTTCTCTCTTTCAACATGTATATATATAATTTCCAATATGCTAACACTAGCATATTGTATCTATAGCCAAAACAAAATGAGAATCCAATATTTTAATTCTCTTCCACTAATATTATCCACACTAATTCTCTTTTTAGGCCAATACAAATCCGACCCAGACCCACTTCAAGATTACTGCATAGCAGATAACAAAAACACATTTTTCATAAATGGAGTACCTTGCATTGACCCAAAAGAAGCTTCATCATCACATTTTGTAACATCATCATTATCCAAACAAGGAAATACTAGTAACATGTTTGGTTTCAGTGTTACACCAACTAACACTATTAACCTACCTGGGCTTAACACATTGGGCCTTGTAATGGTTAGAGTTGATATAGCTGGTAATGGGGTTGTGCCACCTCATTCTCATCCACGGGCTTCAGAAGTTACTATTTGTTTAAAGGGCTTTTTGCTTGTGGGCTTTATTGATACTTCTAATCGTGTGTTTACTCAGAATTTAAAGCCTGGTGAGTCTTTTGTTTTTCCTAAGGGTTTGGTTCATTTTTTGTATAATAGTGATTCTAAGGAACCAGTTATAGCACTTTCTGGGCTTAATAGTCAGAATCCAGGTGCACAAATTGCTTCAGTTGCAACATTTGCTAGTAAACCTTCTATTCCTGATGAAATTCTTAAGAAGGCTTTTCAAATTAGTGGTCAAGAAGTTGAAATTATTCGTAGAAAGCTTGGAGGTTGATTGTCGGAAGTATGAGTACTTCAAAATTAGAGTCGTAGTTGTACATGTACCCAGTATCGGTACTAATGGGTACGTCTCACTTAGTATGTATTTGTGGTCCAATATATAAATATATGTTTGTCGTAGAGTAAAAAGTTCGATTTTTAATTTTTTTGTGATATTGAAACTTTTCCTATTACATGGTATATTATTTCTCTATTTTCTACTATATACATAATCTTTTTCAATATTTCATTGTAAATTCTTTTGTTGTATATTTTACTTATTTGTGTTTTCTGTTTTTTTAGTTCTGTTCATATCAAATCTATATTATGTACATATACCCCAAGGCGTAGCTAGTGTGGTGGCCCGCCGGTGCCATAGTTAACCCCAAGCTCGATAATACTTAGTATTGTTACTTATTATTATACTTATTTGGCACCACTCATTATAAATAATTCATGCTAAAAATCCCTCCTTATGTATTAGCACTCATTATCTTAAAATCCTAGCTCCGCCACCCCATATACCTTTTTTTTAAAAAAAAAAACAATGTATTTCGTACTGGCTCCACCACTACATATACTCTCTTTTTTTAAAAAAAAACAATATATTTTGTACCGACACTCGTACCCATACTAGTACCATGTCGTATAGGTTGGAGGTATTCAAATATTGTTAATCATTATACTTTACTTGTCTATTTCCTTTTAAAACTATGGTGATTGAGATCTTAGGTGGGATTATGATGTTAGATTGGTGTATTTAAAAATTAAAAAGAAAGAGACATGCAAACCGTCGACATATTACATGTTTAATAATCAAAAAGTAAAATGAGATGGTTGATACAACTTATGTATTGGCTATTATTGTGGAGTGAAGAAGTAAGCTACCTCTATTTTTTTTTTTCACTTTCTTGCGAAGGTTTGTTTAATTGTTTTTCTATATTTAATTTATTAACAAGTGTGTGTTTGGATGAGTGTATGATAAATACGAGTTTTAATAGAATGAACGACTTTATAAATTTGACTTGGTTACAATTAAGTTTGAAGTAAAGTGCGAACTAGGTTTAGATGTTATTATAAAAGAAAGCTTATGTAACACTTTTGTAAAAAATTTAACCAATTGCAATAGATATACATAGTCTATTTTGGCCGAATATAACTAATATTGTTGGCCTAGTGGCATAAGTTATCTTGCGACACGGTATGGGTAGTGCAAAATTTGCTCCTTAGTACGAGCGAAAAAATTAGTGTTGAAATACTTTATGGGTAGTGCAATGTTCTGAGCAAAAATAAATAAAATTGTCCAAACATTTATGTTTCACTAAAATCATCTAATCAATTCTAATAGATAAAATTCCCTATCAAGAATATGAAAAATGAATGTCTTATAGTAATTTTAAAATTCTACCAAACCCAACCCCTAATGAAATTAATTATCTTCCAAAGCAAAACTTATTACTACTAGTTCAATAACTATTTTGCTTTTTTGTTCTAGGGTCTCTATTTTGTTCTCATTTTTGAACAAGTCAAGCTGCTAATAATACAATTAATAAACGGCATCATATTTTGTACTCATCCATGTAGTTCAGTTCCGTAAGCAAATGAGAAATTTCCATTGAAATCGACATCATAACGGTTCTAATCTGGTCAACTTTTGTAAACCTGTTAAGCAAGTTAAGACAACACATTGGACACTTGGCAACTAAGTCTTCTTCCTATTGCAATTTGCCACACTCTTGAAGGCACTATTTTACCTTACTCTATATAATAATCTATTATAAAGGAAGTATTCTTTATTCTTGTAGTTCTACAGATATTACTAGAGATGCCTAACCTAATTCATTGGATTCTCATTAAAGTATTCAACACACTTCATGAAATGACACGTGTTGAGGACATTTCTAAGTCAAGGTTAAATTGCAAATGATAAGGGTCCATTTGTTCTAGATTGTGATAGAATTGATTTTGAAGAACACATATTATTAATAAAAGTAATAGACAGCGGATAAGTTAATAGTTGGTGGATAAATTGATAGCGAATGAGTTAGCATATAGCGGATGAGTTAGCGTATAATGGATAAATTAACTGATAGCAATTTAAGTGATGTGTTTGATAAAAATAACGGTTAAACTAATTGATAAATGTAAAATGACAAAAAAGGGGTTTAAGAAAGTGATATCTTATATGTTATCCGCTCAAACGCTACTTTTGCGTTTCAAAAAATTAACACTTTCCAAAAAATTTGAATGCTAGTGCTTATCAAACACATGTGTTTGTCACCCGCTAGTCACATATCCGTTAGCGGATGGGATGCGACGAATAGAAATTGGTTTTTAAGAACGACTAGTAAATGAATTGGTCTTTTTTTTAAAAATGAGTTTAAAATTAATTTGTTTGGCGGAGATGTTTTAAAAGTGAGTTCAAAAGAATTGATTTTGTTTGGATCATGATAAAAGTAGAACTACTTTTGAAATGTAAAAATACAAAGTATTATGGATCCCACATCCAAATTTTTTCCTTCAAACAGATATCATGCTCTGAATTATTTTAAAAAAAAAATCACAGAAAAGAGCTCAAGAGGGACTAAACTAAAACCCTAAGCAGAAAGGAGGAAAACAACTACACAATAATAGGTAGACCCTAACCGAGCCTCCTATAACACTCCAAATTAGGAACTAGGACTAGCAAACAAAGGCAAATCAAAAAGATACAGAGACCGAATTTGTCTAAAACAGGTATTATAGCTACGTATTTCTGGACTTTCTGTTTTTGGTGAGATTTCTTCTTTTGGCTCTTGTACACCTACAGTTCAAACTTATCTTGTGCATATGTTCCTGGGGTCTTAGGATCATCATCATCAGCGTAAACAAACACATCACCCCAAAGTTTCCCCGCAATTCTCATGTCAGATGCTACCACTAGATTAGAAGTAGCATCAAACACTAAGGCAAAAAGTGAATCTAGCCTGATAGTGGGAGGTTGAGTGGATGATGAGTCAATAAAATCACTACCATCCTGGTATGTGCTAGGGGTAGAAGCATTATTCAACATGTGGACCAAGTTCAAAGATTTCTTATGTTTCTGCATAACTGTATGTGACAGTTGCTTACAATCATCCAAAGCCACGGAGTCGTGGACATCTTTGTCGCAATGCACGACCTCTTCACTAATCTCATTGGATGATGACTCTACTTGCTGCTGTTATACCTGTGAAGGTATAGCTTGTTGGGCAACTTTCTGCTTGTAAATCACCTGAGGCTTAGAGACATAACCTTGTTTTTTCTCTACGACATAATTTGGGATCTTTAGTTTCTTTTTTGCCCCACCAGAGTGCAACCTTCTTTTGCAATGTCTAGTGGTATGGCTGATAGTCTTGCAATTCATACTAAAGGAAGACAAATTTTCATACTTAATGCCCACTAAGAAAGCATAACCTGACCTCTCCACTAGAATTTGATTTCTAAGCTCGGATTTCATGTCAATATCAACTAGAATGCGTGAAAAATGACCAAAAGATCAGTCATACGAGCTCTTGTTTGTTGTATCATCTAGACTTATTGGTATTCCAACACTGCTAGCAATTACAAAAAGAAATTTGGGACACCAATATTCTTGAGCAAGACCTGTAAGTCTAATCCAACATTACACATTTGTATGTTTTAAATTTGGAGGATTAAAATCAGTCTGCCAGTCGAACAACCGCAGCAACCCTAGTGTGCAATGCCAAGAAGGTTGTGACTGAACTATCCATAAATCATCAACAAAGGAAAAAGATAAATCATAATATCATTTCCCTAATGAAATCAGACCCCACTTACCTGCTGATTGCCAAAGAGCTTGAAGTTTGGATTTCAATGCATCAATTTTGATAGGAGAGTCTCCCGTTGAAAGTAAAAATCTCCCAAGAATGTGTGTGTTGCATCCATCTAAACCTGTCAAATACTCCTCTTTAGCATTACCAAGCGAAGATACCTATTTAGCAGTACAAATCGAGTGTTTTCCCAAATTGGGAAAAAATCTGTCCCACAAGCAAATAATTCTCGGAAGAGGAAAATCACATCACCTACCTGCAATCAATTCTGAAGCCGCGGTTGAAGGAGCAGGCATATGCACATGGTTGTCCAGCGCAAAATCGACTCTAGCCACTACAAAATCACTTTTTATTCAACAGAAAAAATAGGAATTCTCATTTCTATTAGAATCGATTCTAGCCACTACAAAATCACTTTTTTCTACCGTGATTTTGGAACACAAGCATTACAATAGTAGTTTTCACTTGTTTTGACCTTATTTTTTCTTTTAGAATTTGATTATATGCCGTCTTGAATCTTAACCAACCATAAACTTAATAACCTTAGGCGTAGAAACTTTCTAATGAAGATGAGCATTGTGGGGTCTTAAAAAGTAGTTAACAAAAATGAATATCACTTGAGAAGAAGGATTTCAGTATCCTGATGGCAAAGGTAAGATAACCACTATAGGTGAGTACCTACTACCTAGCACTTTAGCATTGCCAATCTATATCTATATACACTCTTTTTCATTTCTCCTTTTTTTCTATACCTTAGCTTTAAATCATAGTTAATCCGTGATCAATTTTCAGTCATAATAACTTGATAAGTGGCAAATATAGTCATCACATAAAGTATCTTATTATCTTTGGTGTTTTCCCTTTGTTTTTTTCTTTTAGGTAGGAAGGGCACACAAAACAAATTAAAAGCCAGCAGCACTTGCATCATTCGTTGTCTATATGGCCATTGAAATTGAAAGGAAAGCAAGCAAACAAAAGTTGATAGAAATGGAGCTCAAAATAAAAACAAAACAAAAGCACAAATTCATGATTAATTATGTGATTAGTGGAAAGGTAATGTAAATAGCGTTAGAAAAATGCTAATAACACTCATTTTAGCACTCTTCTACCAATACTTTCTCAATTTTTTTAACCGGTATCATCTGCGCGCAATTGTAGAGACTAATCCCTCGAGTCGAGTAAGATAACAATAAGCAGCAAAGCTCTCCCTCAATAGTTTTAACGTTGTTGCATTCTCAAGGCTGTATTCAAACTTAATACCTTAGTTAAGCTGGAAGAGACCCTTACGATCTCATTTAAACACTCTTGGGTACTTTCTCTATGATTCAGTAGAATTTATGTAGAACCCATCACTTTGTAAATTAGTCTCATTAAATCAACGAGACCCATGTGAATTTTACTCAATCGTAAAGAGAGTTTGTAAGAAAGTGTTAACGTGAGTATTACTAGCACTCCTTTAACCATTACAAAGACTTATGAATCTCGTAAAAAGAGTGTTTGTAGGACAATGTAAAGTAAGCATTACTAGCACTCCTCTGTAATTGAAACTTATGAACCGTTCACTAAAAATAATTAACCACTAATTTGAAGATGATTGATCCTAATTAAATACATGGTGAATTACACTCAAGCAAACTTTGAATGAATTTCACCACTTATTATATCTATAAATCATTCACTAACCACATATTTTAGTCCTCCCGACCAACTACTATTTAGTTACCACCAAGAATTGGTCTAACTGTGTCAAAAAAAGAATTGGTCTAACTGAGTTCGAATTTCATCTTAATGTCTGAAATTTATTTGGCAAAAACTCTAATGAAAATGGATAACTCACATAAACCAACAATGCCAAGTGTACAAAACTTAGACGTAAATTAATCACCGACGAAACCAAAAAAAATCCCCTCCACGAGAAACACATTAAAAAAACTACAACTAGTACTATTAAGTTTTCAGTTTTCTGTGCCAAATTTTCTGGCAAAATATCGTAATAATAATAACTCAAATAAAGACAATTTAACAGCTGTCTACCATTCATGAATTTGTTTGGCACATACAATCAATGGTCGAACAGAACCCCACCACCCCACCCACCAAAAATGTTCTAAAGAGATTAAAGGAAAAAAGAATTGAATTTTCATTATGTAAAAACACAACAATTAAAATGGATTAAAAAAAGAAAAAGAAAAAAGAGAACATTCTACAGAAAGAATGATGAACCAAGAAGAAACCCCCTTTCCTTCCTTCCAACCTCTCCAAAGGATCCAATCTGTACAACACTGCTTGCTAACAAAGAAAGAATGAAGAATCTCTAAACAAATTCTCACTAATAATAATCACAACAAATCATTAGCATAACCAACCAAAACAGATGAAGAAAAACTCCAAGATTGAATCTGATTCTCTTTACCATCATCATCACCTTTTTTATAAAGATCATAAGGTTCCCAAAGTCGATCCAACGGACAAGGTTTCTTCTCATCTAATCTAACCCATGGTTTACCTTTACCACTCCAATGTAACAAACTAACTGGACCAGGATGTAAACTTCTACATACACCATTCAAATTATCACCACCTAATCCATGTTGATTCCATCTATGATCAATTCCTTCAACATTACCTGCAAAAACTAACAAAAATGGTGGCAATGAACCCAATTCATAAATCCTTTTCTTTTTCTGTAATTCCATCCAATTCTCAATTCTTTTTCTGTAATTCCCTTCTCTCCATCTCACTAAATCCATCACCATAACCCCTGTGTTGAAATAACACGGCTTCCTCGTCGCGAAAACACGCGATAGCACGGGATCAATCCAGAATTCGTCGGTGAAATACTTGGTGAAATTCGCGTGACAATACTCCGGTGCACCGATGACTTTTGAATCGGTTAACTGAACACTCCATAGCTTGTTGACATCGTCGACAACGACGATGTCTGAATCGAGATAAATGACACGCTCGACGCAGTTGTCAAGCATGTCACCGAGGTAGTTACGAGCGTAGTTTAGAGGGTTTTCGAGTGCTTGTCGAATTGAAGATGAAATGAGGTTTATGACTGTGTCTTCTCTAAAGATGTAAACTTTGAAGTTCAGTGAAGGAAAAACGGATCTAACTAAATGGGTCAAGACACGTGGACTTGATGTGTCGAATTCAGCGGAGATGAAATGGAAGAAAACGTTTTCCGGGCAAGATGAGTGACGGAGAACGGAATGAACGGCGGCGATTGAGCCACGTAGGTAACCGGAATCGAGTGTCATTGCTATGTGAACTAGTGATGAGTCACATGAGAGGATTTTGTTTGAGGGTTTTGGACAACTAACACCGTTACGATAATCTGGAGCTTCGGAGAAATGAAAGAGGTTGTTGTTGTCGGTGGTGACGGTGGTCGGAAAAGAACGGATTCCGAGACAGAACGGTGGGAGAAGGAAACAGAAAATGAAAGATGAAACGACGACACTTAAGCGTTGTGGATGCATTTGTGTTTTCTTTGGTTGGTGAAAAAATTGATTCTTGATGATGTAAGAAAAAAGGGTTTTAAAATGGCATTGTGGTGTGAAAGAAAATAGAAAGAAAGAGAAAAACCCAGAAAAGGGTTCTTGCTTTGATTTGGTTTCTTGTTTTGTGGTGTGGGTTTTGAGAGAGAGAGAGAGAGAGAGAGAGAGAGAGAGAACGCGGTTTTGGTTTGTGGGGTAATTTGTGTCTCTGGAACTGAGGTAGAGAGAGAGAGAAGTTCCAGAGAGGAAAGAGAGGGATGCAGCTGGAGATGATGAGAGAAATGTGTGACCTACTTATATTATATGACATTCATTCATTCACTGTCTCTCTCTGACTGACTCTCTGTTTTTTTCTTTTATTTTTCTCTCTCATTGCATTTGCTTTGCAATATACAAAAGGACAGAGAACGTGTCCGGTTTTAACATATTAGCTGAAACTGCTGTAAGTAAAGAATTTCTTTTCTTTCATTCTTTTTAATCTTCTTTTCTACTTTTCTTTTTTGCTAAGAAAATTTTTTTTACATGATGAGAATTTGGGCGTGGGGTAAGCTATCCTGAAATACATAAGGTGAAATTGGCAATTTTAGAGTGCGTTTGATTCGCTAAGTATTAAGGGATTAGACAACTCCAGTTGTATTTTGTTTGATTTGAAAATTATTCACATCTTTGAAGCGAAAATGAGAAGCAAGAGGCTCACTAAGATCCAAATTTCATGACATCACAAAACCACAAGATGAGTTTGACAACTTTCATTCCACAAGATCTGACTTCTTATAATGAGTTACTATTAATTGCCCATATTAAAAATGAGAATTTAAACTCAAAATCTTTTAAATACAAATTATGGTATGCTCTATTACGCTAAATTTTTGAAATATTTGTATTTTTTTTTTGGTAAATTAATGTATCTTTCATAGTGATTGTGGAGACTAATTCTTTGAGGTATTAGTGATCTATTTAAGAGGTCGACTTCTCTCAACAAATATTTTTTCATATGTATCGGCCAAGGATCAAACACAGGACCAAATGATTAAGAGAGTCAAATATTTACCACTTGTATCACATCGTGTTGTCCTTGGATGATTCACGAAGTAATAAATATTAGGCCCTGGTTGACAAAAAGTAGTCAAATAGCTTATAAGCTAGTTTATAGTAATTGAGGTAGCAAATAATAGATAAGCTAGGAGATTGAATATAAAGTTTTTGGTAAAATTAGTAGTTGAAATAGCAAATAAATATAAAATTATGTAAATAGACATTTGTAATTAATAATTTAAAATGAGAAAGAAATTTATTTAATGGGGAATAAATTAGGAATTCAGTTAAAATAACGAAGGTTAAATTGCTAGAAAAATGAATCGTTATAAACTATAAGTTCAATATTATTTCAAGTAGCATTTCAAAAATACTATAAATTAGAAAAAAAATCGTTGAAAACTAATTGTGTTAAGTACTTACTATAAAATATCTGCTACAAACTAACGGTTCAGCGTTGCCCTAACAGATGCTTAGTAGTTTTTTTATTATTGGTGTATATTTTTATTATTATTGAAGTATATATCTATTTATTTATTTATTTAGTTATTTTGACAAGAATATATCTATTAATTTTGTCCTTTGATGATTCGCGAAGTAATAAATATGAAACGCGAGTTCATTTGAGTTCTATGTTAAAAGAGTGAAATCACGCGTTCAAAACGCTCTACGATCTACGTTGCTTAAACGTACAAATTCAGGATATGATAGTGCTTTGTACTTGATTTCATTTTATTTGATTTTGCAACTAAATAAATGATGATAATTTGGGAAATTTAAAGAGAATGGGGCTTTGGGTTTTGAACTTGGTTAAAACTTTTCCAAACAGAAGGATACAAGTATAATAAGAAAAGAGGGACACAGGTCGACACGCAAGGTATAGATAGTTGGCTTTGTGCCAAGCACTTTTGCTGTCCTAAGCTGTATACGTATTCAAATTGACTGAATTTAAAGGTGGAGTGTCAAACATGTACATGCTAAAGTATATACCCCCACAACCCATCAATACTTAGAAGAGATAGTAGTGATTTTTTTTAGTTTAATCAAAGTTTTGAGTTTGAATTAAGTTATAGGCATGTAATCGTGTTAAATCTTTTGAGGGAGAGTATTGCTGCCTATGTGATCCTACTCAACTCAAAGAATTAGTCTCTGCAGTTGCGCGCAGATGATACTCAATTTATAAATAAATAAAAAGTATATATCCCACGTCACTAAAATGTTTATCTCAAGAGTAAAACAAAAATTAAAATTTAGCAGAAAGTAAGGGCGACTCAAAAAAAATTCAATAGTAACTAGGACGATTACCCGTGCGATGCACGGGGAGGTGATTAACAGGTCTACAGATGTAGTTTCGAAAGAACATCAACATTATATAAGGGGGGTATAAAAATACGCAACACATATATATAAGACGAAGAGGCAACAATAGATCTTGGTGGGATGAGGCAACAATGTCGGTCCAAAAATATAGAGTGGTGGTATATTGGTAAACAGTGGGGGTACAAAATGAGGGGTACATTTTGATAATAAAAAAAAGTGTTGGACAAATAAAAAATTTGTCAGGGGTATGTCGGTCCAAAAATATAGAGTTGGAGTATATTGGTAAATAGTGATGTACAAAATGAGGGGTATATTGGTAAATGGTGGGGGTATGTCGGTCCAAAAATATAGAGTGGGGGTATATTGGTAAACAATGTGGTACAAATGAGGGGTGATCGTACCTTGACCAATGAAGTGTTGAAGTGTTTGTTGCTTCGTCGATGGGCCGTCGTTGAGAGAGTTGAAAGACCAGGTCCTGGCTTCACGCTGGCGTTGAGCACCTCGGGTGGTACTGCAAAGACACTCCGACGATCTAGTGAGAGGTCGCTCGCGGCGGATAACACAAGGTTAGAGAACGTGCACGATGCCATGTGCGAATGACGTATATATCTGATGATGTCCGACCGAATTCGCGAGAATTTCGTGGCGAGTGCGCTCAAGCGGCGTGTTGGGCGATCGTGATGGGTGGGCGCGCGAGTCCAATTCTTTGTTGGCGATCCTCGTATTTGCTAATACACCCGAGAACGATTGCCCCCGAGCCTGGGTCGCCAAGAGCGGTGAGAGGCTTGGAATCGATGCCCCAGAGTTCTCTTTGATGAAACGGACGCGGCCGTTTGCTTTTTCTACGCGGCGGTGTCGACCATTGGTCAACCATCGGCCGGTGCGCGCGGCGGTTGGTCTTTCTCGACATTTAAGGCGTGGCGTTTGGTGTTTCCGAGGTTGTGCGGAGACAACCATTGGCGAAAGATGAAACGTTGCGACGCTTCGCCTCTCCGGTCCCCTCCCGCGCCATGGGTCTTCACTATAAATACCCGCCGACGCGAGTTCATATCTCACACTTTCCCGATTTGCTCGCGGCCAACCGATTAAATTCGCTGCGCCGACTCGCATCTGTAGGCGCTTACGTTTGCTCGCGACCGATCTTCAACACCGCTAAGGTGCGAATCGACCGCTCCCTTTACTCTTTTAAACTTGAGTTTTTCTTTAAAGTATTTCGTGCTTTTCCACGCCTCGTGATAGGGGTGTCGTCGAGGATGGCGGCTCGCCCCTCTCATGAGTGTGCTTCGCCGATCGACGACTCGATCCCTTTATCAAAGGTGTTTGTGTATGCCACGGACAAAATTAATCGCCCGTATTCGGAAAACCGCCCGGATCCTTCGCCACATATATGTCGAGGCGGGCGAGCCCAATGCCCCCGAGGCGGACTCTAAGTCGTCTTCTGATGACAAAAATGCTGATTCTTCGAGCGGTACTTCTCTGGCGGCACCAACTCTAGCTCCCACTCTTACATTCACTCTACCGCTCGGTCGAGTAACTCTACACCACCGTCGGTCGATGCCCCGCTCAACAAGATGAGTATGTCGAGGTGATCGACACGGATGATGATGAGGCAACCGAGCCGTCGTGTCGAGGACGAGGCTATGCTCGATCTGGAGACGGCCGAGGTGAAGCGGGCCGATGAGCAGATCGTCCACCCGCTGCTAGCTTCTCGTGCCGGAGGCGAACAACGGGAGGGTCGAGCGAAGAAGCGGCGATGTTCACCGGATATAGCCCGAGATCCTCTCGATATGTCTTGGGTCTCCGACACTCTTGGGCGCATGAGTATCTTGTGACGGCCGATCATTACGCCTTGTCGACATTGAGCGTTATTTCGCGACTCACCAGTGGAGAGAGTGTGGGGTATGAAAGACGGCCAAGATATTGCCACTTACTCCCGGTTTACGAAGTTCACCATGTACCGGATCGTGGTCGAGAAAATGAAGATCGTTCCTCCTTTCACCGAGTTCCAACGGGGGCGTCTGCGTCATATTGGGGTCGCCCCTCTCGGCTCCATCCGAACGCATGGGCGTTTCTCAAAACTTTGAAGTCTTGCTAACCAAGCTTGGTGGTAGGTGTCGATCATGCTCTTCTTCACTCTCTTTGAGCTCACCGGCTAAGGGAGAAAGCAAACAAAGAGAAGAGGAGCAGTCTCCTTCAAAATGCGAGAAGACTCATCATCGATTCTTCAAGGCTTTCCAAGAGTCGCTCGGTGCGATGCGGAGGGCCCTTTACTTACGGGTCGTTCCAACCAAGGAGGCGGGATGGCCATTTCGAGATCCACCGGATGGGATGCTCGGTCCCCATTCTTCCCAATCATGTGGAACGAAGCCCACTTCTTCCGGAGGCCGGGCGATTACATTTACTCATCAACGATGCGGGGAGGCCGACACGGAATCTTTGGAGATGATTAAAGCGTGGCGAGCATGATGCGCCCGCATCCTAAAGCGCGATATACTTTGCCGACCCCGTCTTGTCTTATGGCGCGAAAACCCGAGGCCGAGATTGGTCGCGCTTCGAGCTTTTTCTTTATATTCTTCTTTGTAGGCCTTGTCAATATGTTATTCTAACCCATGGCTCGTTATTTTGCGAGAAGGATGTCCGTAAAAATCGAACTCGCTCGCTCGCCCCGAAGCCGAAGGAGGGCTCGGGGACACAGTTCTTCTCGGTCGGGGATAATCCCGAACCTTCCTCCAAAGTCCCCACACCCCCTGGGGGCGAGGAAAGAAGCGGTCGGCGAGCCCTCTGGCCGCCTCCTCCCGATTCCGATCGCTCACCCAAGCGGGCCAAGCGTGACGTTCGTCCCGGCTCACGCAACGGAGGAGGTTCCCATCATCCACTTCGAAAGCTTGAGTGCGGCCGATCCGGAGAGTGCGAAGGAAGCCCGTGGCGCTCTGCGCTTCTCTCTGTATGAAATTCGATAAAGTCATGGCCGAGCCGGTGGCCGAATCGATGGTAATTTTACTTTCTTAGTCTCGTAATTTCTATCTTACCTTTATTCGACCGACTAACCAACCTTCGACTGGTTCGCGAGGAAGGGCAAGGCTTTGGTTGAGGCGCAGCAGAATCGACAAGCTCCTCCATCGAAGAAGGAGGCCTCAAACGGGGGGAGGATGGCCGGGCAGGTACAAAGAGGAACAAGGAGCTTGCTTGGCCGGTGAACACTTTGAAAATCGACCTTGGATCCGTCGAGAAGGAGAGAGCCGTGTTGGAGGCCGTAAATGCCGAGCCGCAGCGTGCGAAGATTCGTGGTGGCCAAGGCGGTCGGGGAGGCTGCGATCGAGCAATTTTACAACGCTCTTGGCGGCGCGGGTGTTGAATACCGACTGCAGATCAATTTCGATGACAAGATGATCAAGCCCACGCACTATGTCGAAAATAACAAGATCATGTTGCTGCGAGAATATGACGAGCGTGGCAACGTCATTCGCCCCGCCACCATTCTCTTTTGAAGCCCGCCACGAGCGGTGTAATTTTGTAACTTGCCTTCGGCACGACAATATTTCGCGCTTCGTGCGCTTCTTTTATTCGTGGGCCTCGCTCGCTTGGCAAGCGTCCCTATTTGTAATGACAATATTTGCTTTTCATTTATGCCCGTTTGAATTCATGTTGCAATTTCTGCGTACTTGCATTTATTCGCCTTGTTCATTTTGAACTTGTGGCGCTCTCGGCCGCTTTCGTGCCACTTCGATAGCGCTGCGTTGTTGGTCGTTTTTCTTTGCGCGCCTTGTATGCTTATTTTTCTCTAAGTCTTTGAATTTTAAGACCGTTCGGTCGTCATTCGTGCTTTATTTCGAAGCATCCATTCTTTGATAAGTTAATGTCCATACGGGGGCCTTGGATCGCTCGGCGATCTCCGATCGAACCCCTTCGATGGCATTTAAGTAGATCGTTTTCGACCTCTACCGTGATGGGTTATTACTTAACCTTTGGGCCATTTCCGATGGCACTCGGCGTGAGATCGTTTCGACGACCTAGCATTGTTGGGCCATTTTCGATGGCACTTTCGGTTGGGGACCGTTTCGACGGTCGCTCGATTCGCATCGTTTACGACGATCTAAGATTTCGCGAGTTTTAACCTCGGGCCATTTCGATGGCACTTTCGGTTGGGACCATTTCGATGGTCGCTCGATTTAGATCGTTTCGACGATCCGATTAACTTCGATAAGTCGTCGATCGCTCCTTTGCCACGGGCAATCTTGAAGCGACCGGTCATACATTCTTGCGAGAAAGTAAAGAACACATCATGTTTTCAAAGGTCGCCCTCTGCGTAAAAACCCAGATGGGAAAAGAGCGCTGCTGCTTTCATTAATAGATCGGTCGTTATTACATTCAAATCACTTGTTACATTCAAACGTAATACTTCCTAAGTTTTTCTCGCATTCCATGTTCGGGGATAGTCGCCCATTCATGGTTTGCGGCTCGTATGCCCTCGCGGTCTTCGCGATGACTCGATACGGACCTTCCCAATTTGGCGCCGACTTCCTCGGCGTGCATTCTTGTTTCCACGTCGGCCGTCTTAGAACGAAGTGGCCGACCGAGAATTCCCTCTTTTGAACTCGAAAGGTTGTACTGGCTGCGACCTTCTGCTTGATCAATTGCTCTCTTAGCGAAGCTTGGGTGCGCAGATTCTTCAATTAAGTCCAACTCTTCTCGGATAGCGGTCGTTGTCAACCACCGTAGGGGTTTGAAGTCCTCCAATTCACTCGCCCATTTCTATGGGTATCACGGCATCGATTCGTACACCAATCTGAAGGCGACTCCCTGGCCGATGAATGAGGGGTCGCCCCGTAAGCCCATAGAACGGATCGCAGCTCTTCGACCCGCTTCCTTTCGCTTCGCCGTCCGGTCTTTCGCTTCAAACCACGCAGAATTACCCCGTTGGCCGCCGGCTTGGCGTTGGTTCGAGGTGTTCGACCGAGGTGAAACGCCGTTTTCACCCTAAGTCGACCAACATTTCTCTGAATCTCTTGTCGTGAGGAATCGTGCCGTTGTGCATTATCAATCTGGGGGAATCCCAAAACGGGCTAGCACACACCGTCCAAAGAACTTGCGACTTTGGCCGATGTGATTGTTGCAGCGGCTCGGCCTCGATCCACTTAGTGAAGTAATCTCATCGCCACGATCAAGAATTTGAACCGGCACGGAGCAGTGGAAAGCGGGCCTAGAAGATCCATGCCCCACCGGTGACGGCGAAGGTGAGACAAGACTTTGTAACTCGAGGAGGGTGCAATGTGGACATCGGCATGCACTTGGCATTTCTTGCACTTCGAACGAGTTTCTTGGCGTCCTCGTCCATGGTCGGCCAATAGTAGCCGGCCACGAGCCTTTTTTTGCAATGGAACAGCGCCACGGTGACTCCCACAAACACCTTCATGAATGTCCTCAACACATGGTCGGCCGGCCGACGTGAGACACCTTAGCAATGGAGAGGAGAATCCTCTTCTGCATGCAACCTTCCTTCTATAACAGTACTTGGTCGCTCTGAGTCGACCAACTTAGCTTGCTTTGGATCGCTCGACTCTTCTCCTTCCACAATATACCTCGGGATGGGGCGATCCAATCAATCCGCTACCGACACATAGAACGACCAACGATCGACTTGGCTTGGGTGAACGCCTCGGCCTATTTAATGTTTCTTGAATCACACTTCTATGATTCCACGGTTTTGGTACTTGCCCGGCCGACGGGATATCTGCTCCGAACATTTTCGGTCCGAGGCACATGTACCACTTCATTTCGGTCGAATCGCTTGAGCGCTTCTCTCACTCTTGCTAGATAACTTTTCAAAGACGCGTGCGTCTTTAGCATCATACAATTCTTTGATCCGTGAGACTACGAGTAGGGAATCGATCCGAGCTCAACCCGGTCCAACATTGAAGTCTCTCGGCGCAGCGTAGGCTATATACACGCCTCATATTCGGCTGATTGTTTGAAGTGTGGAACGCAAAGGTTAAAGAGACTTCTACAACAAGGCCCTTCAGAATTCTCTAGTATTAGGCGGCCCCCACTCCCTTGCTATTAGACGACCCATCTACGTGCAAGATCCGTGTCGTTCGACTTGATCTTACGGGTAGAGTCATTTACGCTATAAAGTCGGCCAATACACCGTGCTTTTGCGGCCGATCTAGATTCAAATTTGATGCCAAACTCATCGAGTTCTACCGCCCACTTTATCATTCTTCCCGCCAAAGTCCGGCCGATGAAGGACTTGCCTTATAGGTGGTCGGTCCTTACCACGACACAGTGGGCCACAAAGTAGGTCTCAACCTTCTACCGCTATTAGAAGTGCAAGGGCAAACTTCTCTATCTTCCGGTATCTCGCCGGGCCTCGAGTACTTTGCTTATGAAATAGACCGGATTACGCTTTAGATCGTTTTCTAACTAGCACAAAGATCGAACTTCTTCGGTATGGCCAAGTCTGGATATAACGTCTCGCCCGAACGGCTTGGTCATGATCGGCGGGCTAATCAAGGCTTGTTTTAACTCATCCAATGCTCGCTGGCATTGCTCGGTCCACTCAAAATCCACTTCCTTCTTCGGCAGCAGTCTAAACAGTGGAAGCGACTTGCAGGCCGCTTTGGGGATGAATCTGGATAGAGCGGCCACCATGCCATTTAACTGTTGTATTTCTTTTTTCGATGTGGGCGGCCTCATATCGGCGACCGCCCTACACTTTTCAGGGTTCGCTTCTATCCTCTTTCGGTCGGTGAAAACCCAAGAATCGTGACCTCACTCCAAAGGTACACTTTTCGAGATTAAGTCCGGCGAGTTCCTCCTAGCTTCTTCAAATATTTCTCTGAGGTCGCTTACGTGATCTGGGTCCTGATTTACGCTTTTAATGATCATGTCGTCCAGATACACCTCTGAGATGCGGCCGATCTGTCTTTTAAAAATCTTGTTCATCATCCGCTGGTAGGTCGCTCCAGCGTTCTTCAGACCGAAGGGCATCACCTTGTACTGAAAATTTCCCCGATCGGTCATGAAGGCCGTCTTGTCTTATCGGCGGATACATCGTGATCCGATTGTATCCAGAGTAAGCATCCGAGAAAAGACGATGAGTTTGTAGCCGAGGCACCATCGACCGACTTGTCAATGTTGGGCACGAGAAAGGCATCCTTCGGGCATGCCTGCTTAGATCGAAGATAGTCCACACACATCCTCCATTTTCCATTCTTCTTTTTAACCAAAGACGACGTTGGGCGGCCAGTGTCGTGTATTTGATCTCTTCTATAAAATTGGCCTTTATGAGGTCCTCAACGGCCTTAGCGGCGGCGAGATTTTTCCTCGTTACGAGTACGTCTTCTTTGAAGCGGCCGAAGACCCCTTCATCGACGGAAAGTTGATGGCGAGCCACTTCGATAGGGATGCCGGCATGTCGATGCACCGCCATGCAAGCAGTCGGCGTAGTCTCTTAAGCAATCGTGACAAGATCTTGCTTCACTTGCTCGGTAGGTCGCTCACCGAGCTTCACCGTTTTGGATGGGTCGTCACCCAATTGAACGTCTTCCAACTCTCCATGAGGCTCGGTCTTATCACTGTGCTTGCGGTTCTCGAGCCAAATCACCATCATTGTCTTACGGGTCGCTATCCCGGATCATACCGAGCATCCAAATCGGCGACATTGACTTGATGGCCTTCACTAGTGCTTTGAGCGTTCGGACCACGATCTACCTCGTCACATATTTCTTGGTATAGGCGTGGCTTCTTCTCTTGATTCAAGGTCGGCGCGCGGGTAACTACTTGGTCGCCCCTTGCTATAGAATTTCATTTTTAGATGCACCGAAATCGATGTAACGGCCTCTAGCTTACCCAAAGTCGGCCTACCAATAATACATTGATAGCGAGGATTTGAGGGGAGTACAAGGAACGTCGTCCCGGCCCGTCTGTGCAGCAGTACTATCCCCGCATGTCGCCACCAAACGTAACCATCACTCGATCGTTCCCAGCGGATAGGTCGTCACCCCATTGAACCTCGTTAGAGGTAGGCTCGGCACGGGGAATTATCTCGCCCGATCAACCTTTATCTTGTCGATCAAGCCTTCAAACATTATATCGGTACCGAGCTACCTTGATCGACCGGATTCTCTGCACTTACGTGTTTGCCATAACCGCCACGATTACCGGTGGAACATAGCTATTAGGTTTGCCGTCGTGCAGTCGCTATCATCGAACGAGATGGGAGGTGCGCTTTCGAGACCGGTGGTGGTGCCGAGGTGGATGCAACCATTAACAACTCGTCCCCACTTTCTCTTAGTGGCTTTATTAGATTCCTGCGATCCGGGGTTTCCACCATGAATAACCATCGCAACATTACGGCCTCGGATCGCCGAGTGTCACGATCTTGGATCGATCCTTGTTTTAGGTGCCTTCTATGGCGGCCCTTTCCTCTCTGCTCGATCGGCTTTCTTTCGGCTTCTCTTGAAGTCGGTCGCCTTCTCCGGCCTCGCATACTTTCCCAACTTGCCTTTCGGATCGGCTCTTGATGTCATCTTTAAGGGCCATACGATCGTTGGTATCGTGCCCTTTACTCTTGTGGTAGCGGCGGTATCTTTTGGTCGGTCGTGCCCCTTTCTTGAGCACGAGTGGTTCGGTGCCGCTTAACTCCCACAAACTCATTATTCGACACTCGGCGTAGATCTGCGCAATGGAGGTGTTGAGTCGAGTGCGATGATCGAACTTTTGTCTCGAAAGTCGGGCCGATTGTCGCGGCGACCTTCATGCCCTTTGGCCGGCTTCTTTGTCGCTTTTCTTCTTTAGGTCGTGCGCGCGGCGGCCTTTCTTCTTTACGAGAGTTTCTTCATCTGCGCATGTGGGCGTTAGCCCTTGTCGAAGTGGTGGGCGAGATCACAGTAATGATTCAATGTAAACTCTTCAACGAATGGTGGTGGCGCGAATGCCCCGCTTCGAATATTTCGGCTTGTCCTTGTGCGACAAGTCACGAGCAGACTCGGCCTTCGGTGTTAAACCGGCCGATGTCTTCGTCTCAACGTCTCATTATCTCCTTGAACAACGAGTCCAAGTATTCTTCATACCCTGGTATTGGCGGTTTTTGCGGTGTAGTGAGACAAGAATATTCTAATCAGTCGTCCCACGAGGAGATGGTATTGGGCGCAAAGACTCCCACCATTCCAATGCTCGGCCGTCCAACGACCGGGAAAAAGCCCGCATTTCATGGTCGGTCCCAATTCCTGTAGCGGCGGTAATTATTGAAATAACGGAGATGCTTATGCGGATCACCTCGGCCGTCAAACTTGTTGAGGTTGGGCGGCTTGCGCGAGATCTCTCGGAATCTTATAACGCTGATCTCCGCGAGAGCGGGCGTGTTCATTCTCGAATGCCGTTCGACCCAAAGGGGTTGCATTGCGAGGCATGCCTCGTTGCCGGCATTCCATAGAATCCTCCGGATGGGCGGTTGGCGGTAGAGAGGAGGCCTTACGGGCGCTTCGCTTTGGCCTCTCCTAGGCGATCGCGAAACGCCCCTAATTCTTCCATTTACGTACTCTTCCGACTCTTCACGAGAATCCCAAGATCCGCTTCTCGACGACGTGACCAGCACGACTCATTAGAGGAGTATCACGTGGGCGGCGGCCGTGTCGGGGCGGTAGCCGAATCTTCATAGTCATCGGACATTGAACGGCGCTTCACGCGGCGTTCTGCTCGCCGGGCGACGACTGCGTGCCACTGCTTCTTCGGCCGGAGAATGATGAGTAGTGCTCTCGGCGAAAATGCTCCTGCGAGGAGGAGGAGCGGTGTCTTCGCGCCGGCGTGGCGGCGAAGTGAAGGTTCTCCGTCTTCGCACGCGCGCGCCGGAATCGAACCTCTTTCATACCGGGAGATGAGTGCATCTCGATCTGCGATCACGATTCTTGTTTTGCAAGATCTGCAAAACGGCTTGAGTAACATGGTCCTGCAGAGGTTCTCGGATGCCCGCTTCAATCGGCTCGGGCGGTAGGTCTCGAGGAACGCCGGATGGATCTGGCTGGAGGACCGGTCCCACGGCATCGTTGTGCCTGAAAGGTTCTTGTCGTGGAAGTCCTTGAGATTAAGGGATCATAACGCCACGCCTCCCGGTCTCGCTGCTTTGGTTCTGCCGGAGGATTGAGTCGAGTCGAGTGGCCCGCGTGCGGGCGGCCGCGTGGAGCCATAAGAGAGGTAGGATATAGCGCCTGCGGGCCTCCCACCGTGGTCGCCAATTGATCGTACCTTGACCAATGAAGTGTTGAAGTGTTTGTTGCTTCGTCCCGATGGGCGGTCGTTGAGAGAGTTGAAAGGACCGGGTCACGGCTTCACGCGTTGAGCACCTCGGGTGGTACTGCAAAGACACTCCGACGATCTAGTGAGAGGTCGCTCGGGCGAGATAGCACAAGGTTAGAGAACGTGCACGATGCCATGTGCGAATGGCGTATATATCTGATGATGTCCGACCGCTACGCGAGAATTTCGTGGCGAATTGCGCTCAAAGCGGCGTGTTGGGCGATCGTGATGGGTGGGCGCGAGTCCAATTCTTTGCTGGCGATCCTCGTATTTGCTAATACACCCGAGAACAAGGGGTATATTGGTAAATGGTGGGAATAAAATTTTCCCACCAAAAGTGGATAAAAAAAAAAAAAGAGAGTGTTGGACAAAAAAAAAAATTCGGGGTATGTCGGTCCAAAAATAGAGTGGGGGTATATTGGTACACAAAGTGAGGTACAAAATTAGGGGTATATTATTAAAAATGGTGGGGTACAAAATATAGAGTGGGGTATGTCGGTCCAAAAATATAGAGGGTATATTGGTGGTAAACAAAGGGGTACAAAATGAGGGGTATATTGGTAAATGGTGGGAATGAAATTTTCCCACCAAAAGTGGGGAAGTCAACGATTGTGTATTAATAGTTCTCGGATAGAGTGGGGGTATATTGGTAAACAGTGGAGTACAAAATGAGGGGTACATTTTGATAATAATAAAAAAAGTGTTGGAGAAAAAAAAATTTGTCAGGGGTATGTCGGTCCAAAAATATATAGTGAGGGTATATTGGTAAACAGTGGGGTACAAAATGAGGGGTATATTGGTAAATGGTGGGGCACAAAATTTAGAGTGGGAGTATGTCGGTCCAAAAATATAAAGTAAGGGTATATTAGTAAACAGTACACAACGTACCCTTGACATATATGCATGTACACATCGATATGCATATCCATGCATGCTTATTCACTTCATTATCATCTTCTACCTTCTTAAATACATGCATGCTAGCTAGGACATGAATGATCTATGTCTAATGTCATGGGTTAATAAGAATTTGGCGCTCTTTGTGCAAATTAAAGTGGATACTCTATTAATAAAGAAGGGATTGAGATCTTTTTTTTTTGTCCAAATAGTAATTGAGATCAAAAAAATTTAGCTGAAACTTTTTTTAAGTGAGTAAATTTTGGATGGGCTTTATTTTCCAATGTTTAGTATTTTTGTTTTAAAATATTAATAACAAATAATTTTTTGTTAGTGATTTAAAGTAGGAGTGGGAATAGGCCAGACCGATCGACAGGGGCCTACGGCCCAGCCTACGTCAGACCAGACCAGACCTGGCTTTTTTTAAAACAGATAAGGCTCAGATTTTTTTTTAAAAGCCTATTTAGCTAAAAAGGTCAGGCTACAGGTCAATGAAAAGTCTTTTAAGCCTATTAGGCCGGCCTGTTTAAGTAAAAGTAATTAATCTTTTTATTACTATTAATATTATATTAAATGTTGTACTTAAACATATTGACCTACATCAATTTTTGACATATTTAAAATTATTATTTTGTGTCAAAAAGCTATTATTGTAAAATAGAATTTAAGATGGATGTCATATAAACTCGAACTAAATCTCACTTATCTATTAGCTTCTTAGTCTATTTACAAAAGCATTCATCACTTAAAAATTGTAGGTTTTTGTTAAAAAGTATTCTGAAATAGGCTTTTAAACAAGTTTTAGGCCTTACTAGGCCTTCAGAAAGACCACGACAAGCTTAAAAGTTTGGCCTCTGACAGGTCACAGGCCAGACTCAGGCCTAGCACTTTCAACGCAGGTCAGGCCCCAAGCCATACAAAGCCTAGCTCGGCCCAGCCTATTCCCACCCCTAATCTAAAGTTAAAATTTTCAAACCCAAGAGTGTGTTTCGATGAGATAGTTCAGGTCTCTTTTAGTTTATCAGATGTCTTAGATTCGAATTTGATCCAGCAAATGTCACAGATTTAAAATTCTTAAGAGAGAGTTCTGATGCCCATTGTGGTCCTATCAGGCTTGAATGATTAGTCTCTATAGTTGGGAACAGATAATACTTGATTTACAACAAAAAACAATAGGGTTTAAATAAAATTACCCTTGACCAATAGTGACAAGTGGACTTAGAATATTATTTGTAATATTATCTTTAATTTATTCTCAATCAATAATATTATTTTTAATATTAATGTGTATATGCAAAATTCATACAATATTTATTGATAGTAAGTTGGTATATATCTAAATGTTCATACTTTGATTTGATATACAAATATAGACCTAAGAAATGATTAGTATCATAATCAAATCATAATCATAATATAAACATTTGGGAATGGGAGAGAAAATGTAATCTTAAAATTGAAAATAACTAACTCCATAGCAAATGAGGTTAAGATTGAAAGGATAGAGAAGCTCTTCGAGAAAATGTCATGACTATCCATGTTCACTTCTCCAGATGAAGTCTCGGCAAAGTTTCTCAATCTCATTGCATAAGACATGAATCTGTGTATAATTTGAAACTATATCGATGTAGTATTTAAAGTATGAGATTGGTAGCATAAAAACATTCAAGAGAACTAAGTTGAATATGGGATCATTGTTTCAGATTATATGAGTCTTTTATCTTATTTTTTTTCAATCTCTTGGGTAGTGTTTTTTTTAAGCAACTCTTTGGTAGAGTTTACTAATGATATTGTGAAACTTTCTTTTATAAGAAAACTAAAAAAAAATCATAAACCAATATTCATAATTATGGACTAAAAATCACATTATTAGTGCATACTATTTTTTATAGAAGTTAAGAATTTAAGATGTGAAATTTATAAAAAAATATATTATAATAAGTCCAAAAATTAGGAATCTATAAGTATTTATTCAAAATTAGGATACAATATTGCAGAAACTATTATAGTTATATTGACTCCTTTGAACTTCTAAAGAGTTGTTTCTATTGAATTCTTTTCTAGTGAAGTTTCTTAATGATAACTTTTAAGATCATCTTCACATTATTTTTTTCAGGTCATCTTCCTAAAAGAGTATTGTAGTCTTTGAACTTGAAATTTATTTAAGGATGCGATGTTTCCTTATGTTTTGTTCTAGTTTAATGGGAGCTTCAATTTTTAATAAATAAACAAGGAAAGAAAACATTGGATCCCTTGCCAAAATTGGTGGCACTGGATTTTCGGGGGTACTTCCATTATAGTTCTTTGAGCATTATTGTCTTCGCAAAAGTCACAAATACGATGAGCTCTCCTAGGATTTTGGGGAATGCAACACCACCTTCATAAGAGGAGGGCCTTGGTCGTAGAAAGAAAAAGAAATTCCAGAATAAGGAAGAAGGCAATGAGGAAGTTGGTCATGATGATGAGGAATCCAACCAAGATGTTGAAGAAGAGATACATCCTCCTTCTCCTAACTCTTATAAGGAGGTTCTAATGGATATTTTTAGTGGGGATAGTTTCGATGGAGATTGTTGGGAGGATTCCGAAGACGATGACCTCCCGAAGAACAAGTGGGTACTCAGACTTAGAGGATGACAAGGCGCCAAAGGAATTCACGCCAGGGCTGGTCTTACTATTGTCTAATGATAAACTCTCAAAATATGGTCTAAACCTTAGATAAACACTCTCATTGTCAGATTGTTGGGGAAATGGGTTAGCTTCAAGCTTTTGGAGAAAAAATTGAGGAAACATTGGCAAAAGAAGGGTACGACAAAGATTGTTGATTTGACAAATGATTTCTTCTTGGTGAAACTTTCTTCTGAGGATGATTGCAGGCATGGATTGTTTGATGGTCCTAGGAAGATTGCAGATCATTATCTCATAGTTCAATGGTGGAGGCCTTTCTTTTCTCTATCTACTACAAATGTTCAGCATATTTCGATTTGGGTTTGAATTCGAAACTCCCAGTAGAACTTTGCAATGATAGTTTTTCTGATGAGGATTGGTTCTACACTGGGTACAATGTTGAAGGTTGATTGTCTAATGTCTATCCATGATTAAGGAAATTACAAGTATTGTTGTGGTGGGATCCATGCAACATAATTAGGACTAACTTTAGTTGTAAAAATTTCTTGGTCAACAAACAAAAGGGCCTAAAGAAAATAATGCGCCAAAAGTTGGATTTTTTTCTCTGGCCCAAATGTGAATAGTAGTAGGAAAGCTTTTCGGTGATGTGTTTGATGATGTTATTGATCATATGGCTGCCAGTAGCCAAGGAACAATAATCCAGTATGATAAGACCGAACTTGCTGTGTCCAAGATCCAAAAGAATAAACTTCAGCAAAAAAGAAATAGATCCAATAATCTGCAAGCTATAATACCCGTTCAAAGAAAATTGTTGGCTCTATATCTTAATTATGGAGACTCTATCACATAAACCGTATCAAAAAAATAATATTTCATTATCTTTTTCTCACAAAATAATAATATAATTTCTATGTTAAGATAAGTTTTTGTTGTGGCAATCACAATAGACTGGCTCTGTCTTTATCCCATATATGGCAATAATAATTTGATTGGCTCAACTTAAGTTCTTTTTTATAAGCAAGACTTAACTTAAGTTCCTTAAAATTTAATTTTAAAAACATCTCTAATGGTGACCCAACTTGAGTTGCTTAAGTGGTTCCTATTGTATCACACCAAATAGTTTTTAAGCAACTTATTTTTCATATGGCTCCACTAGTAAACTTAAATAGGTTCTACGACTTATTTAACTTTTATAATACTATTGCATCTCATAAATAATTAATATTAATAAAAGAATAAACTGGAAAATATTGTTTTGTCAAAAAAGGATAAAGTGTTTCTTTTAACACATCATTTCACTATTATGCATTTATAATATTTCCCATTTGACTTATCTACAGATGTAATTTAAATACATCATCGCTGTATAAGAATTTTTACTACATCAACCAATATAAAATGACATGCCATAAAAGAAGTTTAATTATCATGATCTTTTATTGGTTGATGATGTAAAACTTTTTACAACAACAGTGTATACTAATTTAACCTTTTATCTAATCAGCTGAGATTCGAAAATACATTGCGGCATTTCTCCAAATGACATTCAAATCATGATCATTGCGACTTCATTGATCAAAATCTTGGGCAAAGACATGATTTTCTTCACCACATTGCGAAACCCAACCCTCTCCAACCAGAGCCACATGGAAAAGGTTTGGATGGACTCCGTTGGGTCTCGAAAAAGGTCTGTCACAAGGACTGAGTAAAGGTTTATGTCCATTTTGTGGAACAGAATGAAGTCTTCTTGGGAAACAGGGGGAAAATAATCCATCAAGTCAAATAAACGCGATGATGTGTTTCACAACACTGATTTGGTATTGTATAAATAGTGAGTGTGACTGAGTAGTTTGGGGCCCTTAGAATAATTACCATATGTGAAAAAATGCAAAGGTACAAACATTAAACACGTGAGACATGTTCATACGTGCACAAAGAGGTGGGGTTGGTGTGTGTATGTGTCTTACGACATTTTTTCGGTTTCTAGTAGATTCTCTAAGGGTCAGCCAACTCAGGATCTATATACAGTGGAAAACGAGAAGTGTGTGATGTACTAGTACGTACATAAAAGGAACGATTTAGTGAGTCGGAAACTGATAATTGTGGGGTGATACTTGGTGCGACTAAAGTGTAAATAGTACAACTAAGTTCAAAAGAACACGAGTGGCAGCAATCCTGAGTAGTGAATGACTATCACACCATTTTCGAAGGTTTCTATGTAAAACTTTTTAAGAAAAAAGTACTGGTTTATAATTATTAAATTTTCTTAATTATAATGATTATAGTTCTTATCATAACTTACAATAATTAATAAATATAATCCTTATTTTAATAATTAATAATTCTTAATAACTTATATATAATTTTTTCTACCCTTAATACAAATGGTTAAGGGTGAATATCAAAAGATGGTATATGGAGTGTATCAGGTTTCAAACATGATCTCATGATCCAGATAGAACATACATGTATTTTACCACTAGGCTAGAACTTCTAACAATACCTAGTAACTAATAATAAATATAAATTTTAATTTTATTATTAATACTTAAACAAGTAGTTTTATAATACTTATTTTTTCTTTCTTTTTGACCAATTTTTGTATTCATATAACTTATAATAATAATAATAATAATAATAATAATAATAATAATAATAATAATAATAATGGTCAAATAATGATACTTGGTGTGACTAAAGTGTAAATAGTACAACTAAGTTCTAAAGAACACGAGTGATAGCAATCCTGAGTAGTGAACTCAAATGGTCAAGGGTCGGTATCTAGATGTGCATATTGATCAGCCAGAAACTGATAATGGTGGGTGATACTTGGTGTGACTAGAGTGTAAATAGTACAACTTAGTTCAAAAGAACACAAGTGACAACAATCCTGAGTAGTGAATGGCTTTCACACCATTCTCGATGGTTTCTATGAGAAACTTGGTGTGACATGTTCATAGAAAATGATGTACCAGTACAACTGACCCTTGACCATTTGAATTCATTTTCTATATACAATGGAAAACGAGGAGTGTGTGATGTACTAGTACAACTGAAAAGGAACAAGTTAGTGAGTCAGAAACTGAAAATTGTGGGGTGATACTTGGTGTGAATAAAATGTAAATAGTATAGCTAAGTTCAAAAGAACATGAGTGACAACAATCTTTAGTAGTGAATTCAAATGGTCAAGGGTCAGTATCTAGATGTGCATGCTCATAGTGAGCCAGAAATTGATAATTGTGGGCGATACTTGGAGTGACTAGAGTGTAAATAGTACAGTTAAGTTTAAAAGAACACGAGTGACAGCAGTCCTGAGTAGTGAATGACTTTCACACCATTTTCGATGGTTTCTATGTCAAACTTTTTAAGAAAGAAGTACTAATTTATAAATAATGATTATAGTTCTTATCATAACTTACAATAATTAATAAATATAATCCTTATATTAATAATTAATAGTTCTTAATATATATATATAATTTAGAGAGAAAAATGAATCGTTATAACTCTAAGCTCAATCACAATTTCAAGTAGCATTCCAAAAATGCTATAATCTGATGAAAAAACGCTAAAAACTAATTGTGTCAAGTACTTACATCCATTTGAAAATCTTCAGAGATTGATCACGAGAACTTAGATGAATTTGAGGAAAGCTAGGTCATTTTATTTTATTCATTAAAGACATAACAATATGAAAACCAAGACTGTTTTGAAACCACCTTCTACATGCCAATACGATAAGAGTCTATGGAAATTACATTAACTTATATTTGACCTAAGCCGGAGCCAAAGGCTTGATCTCCAAGTGATGATGGAAGGAAGTTATTCTTGACACCAGCAGTTCGTTTTGGCACAAATTTTCGAGCCCACACATGTTTCCCATTGATAGAAAATTTGGCTTTAGTAGCCCCCCCTTAAAATCACGTCAATAGTGGACACTTTGTGAAAAACAATACGAGCAAAAAGTGATTGTTCATTTGGCTGCACTTCCTGCATGTACAAAGTCTCTATACAATCCCCAGAAGTCATAGTAAAGAATTCCTTCACTTCCCATTCCTCCACACGATAACCCTTAGAGAATGTCACAAACAAGGTCCTATCATCTGCTGGTACTACTCCTCCGTCTACATCGCCTCCATGGTTGTTAGTATTCTGCAGCACTAGCTCGACACTACTCGTAGCACCGCCAACATTGCCACCATGCCTCATGTTGGAAGGTCCAATAAAACCAAACGAGGAATTGTTGTTCTCTAGACTCACCATCTTTTGAGTTTCCACCGACCTCTCGGCTGCGTTCCTCAACATAGCTTGTTGCATGATGTCACTGAATGCTCTTAGACACACCTCTTGCCCTACTTTTTCCATTCCTTGGATTGCTTGGACCCTATTTTCATAGAAGAATTGGAGAGAGATTTCCTTGTCCATCAGGCTTTAAAGGAGAGGAATACCATTGGCTTCAGAAGAGGAGATTGCTGCCGATGGGCCATTGTTCAAGTAGGTTAAGCAAACAATTGTTTCGTCTACGACTTCATTGATCAAAATCTTGGGCAAAGACGTGATTTTCTTCACCACGTTGCGAAACCCAACCCTCTCCAACCAGAGCCACATGGCAAAAGTTTGGATGGACTCCGTTGGGTCTCGAGAAAGGTCTATCACAAGGACTGAGTAAAGGTTTTTGTCCATTTTGTGGAACAGAATGAAGTCTTCTTGGGAAACAGAGGAAAAATAATCCATCAAGTCAAATAAACACGATGATGTGTTTCACAACACTGATTTGGTATTGTATAAATAGTGAGTGTCACTGAGTAGCGTGGGGCCCTCAGAATAGTTACCATATGTGAAAAAATGCAAAGGTACAAACATTAAACACGTGAGACATGTTCATACGTGCACAAAGAGGTGTGGTTGGTGCGTGTATGTGTCTTACGACACTTTTTCGGTTTTTAGTAGATTCTCTAAGAGTCGGCCAACTCAGGTTCTATATACAGTGGAAAACGAGGAGTGTGTGATGTACTAGTACAACTGAAAATGAACGAGTTAGTGAGTCAGAAACTGATAATTGTGGGGTGATACTTGGTGTGACTAAAGTGTAAATAGTACAGCTAAGTTCAAAAGAACACGAGTGGCAGCAATCCTGAGTAGTGAATGACTTTCACACCATTTTCGATGGTTTCTATGTAAAACTTTTTAAGAAAAAAAGTACTGGTTTATAATTATTACATTCATTTTCTTAATTATAATGATTATAGTTCTTATCATAACTTACAATAATTAATAAATATAATCCTTATATTAATAATTAATAATTCTTAATAACTTATATATAATTTTTTCTATCCTTAATACAAATGGTTGAGGGTGAATATCAAAAGATGGTAAGTGGAGTGTATCAGTTTTCAAACATGCTCTCAGGATCCAGATAGCACTTACATGTATTTTACCACTGGGCTAGAACTTCTAATAATACCTAGTAACTGATAATAAATATAAATTTTAATTTAATTATTAATACTTAAACAAGTAGTTTTATAATACTTATTTTTTCTTTCTTTTTGACCAATTTTCTTATTCATATAACTTATAATAATAATAATAATAATGGTCAAATAATAATAATAAATTTAAAGAACACGAGTGACACCAATCCTGAGTAGTGAGGTTCGACCAACTCATTTTCTATCGACAGTGGAAAACGAGGAGTGTGTGATGTACTAGTACAACATAAAAGGAACGAGTTAGAAGCGATAATTGTGGGGTGAAACGATAATTGTGGGGTGATACTTAAGTGCGACAAAAGTGTAAAAAAAGTAGTGCATTCACTAAGTTCAAAAGAATACGAGTGACAACAATCAAAAGAATACGAGTGACAACAATCCTGATTAGTGAATTCAAATGGTTAAGGGTCAGTATCCAGATGTGCATAGTGTGCCAGAAACTGATAATGGTGGGTGATACTTGGTGTGACTAGAGTGTAAATAGTATAGCTATGTTCAAAAGAACACAAGTGACAACAATGGTGTGATACTTGGTGTGACTAGAGTGTAAATAGTATAGCTATGTTCAAAAGAACACAAGTGACAACAATCCTGAGTAGTGAATGGCTTTCACACCATTCTCGATGGTTTCTATGAGAAACTTGGTGTGACATGTTCATAGAAAATGATGTACTAGTACAACTGACCCTTGACCATTTGAATTCATTTTCTATATACAGTGGAAAACAAGGAGTGTGTGATGTACTAGTACAACTGAAAAGGAACAAGTTAGTGAGTCAGAAACTGATAATTGTGAGGTGATACTTAGTGTGACTAATGTGTATATAGTACAACTAAGTTCAAAAGAACACGAGTGACAACAATCTTGAGTAGTGAATTCAAATGGTCAATGGTCAGTATCCAGATGTGCATGCTCATAATGAGCCAGAAATTGATAATTGTGGGTGATATTTGGTGTGACTAGAGTGTAAATAGTACAGCTAATTAAGTTCAAAAGAACACGAGTGACAGCAATCCTGAGTAGTGGATTCAAATGGTCAAGGGTTAGTATCCAGATGTGCATGCTCATAGTGAACTAGAAACTGATAATTATTATATTTTCTTAATTATAATGATTATAGTTCTTATCATAACTTACAATAATTAATAAATATAATCCTTAAACTAATAATTAATAATACTTAATGAGTTATCTATAATTTAGAGAAAAATGAATCGTTATAACTATAAGTTCAAACAAAATTTCAAGTAGCATTCCAAAAATGCTATAATCTGATGAAAAAACGCTAAAAACTAATTGCGTCAAGTATTTACAATGAGTTGATCAGCTATAAAATAGGGTTTTAATAACATTACCCTTGACCAGTCCAGACAAACGGACTTAGAATATTATTTGTAATATTATCTTTAATTTTTTTTGACTCAATAATATTATCTTTACTATTAATGTATATATGCAAAATTCATACAATATTTATTGATAGTAAGTTTGTATATATCTAAATTCTCATATTTTGATTTGATATCCAAATATAGACCTAAGAAATAATTAATATCATGATCAAATCATAATATAAACAATTGGGAATGGGAGACAAAAAGTAATCTAAAAATTGAAAATAACTAACTCCATAGCAAAACAGGTTAAGATTGAAAAGTTAGAGAAGCTCTTCGAGAAAATGTCACGACTATCCATGTTCACTTCTCCGGATGAATTCTCGACAAAGTTTCTCAATTTCATTGCAAAAAGCATGAATCTGTGTATAATTTGAAACCATATCGATTTAAGATTTAAAGTATGAGATTGGTAGCATAAAAACACTCAAGAGAACTAAGTTGAATATGGGACCACTATTTCAGATTATATGAGTCTTTTATCTTATTTTTTCGATCTCTTGGGTAGAATTTTTTTTTAAGCAACGCTTTGGTAGAGTTTACTAATGATATTGTGAAACTTTCTTTTATAAGAAAACAACAAAAAAATCATAAAATAATATTCATAATTACGGACTAAAAATCACATTATTAGTGCATACTATTATTTACAGAAGTTAAGAATTTAAGATGTGAAATTTATAAAAAGTATTATAATAAGTCCAAAAGATAGGAATCTATAAGTATTTATTCAAAATTAGGATGCAATATTGCAGAAACTATTATAGTTACATCGACTCCTTTGAACTTCTAAAGAATTGTTTCTATTGAATTTTTTTTCTAGTGAAGTTTCTTAATGATAACTTTTGAGATCATCTTCACATTATTTTTTTTCAGGTCATCTTCCTAAAAGAGTATTGTAGTCTTTGAACTTGAAATTTATTTAAGGATGTGATGTTTCCTTTTGTTTCGTTCTAGTTTAATGAGAACTTCAATTTTTAATAAATAAACAAGGAAAGAAAACATTGGATCCCTTGCCAAAATTGGTGGCATTGGATTTTCGGTGGTACTTCCATTATCTTTCTTTGAGCATTATTGTCTTCGTAAAAGTCACAAATACGATGAGCTCTCCTAGGATTTTGGCGAATGCCACACCACCTTCATAAGAGGAGTGCCTTGGTCGTCGAAAGAAAAAGAAATTCCAAAATAAGGAAGAAGGCAATGAGGAAGTTCGTCATTATGATGAGGAATCCAACCAAGATGTTGAAGAAGAGATACATCCTCTTTCTCCTAATTCTTATAAGGAGGTTCTAATGGATGTTTTTAGTGGGGATAGTTCCGATGGAGATTGTTGGGGGATTCCGAAGATGATGACCTCCCGAAGAACAAGAGGGTACTCAGACTTAGAGGATGACAAGGGGCCAAAGGAATTCACGCTAGGGCTGGTCATACCTTTGGAGGTCGAGGTCGAAATACCTCTTGGTAATCAACCTGCCTTAAGGGTGGCCGCGAGGGAAACAATTTCTCCTAAGAATGGAGTTAGGGATGATTTCAGAGAAGAGGCTACATACATATATATATAAGGGTGTAATTAAGGAAAATACAGGTATTGTTGTGGGTTCCATGCAACAAATTGGGACCATGGTGTTTTGCTAAAAATACTATTAGACGTAAGCCTTGAAGTCGCATGCAAAATAACTGTATTGTTAATAATGTCGTGAGTAATAATTACATGTCTAAAAAAGGAGGAGAATCAAGATTTGAGATCCTAGATGAAGTGAATGATGAGATTGATGTTATCCTTGAACCAGAAGTCAATGTTAATCATTTGGACGTCTCTAGTAAAATGGCCTCTTTGGTGGGCCAACGATCTCAAGAAAAGGTTCGCAACCCCAATACTGGGAATAATTTTCAGAATGGACCCAAGGCAAAGGGCACTAACTTTTGTGGTAAAAATGTCTTGGTCAACAAACACAAAGGGCCTAAAGAAAATAATGCGCCAAAAGTTGGATCTTCTTTCTTTGGTCCAAATGTGAATAAGCAAGGCTCGGTAGTGGACATGAATGAATATTTTAATGAAATCAATTTCTCTGGGTCCAAATTCTTCTCCCACTCTCTGCTCCATATTGATAGAGAGGCTCTACACGATACTACAAACAGACTCGCTGAGATTGGTTCTTCATATAGACTCCCACCCATCATGTATCTAACCAACATAGTGTTGGGGTCTTTAATTTCGAGCAATCCATTATTGATTACTAGATAGGTATCTTTTTTACAGAAGCTAGTGAGGATAAAGCTAAGCTTATTCACTAGATCCTAAAAATCTTCTTTGATAGTTTGCGCCAAAAAGTTAGTACTGATAAAACCAGGGTTCTTTTTTCTAAGAATGGATTGGAATGTGAGGAGCGACATTTGCAGAGAGCTGTGTTTTCATATGGCAGGTGATTTAGACAAGTATATATTGTTTTTGAATTAGACAAGTATATTGGTGTGCCTATTTTCTAAATTCGTTCAATAAATCCGTTTTAACTTCGTGATTGAAAAATTTAAAAATAGAATGAGCTTGTGGAAAGCAAAAAAACTATCCTTTTTAGGTTGTGTGACTCTTGTAGAGTCGTTGATTCAGGCCATGTCATCCTGTATAGTTCAATCCGCCCTCACTCCCAAGGGTGTTTGTGACGACATTGATAAAATTTATCGGTCTTTTATTTGGGGAGATGAATAGCAACAACGTAAAATCCACCAAATTATTTGGGGGCAAATCTGCAGCCCTAAGCTTCAGGGAGGTTTGGGGCTCTAAACTAGTAGAATGATGAATGCATCTTTTGTAGAAATGAAAATCTCTTTCCGTGTTTTGATGATACAAACTTAAAGGAATGAGTTAAGTTTTCTAAACACTTATTATGATTAACAAGTTTCAATCAAGTGTGTAAAAGAACAGGAAACAAGAATCATAGCAAGAATCTTGGCATTACAAATAAACCAAGTGTTTTTCAAAGTTAAAATATGCCATTAGAAGGTTGCCTTCAGAAGGTTACCTTAAAGAAGGTTGAGTTTAGAAGGTTACACCATCAGAAGGTTGATTAAAGAAGCTTCAAAGATAAAGTAACTTTCTTCAGAAGGTTGACTGAAAGTCAAACAGAAGGTTGACTAAAAGTCAACACAAGGTTGACCAATAGTCAACAGAAAGTTTGATTGAAGTCAACAGAAGGTTGACTGACTATGTAATATTGCTCAGAAGGTTGGTTGTTCAAGAAGGTTAAAGGAAGTTTGAAAACTTCAAGCTTCTGTTTCTGGGAAACATGTTCATATCCGAAATCCTAATCTGAAATGCATCAAATAAGTATTCAAGGAATTAAAGATTCAGAAAAATTATCTTATGTAAAGAAGAAATCCTTGATTATTTGTTGTATCTTAAAAGCATGTTTGTTCATGTTTAAGAAGCTTCAGAAGCTTCAAATTAAAGTATGTAAAATAGTATGTAGTAGATGAACAGGGACTGAAGTGACAGAAATGATGAAAAAGAAAGTAAAGTGCTGACATGAAAAGATGTTAACACAAGACAAAGCAAAAATGTTGCTTCAGAAGGTTGAAAGACTACTACCTAAAGCTCAAAATCATCATTGCCTACCTACAAAGCTACAACTCCTTCCAACGGCTCTTTCCTTCTTTCCAACAGCCATATTTTAGATTGAAAGTCTATATAGAGTGATGTTCTACTCAAATGCAAACCATGAGAGTGAATTGGAACTTTTACAAGTCAAGCTTCTCAAAAGAAATCCAACCTTCTCTTCCACACTCAAAGCTACTACAAGTTCAGAATTGGGAATACTATCTTGAGTGTGTGCAAGCTTGTTACATTCTTAGAAATACATTGTATTTATCTATCAACAAGCTCCTAAATCATCCCATAACCCAAACCCCTTATTGTAAGGAATATTGTGCTTGTTTCTCAACAGACTACCTAGTTAAAGGTGAGTGGTGTTGGTGATTCTAAGTTGTAATTCTCTCAACAAACTACCTAGTGAAAGGTGAGTGTTGTTGGTGAGTCTAAGTTGTAGGTTTCTCAACAAACTACCTAGTAAGAGGTGAGTGTTGTTGGAGATTCTGTTTGAAGGTTTCACAACAAACTACCTAGTGAAAGGTGAGGGTGTTGGTGACTCGGTTCAAAGTTTCTCAACAAGCTACCTAGTGAAAAGTGAGGGTTGTTGGTGATTCTCTGTGAAAGTTAGCACTTGTCTTTTGTGTGTGATCAAAAGAGAGTGGAGGTGAAAGTCTTTAGCAAGTGAAGCTAAAGCAAGTGTAAAATCTATTTGGAGAATAGTGGAAACTCTCACGAGGACGTGGGGAGAGGAGTAGCCACAGTTTGGTGAACCTCTATAACTCTACTGTGTTTATTTTTACGCTTTACTTATCATTTGCTTTAACTGTCTAACAATCACCAAAGTTTTCAAATACTTTAGAAGGTTAAATACACCAACCTTCTGAAGTCAAAATCTTAATTTTAAATAAGCTCAACTTTGATCATCTTTTGAAAACTACACTCTTTGCAAAAAGAAAAGACATCTAAAATCATCAAAGTTAATTATCTTTCACTATTGTCACATTTGCTTGTTGTTTGTGCAACTAACATTCAACCTTCTGATATCCAAGTTATCTTGAGAAACCATACAGAAGGTTGCAGGAATTAAAAACGAAAAAGATAGCACAATTCAATCCCCCCCTTTCTTGTGCAAATTAGTCACTTCATCTTTTATGTTGAAGAATGCTTGTAATTTTTGCAACAAAAATGAGGCGCTTTGGGTCAAGCTTGAGAGGTAGACATATTTGTGGTTTTAGTGAATTTCCTAAAGTTAACACTAAGAGAAGTGGTTTTAATTTGTCGAATGGTATGGAATCCCATTGGGAGACCATTGGGTTCCAGTTTTGATGGCTTGTTCTCAACCAAGCTTGTTTATGCTGGTCTATCTAATTTCAAACTTTGCTCTATCAGTCGTGTGTACAGGAGCATATGGAAATGGTCGGAGCCTAAACGGATTTGAACATTCTTATTGAAAGGAGGATGAGGCTCTGATGACAAACTTGAAGTGATTTATACCTCTAGGGGCTGAGCACACTTTGCAGTGTGAGAGGAAAGATCCTGGAAGAAGTGATGAGTCATCATTCCAACTCTGTGATGTTCCTCCCAGAAGGAGCTTCAGCAAATAGACCACCAGGATTCACTGGGGAACATTACTATTATTGGAAAGATCAAATGAGATTGTTCCTAGAATCTCAAGACACTGACATTTGGGGAATTGTTGAAGATGGCCCATATGAACCTACAACAACTCTTGTTGATGGGACTACTATAGCTAAGCCCAGAAACATCTGGACACCTGAAGATAAGCGCATGGTACTTCTAAACTCTAAAGCTAAATTTTATATAACTTGTGCTCTAGGTAGAAGTGAATATGATAAAGTTGCTGGGAAAGAAACTGCCAAAGAAATTTGGGATACACTGAAGACTGCCCATGAAGGAACAGACCAAGTCAAAGAAGCAAAGATCAACCTTCTCATTCATAAATTTGAAACATTCAAAATGGAGGAGCAAGAAACAATTTCTGAAATGTTTAGCAGATTCACAACAATAACAAATGATTTGAATTCTCTAGGAAATACTTACTCAAATCAAGCTAAAGTAAGAAAACTCCTAAGATGTCTTCCAAAGGTATGGAGACCTAAAGTGACTGCTATAACAGAAGCTAAAGATCTACTTGGATCTCTAAAAGTTCACGAGCAAGAAATCATGGATGAACTTCAACCCAAGAAGGTTAAAACAATTGCACTCAAAGCTTCTCAAAAATCTGCACAACCTTCTAAGATCATGGCACTTAAAGCTCAAGAGAACACTCAAGAAGAAAGTGAAAATGAAACTGACATTGATGATGAGGATGAAATGGCTCTAATCACCAGAAGGTTAAGGAGATGGGCATTCAGAAGGAACAATAACAGAAAACCCTTCTTCAAGAAAGATCAACCTAAAGGTGAAAGCACTAGCAAAGATACTCCTGTGTGCTATGAATGTAACAAACCTGGACATTACAAAAGTGAATGTCCAAAGCTAAAAGGAAGCACCAGAAAAATCACACCCAAGAAGAAAGCTCTACTTACTACATGGGATGACTCAGAAGAATCTAACTCAGATCATGATGAAGATATTGCAAATTTTTGTCTCATGGCTGACTCTGAGGAACCTTCTCAAATATTTCCTACTTCAAGTATGGAATCAATCAACTCATGCTTCGTAGGAGATACTGACCTAGAAGAGGTAAGCACTTCTAAATCACAAACTTGTGCTTCATGCAAAGATCTTGAACATGCTTTTGAAAACCTATTACATGATTCAAACACTTTGGCTCAAAAATGTGTCTTTGTTCAAAAATCAACTTTTGAATGCAAAAGGGAGAATGAAGAGCTTCAAAAACAAAATGAATATTTGATAAAAAGCAGTTCAAACTCTTCAACATTCTCACTTTAAACTTTCTCAACAACACAAACTTTTTGAAAGATAAGGTCTCGAGAACAACCAAATCTTATACTCTCGACCTTGAAAATCAAAACAACCTTCTCAAAGATAAAGTTTCTGTTTTAACTAAAGAACTAGCTATGTCCATACTGAGAAAACTTTTGAACTACCAGTAGCAAAACAAAATGAGAAGAAATCTAGGACTAGAAAGTCTAAGACAAAGTGCACATATTGCAAACATTTTGGTCATGATATTTCGTATGCTATAAAGCTGAAAAGAAGCTTCTATAGGAAGAGGACTAACCATGAAGGACCCAAAAGATATTGGGTACCTAAATCATTACTAACATCTGAAACAGGAATGCCTCTTAGCATCCAAGAAAAAGCTGTGGTTCTTAGACAGTGGATGTTCGAGGCACATGACAGGGGAAAGAGATAAATTTCTCTCAATGGAGAGAATAGATGGAGGCTATGTCATCTTTTGGCAATGATGATAAAGCTTGCATCAAAGGTATAGGTACTATAGGTAATTCTAAATCCCCTAAAATTAAAAATGTTCAATATGTAGAAGGTTTAAAGCATAACTTGTTAAGTATTAGTCAACTGTGTGATAGTGGTCATAAAGTCTCTTTTAAATCTGATAAGTGTTTTATTAAAGAAATCTCCTCTGGAAAGGTCTTGTTTACTGCATCTAGAAATAAAAATCTTTATAGCCTATGTCTTGATGAACTATCTAAAGAAACTTGCCTTATGTCCTATGAAAATGACAAATGGATTTGGCATAGAAGAACTGGCCACATAAGCATGCAAACCATTTCAAAACTTTGCAAAAAGGAACTAGTTAGAGGGCTACCAAAAATCAATTTTGAAAAAGATAGAGTTTGTGAAGCATGTGTTCATGGTAAACATGTCAAAACTAGTTTCAAACCTAAAAATATGATCACATCCCAAAGGTCACTAGAACTGCTTCACATAGACTTGTTTGGTCCTACTAAAACTGCTAGCCTAAGTGGAAAAAGGTATGGTTTTGTAATTGTAGATGATTTCTCTAGATACACATGGGTGCTATTTTTGAAAAACAAAGATGAAGCTTTTGAAGCTTTCAAAGTGTTTCTAAACAAGGTTCAAAATGAAAAAGGAACAAAGGTCATCTCTGCAAGAAGTGATCATGGGGGTGAATTTGAAAACTTTTCTTTTCAAAACTTTTTTGATGAAAATGGAATTACTCACAATTTCTCTTGTCCTAGAACTCCACAACAAAATGGAGTTGTAGAAAGGAAAAATAGAACTTTACAAGAAATGGCAAGAACACTTTTAGAAGATTCAAAAATTGAAAAATACTTTTGGGCAGAAGCTATAAACACAAATGCTATATTTTGAATAGAGTTTCCATTAGAAAAATTGTTGAGAAAACCCCTATGAAATTTGGAAAAATAGAAAACCAACCATTGCATACTTTCTGTATTTGGGTGCACTTGTTTCATTTTGAATAACAAAGACAATCTAGGAAAATTTGACTCTAAATCGATACAAAGGAATTTTTCTAGGATATTCAACAACATCAAAGGCTTATAGAGTATACAACCTTAGGACTCAAACGTGTAGAAGAGAGCATGCATATTGTTTTCAATGAAACTAACAGATTCAAATGAAGTAATTGATCTTGATGATATCAACCAAAACAAAGAAGAAGGTTGAGAACATGAAAGCAGGTTGGAGAAGGAAGAAAGCGAAAGCTTACATTCTCAACCTTCTCAACAATCAAATGAAGCAACTCAAGCTTCGATCAACCTTCTCAATTACCAAGAAGTTGGAGAATGGTAGTACATCATCCACAAGATCAAATTATTGGTAGCACTTGAGATCCTGTTAGAACCAGAACTTCATTTAGAGATAATGTTGCTGGAATGGCTCTCATCTCTGAAATAGAACCGAAATCCGTAAATGAGGCAATACAAGATCAATCCTGGATAGAAGCAATGACTGAAGAACTTTCTCAATTTGAAAAGAATGAGGTATGGAACTTAGTAATACCTCCAAAAATCGATCATCATAGGAACCAAATGGGTGTTCGAAACAAGCTAGATGAAAATGGTAAGGTGGTGAGAAACAAGGCAAGACTTGTTGCTCAAGGGTATAATCAACGAGGAAGGTATTGACTATGATGAAACTTTTGCTCCTGTGCAAGGTCGAAGCTATTAGAATTTTACTTGCATTTGCTGCACACAAAAATTTCAAATTATTTCAAATGGATGTTAAAAGTGCTTTTCTAAATGGCTTTTTGAATGAAAATGTTTATGTCAATCAACCTCCTGGATTTGTTGATCAAAAGAAACCTAACCATATTTTTAAACTCACCAAAGCTCTATATGGGCTTAAGCAAGCTCCTAGAGCTTGGTATGATAGGTTAAGTAGCTTTTTGATCAAAAATAATTTCACAAGAGGAAAAATTGATACTACCTTGTTTAAGAAATCTCTTGATAATAATTTGTTGATTGTTCAAGTTTATGTTGATGATATCATTTTTGGATCAACAAATGAAAAATTGTGCAAAGATTTTGAAAATCTTATGAAAAGTGAGTTTGAAATGAGTATGATGGGAGAATTAAGATTCTTTTTAGGACTTCAAATTAAGCAACTTGATGAAGGTATATTTATTAATCAAGAAAAATACATCAAAGACCTTCTCAAGAAATATAAGATGAATGAAGCAAAAGTCATGGCTACACCTATGCATCCTTCCATGCAAATTGAGAAGGATGAAGAAGGAAAACCAATTTCTGAAAAAGAATACAGAGAATTGACAGAAAAAGTACTAGTGGATCATGTCAAATTTTAGGAGAATCCTTAATCTCTTGGTCTTGTAGAAAACAAAATTCAATTGCATTATCAACTACTGAAGCAGAATATGTGTCTGCTGCTGGCTGTTGTACACAAATTCTATGGATCAAGAATCAATTGGAGGACTACTCTATAAGGTACACATGCACTCCCATTTATTGTGACAATACTAGTGCTATCAATTTATCAAAAAATCTCATCCAACATTCTAGGTCTAAACATATTGATATAAAGCATCATTTTATTAGAGACCATGTTCAAAAGAAGGATGTGGAACTTATTTTTATAGACACCAAGCATCAACTAGCTGATATATTTACCAAGCCTTTGTTAGAAGAAAGTTTTAATTTTATTAAAAAGGCTTTGCACATTTTAAAATGTCCTTAGGAGAAAATTTTTGTCAAAAACCCCAACCTTCTCATGACTTGAGAAGGTTCACTAAGTGAGAATTAAAATTCAGAAGCTTCATCTGGGAAAATCAAGTTCAGAAGGTTGAATTTGAGGCGAATAAAATAAAGCAACCTAGACTCGGTTACTAAAGTTAATTAAAGCAATCAAAATATCAGTTATGTCATGTCATAACTGCACACCATCACCTCACAACGGCTAGTCTCTACCTATCTCATCCTCGCTCATAAACCGCTCGTATTCAAGCATTCCTCTTCCTTCTCCCCTTCTCTTCCTTCTTTGAAAACCTCATTTCTCTAACAATGGTGAGAACCAAAATTCCTTACGTAAGAAAAACAAATACTCCTCAACCCAGTGAACTTCCTCAAGCAATCTTGAATGCTTCGAAACCTCCTCCTCCTACTCTGGGTTTCCCACAATCAGAACAAATGTCTTCTAAATCATCATCCACTCCTTCTCAAAGATCAACAAGGATCAAAACAAGTTCTCTCAAGGCCATAACAGGCCCTGGAACAAAGAAAAGCCAACCAATCACCATTGATGATGATGATTCTACTCTTTCTGAAATGATGGCCGAATCAAAGATTGAACTTAAAAGGAAAGCATCTCTTCAAACCCAATCTTCTTCCAAAAAGCCCAAAATCAGGATTACATATGGGGGAAATAAAGGAAAGGAAAAGGTTGATGAAGAAACGAAACTTGATCAACCTTACGAAGATGAAGAGAAATTTGAAGAAGTCTTACCTTCGAGTTTTTGATAAAGAAAAATGGGGAAGAGAAACATTCTCATTGGAAGAATCTACTTGCTAGAAGAAATGAAGGCCTCTGGTTGGAATGATCAAATAGAAATCACGAAGGAGAAGTATTGAAAGAACTGATGAAGAATTACGAAGAGAAGCTTAAATCTTGACATTGAAGGATGAAGCTCGTATCATGCATAACATGGTAGTTCTCTCCTTAGTCCCTAGAGCGGAAGCTTTGAGCAGTAAAGCCTATTGATTTACTTCTAGTTTATCACATGATCACTAGGACTAGGATAAACCCGCCATACATCATCTTTCATTACATGATTGATATCTGCAAAACAATTAGGCAAAGCTCATCCTTACCCTATGGTATGTTCTTAACCAAACTGCTTAAGTATAAGAAAATTCCTTTCAATAAAGAAGAATCCATTCAAGAGAAAACAACCTTACGGACTAAGAGTGTCAAACAAATGGGACTAAAACCATTTAGCAAGAAAAATTAGAAGTCTTCCCACTGAATCAATCACCGAACCAAACTTAAACACGAACCACTTGTTGAAAACACTAGGACATCTCCTCTTGTCCGAGAAAAATACACCCTTGGCAACTCCTCAGGGGGAGTCACAAGGTTCTGAGAAAGTTATCACAACTAAGCCCATAAGAATAGCTCCACCAAACCCTTCACTTGAAGATTTATTTGAAACAGAACCTTCTCAAGGCTTTGGAAAGAAGTTTTGAAACCTCTTCAAACCTAAATGAATCACAAATTCCAGTGACAAAGACAAAAACCACAGTACAAATGGAAGTAGAAGCTTCAAAAATATTGATGAACCTGTACTAACTTAGTGTTGTACATGCCCCACACATTTAAGAAACAAGAAAACCAAGCTTCTAAAACAATTCCTACACAGTGAAAAGGACAAACTCCTCACATAGAACCTTCATTGTTGACACCCAACCTTACGATAAAGCTACATACTACCCTTTCCCTCAAGGAGTTATTTTTTTTTCCCATATGTTTCCTCTCATAAGGAACATGGAAATGCAGAAGGTATAACAGAGGATCAAGCTCAAGGGGAGCTTAATGCTGAACAATCACCAGTAAATGAGGAACATAGAAATGAACAAGTAAATCCACTATCTCCTATTTCTCAAGCTGTACATGAAGTAGTGAGAGACATTCAAGGATCAACTGAGCAAATGGCTAATCTATTCTCACAATGGCGTGACAATCCTAAAACTTCATCTAGGAATACTCTTGCATCTCAAAACAGTCATAAATTCATGTTTTCTCCCATCTATGACTCTTGATTGCCAAGGGTACCAAAGGATTAGGTCCTTCCAAGCTACCTCTCATCATCTGAGAAGGCACCCCTTAGCAGCAAACCTTCTGAAAACAAAGATGACTCATTCACATATGCTGACAAGAAGGAAGTTTTGGCTGAAATGAAGAAAATGATGGCACATCATGAAAAGCAAATAAAGAAGATGAGGTGCAAATCAACAAGCTTCGATGAGCATTGGAATACTACAAAGAAGAAAATAGGCTTGAAGCACGGAGAAACTATGCCTACCAAAGAATGGGTGATGCGAGAACATAGTACCTACTATGGTTCCCGATGTTGCGATGCACTGATTTCCCTCCTCCTCAACCTTTCCAGGACATTCCTCAACCTGCTTCATCCTCAAATTCCTCGGATGATTCTTCTCCTACCAAGTAGCAACCTAATTTCCCTTTCTTCCCTCCTTTTTGCTGTTGACAAAGGGGGAGAATGGAGATTATTTTAGCTACTTAGTTTATAGTGATGTTTTGGGGGTTTCTGTTGACAATTAATTATCTTTTGGACATGTTTATTTTGTGCTGTTTTTATGTTTTGTAATTGATAATTATCAAGACTACGTATTACATGGCTGCTGCATGATTGCTGCACTTATACATGATAATTATCCTTTTGCTATGAATGTGTTAAATGCATTTACTGTGTATTGAAATGTCTATTCCTGAGAAACAGAAAACTTAAAACATACTCTCAAGTTTGTCATCACCAAAAAGGGGGAGATTGTAGAAATGAAAATCTCTTTCCGTGTTTTGATGATACAAACTTAAAGGAATGAGTTAAGTTTTCTAAACACTTATTATGATTAACAAGTTTCAATCAAGTGTGTAAAAGAACAGGAAACAAGAATCATAGCAAGAATCTTGGCATTACAAATAAACCAAGTGTTTTTCAAAGTTAAAATATGCCATTAGAAGGTTGCCTTCAGAAGGTTACCTTAAAGAAGGTTGAGTTCAGAAGGTTACACCATCAGAAGGTTGATTAAAGAAGCTTCAAAGATAAAGTAACTTTCTTTCAGAAGGTTGACTGAAAGTCAAACAGAAGGTTGACTAAAAGTCAACACAAGGTTGACCAATAGTCAACAGAAAGTTTGATTGAAGTCAACAGAAGGTTGGTGACTATGTAATATTGCTCGGAAGGTTGGTTGTTCAAGAAGGTTAAAGGAAGTTTGAAAACTTCAAGCTTCTGTTTCTGGGAAACATGTTCATATCCGAAATCCTAATCTGAAATGCATCAAATAAGTATTCAAGGAATTAAAGATTCAGAAATATTATCTTATGTAAAGAAGAAATCCTTGATTATTTGTTGTATCTTAAAAGCATGTTTGTTCATGTTTAAGAAGCTTCAGAAGCTTCAAATTAAAGTATGTAAAATAGTATGTAGTAGATGAACAGGGACTGAAGTGACAGAAATGATGAAAAAGAAAGTAAAGTGCTAACATGAAAAGATGTTAACACAAGACAAAGCAAAAATGTTGCTTCAGAAGGTTGAAAGACTACTACCTAAAGCTCAAAATCATCATTGCCTACCTACAAAGCTACAACTCCTTCCAACGACTCTTTCCTTCTTTCCAACAGCCATATTTTAGATTGAAAGTCTATATAGAGTGATGTTCTACTCAAATGCAAACCATGAGAGTGAATTGGAACTTTTACAAGTCAAGCTTCTCAAAAGAAATCCAACCTTCTCTTCCACACTCAAAGCTACTACAAGTTCAGAATTGGGAATACTATCTTGAGTGTGTGCAAGCTTGTTACATTCTTAGAAATACATTGTATTTATCTATCAACAAGCTCCTAAATCATCTCATAACCCAAACCCCTTATTGTAAGGAATATTGTGCTTGTTTCTCAACAGACTACCTAGTTAAAGGTGAGTGGTGTTGGTGATTCTAAGTTGTAATTCTCTCAACAAACTACCTAGTGAAAGGTGAGTGTTGTTGGTGAGTCTAAGTTGTAGGTTTCTCAACAAACTACCTAGTAAGAGGTGAGTGTTGTTGGAGATTCTGTTTGAAGGTTTCACAACAAACTACCTAGTGAAAGGTGAGGGTGTTGGTGACTCGGTTCGAGTTTTCTCAACAAGCTACCTAGTGAAAAGTGAGGGTTGTTGGTGATTCTCTTGTGAAAGTTAGCACTTGTCTTTTGTGTGTGATCAAAAGAGAGTGGAGGTGAAAGTCTTTAGCAAGTGAAGCTAAAGCAAGTGTAAAATCTATTTGGAGAATAGTGGAAACTCTCACGAGGACGCGTGGGGAGAGGAGTAGCCACAGTTTTGGTGAACCTCTATAACTCTACTGTGTTATTTTCTCGCTTTACTTATCATTTGCTTTAAGCGTCTAACAATCACCAAAGTTTTGAAATACTTTAGAAGGTTAAATACACCAACCTTACGAAGTCAAAATCTTAATTTTAAATAAGCTCAACTTTGATCATCTTTTGAAAACTACACTCTTTGCGAAAAAGAAAAGACATCTAAAATCATCAAAGTTAATTATCTTTCACTATCACACATTTGCTTGTTGTTTGTGCAACTAACATTCAACCTTCTGATATCCAAGTTATCTTGAGAAACCATACAGAAGGTTGCAGGAATTAAAAACGAAAAAGATAGCACAATTCAATCCCCCCCTTTCTTGTGCAAATTAGTCACTTCATCTTTTATGTTGAAGAATGCTTGTAATTTTTGCAACAAAAATGAGGCGCTTTGGGTCAAGCTTGAGAGGTAGACATATTTGTGGTTTTAGTGAATTTCCTAAAGTTAACACTAAGAGAAGTGGTTTTAATTTGTCGAATGGTATGGAATCCCATTGGGAGACCATTGGGTTCCAGTTTTGATGGCTTGTTCTCAACCAAGCTTGTTTATGCTGGTCTATCTAATTTCAAACTTTGCTCTATCAGTCGTGTGTACAGGAGCATATGGAAATGGTCGGAGCCTAAACGGATTTGAACATTCTTATTGAAAGGAGGATGAGGCTCTGATGACAAACTTGAAGTGATTTATACGTCACTTTTCCTCCTCTACTTCTTTCCCTATTTGTAATAGATCTGAGGAAACTATTCTTCATAGATTTTGTGACTTTCCCTTTTCCCAAAATGTCTGGAGAACTCACATCCTTCTAGGGAGCTCAATTTGTATGCCTTCAATGATTTGACCAATTGGCTTTATGCTAACTTCTATTATTCGAGAGCTTTGGAAAATGGTGTTCCACCTTGGAACATGAGATTTGGTGTTGCCCTCGAGTTAGTATGGCAAGATCGTAACAATTTGATTTTGTCTAAAGAGAAATCTTCCCCTCATGTTGTGTGTAGAAAAGATCATTCCTATGTGATTGAATTTATGGATTCTAAAGGCAGGAAAGATAAACTTTTGGTAAATGCAGATTCCCAAATTGATTGGTCCTCTCCTCCCCATGGGTTTGTTTCTCTCAATTGTGACGCTATTGTGTCCAATGCTTTCTTTTTGTGAAAGTAACGTTAGCTTTTTTAGACCTTTTATACTGCTTCTAAGCACTATTAAAAATCATAAAGCATTGTTAAAAGTCATGAGGGACTAAAACTGATGGGAAAAAACTTGAGACAAAAAGTAGGTAAATTTTATTGAGGGCCTAAACCAAAAACTAAAATTTTATATGAACCAAAAACATTTTTAACTCTTTTAAAAGGGACGGAGGTAGGTTTATTAAAAAGGTGTTCTTTTGGTATGATGGCTGTCATACCCCAATTTTGTCCGGCTTGGGTCAACACCCTAATTTTCAACCAAAAATAAATAAATTAAAAATGCATTTTTGAGCTAATTAGGTTTTTTTTAGGGTAAAGGGCATTTTGGTCATTTTTCACAACAGGATGATTTTTCTCGTTAAAAATATGCATCCACAAAAAGTACATTTTATTCCATTCAAAATAATTTTTGTACAAATTTTTGGAGAGAAACTCCTAGTCCAAAATAATTAAACATGCATTTTTCCTATTTTTAGTGTATAAAAAATGCCAAAAGACCATTAAAAATCCCCCAATTAATTAAGTGACAATTTTGATTGTCTAGAGCAATTAGGGAGGCTATGTCATGGTGTCCAAAAATATGTAACATGTTTCAATAGGTGCATTTTCATTTTTACATGCCCAAAAGTTTCAAAATTCAAAAATAAAAGGAGGAAGTGTCCTCAATAAGACAAAAGACCAAAAATAAGCATTTTTTTATTTTCTTTCCCACATTTCAGCATGTTGCGCAGCCCTCCCTCTCTCTCTCTCTCTCAGAAGCTTCTACACACTCCATTTCTTACTCACCAAGTTTTAATTTGATCATATCCTCAATGTTGCCCTTTTTGGTAAATTAGCCCATGCACTTACACTAACCCTTCCACCAAAAACACCATTTTACCTTTTGAGAACATTCCCTCACCAAAATACCCTTAACCCTATTTTACAAGAGTCACCATTCCCAAATTAGATTTTTGTTCACAAATTTTCCTTTTTTCCTTCTTTTATGCGCCCACCTTCACTCATTTCTCTCACGCACTTGTGTTTTCTAAATACCCTTGATCCATGTGACCAACAATCCTAACCATCCATTCAAAATTAAGATCCAATCCTAGAGCCCAATCAAAGCAAAAAGACTTAAATACCCTAAAGCCTCAAAAATCCCTATAAATAGCTCACACCTTCTCTCTTCACCAATCTTTGGCTATCACTCTCACTTTCAAGAAAAATAAAGCATCATACCTCTCCTCCTCTCCACCCTCTAGGCCGAAACCCTCTCCTTCCTCCCCCTCCTCCATTACTTCACCTTCATCCACCAAAACACCTTTAATCCACCTCTCACACCCTTAACCTACCTTTCTCACTCAAGGAGTTCATCACACCATCTTCATCTTCTTCCTTCCCTTGCAAGGCCGAAGCTCTCTTTCATTTTTCTCTCCTCCATTTCTTCAATTTTCTCTTCCATCTTAGAGAAAAGGTAAAATCCATAACCCCTTTTGCATCATCTCCAAATATTTTGCATTGAAACTCATTTTCTTTCCTCATTCCTTTCGCATAGCATCATCTTTACAATGTAGTTTGTTGTGGTTGAGGGTGAGATTTGTTGTCTCACCCTAAAATAAGTGGATTAGTGTTGTTTCATGTTAATCTTTTGAGTTTTCTTGTTAAATAAAATGGAGCAAGGTTTCGCATATACATGATCAAAATGTCTTCAAAATTGGTTTTGTTGTTTCTTTGTTTAAATCTTGTTGTTGGTATTTTTCTTTAGTAAGTTGTTAAGGATTTGGCTCTATGATTCCTACTAGTGCCAAGTGCACTTTGATCTTAGTAGTGAAGAGAGCTAGAAATGACTTTTATTTAATATATTAGTTTATGTACTCATTATTTCTTGTGTTTTAATTTACCTTTTGTTTATTGATGATCTTGCAAAGTGATTCTCACTACATGCTTAGTGCATTTTATTCAAGTGGTGAAGATTGCAAGAAAGGATTCAATCTATTTCATAGTTTATGTGTTCTTGTGGTCTAGCTATATTGTTGTTTAGTTATTGATGATCTTGCAAAGTGATTCTCACTACATGCTTAGTTCATTTTATTCAAGTGGTGAAGATTGCAAGAAAGGATTCAATCTATTTCATAGTTTATGTGTTCTTGTGGTCTAGCTATATTGTTGTTTAGTTATTGATGATCTTGCAAAGTGATTCTCACTACATGCCTAGTGCATCTTATTCAAGTGGTGAAGATTGCAAGAAAGGATTCAATCTATTTCATAGTTTATGTGTTCTTGTGGTCTAGTTATATTGTTGTTTTATTTGTTGATGATCTTGCAAAGTGATTCTCACTACATGCTTAGTGCATTTTATTCAAGTGGTGAAGATTGCAAGAAGGGATTCAACCTTGTATAAATTGTCATTCCATTCTCTACTTTATCTCTTAAATATTTCTTGTGAATTAATCATAGTTTTGCTTAATGTTCAAAGTTTTCTTTGCATACTTGGTTTTGGCCATGAGCCCATTTCATTGAATAAAATTCTCTATTGCATACTCTATAGTGTTAGGGTTTTGATTTTTTGGTTTTGGTCCCCTCATATGTGTTCTTGGGATTAGGGTTTTAGGTTTTGAGGTTTAAGTTACTATTTTGTTTTCTTGAACTTTTAGGTTGAATAAACATGCCTTGCTAGATGCCTATTTGGCAATTTCATATGTTAGCTTAGATTTATGCCTACATGTTCATGCATTCATTTATATCTATATCTCTTGCATTTTCATACTCTCTTAAAATGCTCATGCATATATTAATATCATGTCTTGCATCTCATAAATTAAATGTTCATGCATTAATATCATGTTTTTCCTTTCATAAATTAAATACTCATGCATTCAATAATGTTGTATTTTGCATTCCATAATTACATACTCTTGCACTCATATACTTGTATCATTGTGCATCCAATTGTTCATAGCAACTTGTGAATACTCTTATGATTGCTTTGCTTGTGTTCCAATGGTTGTTTTGGGTTTTGACTTGGAAGAAGGATTTGAAATGTTATATTCCTTTTCAAGCTTGAAATCCTATGTTTTTTTTTTAAATAAGAAAACCTAAGGCATTTTCCTAAATAAAATCATTAACCATCACTCGAAGCCGTTGCTTGTTTGATCGTTAATGAGGAGCTATTAGTGGTAGTCACTCGAAGCCTTTGCTTGTTTGGCTATCATGAAAACTCCCACACATTAAATAAACAACAACAAAAAACAACTAATTCAAACTTCCAAAATAACACGAGCTACTAGCTCACCCCCTTTTTTTTTCAAAACTATTTTCAAAAGAATAATACGACGTTGTCGCTTGTAATCACTCGAAGCCATTGCTTGTTTGATTACCAGTTCCGACTCTCTTTTCTTTCGAGTTAATACCGAATGCCACTCGAAGCCTTTGCTTGTTTGGTGTTCGCGAACACTCGAGTCTTATTTCAAAAAACTCCAAAAACACTTTCAAAAATCACAAAGCCGTTTTCACACGCAAAACGAGAACTACGTTGCTTTGATCCTCGGCCGATGAGGTGTACGTGGACCGGGTTCATGTCCCGTCAAGCATACCTTTAAAAACCCATAAAAACTGAGAACTACGTTGCTTTGATCCTCACGGCGGTGAGGTCACGTGGGGACCGGGTTCATGTCCCGTCAAGCATACCTTTAAAAACCCATAAAAAGCGAGAACTACGTTGCTTTGATCCTCGGCCGGTGAGCGTGGGGACCGAGTTCATGTCCCGTCAAGCATACCTTTAAAAACCCATAAAAAGCGAGAACTACGTTGCTTTGATCCTCGGCCGTGGAGAACGTGGGACGTTTCATGTCCGTCAAGCATACCTTTAAAAACCCATAAAAAGCGAGAACTACGTTGCTTTGATCCTCGGCCGGTGAGGGTGCGTGGGGCCGGGTTGTCATGTCCTTTAAAAAACAAAAAACCGATACCTTTAAAAACCCATAAAAACGTGGGAGAACTACGTTGCTTTGATCCTCGGCCGGTGAGGGTACGTGGGGCCGGGTTCATGTCCCGTCAAGCATACCTTTAAAAACCCATAAAAAGCGAGAACTACGTTGCTTTGATCCTCACCGGTGAGGTGCGTGTGGCCGGGTTCATGTCGTCAAGCATACCTTTAAAAAAAAAAAAGCGAGAACTCGTTGCTTTGATCCTCGGCGGTCGTGGGAAAGCCGTCAAGCACGCTTTTCAAAAAAAAAAAAATCTTTGTCTTGTCCCGCTTTTCAAAGATACCAAAAACATCCCTTTTCCCGTTTTCAATAAAGTGATTTCTCAAAAAGAAAAGAAAAATAAATAGAACAATGTATTTCAAATCAAACATTTCAAAACCACATCAAATTAATGGTTCCCTTTCGGTAGAAAGAGGCGCGTGAAGTGCTAATACCTTCCCCATGCGCAACCGAATTTCCGAACCTACATCTCTAAGTTTTGAAAGACCACCCGCTTTCCTTAAAAGGTTTTTTCAATGTTTTTCCTAAATAAATATTGGTGGCGGCTCTACTGATTTTCAAACGTTGTCAAACTGAAAAGTCCCAAACCGGATTTTTCGGGGCGCAACAATGGCTGGACTGACAAGTGTCAGGACCTAACATACAAACAAACGGGAAAACCAAAGCTCGACACTTGGAGGGGCCGAACCTAACAATCGAGTGTCCATAAACGACATTTCTGCCGCTGCGACGAATCAGCCTCAACCGTATTATAAAAGGGATTGTTGTCATAAATGTGTAATTATCCTTTAGTGGGATAAATGATTATGGTTCATATTAAACTTATACTATGAATATTCACTCTTAGTAAAAAGAATGTAAATAAAAAAGTGGACGTGTTTAGCCTAAATTTAGACAAATATATAAGGGATGTTTACAGTGCGGTTTAGTTCAGTTTTGAACAAAAAAAAATCATTTGAACGCAAGATAAAAACACACACAATTTGGTTTGTTTCAGTTGGCTCCTCAAAAAAATATGAACCAATCAGCTCTGAACCAATGCGGTTTGGATTGGTTCTATTAGTTCGATTTTAATTCAAAATCCAAACATTAAATAATAAAATAGTAGTTTTCAATATTTTATTCTTATGTAAACTACTAATTTTAAAATGGTTTGGGTCTGAATCCTTTCTTGGGACCTATTGAGTTGTCTTATGCCCAGCAAACTCTATCTATAAAGGTGCAGCAACATTTGAGTTTGTAGCCAACAAGGGGAATCTTCACCTGATGGGATTAGAGAATTGAACACACAATCTAACAATGAATCAGGTGTACAAGACTCTTTTGCTTCGGAGGGCAGTAAGCAAATGTCGCCTGCGGTTATGCATATGCATAAGACATCTTTGAACTCCTTTAAGAAGTTGGCTAATGCTTCTACCTCTAGCACAGAGACATCAACTCAACTCATACCTCTGATGCTAGTAGTGATTGCATGTAATATTGAAGATCCTATCATGCACTCTAAAGCCAATGCAGTCACTGATACGAATATTGCTAGGCAGTGTGGGACTAATTCTATTGACTCATCTTCCACTCAACCTCCCACTACCAAGCTAAATCTAAACACCTCAGAGTCGGATGCTACTTCTACTCTAGTGGTTGCATCACACATGAGAGTTGTAGGCAAGTTTTTGGTGATGTGTTTGATGATGTTATTGATCTATGGCTGCCAATAACCAATGAACAGTAATCTAGTATGATAAGTCCCAACCTGCCGTGTCCAAGACCCAAAAGAATAAACTTCAGCAAATAAAGAAACAGATGCAAAAAACCGCAGGCTATAATATCCGTTCAAAGACAAATATTGCCTCAATATCTTAACTACGGAGGCTCTATCACATAAACCGTGTCAAAAAAAATAATATTTCATTATCTTTTTGTCACAAAATAATAATATAATTTCTATTTTATGAGAAGTTTTTGTGGCGGCAGTCACAATAGACTGCCTCCGTCTCTACTCCCATATATGGCAATAATCACTTGATTGGCTCAGTTAAGTTCTTTTTTATAAACAAGACTTAACTTAAGTTCCTTAATATTTAATATTAAAAACATCTCTAATGGTGTACCAACTTGAGTTGCTTAAGTGATTCCTATTGTATCACATCAAATAGTTTTTAAGCAACTTATTTTTTTGTTGGCTCCACTAGTAAACTTAAATAGGGTTCTACGACTTACTTAACTTTAATAATACTATTGCATCTCATAAATAATTAATATTAACAAAATAAAAAACTAGAAAATATTGTTTTGTCAAAAAAGGATAAAATGTTTCTTTTAACACATCGTTTCACTATTACGCGTTTATACTATTTCCCAATTTGATGTATCTACAGATGTAACTTATATACATCATCATTGTATAAGAATTTTACAACATCAACCAATCAAAAAACGACATATCATAAAAAAAGTTTAATTATCATGATCTTTTATTGGTTGATGATGTAAAACTTTTTACAACAACAGTGTATACAAATTAAACCTTATATCTAATCATCATCTGAGATTCGAAAATATTGCGGCGGTTCTCCAAACGACATTCAATGTTTTCTTTGCCATTAACATAAGTGGTATGTATGGTGTTTATAATTCTTGTCACAAAACCCAACATAAAAATATTCGAATGTAATTTTTTTTGGAATCAGAGTACTAGTTTTATACATTTGAAAATCTTCAGAGATTGATCACAAGAACTTAGATGAATTTTATGAAAGCTAGGTCATTTTATTTTATTCATTTAAGACATAACAATATGAAAACCAAGACTCTTTTGAAACCACCTTCTACATGCCAATACGATAATAGTCTATGGAAAATACATTAATTTATATTTGACCTAAGTCGGAGTCAAAGGCTTGATCTCCAAGTGATGATGGAAGGAAGTTATTCTTGACACCAGCAATTCATTTTGGCACAAATTTTCGAGCCCACACATGTTTCCCATTGATGGAAAATTTGGCTTTAGTAGCCCCCCTTAAAATCACGTCAATAGTGGACACTTTGTGAAAAACAATACGAGCAAAAAGTGATTGTTCATTTGGCTGCACTTCCTGCATGTACAAAGTCTCTATACAATCTCCATAAGTCATAGTAAAGAATTCCTTCACTTCCCATTCCTCCACACGATAACCCTTAGAAAATGTCAAAAACAAGGTCCTAGCATCTGCTGGTACCACTCCTCCGTCTACGTCGCCTCCATGGTTGTCTGTATTCTGCAACACTAGCTCGACACTACTCCTAGCACCCCCAACATTGCCACCAAGCCTCATGTTTGAAGGTCCAATAAAACCAAAAGAGAAATTGATGTTCTCTGAACACACCATCTTTTGAGTTTCCACCATTCTCTCGGCTGCCTTCCTCAACATAGCTTGTTGCATGATGTCACTGAATGCTATTAGACACACCTCTTGCCCCACTTTTGCAATTCCTTGGATCGCTTGGTCCCTATTTTCATAGAAGATTTGGAGAGAGATTTCCTGGTCCATCAGGCTTTGAAGGAGAGGAAGACCTTTGGCTTCAGAAGAGGAGATTGTTGCTGATGAGCCGTTGTTCAAGTAGGTTAAAAAAACAATTGTTTCGTCTGCGACTTCATTAATCAAAATCTTGGGCAAAGACGTGATTTTCTTCACCACGTTGCGAAACCCAACCCTCTCCAACCAAAGCCACATGGAAAATGTTTGGATGGACTCCGTTGGGTCTCGAGAAAGGTCTGTCACAAGGACTGAGTAAAGGTTTCTGTGCATTTTGTGGAACAGAATGAAGTCTTCTTGAGAAACAGGGGAAAAATAATCCATCAACTCAAATAAACAGGATGATGTGTTTCACAACACTGATTTGGTATTGTATAAATATTGACATAGTAGTGTGGGGCCCGTAGAATCATTACCATATGTGAAAAAAAATGCAAAGGTACAAAGATTAAAAACATGAGACATGTGAAAAAATGTAAAGGTACAAACATTAAACACAAGAGACATGTTCATACGTGCACAAAGAGGTGGGGTTGGTGTGTGTATCTGTTTTACGACACTTTTTCGGTTTCTAGTAGATTCTCTGAGGGTAGGCCAACTCAGGTTCTACATACAGTAGAAAACGAGGAGTGTGTGATGTACTAGTACAACTGAAAAGGAAAAGTTTGAGAATCAGAAACTGATAATTGTGGGTGATACTTGGTGTGACTAGAGTGTATATAGTACATCTAAGTTCAAAAGAACACGAGTGACAACAATCTTGAGTAGTGAATGACTTTCACACCATTTTCAATTGTTTCTATGTCAAACTTTTTAAGAAAAAAGTACTGGTTTATAATTATTACATTTTCTTAATTATAAGGATTATGGTTCTTATCATAACTTACGATAATTAATAAATATAATCCTTATATTAATAATTAATAATTCGTAATAACTTAGATGTTTTTTTTCTATCCTTAATACAAATGGTTGAAGGTGGATATCAGAAGATGAAAAATGGAGTTTATCGGGTTTCAAACATGCTGTCAGTATTCAAATAGCACTTACATGTATTTACCACTAGGCCAGAACTTCTAATAATGACAAGTAACTGATAATAAATTTTAATATATTTTAATTTTATTATTAATAATAATACTGGTCAAATAATAATAATCATAATAATAATTTTAAAGAACACGAGTGACAGCAATCCTGAGTAGCGAGGGTCGAACAACTCACTTTCTATATACAGTGGAAAACGAGGAGTGTGTGATGTGTTAGTACAACTGAAAAGGAACAAGTTAGTGAGTCTGAAACTGATAATTGTGGGGTGATACTTTGTGTGACTAAAGTGTAAATAGTACAGCTAAGTTCAAAAGAACACGAGTGACATCAATCCTGAGTAGTGAATGACTTTCACACCATTTTCGATTGTTTCTGTCAAACTTTTTAAGAAAAAAGTACAGGTTTATAATTATTACATTTTCTTATTTATATTGATTATGGTTCTTATCATAACTTACAATAATTAATAAATATTATCCTTATAAATAGTGAGTGTGACAGAGTAGTGTGGGGCCCTTAGAAAATTACCATATGTGAAAAAATGCAAAGGTACAAACATTAAACACATGAGACATGTTCATACATGCACAAAGAGGTGTGGTTGGTGCGTGTATGTGTTTTACGACACTCTTTCGATTTCTAGTAGATTCTCTGAGGGTAGGCCAACTCAGATTCTATATACACTGAAAAACGAGAAGTGTGTGATGTACTAGTACAAATGAAAAGGAACAAGTTAGTGAGTCAGAAACTGATAATTGTGGGGTGATACTTGGTGTGACTAAGGTGTAAATAGTAGTGAGCTTGAAACTGATAATGGTGGGTGATAATTGGTGTGACTAGAGTGTAAATAGTACATCTAAGTTCAAAAGAGCACGAGTGACAGCAATATTGAGTAGTGAATGACTTTCACACCATTTTCGATGGTTCTATGTGAAACTTGGTGTGACATGTTCATAGAAAATGATGTACCAGTACAACTGAACTTTGACCATTTGAATTCATTTTCTATAAACAGTGGAAAACGAGGAGTGTGTGATGTACTAGTACAACTGAAAAGGAACAAGTTAGTGCGTCAGAAACTGATAATTGTGGGGTGATACTTGGTGTGACTAAAGTGTATATAGTACAACTAAGTTCAAAAGAACACGAGTGACGGCAATCCTGAGTAGTGAATTCAAATGGTCAAGGGTCGGTATCCAGATGTGCATGCTCATAGTGAGCCAGAAACTGATAATTGTGGGTGATACTTGGAGTGACTAGAGTGTAAACAGTACAACTAAGTTCAAAAGAACACGAGTGACAGCAATCCTGAGTAGTGAATGACTCTCACACCATTTTTGATGGTTTCTATGTCAAACTTTATAAGAAAAAAGTACTGGTTTATAATTAATATTACATTTTGTTAATTATAATGGTTATAGTTCTTATCATAACTTACAATAATTAATAAATATAATGCTTATATTAATAATTCTTAATAACTTATATATATAATTTAGAGAAAAAATGAATCGTTATAACTATAAGCTCAAACACAATTTCAAGTATCATTCCAAAAATGCTATAATCTGATGAAAAAACGCTAAAAACTAATTGTCTCAAGTACTTACAATGAGTTGATCCACTATAAAATATCCACTACACGCTAACGGATCAGCGTTGCCAAACTGATCCTTAGTAGTTTTTTTATTATTATTTGTGTATAGGAATATATTTTGGATGGGCTTTATTTTCCAACGTTTAGTATTTTTGTTTTAAAATATTAATAACAGATAATTTTCTGTTGGTGATCTAAAGTTAAAGTTTTCAAACCCAAGAGTGTGTTTTGATGAGATAGTTCAGGTCTCTTTCAGTTTAATTAGATGTCGTAGATTCGAATTCGATCCTGGGAATGTCACAGATTTAAAATTCTTAAGAGAGAGTTCTGATGCCCATTGTGGTCCTATCCGGCTTGAATAATTAGTCTCTACAATTGGGAATTGATAATACTCGATTTGCAGCAAAAAAAAACAGGATTTTAATAACATTACCTTTGACCAGTCCTGACAAACGGATAAAGTTTAACTTTATCTCAACAACCTTAAAAGTCACTCATATCACGTTTTTTTATTGGTTGACGATGTAAAACTTTTTACAACAACAATGCATACTAATTAAACCTTATATCTAATCATCCGCGATTCGAAAATACATTGCGACATTTCTCCAAATGACATTCAATGTTTTCTTTGCCATTAACATAAGTGGTACGTATGGTGTTTATAATTCTTGTCACAAAACCCAACTTAAAAATATTCGAATATAATTTTTTTTGAATCAGAGTACTAGTTTCATCCATTTGAAAATCTTCGGTGATTGATCACAAGAACTTAGATGAATTTTAAGAAAGCTAGGTCATTTTATTTTATTCATAAAAGACATAACAATATGAAAACCAAGATTCTTTTGAAACCATCTTCTACATGCCAATACAATAAGAGTCTATGGAAAATACATTAATTTATATTTGACCTAAGCCGGAGCCAAAGGCTTGATCTCCAAGTGATGATTGAAGGAAGTTATTCTTGACACCAGTAGTTCGTTTGGGAACAAATTTTCGAGCCCACACATGTTTCCCATTGATGGAAAATTTGGCTTTAGTAGCCCCCCTTAAAATCACGTCAATAGTGGACACTTTGTGAAAAACAATACGAGCAAAAAGTGATTGTTCATTTGGCTGCACTTCCTGCATGTACAAAGTCTCTATACAATCCCCATAAGTCATAGTAAAGAATTCCTTCACTTCCCATTCCTCCACACGATAACCCTTAGAGAATGTCACAAACAAGGTCCTATCATCTGCTGGTACTACTCCTCCGTCTACGTCGCCTCCATGATTGTTAGTATTCTACAGCACTAGCTCGACACTACTCGTAGCACCGCCAACATTGCCACCATGCCTCATGTTGGAAGGTCCAATAAAACCAAACGAGGAATTGTTGTTCTCTGGACTCACCATCTTTTGAGTTTCCACCATCCTCTCGGCTGCGTTCCTCAACATAGCTTGTTGCATGATGTCACTGAATTCTCTTAGACACACCTCTTGCCCCACTTTTGCCATTCCTTGGATCGCTTGGACCCTATTTTCGTAGAAGAATTGGATAGAGATTTCCTTGTCCATCAGGCTTTGAAGGAGAGGAATACCATTGGCTTCAGAAGAGGAGATTGTTGTTGATGGGCTTTTGTTCAAGTAGGTTAAGCAAACAATTGTTTCGTCTACGACTTCATTGATCAAAATCTTGGGCAAAGACGTGATTTTCTTCACCACATTGCGAAACCCAACTCTCTCCAACCAAAGCCACATGGCAAAGGTTTGGATGGACTCCGTTGGGTCTCGAGAAAGATCTGTCACAAGGACTGAGTAAAGGTTTCTGTCCATTTTGTGGAACAGAATGAAGTCTTCTTGGGAAACAGGGGAAAAATAATCCATCAACTCAAATAAACACGATGTTGTGTTTTACAACACTGATTTGGTATTGTATAAATAGTGAGTGTGACAGAGTAGTGTGGGGCCCTTAGAATAATTACCATATGTGAAAAAATGCAAAGGTACAAACATTAAACACATGAGACATGTTCATACGTGCACAAAGAGGTTAATTTGGTTGGTGTGTGTATGTATTTTACGACACTTTGTAAGTTTCTAATAGATTCTCTGAGGGTTGGCCAACTCAAGTTCTACATACAGTGGAAAACAAGGAGTGTGTGATGTACTAGTACAACTGAAAAGGAACAAGTTAGTGAGTCAGAAACTGATAATTGTGGGGTGATACTTGGTGTGACTAAAGTGTAAATAGTACAGCTAAGTTCAAAAGATCACAAGTGACAGCAATCTGAGTAGCAAATTCAAATGGTAAAGGGTTAGTATCCATATGTGCATGCTCATAGTGAGCCAGAAACTGATAATTGTGGATGATAGTTGGTGTGACTAGAGTGTAAATAGTACAACTAAGTTCAAAAGAACACGAGTAACAGCAATCCTGAGTAGTGAATGACTTTCACACCATTTTTTATGGTTTCTATGTCAAACTTTTTAAGAAAAAAGAACTGGTTTATAATTATTAAATTTTCTTAATTATAATGATTATAGTTCTTATCATAACTTACAATAATTAACAAATACACTTCTTATATTAATAATTAATAATTCTTAATAACATATATATATATATATATATATATATATATATAATTTTTTCTATCCTTAATACAAATGGTTGAGGGTGGATATCAGAAGATGGAAAGTGAAGTGTATCGGGTTTCAAACGTGGTCTCGGGGATCCAGATTGCACTTACATGTATTTTACCACTAGGCTAGAAACTTCTAATAATGACTAGTAACTGATAATAAATATTTATATATTTTAATTTTATTATTAATACTTAAACAAGTAATTTTATATTACTTACTTTTTCTTTGTTTTTGACCAATTTTATTTTTCATATAATAATAATATTAATAATGGTCAATAATAATAATAATAATAATAATAATAATAATAATAATTTTAAAAAACACGAGTGACAGCAATCCTGTGTAGTGAGGGTCGACCAACTCATTTTCTATATACAGTGGAAAACGCGGAGTGTGTGATGTACTAGTACAACTGAAAAGGAACAAGTTAATGTGTTAGAAACTTATAATTATTACATTTTCTTAATTATAATGATTATGGTTCTTATCACAACTTACAATATCTAATAAATATAATCCTTATAAATAGTGAGTGTGACAGAGTAGTGTGGGGCCCTTAGAATAATTACCATATGTGAAAAATGCAAAGGTACAAACATTAAACACATGAGACATGTTCATACATGCACAAAGAAGTGTGGTTGGTGCATGTATGTGCTTTACGACACTCTTTCGGTTTCTAGTAGATTCTCTGAGGGTAGGCCAACTCAGGTTCAATATACACTGGAAAACGAGGAGTGGTTGATGTATTAGTACAACTGAAAAGGAACAAGTTAGTGAGTCAGAAACTGATAATTGTGGGGTGATACTTGGTGTGACTAAGGTGTAAATAGTAGTGAGCTTGAAACTGATAATGGTGGGTGATAGTTGGTGTGATTGGAGTGTAAATAGTACATCTAAGTTCAAAAGAGCACGAGTGACAGCAATATTGAGTAGTGAATGACTTTCACACCATTTTCGAAGGTTTCTATGTGAAACTTGGTGTGACATGTCATAGAAAATGATGTACCAGTACAACCATTTGAATTCCTTTTCTATAAACAGTGGAAAACGAGGAGTGTGTGATGTACTAGTACAACTGAAAAGGAACAAATTAATGCGTCAGAAACTGATAATTGTGGGGTGATACTTGGTGTGACTAAAGTGTATATAGTACAACTAAGTTCAAAAGAACACGAGTGACAGCAATCCTGAGTAGTGAATGACTTTCACAGCATTTTCGATGGTTTATGTGTCAAACTTTTTAAGAAAAAAGTACTAGTTTATAATTATTATATTTTCTTAATTATAATGATTATAGTTCTTATCATAATTTACAATAATTAATAAATATAATCCTTAAACTAATAATTAATAATTCTTAATAACTTATATATAATTTAGAGAAAAAATGAATCGTTATAACTATAAGCTCAAACACAATTTCAAGTAGCATTCAAAAATGCTATAATCTGATGAAAAAACTCTAAAAACTAATTGCGTCAAGTACTTACAATGAGCTGATCCGCTATAAAATATCCGCTACACGCTAACGGATTTAGCGTTGCCAAACTGATCGTTAGTAGTTTTTTTATTAATGGTGTATAGGAGTATATTTTGGATGGATTTTATTTTCCAATGTTTAGTATTTTTGTTTTAAAATATTAATAACAGATATATAGTTTTCTGTCGGTGATCTAAAGTTGAAGTTTTCAAACCCAATAGTGTGTTCCGACGAGATAGTTCAGGTCTCTTTTAGTTTAATCAAATGTCTTAGATTCGAATTCGATCCTGGGAATGTCACAAATATAAAAGTCTTAAGAGAGAGTTCTGATGCCCATTATGGTCCTGTACGCCTTGAATGATTTGTCTCTACAGTTGAGAACAGATAATATTTGATTTACAGCAAAAAAAAATAGGGTTTTAATAACATTACCCATATCTAGTCCTGACAAAAAGACTTAGAATATTATTTGTAATATTACTTTTTCTTTTTTTTACTCAGTAATGTTATCTTTAATATTAACGTATATATGCAAAATTCATACACTATTTATTTATAGTAAGTTGGTATATATCTAAATGTTCATATTTTGATTTGATATCCAAATATAGACCTAAGAAATAATTAATATCATAATCAAATCATAATATAAACAATTGGGAATGGGAGAGAAAAAGTAATCTAAAAATTGAAAATAACTAACACCATAGCAAAAGAGGTTAAGATTGAATGGTTAGAGAAGCTCTTCGAGAAAATGTCATGACTATCCATGTTCACTTCTCCGGATAAAGTCTCGACAAAGTTTCTCAATCTCATTGCATAAGGCATGAATCTGTGTATAATTTGAAACCATATCGATGTAGGATTTAAAGTATGAGATTGGTAGCATAAAAACATTCAAGAGAACTAAGTTGAATATGGGACCACTATTTCGGATTATATGAGTCTTTTATCTTATTTTTTCGATCTCATGGGTAGAGTTTTTTTTAAGCAACTCTTTGGTAGAATTTACTAATGATATCGTGAACATTTCTTTTATAAGAAAACTAAAAAAAATCATAAATTAATATTCATAATTACGGACTAAAAATTACATTATTAGTGCATACTATTATTTACAGAAGTTAAGAAGTTAAGAATTTAAGATGTGAAATTTATAAAAGTATTATAATAAGTCCGAAAGATAGCAATCTATAAGTATTTATTCAAAATTAGGATACAATATTACAGAAACTATTATAGTTATATCGACTCCTTTGAACTTCTAAAGAGTTGTTTCTATTGAATTTTTTTCTAGTGAAGTTTCTTAATGATAACTTTTGAGATCATCTTCACATTATTTTTTCGTGTCATCTTCCTAAAAGAGTATTGTAGTCTTTGAACTTGAAATTTATTTAAGGAAGTAATGTTTCCTTATGTTTTGTTCTAGTTTAGTGGGAACTTCAATTTTTAATAAATAAACAAGGAAAGAAAACATTGGATCCCTTGCCAAAATTGGTGGCATTGGATTTTCGGGGGTACTTCCATTATCTTTCTTTGAGCATTATTGTCTTCGCAAAAGTCACAAATACGATGAGCTCTCCTAGGATTTTGGCGAATGCCACACCACGTTCATAAGAGGAGTGCCTTGGTTGTAGAAAGAAAAAGAAATTCTGAAATAACGAAGAAGGCAATGAGGAAGCTGGTCATGATGATGAGGAATCCAACCAAGATGTTGAAGAAGAGATACATCCTCCTTCTCCTAATTCTTATAAGGAGTTTCTAATGGATCGATGTTTTTGGTGGGGAGAGCTTCGATGTAGATTGACGGGGGATTGCGAAGACTATGAACTCCCGAAGAACAAGTGGGTACTCAGACTTAGAGGATGACAATGTGCCAAAGGAATTCATGCTAGGGCTGGTCGTACCTTTGTTTGATGATGAACTCTCAAAATATGGTCTAAACCTTAGATAAACACTCTCATTGTCCGATTGTTGGAGAAACGGGTTAGCTTCAAGCTTTTGGAGAACAAATTGAGAATACATTGGCAGAAGAAGGGTACGATGAAGATTGTTGATTTGACAAATGATTTCTTCTTGGTGAAACTCTCTTCTGAGGATGATTACAGGCATGGTTTGTTTGATGGTCCATGGAAGATTGCAGATCATTATCTCATAGTTCAACGGTGGAAGCTTTTCTTTTCTCTATCTACTACAAATGTTCAACATATTTCGATTTGGGTTTAAATTTCAAAACTCCGAATAGAACTTTGCAATAATAGTTTTTCTGATGAGGATTGGTTCTAAACTGGGTATATGTTGAAGGTTGATTGTCTAATGTCTATCCATGATCAAGGTAAGTATGTTGGGGTTTGAGTTGAACTTGATTTGGATAAACCTCTTGATTCAGATATTATCATTAGGAATATGAAGCTTTTTTTTTTGGAATATGAGGGCTTACACCAAATATTTTTTACTGTGACATGTATGGCCATAAGCAAGACCACTGTCGTGAAATTTTGGAGGTCGAGGTCCAAATACCTCTTGCTAATCAACCTACCTTAAGGGTGGCCGCCAGAGAAACAATTTCTCCTAAGGATGGAGTGATGGATGATTTCAGAGAAGAAGCTATATAAGGATGTAATTAAGGAAAATACAAGTATTGTTGTGGTGGGATCCATGCAACATAATTGGGACCTTGGAGTTTTGCTAAAAATACTATTAGATGTAAGCCTCGAAATCGCATGCAAAATAACTGTATTGTTAATAATGTGGTGAGTAATAATGAAATGTCTAAAAAAGGAAGAGGATCGAGATTTGAGATCCTAGATGAGTGTATTGTTGTCACTCTTTGGTGGGCCAACGATCTAGAGAAAGGGTACGCAACCCCAATGCTGGAAATAATTTTCAGAATGGGCCCAAGGCCAAGAGCAGTAACTTTAGTGGTAAAAACTTTTTTGTCAACAAACACAAAGGGCCTAAAGAAAATAATGCGCCAAAAGCTGGATCTTCTTTCTCAAGCCCAAATGTGAATAAGCAAGGCTCGGTAGTGGACATGAATGAATCTTTTAATGAAACCAATTCCCCTAGGTCCAAATTCTTCTCTCGCTCTCTGCTCCATATTGATAGAGAAGCTCTACACAATACTACAAAAAGACTCGCTGAGAATGGTTCTTCATATAGACTCCCACCTTTCATGTATCTAACCAACATAGTGTTGGTGTCTTCAATTTCGAGCAATCAATTATTGATTACTAGATAGGTATCTTTTTTACATATCCAATTTTAACCTTGTTTGAAAAAGTTAAAAATAGAATGAGCTTGTGGAAAGAAAAAAAATTATCCTTTTGGGGTTGTGTGACTCTTGCAAAGTCAGTGATTCAGGCCATGTCATCGTGTATGGTGCAATCCAACCTCACTCCCAAGGGTGTTTACGTTGATAAAATTTATTGGTCTTTTATTTTGGGAGGTGAATAGCAACAACGTAAAATCCACCAAATTATTTGGGGCAAATCTGCAGCCCTAAGCTTCAGGGAGGTTTGGGGCTCCAAACTAGTAGAATGATGAATGCATCTTTTATGTTGAAGAATGCTTGGAATTTTTGCAACAAAAATGAGTCGCTTTGTGTCAAGCTTGAGAGGTAGATATATTTGTGGTTTTAGTGAATTTTCTAAAGTTAACACTAAGAGAAGTGGCTCTAAATTGTGGAATGGTATGGAGTCCCATTGGGAGACCTTTAGAAGTAATCTAAAGTGATGCATGGGTAATGGTGAAACAAGTAGATTCTCAAATAATAATTGGTTTCCCAATATTGGATCTCTAGCTACTGTGGCTACTAGAGGTACTATTCCTGAGAGTTGGCTTCAATACAAGGTAAGTTTTTGCGCCTCTCGTATTGGGTGTTGGAACCCTAATCTAGTTGAGCATTTACTTCCTGCACTTGTTATTCAGAAATTCAGCTCCAGCATTCCCCTTGATATTCATTTCAATGAGGATCAGTTGGCTTTGGGTTCCAATTTAGATGGCTTGTTCTCAACCAAGCTTGCTTATGTTGGTCTACCTAATTTCAACCTTTGCTCTATCAGTCGTGTGTCCAGGAGCATATGGAAATGGTCGAGCCTAAACGGATTTGAACCTTCTTATAGAAAGGAGGATGAGGCTTTGATGACAAACTTGAAGCGATTTATACGTCACATTTCCTCCTCTACTTCTTTCCTTGTTTGTAATAGATCCGAGGAAACTATTCTTAATAGATTTTGTGACTTCCCTTTTCCCAAAATGTCTAGAGAATTCACATCCTCCTAAGGAGCTCAATTTGTATGCCTTCAATTATTTGACCAGTTGGCTTTATGCTAACTTCTATTTGAGCGCTTTGAAAAATGGTGTTCCACCTTGAAAAATAGGAATGAGATTTGGGTGTTGCATGCCCTCGACTTAATATGGCAAGATCGTAACATGTTGATTTTGTCTCAAGAGCAATCTTCCCCTAATATTGTGTGCGAAAAGATAGACATTCCTATGTGATTGAATTTATGGATTCTAAAGCGGGAAAGATAAACTTTTGGTAAATAAAGATTCCCAAATTATATAAGAGGTGTTTACAAAGTGTGGTTTAGTTCGATTTTGAACCAAAAAATCATTTGAACGCAAGATAAAAACACACACGGTTTGTTGCGGTGGCTCCTCAAAAAATTCGAACCATTGCGGTTTGGATTGGTTCTCATTAGATTGATTTTAATTCAAAATCCAAACATTAAATAATAAAATAGTAGTTTTCAATATTTTATTTTTATATAAACTACTAAATTTAAAATGGTTTGGGTCCAAATCCTTTCCTCGACATGTTGAGTCATCTTATGCCCAAAGAAACTCTATCTATAAAGGTGTGGCAACATTTAAGTTTGTAGGCAACAAGGGGAATCTTCACCGATGGGATTAGAGAATAGAACACACAATCTAACAATGAACCGGATGTACAAGACTCTTTTTGCTTGGAGAGGGGTAAAGCAATAATGTTGCTCATGGTTATGCATATGCATGAGACATTTTTGAACCCCATTAAGAAGTTGGCTAATGCTTCTACCTCTAGCACACAAACATCAACTCAACTCATACCTCTGATGCTAGTAGTGATTGTAATATTGAAGATCCTGTCATGCACTATAACGCCAATGTAGTCACTGATACGAATATTGCTAGGCAGTGTGGGACTGATTCTATTGACTCATCCTCCACTCAACCTCCCACTACTAAGCTAGATTTAAACGCCTCAGAATCGGATGTTACTTCTACTCTAGTGGTTGCATCACACATGAGAGTAGTAGGCAAACTTTTCGATGATGTGTTTGATGATGTTATTGATCATATTGCCGCCAATAACCAAGGAACAGTAATACAGTATGATAAGTCATAATCTGCGTGTCCAAGACCCAAAAGAATAAACTTCAGCAAAAAAAAGAAATAGATCCAAAAAACTGCAGGCTATAATATTCGTTCAAAGACAATTTTCGCCTCTAATCAATAAATCATTGCTTATCGAAAAAAATAACTCAACCTAAACCAATCAAATCAAATCCAATCCAATTTTGGGTAAAACTATCATTGTTAGTGCACGACTAGCAAGCCCAACCCAATCTTGGGTTGATTTGGTTTGGATTTTGCAAAATAAAAAAAGAGTTTGAAACAATCCAAATCGAAAAATACGATTTGTTTGGGTCGATGTGCACTGAAATTTTTGTTAATGGGGCAAAATATCGAAGAATTTTTAAATTTTTACAAAACACACAATATCTTGTGACAAAAAAAAATGACCCCCAAAATCTAATGTGTTTTGTGTCACTATTTGTATTTAATGCTAGATGTGTAGTTAAATTTTAAGAATCAAGAGATAAAAGTTGTATCAATTTGATTCTTTCTTCTGTATTTTATAATTTCCACATTCATTTTTAAAAGAGTTGTTTTTAAGGGGGCAATTCCTAAATTTTTATGGGGGCAAATAAAATTTTCCTAAGCTTATTCGGCCAAAACTATTTAATTGGTGGGGCTAAATGCCCCCATACTCACAACCTGCATCCGCTAGTGGTTTGGGCAATGAATTTGATAAAAATCGATCCAAATCAACTTGCAAACACTCATTCTTAAATCCACAATTTATTTCTCACATATTTCTCAGTCTTAACACACTCTCACATATTTATCTCTATTCTCAATCGTAAGACCCAACACAACTAACAAAGTCATGTTATTATGTTGGACATTTTCTGTAATTACTTATGGTTACCTAAGATTTTCACTTTGCATGTGTGAGTTTACAGGTAGTGCTTGTCACTCTGTCTGCAAACCAAAACGATATATTTTCTCTAAAAAAACAAACACCTAGTCTTTCCCTAAGTTGTGTTAAATAAGCAAGTATCATACTAATTGTATGATATGAAATATTATAAGCACATGAGTCGATTAGATAACATTTGCTATACTTGTATCCACTAAATTAAAGAATTCTTTTACTTGTAATGGATAGGTTTTTAGTTCTTCCGACATACTACTACTATTTGTATAGCACAATAACTATGACAGCTATAAACACCTCACCACATTTCATATTTTTTGGTTCAAATTCCAAGTTTACTTAATGGGGAGTAAATTGCAATTGCATCTACATTGGGGTGGGAGATGGAAATATAGGAAACGGTGCATAGTAAAGCCTTTTAATGAATGTAAAGGTGTTTCACCACTTCTATGTAAAAGAAGGAGAACCGAATATCCGCGAGGCATATTTTAATTGATAAATATCGAAATTGTTAAGTTGAATATTATATTTCAAGTTTAAACCTAAGACCTTACAGTTGTGTTGTGTGTCTTGGTTTCTGGTGGCACTCACCACTCCGTCTATAAATTACAAAAATAAAGAGAACGAATACATAATTGAGGTGTTTTGCTTGCAAATCTGCTAACTTATAGTAGATAGTTTATAGGGGTTTAGTCTTTTGACTCTGTTTGGCAAAGCCAATCCGCTAGCTTATAGCGGATAACTTATAGCAGATCCGCTAGTTGTAGGTGTTTGACAATACCAGCTTTTAGCGTTTTTCCAGTAGCTTATAGCGTTTTTTGAAACACTACTTGAAGTAACGTTTGAGCTTATAGCTTATAGTGTTTCATTTTTCTCTCAATTTTACCCTTACTACTTTAATTAAATTACTCATTTATCCACCATTAAATGAATTTCTCTCTCCTTTTTCAGCATTAATTATCAGTGTCTATTTACATAATTTTATATTTATAAGCTACTTCAACCGTTAGTTTTACCAAACACTTTTAATTCAATCCACTACCTCATCCGCTATCAGCTACCTCGTCCGCTATAAGCTAGCTTATCCGCTATCCGCTACTTTTTGCCAAACATAGCTCTTATAAGTGTTTGACATTGGTAGCTTATAGCATTTTTTAAACGCTAATTGAAGTAGTGTTTGAGCTTATATTTTTACTCTCAATTTTACCTTTGTTACTTTAATTAATTTCCTTATTTATCCTCCATTGAATGAATATTCTCTCTCATATTTAAACTTTAATTGCGAACATTTATTTATATCATTTTATATTTATAACGTAGTTCAACTGCTAACTTTTTCAAAACTCTAATTTCAATCTCTTGTCAACTCATCAACTATAAACTAATTTATCTGCTATCTACTAACTTATCTGTTACTCGATATTTTTAGCGAAACAGAGCCTTTATTTGACGGGGCAAATAATTAGTGTTTAGCGAATAGTTTACAAGGGATAAACTTGTGATACAAGGCTCGCCCAAAGCTCAAGCCATTAAGGCTCTGTTTGGCAATGCTCATCCGCTAGCTTATAGCGGATAGCTTATAGCAGATCCGCTAGTTGTAAGTGTTTGGCACAACTAGCTTTTAGTGTTTTCCACTAGCTTATATCGTTTTTTGAAACGCAACTTGAAGTAGCGTTTGAGCTTATAAACATAAGCGTTTCATTTTTTCTTCCAACTTTACCCTCATTACTTTTATTAAACTTCTCACTTATCCTCTATTAAATGAAATTCTCTCACATTTGTAAGCATTAATTACAATGTCTATTTACGTAATTTTATTTTTATAAGCTATTTCAACCGTTAATTTTACCAAACACTTTAAAATCTATCTGCTACCTCATCCGCTATAAGCTAGCTTATCCACTATCTGCTAACTTATCCGCTATCCGTTACTTTTTTCCAAACAGAGTCTAAGGTAGGAATTTTGGACCTCATAATTTGCCAATGAAAAAATGCCTTAACTTTATTGTTTTTATTATTATTGTATTTTCTAAATAGTTTTTCTTTTTGTGAGTAAATGACCAAAATTCATACGCTCTACTTCAAAGCTTGGAACCAGCTATATATAGAGCTTTGGATCAAAGCACAACTTGGGCACGATTTAAAGGCTACTGAAACAATATCCACAGAATATATATATATATATATATATATATATATATATATATATATATATATGCTTCACAGAACATAGTACTATACTATGAGTTGACTATTAAAAATTTAAAATGAAAATGAAAAACAAACATCCCAACAACCACATAGCACTAATGAAGAGTGAGGTGTCTAGGTGCAAGAAAAAAAAAACACAATATTCAATATCCACAATAATGAGTTGATAGGTAAGGAACACTATATCCAGCAAATTCCGATGACAGGGTTTCCACCACTTCATGAAAGAAAGAAAAAAGGCAAAATTATACTTAGAAGATTTTTAAGTTATTTATTTGTAATAAATTAGACTTTTAAGTTTTTTTTTGTAACAAATAGGCCATTTAAGTTACCTAACGTTGATATCGTTGGCACTTTTAGTAAAATTTCATATCACCGATTATATCAAAATACACCAAAATATGATTGGTTGCATCAAAATACATAAGTTAGAGTAATCACAATATATAAAGTAGCATTACATCAACATATATAAACTAGGAAAATCACTAAAATGACCTATTTGTTATAAAAAAAACTTAAAGTCTAACTTGTTACAAATAAATAACTTAAAGGTCTTCTGATATAATTTTGAAAAAAAAAAAATTAGTGACTGGTCACATAATAATTTTACAAATCTCAAAAGAATATCCAAAATAATAGTACTTCTACTACTTTCTAATTTCAGGGCAGCTAAGCACCATAATTGAATGTAAATAGATAAATATTCGAACTAATAATAAAAGGAATATTATTACATGTATAAAAGGTAATATTCTTTTGCATCCAGCGATGAGAAAGCCATTTTTGTTATTTTTTTTTTGGTCAAGACCATTTTTGTTATTTGAAAAGAGTTGAAATTGAGATGATGATGAGATGATGATGATGATGAAGAAGACATTACTAGGCTGGCAGAACCCTACTGGCCAAACAGCTTCATACCTTCTCAAACATCCTAGTGGCTACACATCCCATGTGACCATGTGCACCTCCTAAAGGGTTTTTGTTTCACCCCTTCCTTCTCTCTCACACTCCCATTTTACCAAAAATTCTACAAATATCCTCTGTTTTTTAAAAAAAAAATTAACTTTATGATATTTGGGATTCCCGGATTTACCTCATAGGTAGGTAAATCCGGTTCACAATTTATGAACCGGATTTACCTATATATGAGGTAAATTCGGGAGTAGGGGTTTGTTGGATTTCCGGATTTACCTCCTACGTAGGTAAATCCGGTTCATAAATTGTGAACCGAGGTAAATCCGGGAAACCAGTGGGGGTTTTTGGATTTCCGGATTTACCAAAAATTCAGGTAAATTTGGTTCATAAAATGTGAACCGGATTTACCTATCTATGAGGTAAATCCGGAAATCCAACAAACTCCCACCAAAAGCATAGGTATTTTCGAAATTTTGTGTAAAATTAGAGCTATTTTTGTCCAAAATGGTATTTATGATCCGAGAGAAAAGGAAGGGGTGAAAAAAAAACCCTAAATACGTATTCAGCATTCCAAATTTCATTCCAATTCTCTATCAAAAATTTAAAAAATCATTTCAATTCCAAATATGTTATGAATTTAATTGATATGCACGGATGATATAGAGATATTTTACAACACGTCAATCTATTGTAAATTGACATATCATAGAATTATTAAACTTTCAACTCATTTAGATTAAATGTCATATCTATTGTAATTTCTTATTGGTTGATGGAGTAAAAAGCTTCACACTATACCAATTAAATTTATATAGGCTATTACTGGTTAATGATTCATTTTAATTTGAAGTTCTTTTTCGGTAATTTCCATTACATGTATATCATTTAATACTATATTTTGACCAAATATATCTTAGTAGTAGATTTTTTAACGTCCTTTATATCATACATATTTTTTTTATTGTTTAAAATTCATACATATAATTTAATAGAGTGATCAATCTTAATTTCAACTAATAAGTGTGGAGAAAATGTGTTAATGATTTTGTCAAAAAAAGTGTTAATGACAATACAAAAATACAAGGTATTAGAGACGGATTTTTCCGTCGCTAGACACCATTTTTCCCTCTCTAACAGCTTTTAGAGACAGAATTAGTGTCGGACTAGTTTCGTCTCTAATAACCTTGACGCTAATGGAGGCACATGAACAAAGATTCACTGAGAGGGCCTCAAGCAATGACAAGGCATCTGAACTAGCCTTACAAGCACAAAAAAGGGGTAATTGGAGCAAGAACACCAGAGGAGAAAAAGGGAAAGGCAAGAACCAGGGAAATAGAGTAGGTTATTGGCAGAATAATGAAAAGAATGGTGTTGAACAAGGAGCTGGTAGCACTTCAAGAGGTGCTAGTAGCAGTAATCGTGGCAAAGGAATAAGTATGAAGGGAGACAAGAGTAACGTACAATGTTACAATTGTCAACAATGGGGTCATTACAGAAATCAATGCCCTCAAAAAACAAAGAAAGATGGCCACACAGAAGATGCAAAATTGGCACAAGGAGATGATAACGATCAGGTATTGTTGATGGCGCAAGAGGTTGATGAACAAGATGTTGATGAACCAGATGCTATAGCATCTGATGTTGTATTTGAGGATCGGGTTGATCCAACTCTTCCCGGAGTCTGTTGCGTACACCATCATGGTTATCTCGTTTTCCAATGAAACACTTGGCTGAAATAAAGTTTCTTAGATCACACTTCTTCTAAGTCAGATTAATTATGTACAATTGAAACTTCTCAATTACTAGTTGCTTAAAATTGGGAAAAGCTCCACCACTTTGATTTCATCACTTACAAGCTAAATCAAGGATGGAGAAAGTTATGCTTCGTCTAGTGGGAGAAACTCAAACAGCTTTTGGTCAAAGAACAATGAATCCTGCATGGTGAGCTTATTGCAAATAAGGTGGTGCAATGTCCAAAGAAGAAAACCAAGAAAGTCACCTTGCTAAAACTTGATTTCCAAAAAACATATGATACAATAAGCTGGAGCTTCCTGCATCATGTCAATCTCATGGTATTTGGAAGAAAGCGGCTTCTTGGGCTTACAAATCACCTCTTAGGCTTCTTTCCCCTGTGTGCCAATTTGATTTGGGGTTAGGCACAGATTGGGGGTTTTTTGGATTGATTTGGGTTAGGGTAGAAGCACTTGTTTATCTAGTGTGTAATATTAAAATAAATAAGAATGATGAAAAATATGAGATAAAGTCACGATTTCTGTTTGACACATCGGTATGTTTTAATAGAGAGGTTAATAAAATGACCAAAATAGCAAGTATTGATATTTTCAAGGAGAGTTGCCTTGTTTTAAAATTTACAGGGACTAAAATCTAATGACTCGAATTTATAAGGACTAAAAATAAATTCAAACCAATAAAATTTTATCGAGAGTAATTTCAAATGAAGCCTTTTTGTAGGGGTGGGAATAGGTTGGGCAATCTGGTCTTTGCAAGGCCTAGCATACGCTGAAAATGTTAGGCCCGAGTCTAGTATGTGGCCTATAATAGGCACACTTTTGAGGTCTGACCTAGCCTTTTTGAAAGCCTGACAATGTCTGTTTAAAAACTTATTTCACCAAATTTGTTACGAAAGTCTACCTTTATGTGGTGTAGACTTTGTAAATAGACCAACAAGCTAATAGGTCAATGAGATTAAGTTCTAGTTCGAGATTTAACCAAACCTTTTAGAGAATTATCTTTATATGACATTCTATTTAAACTCTATTTTACAATATTACCTTTAAATATGTAAAAATTAATGTTGGTCAATATTTTAAATATCTTTATGATTATTATTTTTTACAAGTCATAGGAAAAAAAAAAGAGGAGACTAGGAAAACCTAGCATCAACCGCGAGCTGACTCTCGATCTCAGGGAGGAGAGTTCCAAAAGCTAATATCCCTTAGATGCATATTAGCATATGTAGCTAGGTAGTCTTCACAAGTGTTGGTTTCACGGAAAACATGATAAATCTTCAAACCTGAAAGCATATCCATGAGGGATGTAATCTTCAACAAAAGGGAGACATAAGCATGAGTCATATGAAGGTCCTGATCGAGGATGGGCTCAATAGTGTTATTGTAGTCTGACTCACACGTAGCTGTAGAGATGCCCAACTGAAGCAGAAGGGGCAAAGGATGTAAAATAGCAAACAACTCTGACATAAGAGTGTCATATATCTCTCATACTTAGAAGTGAAACCTCCAATCCAACAACCAAACTCATTCTGAACAAGCCCACCTGAACCCATCCCACCACCTGAAGAGCAACTCTCGTCAATATTAAGTTTGAATAAACCAGAGTTGGGAGGGTGCGCCTAACCCCAACTCGAGGGGGAGAAGGATTAAGGGATTGACAATTGTTGATAATATCCACTTGCATGGGGTTAACATGGTGAATCACATGATGAATCTTTCACGACGATCATCGAGCCAAAAATTGTTCCTCCATCTCCACAGCCACCAAAAAATCATGAAGGAAAATAGAGATGGATTGCCCTGCAGCAGTGACAGATCCAAGATTAAAAAATATGGTGTTCCTTCAATGACACTAAGGCATGATGTATTACCAACAAGGCAGGATGGTGTTCCTTCAATGACACTAAGGCAGAATGTATTACCGCCAATGAATGGTGTTTAGGGTGTATTACCACTAAGACAAGATGTTTGAGTGTTCTCAGGAACACGGAGAGCACCCCTTTTTTTTAGATAAGCCGGAGAGCACCCCTTGAATCCGCCTCTGCCCTGCGACACATTCCAAATCCAAGTAGTGAAAGTGTTTGCCTGAAATCCATGCACATCCATGAATTAAAAATGACGCCAAACCTGCACAGACAAAAAACAAAATCACGAAAACAATGCATCAAGTCTTCACTCGCCCTAGTTGAAATGAAATTTATGATTTAACACAAAATACAAATTTTAATATAATTACTAACAAAAAGAAATATTTTCCATATTTACTGAAGTAGACCTAAATGGCTTTTCTCATGGTTTGTAAATTGGGTTTTTTTAGTTAAATCGACTTTTAAAAAAGCTTTAACTTTATGTATCTAAAAGAAATTTGGTCTGACTGGTTGGGTTATAGACATCTATTAGTGGGGTTATAGACATCTATTAGTGGGTCTGGTCTACTCTCACCCTACATATCCGAGAACTATTAAGGCAAGATCGTTGACTTCCCCATTTTGGTGGGAAAATTTTATTTCCACCATTTATTAATATACCCCTCATTTTGTATCTCACTGTTTACCAATATACCCACACTCTATATATTTGGACCGACATACTCCCAATCTATATTTTGTACCCCACCATTTACCAATATACCCCTCATTTTGTACTTCACTGTTTACCAATATACTCCCACTCTATATTTTTGGACTGACATACCCCTGACAAATTTTTTATTTGTCCAACACTCTTTTTTATCCACTTTTGGTGGGAAAATTTTATTCCCACCATTTACCAATATACCCCTCATTTTGTACCCCACTCCAATATACCCCCATTCTATATTTTTGGCCCGACATACCATTGACAAATTTTATTTTTGTCCAACACTCTTTTTTTTTTATCCACTTTTGGTGGGAAAATTTTATTCCCACCATTTACCAATATACCCCTCATTTGTACCCCACTGTTTACCAATATACCTCCACTCTATATTTTTGGACCGACATACCCCCACTCTATATTTTGTACCCCACCATTTACCAATATACCCCTCATTTTGTGCCTCACTATTTACCAATATACCCCCACTCTATAATTTTGGACCGACATACCCCTGACAATTTTTTTTTTGTCCAACACTTTTTTCTTATTAAAATGTACCATTCATTTTGTACCCCACTGTTTACCAATATACCCTCACTCTATATTTTTGAACCGACATGTTGCCTCATCGTACCAAGGGCTATTGCTACCTCTTCATCTTATATATATGTGTTGCATATTTTTATACCCCTTATAAAATGTTGATGTTTTTTCGAAACTACATCTATACATCTGTTAATCACTTCCCCGTGCATCGCACGGGTAATCGTCCTAATTTGAAAGAAAAAAGAATCAGCTAAAAAAAATATTTTAAACGCTAAAAAAAATGCTTGAATACTAATAGTGGCTTCTAGATAGTGGTGGCATGAGCAAAAAATAAGTGAATCCAAACTCTGACAAACTGAACTATTCTGCCAAAAATGAAAGCTGTTCGCAAACATTCAATTGGCCCGTGACTGCTTCAAGTTTCAACGCACGCCCAACTTGATGTTAAAAATAGTATGAACTGAATAAACTGCTACTGTATATTTTTTATTTTCTTACCTGATGTAGGTTTTAAAATATTGTATATGCTCAACTGCATTTTGTATATAAGTGGAAAGGCAAATCTTATAATATTGATTACTGTGAATAATTACAAATTTTAAATTGGGATTTGGTGGGGTTTGAGTTCGGGAGACCCACCAAGTTGATGCAAAATAATAATACTATCACTAATGATTAAGATAAACTTATTCTTTCAATGTTTTGTTTGGTAATCACTGAATTGTACCTTATATTATAAGCTAAGGTCTAGTAAAGTTCGAACAAGCTGATCTTGTAGTTCAATTCAATAAAATGGATGCTCTTCTTGCAAAATTGGCTTTTAACGAAACAGAAAAAATTGTCTCTCACCTACGATCAGCAACCAAAATTTTGGTTTATTATTTAAGGGGTTGAGAATTGTTACCAATTTAACTGCACATGGGGGCTGAGGTGGCAGTTAATACAACATAATTAACATTATTTTTTAAGAGAAAAAACAAAAGTGGGGGAAACAGAAAAGGGTAGATACGAGAGATTCATATGGGGTATAAAAAATTTTAGAGTAAGAGAATAACGTCTAAGTTTAAGATAGAGAAAACTTTCGAATTCTTTAAACGCTTACAAAGATAATTATATTTATCTAATCCCAGGGGAATTGAGGGATTTATTTATATATTCAATTTAAAAAGGTACATTTATTTTACCTTCATAACGAATAACCTTGGTAGGTATGCTACGGTGTCTATAGAAAAATAACAAAGACAGTTGTTCTTTTGGTAAAAGGTAAAAACTGATTTTATTGAATTGTAATAGTACCTATATATAATACAAGGAGGATCTAATACAATAATTACAAGAGATATGTTGACTCATAACCTAGTCAGCGTCTACTAATACAAAGGGTAAAAAAGGGACAAATACAAACTATCTAAAATATACAATTATATAAAATATATTAAAAATATAATATAGCTAACACCCCCCCCCTCAAGCTGGACTGTAGATGTTGTGCATGTTCAGCTTGGATAACAGGCTGTGAAACGAAGCTGGTTGAAGGGGTTTGGTGTGGATGTCAGCAAGTTGTGCAGTTGTAGGAATGGGCATGAGATGAATGATGCCAGTTTGGACCTTGTCACGAACCAGGTGACAGTCAAGTTCTATATGTTTAGTTCGCTCATGAAATGTGGGATTCTGAGCTATCTGAATAGCAGACCGGTTGTCACAATAGAGCGGAACTGAATCTGTGTGAGAGACATGTAAATCTTTTAAGAGGTATAGTAACTACTGAATCTCACAAGTAGTGGAAGCAAGGGCTCGATACTCAGCCTCAGAGGAGGATTTGGAGATCGTGCTCTGCTTCTTGGACTTCCATGAAATTAGAGAGGTACCAAGAAATATACAAAACTCGTGATTTGAGCGTCCGAGTATCGGGACATGCGGCCCGGTCCAATCATCAAAAACCGTAAGTTTCAAATTAGAGTCACCGCAAAGTAGAGACCGTAACCGGCTGCCCCTTAATGTACCGAGAACATGACGAGCAAAGATCCATGTGTGCTGTCCGAGGAGCGGAAATAAATTGGCTAAGCTTATGAACAAAGAGCGGATGTCCGGCCCGGTGTTTGTGAGATATATCAAAGCGACCAATGAGTCTTCAGACTTCAGAAGGATCATCCAAAGGTGTCCCACTCGTGCGAGAGCTTGAGGCCGGTGGCATAGGTGTAGAGACCCGGTTTGCGGCAAGCAAGAAGCGGCGGCATCGAGAGAAGTTCAAGGGCATATTTGCGTTGTGAGAGAATGATGCCCCTGTGTAGACCGGCCTACCTCTAAGCCAAGGAAAAACTTGAGTAGCCCCAAATCCTTGATTTTAAAAGTAGAATCAAGAGAAAGTTTTACTGATCGAATTTCAAATAAGTCGTTCCTCGTGAGAATGATGTCAATCAACATATATGAGAGCACGGTGACTTGTGGTGATAACTCTATTTTATATAGAGTATTTCATATGTTTAAACTTAGTATTTGCTCTCTTTCAAGTAATAATAAAGAGTTTATATAGTATTTAGTGTGATATATGATATCTTGAGTGATTTGAATGGTTATAGTTAGTTATAGGCCATTTTGGATATATTGTGGTATGTTTGATGTTTTGTTCAAGCTGCGGTCTCAATGTCGTCGCGCATCAATGCTCCCGCAGACCGATCCTGCATCAATTCTGCGCAACTTGGTGAATAAGCACTGTTTCATATGCATCCACATGCAATGTGATGACCTCCCGCCTGCTTCCCCGATGCCATCCAACAATGTATAGTAGGCGCTACCATTCACACATAGCTATAGCTTAGCTTTGAAGAGTCATCAACATAGGGACACTTGTTCTAACACCATGGAACCGCCCTATATGATTAAGTCAAAGATTTCAACATGGATAAACCTCTGAAAGCAACTACAGCTATGATCCACTCAAGATGACTTCAACATGAAGGAAGGAAGCACCTCACTTGAAGGCTATAAAAGGACCTCACATCTTCATTTGGAAATATATCACAATCCATAAGTTAGATCAAAATTTCAATATACATAGTTAGTTTTTATATTTTTAGAGGAAGAGGAAGGAATTGACAAATCCTCCTTTACTCATTTTCATAGTGTTTGTATAGTGCTAAGGAGTAATGCTAGTGCATTGCTAGAAGACTTCATATAAAGGTTTTCAACATTTGTAACTTTACTCTTGTTGTTTCTCTTTTGTGATTTCTATATATATAAACATGGTCTATTCAGTTTATATATATCTTGCAATGTCTCTTGTTAGCTAAACCTTTCTTAGTTGGAATGTTCTAATCATTTAATGAGCTTTTAAGTAAGTATGTTGCATGTATGTATGTTTGTACTTTAGTTCTTGCTTGATAATATTTTTATTACTTATTTTAAACTTGATCACTTAGAATAAGTATGAATTGTAAATGACCGGACATGGCTTACAATTAAGAACTCAAGAACTAATATGGGTGAGTGTTTTACATAAAGGAAACTTTGTGAAAACCATGCTAAGTCCTAGACATAGGATAGTATAGTCCATAGGATAATTGTGGGTACTTAAAATACAAGAGTGAATTCACTTAAGCAAAATGAATACTTGTTAGGAGGCAAGATAGGCACTAACACCCCTTTCTTTACTGCATAGAACAAGGATCATAAGAGCTGGTAATGATACTCTGAAGAAAGTGACCGAAAGGCACATAGCTAATGCAACAAAGATTCAAAGGTACAGCATCACATACTTTGCATCATACACTTTTAAGTAAATTACTTGATGAAGACATTCCAACTAGCTTTTCTCTTTCACACTATCAACATTCTTTACTTGCTTTCTTTCTAACTTAGTTGTGATCATCAAACAAAATCCAAAATTATTTTGTTACTTAGTGACTTTACACTTTATTACTTTATATCATTTAAAAGTGAGTTTTTCAATCTCTGTGGGTTCGATCTTTTACTACTTGTTTTTGGGCAAAGTGTATACTTGCACTCAAGTGTATGTGGCATATTCCACACACCAAGTTTTTGGCGCCGTTGTTTGGGATTGAAGTAAATTCTTTTTAAAATTCGATATTGAGTAATTTAGTGTTGTATATAAATTCTGGTTTTAGAGTTTCACAACCAAAGTACATGATACTTAGTATATGTACGTAACTGCAAACAAAACTCCGAATATAGTTTAGATTTAGAAATAGAAAGAAAATTCGTGAGATTGCTAAGACTCCAAAAACAGAATCAACAAGCTTGCAACATGTCATTCAGTGAAGAACAAAGCTCAAGGCCACACTCAAATGAGAGGAGGCCCTGGATCACAAACATGCTCATCAAGAAGAAGTTCATAGAGAAAATCTCATCCACATGGATCACATAGGTATGATTAATGATAGAGATAGACCTATGAGGATTATGCTCGATTTTGATCATCAAAACATGCAAACTAGTATAAACAGACCTCATATTGATGCCATGCATTTTGAATTTAAACCTATGATGTTTCAAATGCTTCAAACTATTGGTCAATTTGGAGGATCTCCTCATGAAGATCCTCATTTGCATTTAAGGCAATTTCTAGAAGTATGTAGTAATTTTATTTTACCTGGTGTTAGTGAAAATGCATTTAGATTAAGGTTATTTCCATATTCTTTGAGAGATAGAGCTAAGGCTTGGCTAAATTCTTTAGAACCTAACTCTATTCATTCATGGAATGAAATGGTGAAAAATTTTTAGGAAAATATTTCCCACCTATCAAAAATGCCAAAGTTAAGAAATGATATTACATCTTTTAGACAAAAAGAGTTTGAGTCTTTATTTGAAGCATGGGAAAGATGGAAGGAACTTTTAAGAAAATGTCCTCATCATGGTTTACTCATTATTATTCAAATGGAAACATTTTATAATGGTTTAGAACCTCAAACTAGAATAATGCTTGATGCATCATCCGGTGGAGTGTTATTAAATCATCATACAATGAAGCATGTGAATTAATTGATAGAATAGCGACTAATAGCTCTAGTTGGCCTCTTGAGAGGGTCGGTGCCCAAAAAAAGAAACCATCGTGGGTGCATGAAATTAATGATATATCCGCCTCTATCTGCTCAAGTAGCCACTCTAGCTAATTTGATGAAAAACTTCACTTCGCAATGCTATCAAGCATCTAATGCAAACAAGCATCACTAGACAAAGATCAAGCAGTGAAGAAGAGAACAAGTACCTCCAGGCACACCTAGTTGTGTGTACTTGTGGAGGAGGTCACTTGTATGAGGAGTGTTCTAGCAACCCTATCTCTCAGAAATTATGTAGGATATAATAGGAATAACAACCCTTATTCCAACACTTATAATCCCGGTTGGAAAGATCACCCAAATTTTAGATGGAACAACAATAGTGCACTGCATCTAGAACTCGCTCCAACTACACAAACCAACCCACCAGATTCCCACTCAAAATAACCAAAGAAACTCTCAACCTACCACTGAGAATTCTCTAGAAAACATGCTTAAAGCATTCATAGGTGAATCTAGAACTGCTAGACAAACCCAAGATGCTTCCATCAAGAACTTAGAGAATCAAGTTGGTCAATTAGCCACAGCTCTGTATCAAAGGCCACAAGGTGCCTTACCTTCAAATACAGAAGCTACTCCTTCTCAAACCAAAGGAAAAGAGCAGGTTAAGGCTATTTCATTGAGAAGTGGTAAGGATCTTGTAGAGTTAACTGAGAAGGAAAGTGTAGAAAAGGGAGAAAAAACCAAAAATCAAAAAGAAACCAATGCAGAAGCATCTAGTGCTCCTGCATCACAAGAAGTTCAAAGTCCACTACCTAAGTTAGTACTGAATACCCTCCTCCTCCTTATCCTCAAAGACCTAAAAAGCACATGAGGAGAAGCAGTTTGGTAAATTCCTAGAGGTACTAAAACAATTACACATTAATGTTCCCTTAGTAGAAGCCCTCCAACAAATGCCAAATTATGCAAAATTCATGAAGGATGTGCTTACTAAGAGAAGAAGATTAGGTGAGTTTGAAACAGTTGCCATGACAGAAGATTGTAGTTTGCTTATGCAAAATAAGATCCCTAGGAAATTGAAGGATCCAGTAGTTTTACAATTCCATTTTCTATAGGAAAATCCTATACTTTGTAAAGCTTTATGTGATTTAGGTGCAAGCATTAACTTGATGCCTAAATCTATTTTTGACTTGATTAGAAATAGGAAATGCAAAACCAACCACTCGTGACACTTCAATTAGCGAGATAGATCAATAGCCTATCCTGAAGGTATCATAGAAGACATCCTAGTTAAGGTAGACAAATTTGTATTCCTGTAGATTTTGTTATCCTTGATTTTGATGCAGATAAGGAAGTGCCTATTATCCTAGGTAGACCATTTTTAGCAACCGGTAAAACCATAATTGATGTGCGAAAGGTGAACTCACTATGAGAGTGAATGATCAAGAGATCAAATTCAATGTAATGAATGCTATGAAGTATCCTTCAGAGGAAACAGAAGAGTGTTCATCCTTATTCTCTCTAGATCAATTGGTAGAAAAACAATTTTACAAGCAGTATGATCACTTAGCCAATGCAGATGCATTAGATGCACTGCATTGCTGCAGATCTTGAAATACTAGAAAAAGAGAATCGCCAATAGAAAACTCTTGTAAGGAAGTTTGGGCTAGGACTTATGAACCACTCAATCTTGAAGATCCAACTCTCAAGAAGAACTTACCTCTCAATAGAACAACCTCCTAAGTTAGAATTGAAGATATCGCTGAACACCTTAAGTATGCATTCTTAGGAACAAATGAAACTTTACTCATTATCATTGCTTCGATTTAACATCAAAACAGAGAGTGATCTCATTAGTACTCTCAAGAAGCATACCAAAGCTATAGGTTGGCAAATGGCAGATATCAAAGGAATTAGTCCTTCTATATGCATGCACAGAGTCATTTTGGAAGAAAATTCCAAAAACAGCATAGAGAGTCAAAGAAGACTAAATCCTATCATGAAAGAGGTTGTGAAAAAGGAAATAATTAAGTGGCTAGATGCTGGAATCATATACCCCATATCGCATAAAGTGCTTGGGTAAGCCCTCGCCCAATGTGTACCTAAGAAAGGGGGTGTGACAAAGGATAGCCAATGAAAAGAATGAGTTGATACCAACTAGAATCACACAGGGTGGAGAATCAGTATGGATTACGTAAAACTCAACAAAGCTACCAAAAGGATCACTTTCCTTTACCATTCATAGACCAAATGTTAGATAGATTAGCGGGAAAGAATTTTATTGTTTCCTAGATGGCTACTCAAAGCTATAATCAAATAGCCATTGAGCCTAAGGATCAACACAAAACCACCTTTACATGCCCTTATGGTACTTTTGCTTTTAGGAGAATGCCATTTGGTTTATGTAATGCACCTACTACATTCCAAAGATGCATGATGTCTATATTCTCAGATTTCATTGAGCAATCAATGGAAGTATTCATGGATGATTTCTCTATCTTTGGAGAGACATTTCAAGTTTGCTTAACAAACTTGGAACAAATTCTCAAGAGATGTGAAGAAACAAATTTAGTCTTAAACTGGGAAAAGTGCCATTTCATGGTACAAGAAGGCATAGTGCTAGGACATAGGATTTCAAAGAAAGGTCTAGAGGTAGACAAAGCTAAAGTTGATGTCATTGAGAATCTACCACCACCCAATACAATTAAAGGTATCGTGAGCTTCTTAGGCCATGCCGGTTTCTATAGAAGGTTTATCAAAGATTTTTCAAAAATCTCAAAACCATTATGTATGCTTCTCGCAACATGATGTAGAATTTATCTTTGATAACTTTTGTATAGAAGCTTTTGACAAGCTTAAAAGGCATTGGTGACAAAGACCAATTATAGTAACTCCAGTTGGAGCGGCCATTTGAATTAATGTGTGATGCTAGTGACTTTGCAAGAGGAGCAAATCCTAGGGCAAAGGTATGATAAGGTCTTTCATTCCATATATTATGCTAGCAAAACATTAATTGAAGCTCAAGTGAACTACACAGTCACAGAAAAGGAATTATTAGCTGTGGTATTTGCATTTGAAAAATTCAGATCATACTTAGTTGGCACTAAAATTATTGTCTACACCGATCACTCGCCATTAAGTATCTAATTTCAAAGAAGGATGCAAAGCCAAGGTCGATAAGGTGGATTTTACTCCTACAAGAATTTGATCTAGAAATCAGAGACAAGAAAGGAGTAGAAAATCAAGTAGCAGACCATTTATCAAGGATTGAAGGAGAATCACTTGGTACACCAGGAGAAGAAATCAAGGAGAGCTTTCCAGATGAGAAACTATTGGCAATCACAGTCAATGCAAAACATGAAACTGCATTTGCTATAAGCAATGCAGAGCATCAAATGCATCTGCACCATGGTTTGGCCGATATTGTAAATTTCCTTGCAAGCAAAGTAGTACCAAAGTGAGTATGACATATCAACAAAGGAGAAAGTTCTTCCACATGGTTAAACAATACTATTGGGATGATCCATTCCTTTACAAGATGTGCCCCGATCAATTAATGAGGAAATGCATACGAAGAGGAGCAACAAGCAAAGGTTCTTACGCATTGCCATTCGCACCTTATGGAGGACACTTTGGAAGCACTAGGACAAAGAAACTAAGGTATTACAAATCAAGTTATTTTTGGCCTACTTTATTTAAAGATTCATATTTATTGGTCAAAATAATCTTGTGATAAATGTCAAAGAAGCAGAAATATTTCGATAAGCATGAAATGCCTAGAACAAATATTTTAGAAATTGAATTATTTGATGTTTGGGGCATGGATTTCATGGGACCTTTTCCACCCTCTTTTGGCAATTTATATATCTTAGTAGCTGTTGATTATGTATCCAAATGGGTAGAGGCGTTAGCATTACCTAATAATGATGCTAAATCGGTGAGTAAGTTTCGCAAAGAAATATATTCACTAGATTTGGAACTCCTAGAGCTATCATTAATGATGAAGGTTCACACTTTTGCAATAAGATCATAGAAAACCTTCTAGCTAAGTATGGAGTTAAGCATAAGATAGCTACAGCTTACCATCCTCAAACTAGTGGACAAGCAGGAATTATCCAATAGGGAAATTAAGAGAATGCTAGAAAAATGGTAAGTCCAAATAGGAAAGATTGGTCTTTACATTTGGATGATGCTTTATGGGCATATAGAACAAAGATTCAAAACACCCTTAGGAATGTCCCCTTACAAATTAGTCTATGGAAAAGCATGCCATTTACCTGTAGAATTGGAAAACAAATCTTATTGGGCTATCAAAAGCTCAATTTCAATTTGAACAAGGCGGTAAAAAGAATGTTAGAGCTTGATGAGTTAGAAGAAATTAGGCAAACCTCTTATGAGAATGCTGAAATCTACAAAGCTAAGACTAAGAAATGGCATGACAAGAAAATTCTCGTAAGAGAATTGAAAGAAGGAGGACTAGTTCGCTATACAACTCTAGGTTGAAGCTATTTCTGGAAAACTAAGGTCAAGGTGGTCGACCATTTTAAGTTGATAAAAGTTTATCCACATGGAGCAGTAGACTTATTTGATAAATCCTCAAATACTGTCTTCAAGGTGAATGGGTCGAGAGTTAAAATGTACTATGGTGAACATGTGGTGAGAGACAAAACCACCACCCATTTGCAAAATCTCTAAGTGAGAAGAGGTAGTCAGGCTGACAAGACTCTTAAAACAAGCGCTTAATGGGAGGCAACCCATTGTTTTTAATTATTTTTGTGCAATTTTATGTTTTTAGTTGTTTTGCGTAAATGCAGAAACTAATGCAGCTGCATCAAGTGCACCTGCATTGAAGGAAAATGTGCCCTGCATCAGAAATTTATAAACTTGAAGAAAATTGGTTAAGTGTGAATCATAAGGCTTCAGGAAGATCAAAAGAGGTTAAGCAAGATTAAATGACACATTGGTAGCCAAAGCAAGACACTTGGCAAGATGCATGCGCAAAGACGCAATGCTAACGGCTACCTAATAACTCCACTAACTTCCTCTTCCCGAAACATAAAGCCTTCATTGTTACTGCTACCCCCTTCATTCGCAAATTCTCACAAATTCTCTCATCTCAAAACACAAATCAATCTTCTCATTCTCAATCCAATCTTTTCCAAAACACACAAGCAATCAAAAACCTAGAAATTCATTACAATGGTGAAGAAGCAATCAAAGACAGAATCATCATCAGCAAAGCAGCCAAAACTCCCCAAAAAGAGAAGAAAGCCATGCATGCGGGGATCATCATCATCAAGGAAAGGGAAAGCCAAAGAATCATCAATCGAAATCGATGACAATGTTCATCTATGGAACATGCATCTATTGCCCGAGAGAGGTATGATTTGAAGAAGGCAAGCCCATCATTCATGTCAACAATGGCCAATCTCAATTGGGACCACTTCGTGCTACCAAGAGGAGGCTATATTGAAGACATAGTGAGAGAATTCTATCGCCGCATCACACCACAAGAAGGAGCAGAACATTCCTACACTTCCATGGTGAGAGGTAAACTTGTACACTTCCATGCAAAGAAATTGAATGAACATTATATGCTTGAAATATAATGGGAATGAATTTGAAAATAGAGTGGCAAATGCCTTTAAGAAAGAAATGGAAGAAATAAGGAGTAGGATTGCTATACTGTGGTCTGTTTGGGAAAAATTCACACCTAATGAGATTAAGCTTAGAAGTAACTATTTGGTAAATGCATTAGGTAATTGGCATTTGTTCATAGCCAATTCAATTCTCGCTACATCACATACATATGCTATGACCAAAGAGAGATTGATCTTGCTAGATACAATTCTCTCCGAGGACATGTAGACATAGGCGATTGATAGCAAGGGAAATTCTTGCATGCTCAAGAAAATCAAAGGGATTTCTGTTTTCCTTTGTCTTATAACTGAATTATGCATGAAAGAAGGAGTCCCTATAGCTGCTAATGAACAAAGAAAATTTCCCAGTAATTTGAGTCTTTGAAGTGAAGGAAAAGTTGAGAAATGTAAGAGGCCCCGCACTGCAATGCAAGAGCATTACATGCGAAAGAGAGGCGATCTGAAATTTCGAATGATCAACATGACTGCTTCAATTGGTCTTTGACAAGATCTTTGATCTTGTGGGCCAAGTGAATGCCCCCGAATTTCCTAGTTGGGTACCGAGATCTCGAAGGTGAAGAAGAAGAAGAAGAGAAAGAAGTTGAAGAAGAAGGAAAGGAAAGGGAGAAGGTAGGAGAACCTAGCACTAAGAAGAAAGTGGCTAGGAAACAATACAAAGTACTGAGAAGAAGGTTGTGGTAGAACTCATTGTGGAAGAATTGTATGATTCTCAATCTGCTTCGAGAGTGAGGAATTAAAAGAAATGGATAAGGAGTTAGAAGAAGAAGAGGAAGAAGAGAGTGATGAGGAAATTGATGAAGAAGAAGAGGAACAGGCTAGGCTAGAGGTGTGATCTTAGAAGAGATTGCTAGGCAGAAATATGCCAAACAAACTTCTGCATCAACCCAACAACAAACCCCTATCACTTCACCAGTAACCAAAACACCCATCATCTCACCTAACCAAGAATCCTCCTCCATTCCAAAATCACCATTACCCTCCCTCAATGATCCACCAGACCTATCACAATCACCACCACAAACAACCCCTCCACCACCCTCTCCAAGAAATGAACCAAAAGAAACAACTCACACAGAACAATCAACCCCATTATGCCAACAGACCAAACAAGTACCTTCTAGCCCAAGCAACATTACTACTAATGTTATTTCTCTCTTGAGAAAGAGATTTGCGCAGAAATGAAGAAGAAGGACTCGACAAAGGAGATAAACTTGAAGAATCATCTGCCAAGGAGACAGTAACTCAAACTGTTGAGATGCAGAGTGATGCTCCTGCATCACTTGCTGCTGCATCACAACAGACAACAACTGTGCATGATGAGGCAACAATCAAAATGGTTCTGGAAGAAATGGCAAAACAGAAGAGGGAAGCATTGCACAATACTCAGAAATTCTTCAAGCAACCTGCAGGAAGGCAGGCAAAATTAACTCCAAAGAGAAAGAAATCTGATGCAGTCAAGACTGATGCACCTGCATCAGTTCAAGAACAAATTCCTGCAACTACACCAGAAGTAGGAGGTGCATCTGCACCTACAGAAGCAACACCAAGCAAGCCCAAGGAGAAGAAGCGGGAAGGTGAAACACACTCCTCCAAGCGCACATAGCACTGAGAATCAGGAGTGGAGCCAAACCATGAGTATCAATTTACAAGCTTTCACCTACAACCGCTATATGCTTGTTTTGTTTCTTTATAACTATTTCCCTGGTTGTACTAATCCCTCTCCCCTATTTTGAACAAATGGTTTCTATTTTTGAACAAATTGCGGTGAGGGCACCGCAACCCCTTAAGTTTGGGGATTTGCATGTTATGTTTAATTATGTTTGTTTCTATCTAATATGTTGTGTGTTTAAATTAAATGTTTTATTTAGTAAATATATATGTTTTAAAGTAGTTTTTAGTTTGTTTAAATATTAGATGTACTTAACAAAGTAGTATCTAAATATTTTTTAGAAAAGATCAGTTTTTCAAAAATATGGTGAAAACCCTATGGATGGAATTTCAATGATGAAAAAGAGAAAAAGAAGCCTTATTTCTCAGAAAAACCAAAATTATTTTTTCTTCAACACTTCAAAACTGAGTTTGTGAAAAGAACCTTGCTATTTAAAAGATCAATCTGATGCAAGGGGAATTTTTGGTAAGCTTAGGTCAAAACAAAGCTTTACTAAAAAGAAAGAAGAGCTTAAAGAATTAAGTTTGGGGGTGTTTTATGAAAACAAAGGCTGAATTTCAAAAGTGTAAAGAGTAAACAATGTAGAAAAAGAAAACAAAAATGTGGACAAGCCATATCCTGAATCTTTTGAAACTATATTTGTGCCTAAGTACATGAATGCATCTGGAGGTCAAAGACCTGTGCCATGCAGGAATAAATGTATCTGGAGGATAGTTCAATAAACTGAACCTGTGCCAAAGTGCAAAGAAAAAATATATGCATCTGGAGGTCAAAGACCTGTGCCAAAGTGCATTTGCATCTGGAGGTCAGTGAGGAAGGTATGAGCTAGAAAAAGAAAAAGCATCATCGGTCAAACAGATCAATGTAAATCAGATCAAGAAAAGCAAAATGCAGAAAAAAATCAATGCACAAAAACACTTCAAAGAAGTATTGCATTTGCACAAAAAGATCCACATAAAAAAATAGAAAATTGCATTGGCTCAAAAGCTTTGAAAGATTCAATCAAGTCCTTTGAATTTTAGAACTCCCCAACACTTGAGAAAATTTTGTGAGTCTAAACTTTCTTTTGAAAAATAATTTGGTGTGACCAAAGATGAACCAATCCTTTCAAAGGCTAGGAGGAAATTTTTACTTAGTCTTGGAACCAATCTCAACTCAAAGGGGTTCACACACACACAAGAGAGTTTGAATAAATTTGGTAGTTTTGAAGAAATAAAGGCACAAGAAAAATTGTTGATAAATGAAGTTCATAGGGAACTCCTCATAAAAATCCAAATCAAACTGATCTATCTTCTAGAATTATAGTTTTTAATAGTTTGTCTTTGTCATTACTTGCGACAAGCAATGGTTTAAGTTTGGGGTGTGATAACTCTATTTTATATAGAGTATTTCATATGTTTAAACTTAGTATTTGCTCTCTTTCAAGTAATAATAAAGAGTTTATATAGTATTTAGTGTGATATATGATATCTTGAGTGATTTGAATGGTTATAGTTAGTTATAGGCCATTTTGGATATATTGTGGTATGTTTGATGTTTTTGTTCGGTCTGATCTCAATCTTTATGTCTCGCATCAATGCTCCTCGCACCGATCCTGCATCAATTCTGCGCAACTTGGTGAATAAGCGACTGTTTCATATGCATCCACATGCAATGTGATGACCTCCCGCTGCTTCCCCGATGCCATCCAACAATGTATAGTAGGCGCCTACCATTCACACATAGCTATAGGCTTAGCTTTGAAGAGTCATCAACATAGGGACACTTGTTCTAACACCATGGAACCGCCCTATATGATTAAGTCAAAGATTTCAACATGGATAAACCTCTGAAAGCAACTACAAATATGATCCACTCAAGATGACTTCAACATGAAGGAAGGAAGCACCTCACTTGAAGGCTATAAAAGGACCTCACATCTTCATTTGGAAATATATCACAATCCATAAGTTAGATCAAAATTTCAATATACATAGTTAGTTTTTATATTTTTAGAGGAAGAGGAAGGAATTGACAAATCCTCCTTTACTCATTTTCATAGTGTTTGTATAGTGCTAAGGAGTAATGCTAGTGCATTGCTAGAAGACTTCATATAAAGGTTTTCAACATTTGTAACTTTACTCTTGTTGTTTCTCTTTTGTGATTTCTATATATATAAACATGGTCTATTCAGTTTATATATATCTTGCAATGTCTCTTGTTAGCTAAACCTTTCTTAGTTGGAATGTTCTAATCATTTAATGAGCTTTTAAGTAAGTATGTTGCATGTATGTATGTTTGTACTTTAGTTCTTGCTTGATAATATTTTTATTACTTATTTTAAACTTGATCACTTAGAATAAGTATGAATTGTAAATGACCAGACATGGCTTACAATTAAGAACTCAAGAACTAATATGGGTGAGTGTTTTACATAAAGAAAACTTTGTGAAAACCATGCTAAGTCCTAGACATAGGATAGTATAGTCCATAGGATAATTGTGGGTACTTAAAATACAAGAGTGAATTCACTTAAGCAAAATGAATACTTGTTAGGAGGCAAGATAGGCACTAACACCCCTTTCTTTACTGCATAGAACAAGGATCATAAGAGCTGTAATGATACTCAAGAAAGTGACCGAAAGGCACATAGCTAATGCAATGAAGATTCAAAGGTAAACAGCATCACATACTGCATCATACACTTTTAAGTAAATTACTTGATGAAGACATTCCAACTAGCTTTTCTCTTTCACACTATCAACATTCTTTACTTGCTTTCTTTCTAACTTAGTTGTGATCATCAAACAAAATCCAAAATTATTTTGTTACTTAGTGACTTTACACTTTATTACTTTATATCATTTAAAAGTGAGTTTTTCAATCTCTGTGGGTTCGATATTTTTACTACTTGTTTTTGGACAGTGTATACTTGCACTCAAGTGTATGTGGCATATTCCACACACCATGAGCCACTAGTTTTGACCATAAGAGAGTAATCAGACTTGGATTGTACAAATCCAAGGGAGGTGAGAAAAGAAACCAGTTTGAAGTTCCATTGCCTACTTGCCTGTTTCAAACCATAGAGAGACTTGTGAAGTTTACAAACCTGATTGGTAGCAGAAGTTTCAAAACCTTGAGGAATCCGCATATAGACTTCTTCATGCAAGATGTAAATGCCAATTACAAGCTGCTGCAAGTGCCAATACCAGTCTCACAGTGGTAATTTTAACAACAGGAGAGAAAGTTTCAGAGTAGTCAACACCTTCAAGTTGTGTAAATCCCTTTGCCACAAGACGTGCTTTGTGTCGTTCAAGGGAGCCATCAGCTCTAAGTTTGGTTTTGTAGACCCATTTGCATCCAATAGGTTTCTTACTAGGAGGTAGTTGAGTGATGGTCCAGGTGTTGTTTTCTTCTAAGGCCTGGATTTCCTTGTTCATGGCTTCCTTCCAACAATCATGCTTAATGGCTTGAGCATATGAAGAGGGTTCAGCAAGGCTAGATATGGCTGAAACAAAAGTTTTGTAGGAGGGTGATACATGATCATATGACAAATAATGAGAGATAGGATAAGCAATACCTGAAGACGAGTTGGCAGCATTAGTTGAATGGATTGAGGTACAATGATATTCTCGAAGGTAATTGGGGGGATTATGGGGTCGAGTAGAGTGTCTAAGAGGAGGTGGAGGTATAGTGGGAGAGGAAGTAGTAGGTGAAGCCGTAGTAGAGGGAGAGGTAGTTGGTGAAGAGGAAGCAATTTCAGTTGTAGGGTTAGGGTGTTGAGGGTTTATGGGGGATGTAGAGGGTGAAGGTAGGAGAAGGTCAGTGACATTGGGTAAGGGTATTGGAGGAGAAGAGGATGGAATTGGTTTGAAAATCGGGGTAGGGGAGTGAGGGGTGGCAAAAGGGAAGATATTCTCATAAAAGGATATGTGCCTGGAGTAAAAGATTTCATGGTTGTGTAAGTCGTAGAGTAGGTACCCTTTGACACCAATGGTGTGACCAATGTGGACACATTTTCGGGCCCTAGATTGAAATTTGGTCCGGTGAGCAACATGAGTAGTAGCATAACAAAGGGAACCAAAAACCCGAAGGTGTGAGAGGCCAGGGGTGATATTGTGTAATATGTAGGATGGAGCTTGGTTGTTTAGGGAGTGTGAGGGAAGAAGGTTGATGATGTGGACTGCTTGAGAAACGGCAAATTCCCAAAGGGAAGAGCGCTTTGATTGAAACATTAGGGGCCGGGCAACATTTAGGATATGTTGGTGTTTGCGCTCAACTACTCCGCTTTTGTTGTGGAGTTTCAAAGACAAGAGCGTTGGTGTATGATGCCTTTAGATTGATAATAGTCGGGTATGTGGAATTCAGACCATTGTCGGACGACAATTTTGACATTAATGCCAAATTGAGTATGTATCATGGTGATGAAATTCGGGGGTGTGTACGGCGGGCTTCGCTTTGGTTTTCATTAGTCTAACCTAAGTAAAACGAGATTTGTCATCAACAATGGTAAGAAAATATCTATTGCCAAGAATGGATGGGACACTATAAGGACCCCATATATCAACATGTATTATGTCAAAAGGATTATCGTAAATAGTAGAACTTAAGGAAAAATGAGTTTTCTTTTGTTTAGCAAAATGGCAAGCATCACATGCAATGTTACTACATCTCGGTATGTTGGAATTTTGTTTGTGTACAAGAGTAAGACAATCGGGGGGGTGTCCTAGTCTATGATGCCAAAGATCAATGTTGACCGCAGAGATTGGCCTGACCAAAGACAATGGATGGTCAAATCGAGCTAGAGGTAGGCTTGAAGTCAATTACCATCGAGAATAGCATGCCATCCAACCTAGCGTTTCCAATCGTCCTCATAGAAGGTCGTTCTGTATCAAACACTCATCATCAACGAACAAGATTGCAATATTTAGAAGTTTGAAGTCTAGCAACAAAGATAATATTTTTGGAAAAACCAGTATATACAAATTACATCGTATAAAACAAGATCAAGGGTAAGGAATATGGTACCACCATATAGTGGGCAAGAGTTGTAGTACCATTAGGAGAGAGATACACTTACGGGTCGAATGGCTTTGTAGGTTGCAAAAAATGTAGGGAGGATGTTATGTGATCGTTAGCTCCAGTCTACAAGCCATAAAGAAAGAGAATTACCCGGATTAGATGAGTTGGTGGCAAAGATGATGCGACCGCAAGTGGAAGTTGTAATGGTTGCGATGAGATGACGTGGAAGGAAGCAAAGCAAGAAGGCTCTGAATCTGGTCTTTAGTGAAGCCATGATAAGAGTTGGAGGGAGCCGGAGCCTCAGTGTCTATATAGTTGACTGCTTTCTTGGACTTGAAGCTGAACCCCGGAGGATAACCATGTTTGATGAAGCAAGTGTCCACCGTGTGATTGGTACGGTTGCAGTGAGTGCAAAAACGATTACCTCGCTGTGGAGGTCGACCTCGAATATCTTTGCCGCGGACCTGAGAAGTTGACGGTAAAGTTGCAGGAGTCGGAGCTTGTGCTTGGACAGCCATGACCGCAGGAGGAATTGGGAGTATGGTCAGGTTCATATGCCTTTCTTGTTGTATGATGATTGAGAAGACCTTGTCTAATGTGGGCATAGGATCAAGCATGAGGATTTGAGATCTGACATGATTGTAAGATTCATTAAGTCCTTGAAGGAAGCACAAAATACTGTCAGTTTCCCGATATTTTTGTAAAGCTAGCACAGACCGACAAGAGCCCGTAGGTGAGGAATCACATGAAACTAAAGGCCTGAAGTTACACAACTCATCCCATAAGATCTTGATCTTGGTGAAATAATTGGTAATCGAGAGCTCACCCTGCTTAAGAGAATAGAAATCAGTGTAGAGTTGCAAAATCCTAATGTTGTCACCTTGGGAAAAATGATTGCGGAGAGTAGTCCAAACATCTGATGCTTTGGTGAGCCATATGACGCTCGTTGCAATTTCCGGAGATACCGCATGATTGATCCAAGAACGCAATAAGTTGTTACAACGTTTCCAGCAAAGACACGCTTAGGATCGAGAATCAAGAGTTGCGGAAGTGTGCCATCTATGAAACCAAGCTTATTCTTCATTTCAAAGACCATAGTCATAGCTTGCGCCTTCAATCGCGTGTAATTCGAACCGTCAAGAATAGCGGTAACAATCTTATTGGACGGATTCTCATTAGAATGTATGAAATAAGGATTAGAGAAATCCTGAGCGCATGAGGAAACTGCTGGAGTCGAAGTTGTGGAAGTCAAGTCGTCATAAGTGCGAACAACAATTCGTAAAACCGCAGATGAAAAAAAACAACAAAGAAACCAAAGAGTAACAAACCAAAGAATAACAAACAAGTAATATGATTATCAGTTCAGAAGAAGAGAACAAACTAACAAAAGAAACCGTAAGCGAATCAAGAAAGAAAACGTGATTTAGAGAGTAGCGGAAGCAAAACGTGATTGAGAAGCCAGGACCCAAATCGCGATTCACAAACGCGATTCAGATGCAGAGGAAGAAACGTGATTTCAAACGCGATGCACAAGCCAGGACACAAACGCGATTCGCAATTCAGATGCAGATAAATAGTACCTATTCTGGGTAGATCCTGATTCTGATTCTGGGTAGAACGTGTGAGAGGAAGGAGGAAGCTTGGATCCAAACGCGAAGCGTGGTGTGAGAGGAAGGAGGAGGCGCCGTTTTTGTTTGAGGAGAACGTGTGAGTGAACTGATTAGGAAATACCCTAATCAGAGAGAGAGTATTTTCACTGATACCATGTTATTTTGGTAAAAGGTAAAAACTGATTTTATTGAATTGTAATAGTACCTATATATAATACAAGGAGGATCTAATACAATAATTACAAGAGATATGTTGACTCATAACCTAGTCAGCGTCTACTAATACAAAGGGTAAAAAAGGGACAAATACAAACTATCTAAAATATACAATTATATAAAATATATTAAAAATATAATATAGCTAACAACAGTAACAATTAGATTTGTCAGTTTTGATCTCGGCCCGACAATCTAGGGTTCTGGATTGGTCTCCTAAATAGAGCCCCAGAAAAGAATTGGACCGTTTTGGCCGAATCCAATTAGCTCATGGGCCAATTATATTTAGTAAAAATTATATTTTTTTATTAATTTTATCAACAAAAAAAAAACTCAAAGGGGGTTTGGGCATAAAAAGCTTGGAATTGTTTAATATGGCTCTACTAACTAAATGGCGTTGGAGGTTATTGGGTGAAGAACGCAATGCCATTTGGAAAGAAGTATTGGTAGAGAAATATGGATTAAGGGGGAGATGGCCCGATATGGTTGAGAATAGAAGAGGGTGGGAGAAGAAATCATTATGGTGGAGGGACTTATGCTTATTAGGATCGGATTGCAATATTCAAGAAGAATGGTTTGATCAACTAGTTAAAATTAAAGTGGGCAACGGTAATATTGTGAGGTTTTGGAAGGATGTTTGGATAGGGCGGGATAAATTGGAGGAATTATTTCCAGCTGTATATAATTGTTGCAGGTTCAAGGAGGCTACGATTGATAAATTTGGCGAATGGACGAATGGCGGTTGGTGTTGGAACCGGTTCGGGTCCGATGGTCCGCCGCACTCGCAGACCGATCGCCCTTGCCGCAGTAATTAGAAGAATCTGCAGCAGATTTCGCCGCCGCCGATTGCCTTGTCGCAATGAGCGGATAAATGGACTTAGATGCCGGATGTCTTTGGGAGGTTCACGGTGAGAAAATGCTATGATTGTTTGCTGAATTTTTCTGCAGGTGGAGGGAATTTACAAAGCGGTGAAACAATTACAGCTTGTAGAAAAATCTGGAAATGTGATGTTCCATCCAAAATCCAAATATTTGCGTGGAGGGTTGTGCGGAAATGGATTGCTACTAGGGTCGCATTGCATAGAAGAGGCATTATTCGGTCACAATATGAGCTTAGCTATGTGTTATGCTTTAGGGGAGAGGAGACGGTGGATCATTTGTTTGCGTCTTGTGGTGTTGCCAAGCGTATATGAAGAAGTGTTTTCATGTGGATGGGATCGTCGGTTGGTGAAGTAGAAGACATAGTGACTCATTTTGTGGAGAGTGGGAGGTTGGTGAAAGGTAAAATGCAAAAAGGGGTTAAACATCTTATTTGGATGGCGGTAGTTTGGAACATTTGGATGGCAAGGAATAAGGTAATATTCAACGGTGAGGTTGCTTCTGTCCCAGCGATCTTGGCAGGTATCAAAGATTTGGCTTGGAGTTGGTTCAAGGCAAGTAAGGGGAGGAATTGCAAGGTGTCTTGGGCGGAATGGTACAATTGCCCGATGGGTGTTTATCTGTGTTGTAACCTTTGTAATGCATTGTAAGATATACAACAATAATTATTTTCTTGGTTTAGACGGGGGAGAAGCAATGGGCTAGGACATTTTATTCCCATTGTTGCACAGATTCTATTGTGTGGGGTACTCTTTTTCCTCCCAAGGTCTTTTTCCCAAGGGGGTTTTGGCTCTGGAAGGTTTTGAGGAGGCCCTCCCCCTTCCCATTGTAAATCTGGCCACACGACTTGTGCTCTGTTTCAATGAAATCTCTTGCTTATCTAAAAAAAACTAAATATCCATTGTAGGATTTAACTTTTGAAATAAATATTCATAATCTATGGTATCAATATCATAGGTTATTTTTACAAAAATATTCAGATATTAATATAAAAGTTTGTATTATGAGATAAATTTTAAATGTTGCCTTTTTTATGGTGAAATTTTAAATGTTGCCTTAATATCTATGTATGTTGTTATCTATCAAATTATTTACTATTTATGGTTAAATTTAAGTAGTGTTGGGAAGTCAATTCAAATTTCCTAGAAAATGCAAATGTGTAGAAATTTAAGAGGTACATTTCACAAGGTAGGTGGATGCATCTAGAGTCTTGGGAATGCGTGGCAATAAATGTCCACTTAGTCTAATACATGAATGGAAGTTATGTTCTCTGATCCTATAAATAGAGAGACTTGTGAAGTGATGAGATAAGCCCAAATGAAGAGGTGAATCCCCATTTTTGGGTGACAATGTAGAGAGTAGAAAAATCTTCTGCCTGATCCAAGTGAGAGGAGAGTGTTGGTGATCATTTGTTGTGTGAGATGGGAGTGTTATCATTCCTTAGAACTCTTAGAGTGAGAGAGTATTGTAAAGTCATACACATATTGGGGCGGGTTACAAATTGATGTAATCATATGTGAGATGATGAATGAATTATGTTGTGATGTGTTTCTATGGACGTGGGCAAGAGGTGCCGAACCACGTAAGTTATTGTGTGTTCTTCTCTATTCTCTTGCGATGTGTTCTTGTATGTTTCATCAAAGATCCTTGGGCACATGTGGGTTCATCCATTGACTTGTGTGGTTTTTCTCCAAAAGTGGTATCGGAGCTAATGGTTTGGGGTGACTGAGCGCAAAGGTGTTGGTGCGACCAAGTGATCGATTCTGACAACTAGTTTGGTGGTGCATCCATGTGGGATCATTGTGTCGAAAGTCTTCTTGGAAATGTGGAGGTCAAACGGTGTGTTCTGGTTGGTTGTTGCTAACAATGTGCAGCAATACGAGTGAGGCGTCACCATTCAATACTCGTAGAGGAGCATTGAGATCATAAATATGCAAGATGCACATGTGGAGACCTTTATTCTTGCAAAAAAATGAGAGGAATATCTGCTACTCAAGAGAGGCAAGCCATGAGAATGGCAAGCAAATGTGGCAAAATTGAAGATGTTGAAGAAGTTTGGAAATTTTAATTGAGGGAGGATATGTTTGGATTCAAATATTCTAGAAAATGTAAATGTGTAGAAATTCAAGAGGTACATTTCACAAGGTGGGTGGATGCATCTAGAGTCTTGGGAATGTGTGGCAATAAATGTCCACTTATAGTCTAATACATGAATCAAAGTTAAGTTCTCTCCTATAAATAGAGAGACTTGTGAAGATATGAGATATGCCCAAATGAAGAGGTGAGACATCCCCATTTTTGGGTGGCAATGTAAAGAGTTGAAGAATCTCCAATCATGTCCTAGTGAGAGGACAGTGCTGGTGATCATTTGTTGTGTGAGATGTGATTCCTTGTAACTCTTAGAGTGAGAGAGTATTGTAGGGTGATACACATATTGGGGCAGACAACAAATTGATGTAATCATATTTGAGATGATGAATGAATTATGTTGTGATGTTTCTGTGGATGTAGGCAAGAGGTGTCAAACCACGTAAATATTTGTCTTCTTCTTTCCTTTATTCTCGCGGTGTGTTTACCTATATTTCCTCAAAGATCCTTAAGCGTGCGGGTTAATCCGTAAACGTGTGCGGTTTTTCCCCAACAAGTAGATACTCTTTTTCCTTTTTAATTAATGTTTCTTCCTAAATAAAGATTTTGCATCAGAAGATTTTAACGATGTTCTTTATCCTTTTTTGATTAAAAAAAAACTAGATACTTTGTATCATGAAAAAATTAAGGGCTTAAATCCGCTTGCGGTCCTCCTATTTTATCAAATCCGCAATTTTGGTTCCCCTATTTTATTTTTTGCAATTTAAATTTTATCAAATTCGCAAAATTGGTCCCCATATATTATTTGTCGCAATTTTGATCCCCAATTTTATCTCCCAATTTGATCTCCCGATTAAATTTCAATTCAATTTTTGACAACAATATTGATATGTCAATAAGTTGGTGACGTGGCTGATGCGTGTTGTGCTATGACACTCTATATTTACGCCAGCACGAACTTTGTCTGCCACCTAAATATTTTCGTCAAAAATTGGATTGAAAATTAACAGGGGGACTCAAATTGTAGATTTGATAAAATTGGGGACCAAAGTTGCGACAAATAAAATAAGGGTATCAAAATTGTGAATTTAATAAAATTGAGAGATCAAAATTACGAAAAATAAAATAAGAGAACCAAAATTGAGGATTCAATAAAATAAGGAGAGCAAAATTGCAGTTAAAAAAAATCTAAATCTAATCTATCTATCTAATCTAATCTAATATATAATATCTAATAACTATTTATCTATCTAATAACTATTTATACAAACAAACCTCCTATGAAATTACCAATTTGGATCTCTTATTAACATGACACATATTTAATTTAAGGGTAAAAGTGTCATTACTCACTATTTCTCTCTTTTTCTCCTTCCACTCTCTTTCTTACTTTTTTATTTTTCTTTTTACACTCTCTTTCTTACTTTTTTTCTCTTTCTTCTTACACTCTCTTTCCTCATTTTCACTTTTCTCTTACACTCTCTTTCTTCTTTTTTTCTTTTTCTTCTTACACTCTCTTTCCTACTTTTCACTTTTCTCGTACACTCTTTTTCTTCTTCTTTTCATTTTATTTTTCTCATAAACAATTGTTTTCTTTCTCTTATCACTTTACACTAAAAAAAATTATCACCTTAAAAGTTTAATTTTTCTTTCCAAAATCGGTTTACACTCTTATTGAAAATCTACTATCACCTCTAATTGATAATTTATTATCTATATTTTACTATCCGTTATAATCTACTAATCAACTAAAATAATCAATTGAAACTACGAGATAACTGCAATAATGTATAAACAAACACGAGATTAATATTTGCCATTGATAATTATAATTTTTGAAGACTATTATAAACCTACTATCTAAAAAAACAAGAAGGCTTCATGACTATTTAAACTGATTAATACCTAAAAAACGACAAATAATTGTCACTGATATATAAAAAACACAGGATAATTATTTCTTATTGCTCATCTACTATCTATCTTTTACTATCTACTATAATTTACTAATCAACTCGAACTATGAGATAACTGCACTGATACTTAAAAAACACGAGATTAATATTTGTCATTGATAATTATAATTTTTGAAGACTATTATAAACCTATTATCTAAAAACAGAAGACTTAATGGTTATTTAAACTACTAATTCACATTAAACAAATATTTCTTATTTATAATTTAGTATCTAACTTTTATCATCTAGTATAATCTACTAATCAACTAAAATAATCAAATGAAACTATGAGATAACTGCACTGATATATAAAAAAAAAGGCATAACTACAGTGGTATATTAAAAAAAACACTGGATTAATATTTGTCATTGATAATTATTATTTTTGAAGACTATTATAAACCTATTATCTAAAATAACAAGAAGGCTTAATGACTATTTAAACTGATTAATACCTAAAAAACGACAAATAATTGTCACTGATATATAAAAAACACGGGATAATTATTTCTTATTGTTCATCTACTATCTATCTTTTACTATCTACTATAATTTACTAATCAACTCGAACTATGAGATAACTGCACTGATACATAAAAAACACGAGATTAATATTTGTCATTGATAATTATAATTTTTGAAGACTATTATAAACCTACTATCTAAAAAACAAGAAGGCTTCATGACTATTTAAACTGATTAATACCTAAAAAACGACAAATAATTGTCAATTTGATATATAAAAACACGGATAATTATTTCTTATTGCTCATCTACTATCTATCTTTTACTATCTACTATAATTTACTAATCAACTCGAACTATGAGATAACTGCACTGATACTTAAAAAACACGAGATTAATATTTGTCATTGATAATTATAATTTTTGAAGACTATTATAAACCTATTATCTAAAAACAGAAGACTTAATGGCTATTTAAACTACTAATTCACATTAAACAAATATTTCTTATTGATAATTTAGTATCTAACTTTTATCATCTAGTATAATCTACTAATCAACTAAAATAATCAAATGAAACTATAAGATAACTACACTGATATATAAAAAAAAGGCATAACTACAGTGGTATATTAAAAAAAACACTGGATTAATATTTGTCATTGATAATTATTATTTTTGAAGACTATTATAAACCTATTCTCTAAAAAAACAAGAAGGCTTAATGACTATTTAAACTGATTAATACCTAAAAAACGACAAATAATTGTCACTGATATATAAAAAACACGGGATAATTATTTCTTATTGTTCATCTACTATCTATCTTTTACTATCTACTATAATTTACTAATCAACTCGAACTATGAGATAACTGCACTGATACATAAAAAACACGAGATTAATATTTGTCATTGATAATTATAATTTTTGAAGACTATTATAAACCTATTATCTAAAAAAACAAGAAGGTTTAATGACTATTTAAACTGATTAATACCTAAAAAACGACAAATAATTGTAACTGATATATAAAAAACACGGGATAATTATTTCTTATTGTTCATCTACTATCTATCTTTTACTATCTACTATAATTTACTAATCAACTCGAACTATGAGATAACTGCACTGATACATAAAAAACACGAGATTAATATTTGTCATTGATAATTATAATTTTTGAAGATTATTATAAACCTACTATCTAAAAACATAAGACTTAATGGCTATTTAAACTACTAATTCATATTAAACAAATATTTCTTATTGATAATTTAGTATCTAACTTTTATCATCTACTATAATCTACTAATCAACTAAAATAATCAAATGAAACTATGAGATAACTGCACTGATAAATAAAAAAATGGGGGGGATAACTACAATGGTATATTAAAAAAACACGAGATTAATATTTGCCATTGATAATTATACTTTTTAAAGACTATTATAAACCTACTATCTAAAAAAACAAGAAGGCTTATTGACTATTTAAACTGATTAATACCTAAAAACGACAAATAATTGTCACTGATATATAAAAAACACGGGATAATTATTTCTTATTGTTCATCTACTATCTATCTTTTACTATATATATATATATACTAGTATAATTAACCCGTGCCAGCACGGGTCGAAATTCATTTGTTTAGACACCGTAAGATAATACCCAAGAGCACTTGGATGAGATGGTAAGGGTCTCTTCCAAACAACCAAGGTCCTGATCGAATCCACCTTGGGCATGCAAATGCGTTAAATCTCTTGAGGGAGAGCTTTGCCGCCAATTGTGGTCCTACCCGCTCGAGGATTAGTCTCTGCAATTGCGCATGAGAGGATACCCGGTTTATACCAAAAAAAAGAGGCACAATAAGATAATTACTTCAACTATTTTAAATATTTGTATAATAGTAGGAAATTAAATTTAGATTTATATATATATATATATATATATATATATATATATATATAATTTTGAGATCCCGTGAAATCAAATAATACTTTAGTAGTGACAACCCATAAATAAAAATACTTTAAAAACTACATAAGTACTAATCAAATAATACTTTAGTAGTGACAACCGCAATGTATATAATTTCGTATGGTATTTTCATATTGAGATGTTATTACAACAGGAATTACTTATAAATATTATACGGTCTAAAATAGTATTAGTAAATAGTAACTTACAAATATATAGCAAATATACCTTTGAATAAGGACATGTAGCTTGCTTTTGACTAAGTTCGATTGACGTTGACAACCGTAGGATCAATGTTCTCTGCATCTCTTGTTTATTCTCTACTTGTTTTAAGTGCGGCGTAGTGAATAGAAGAATATTAAGCTCAAACGTTATAAACTACAAATATACTGATCGATCAAAGTTGTATATTGATTCTAATTGTATGTGCATCAAGCTGAATACAAAAATATGTGACAAACATTTTTAATATATAACATTATTTATAAGATGAGAATTAAAAAAGGTTGAAATGGATAAAATTACTCATATTTAATATTGATCTTTTACATTTAGCAAGGATTTTGGTCTAGTCCCCCTTCGCTTTTCTCTATTTTTTCCTTTTTATTAATAAATTCAGGAAATCATTCATTTGTTAAAAAAACTCATATTTAATAATATTCTAGTTAGTAAATATATAGAATAAAATCTATGGAATGTGATACAAAATATTAGATGGTAAATAAATATAATATATAAATGTAATATAAAATAACAAATATACATGTATCAAAATAAATAATAAATAGATATAAAAAGTAGGTAAAAAGTTTTGCAATAAAAGAAATAATAGGATAAACATTATGTAATATGCTTTAGTAACATGAAATTGTGGTAGCTCAAATGGTCACCATTAGGAGGTGACAGTGTGGGGGAATGGGTTCGATCCCCAACTTCTGCTTTTTTTTGATATATTTCGAAATAAATGCTGAGGTGGATTTAATTGGTGCTGACATATTTATTGACGTGGCTGATTAGGTGGATGCATAGGTGTCAGATTCATGGTTATATATATAAAACATGAGATAGCTGCACTGATATATAAAAAACACGGAATAACAATACTGATATATAAAAAATACTGCATTGATATATAAAAAAACATCAGATAAATGCACAATTATTTTTAAATGAAACTTTTACATTTTTAGATTTTAATATTTATCTATTTTTTATTTGAAACTCTTTTTTTATCTACTTTAAATTTGTTTTTATTTTCACGAGGTAATTTTCAGACTATTTAAATACTGTCTAATTTTATTCATAAAAGAACATGACAACACCCGTACGTATGCACGGGTATCCTAATAGTTGATGGTGGATTTTAAGTTGCACAAATGTATGTTTTTGTGTATTATGCACAAGTTATTTTTACCTAGCGTAGCAGGTAGCAGCTTCTGCATCCGGTAAATTATACATTATATAAAATTGTCTCCTAAAAACTTTACCACAATGAAGCCCCTAATAAGGCTGACACACTGTACCCAAAAAATAAGGCTGACACACTCAGTTTCTTTTTTTTTACACAGTCCATTTCTATATTTAACTTTTATCTTTATTTTTCTTTGTTTTAACATTAAAAAAATATACAAATATAACTAACTAAATTACTCAATCAACATACATATTTTATTAAACATTTTTACACGTTAAACCATTATATATTTTATTTAAAGTCTTTTTTTTGGTCAATATTTTATTTAAATTCTAAACAACCCATACTCGCAATCATTATCTAAAAATGGCCTAATGGGCCTTACCCATAAAACGTTAGTAATATATATTTACTTTTTTGTCAAAAAATAGCAATATCTTTATTTGTTTTTCAAAACAAAAGTTACTATATAATCTACTACCAATATATACAAACAACACACTACTAAAAATATTAAATCATCTCTCATCTTTATCTCAATCCTAACGATAAAAATGTCATTTCCAATTTTTTCCTCTCACTCACTTTTATCATTAAGGATCCTAGTCTCACTTTAAATCCTACTTTTCTTCTTCCTCTCTCTCACTCTTTCGACTTCTCTCTACTATCAACATAAACAAACAACTCACTACTCCAAAAAAAATTACTTTATTTTTTGTAAAAAATCAGTAATTACATCAAAAACTCTTTTATCATTAAGGGTCCTAGTCTCACTTTAAAACCTACTTTTCTTCTTCCTTTCTCTCACTCTTTCGACTTCTCTCTACTATCAACATATATAAACAAACAACTCTGTGATATCCGGGGCTGACGAGGGCGGGGAGTGATCGTCGGTGCCCAAAAAGGTCGCATGGCAAAGAGCGGCTCCTGGCAGCTTCAAAGCGAAAGGGCGCGTGAATGAACCGAATACGCACCGGAATGAGAGGATCCCGAGGTCATGCGGTGTATGGCTATCAGATTGAAGGAAGGCTTAAAAGAATTGATTTGGACTACTTATACCAACAAGATGCATCTTCCTTTCGGGAGTCCATCCCATAAGAACTCCATAGTTAAGCGTGCTTGGCTTGGAGTAGTAGTGGGATGGGTGACCTTCTGGGAAGTTTCCCGGAAAGCATGCAAGTGAGGACAAAGCATCTTTGAAAAGACTCGTGTTGGTTCGTGGGGCGATCAACAGCTTCTTGAAGCGATGCAGGAATGTTACAAATGGTATCAGAGCAGCAGACCTCTCTCAGTACGGTGTGGTTCGGGGACGAACCAAGCGGAAGCTGATGGGCATGTGACATCTGGGGCTGACGAGGGCGGGGAGTGATCGCCGGTGCCCAAAAAGGTTGCATGGCAAAGAGCGGCTCCTGGCAGCTTCAAAGCGAAGGGGCGCGTGAATGAACCGAATACGCACCGGAATGATGAGAGGGATCCTGAGGCTGTGCAGGTATGGGACTGTACAGTTGAAGGAAAGCTTAAAAGAATTGATTTGGACTACTTATACAAACAAGATGCATCTTCTTTTCGGGAGTCCATCCCATAAGAACTCCATAGTTAAGCGTGCTTGGCTTGGAGTAGTAGTGGGATGGGTGACCTTCTGGGAAGTTTCCCGGAAAGCATGCAAGTGAGGACAAAGCATGCTGAAAAGACTCGTGTTGGTTCGTGGGGGCAGTCAACAGTTTTAATATTAAATTATGTAGAATTTACTATTTACTATAATCTACTCAAACTACTAAACCCAATTAATTTAACCACTATCAATTGTCAAAAAAAGCGATATCGCTAGCAAAAATTTTAAAAATATTTTTCCTAAAAAAAATACTTAAATCACATCCACTTTTTTTTTTTGCGAGCCGCACAAGAGCAGCAACAACATCGTCAACGGGAACGCCAACAGAAGTGCCAACGGAAGCGCCAATTGAGCGCCAATTGAGCGCCAACAGAAACGCCAATGAGAGCTCCAATGAAAGCGCCAACAGGAGCAGAGAGCTCCAATAGGCGCGCCAACGAAAGCACCATCATTATAGGAAGATATCGCCATCATTACATCTTATTTCCTTTTTTTCCTTTTTTTTACTCTGTTATTAATATTCTAATATGGTACCGACTTTTTTAAAAAACTTTTTACAACACAACTATTTTAATAAATTTGAAATATCACCTTTTGTGAAGTTTTTCCTTTTCCTTTCATTAAATTTTGCAACTTTTAACGTATTTATAATTTCATAGTAAATTTTAACAAATACAATATCACTCGTGATATACGCACGGGTAAAATACTAGTTTAAACACAAATTATTTTCATTTTAAATAAAAATATTATATTCACTTTTCATACATTTCTTCTCAAATTATTTTTTTCATAAACTAACACATTATTATTATTATTATTATTATTATTATTATATCTGTTACAACCTTCTGACAACAAAATAAAGACAAATAAGAAGGTTTGGTAAAAAAAAAGTCAAAGAAAAAGGTGAGCAACATAAATTTTCATTATATAATCTACTATTCTGCAATAAAAATAACAATATAGCAACAACTTGGAAAACGGGTTGCCAACTCTAATCCTAACCATCCAACTTTTTGTCATCAAAATCAAAGGTGTTGAGGTAACTTGGGCACAATACACAAAAACATCCATTTGTGCAACTTAAAAGCCACCATAGTTGATTCTAAAACCGATGAGTCTTGAAGGAAGTGGTCAAAGTACGTGAAGAAATGGTGGTGGATGGGGTGAGCACGTGTAATTGCAAATTTGGAGTGGTGTTTGAGAATTGAGAGAGCGCATTGGATACTCTGAGCGTTAGTGCACATAGCTTATGGTCCACCCTCAGAGTCAGAGTCATCTACGATGGTTTTGTTTTGTCCTCCTCTAAATTGGGCATAAGATGTTGCCACGTGGGAATACAGCAAGTGTGTTAAAATATAATGGAATGTGGACCCTGTCTCTTTCAGGGGTGGCTCGTGTTGTCGCTAAGAAAGTGGGGCCCACATCAAGAGAAGATTAATCGGAAGATTCGAAAATGCAATACTCGGCAGCAGCAGGACACTCCATCATCAATTACTGATCAAAGCATCAAACTATGAATCATCATACGGCTACAACGCACCCGTGAAACACAACCAACTTTCACTATCCTCAACCTCTACCCATGTCCATGTGATTCTATTTGCTGTCTTGGCACTAGTACCATCCACTTTCATGTTTCCAGGGTAAGTTTGATTTCTACTTCCATTTTCTTTTAAGAGACAGTGTCATTCATTCATCATTATTAAATTGAGAAATTAAAAATGAGCTTCTAACTTATTTGCCAGTGTAATTCATACCCATTGTTAAGATTATGTTGGACTTGTCTGAAAATTATGGTTAATAATGTTTAAATTTGGGCTACTTCGCCTCTAAATACAAGTAAAAGTAAGTCGATAGAAGGTGATGTATTTAGTCTAATATAAAATACATCAAATTCTGTTGACCCATTTTTGTTTATATTTTCTGTTAGTCAACTTCGTAATTAAAATTATTAACATAAAACACATTTATGGATGTTTTCGAAACTTGGGGCACATTCAAGAATTATAATGAGAATGTCTTGTTGGAACTAGATGGATCCAGAAGGAATAACCTACAAGTAGTTTTGAAGATAACAAATAATATATAGTAGAATAATTTTACCCTAATGTATTTGAATGAGTGTATAGAATATATTGAATAACACATCAATAGAAGAGATGTGCTTATTCAAGTAATGCTAAAAGCATTTGAAGCACAAGTCTAGTTGAAGTTCATCATCTGGTTTACTAAAGACGATGAATGAAGCCAAAGGTTGACTATGTCGATGAAGCTCCAAGCATCCAAAATTCCAAATCATTCAAGCATACCTAAAAGAAGCATCTGATCAACTTGTATCAACAAGCGTTTGTTCTACAAGAAGACTTGCTACTCAAACAAGTGTGTACACTGAAGAAGATTGCATTTGAGCACAAAAGCATTTGTTTGAAGGAAATCGTCTACCTTGATGAAGTATCTGGTCAAAGTTGTATTGACTACGAATGTCAAGTATCTGTTGAAGCACTTAATGACATTTATGAATGCATCCACTTGAAGAAGCATAAGATTAATGATATGAGACTACCTTGAACGGAAAATTCAAAGAGAATATTTCTGTACAAGATACTTTCAGCGCTAAAACACTAAAAAGTGATTTTTCGTTCTCACAGAGCATGCAAAACATTAAATGTGATCTCCTTTGAAGAATCTCACCAAAGAACCTTTCTCTCAAAGATTTCATTTATTACTCACAGTATAAATAGAGGAGTTTAACATCTCTTCTACGTACAAGTGAAGCATATGTAAGAAAACGCTGAATGTGCACAAGAAAAATAAGCCTCAAAGCTCAAAAGAGAGAAAAGGAAAGCAACTCTTGAGAAAGAACAGGAGAATAAAAAAAGAAAAAATCTCTCATAGTGTCTAGAGAAACCACTTTCAAAAAGTCATATTTTGGGTCACTATAGGAGAAGATAGAGTATATGCAAGAGTATAAGAGAAAGTTTCATTTGAAATACTCTTCATATCTCTTAAAGAGAAGAAAAGTCAAAATGGTCTCCCTCACTATAGCTACTACGTGCTATAAAGAATATAAATAAAAAGGAGCTCAAATAAAAGATACATTTAAAAGAAAAAGTCTTTGAGCAACTTCTAGTTTTATTGAATATCCCTCTCTCGTGAATGTTATCTAGAACTTTTGTGTAAGTCAGACAAATAGTTTTTCTGACTCTATGATTATACTGTACAAGAAACCATTTTCTGATATAGGATTGATTGTAATGTTTATATGTTCTGAAAGGACTTAGAAATCCTAGGACAACTTAGTGGCACTCTAGCACTAACTCGAGTTTTCGATGAAATATGACTTTGTGTTACATCAAACAAAAACTCAATCCTATTGTAATCGGCCCAATAGAGGCAACAATTTAGGAGTCTAAAGAGATGTTAAATACTTAGTTCTCACTCGACAGTTAGCCAGATGAGTGAGTGTGTCAAAATTGTTGCCTATAGAGGCTATACTGGTGAGACTTGGAGAATGAATACACTTGTAGAGCCTAATGAGGCTAGAAGAAATAATACACTTGTAGCCTAGAGAGGTAGTGAATAATGCTCTTTGTAAAGCCTAGAGAGGCGGAAGCTAAGAATATTCTTCTGGTGGATTACGTCCTTAAAGGTTTAAGGCAAAATCACTTGTAACTGGTGGATTAGATGTAGCAACAGTTGTTGTGAACTAGGATAAACATAATTGTGTATTCTTCTCCGAACTCTCTTCTTGTTTTACTTTGTTTGTTTATCGTTTTACATTTTATGAGAAATGATAGCACGATCGTTTGGTCAATGAGCTTAAGTTTAAAGATGCATGTAGCATATGTTCCGATCAAACAGAAGTTCATCGTTTGATGCTTTTACCATATGTTGCGTTGTAGTAGCTACCTATGCGATTGTTGTAAATTCACGGTGTACACAATTTAAACCCCCAAGTCTTATGTATTCTAGCACTTTCACATCTCACACATTTAAGGACCAAAATGATTATTTGCCCTTTTTTTCCTATAACTTTATTAATATACTGTAAATATAAGTAATTAGACTCGATTAATACTAAATCTACAACTGCATTATCATATGAATGTAATACTCAAAGTTTCATGTGAATTTTATATCAATTGTTTCTCGATAGATCTAGGATTTTGCTTTTCCCACTCCCCCTCCTACTCAAAACACACCCCATAAGAGTGGGAAAAGACCAAAAGGCCAGCCAAAACGTCTTTTTTTTCAAAAAAATTCATGTGTTCAAACATGGGCCTTCGAACACGTTCGAACAAAGTCGTTCGAGTGTGTTAAATATTGGCACGCACCCTATTGTGCGTAATTTCACCTGTTCGAATGGGGTCACTCGAACCTGTTCGAACACCCTATTTTATTTTGTTCGTATGATGTTAATTGAGGCAGCAATAATGGACTCTCACACCACATTCACCAATTTTATTGCATCCGTATGCAGGTGTTCGAACGTGTTCGAACAAGGGCATTCGAGCCGTCATTAAACACGTCCTCCACAAGCGTTTCACGCGAGGTTATTTTGGAAATAAAATTTGTTAAAGAGTGTGTTTGAGTAAGAGGGGGAGTGGGGAAAGTAAAACCCTAGATCTAATCTTTTTTTAATTGGCCCATAAATCTAGTCTTCGAGACACTGATAATTTCACCTTTTGAAATAATTTTTTTAACCAAAGAAAATTGAATTATTAAAAACAAAACAAAACAAAAAAAAAAAAAAGGGGACTGAAGGCAAAACCTAAAGCAAGAGAGAGCAGCAAAGCAAAGAAAACAAATTAAAAATAACAAAATTAGAAAGAACAAAAACACAGCTAAAAAAACAAAACCATATCAAAAGGATTCAGAATATACTTCCAATAGCATACACCCCCAATCTTAAAATATATTTCCAAGGGATATCTGGAAGTTAATCCATGGATAGTTTTGCTATCCAAAACTAACAAAACAGTGTATTTAATTACTCAATTCCTCTAATACATCATTCTTAAAAGTGTCAATGTTGGCTTAGTCTGATGGCCTGATGCTTTGGATTAGGCTAAACTCGCTAAATGGAAGTCTAGAAAAAATCAAGTCATATCTTGGCCCATGGGCTAGGCTGGGCGGATTTTTTATGATTTTTGAACACGTTTGTGGTTCTTGAAAAAAAAAACACGTTTGTGGTTTTTCCCTAAAAGTTGAATTGGGTTGGGCCAGTCCCCTAACTTAATGTTTTGGAATGTGCTAGGCTACAACAGAACCCAATAGGCAACTCAGCTAGCACAGTTTGTTTTTACGCATTAGGGGAATGGGCCAAATTGACCCAAGTCGAGCGATCCAATTTGACAGGTCTAATCTTGGTGTTTGCTTTTCCCACACCCCCTCCTACTCAAAACACACCCCATAAGGATGTGAAAAGACCAAAAGGCCAGCCAAAACCTCTTTTTTTTTCACGAAATTTCACCTGTTCGAACACGGGCCTTCGAACAGGTTCGAATGACATCGTTCGTGTGTTAAATCTTGACTTCACACCCTCTTGTGCGTAATTTCACCTATTCGAACGAGGTCATGCGAACAAGTTCGCATGAGGGTGTTCGAACACCCTATTTTATTACAAAAAATGGACTCTCACACCACATTCACCTTTTTTACCTGTTCGGTTGACCTCAACCGAATATATTCGGTTGCCCATCCCCGAATCGATGAAAACACGCACTCTACTTAAGGGTATTTTTGGAATATTTGGAGTTAAGGAGTGTGAAAGAGTAGGAGGGGGTGTGGAAAAAACAAACGCCCTAATCTTTTCTCACAAGTTTGTGTTGGGCTATCAAACAAAACACATTAACCCTAGAAAGTATTTGTTTCAAGTCTATAAATCACATTCATAAAAATACATGAATAGAGTATTCTCATACTTGTTACAAGGGGAAAAAAAATTTCTCAACTATAAAGAATCTTATGAATTATTGTAAAAAAAAAATCTCATGAATTAAATAACTCCCAATATTTCCATTGATTTATTCTCAATGAGGAAAAGTTATTCTCAAGGGTCCTCTTTTCTAAAGAATGTTACCCATACAACACTTGTGTTTTTTTTTTTTTTGGTCAACTAACACTTGTGTTTTTGCCACTAAATCATTCTCTTGGGTCCTCTTTTCTAAAGAATGTGAAACTATTTTTGAAACACCTTTTTTAATAAATATAACCCCAAGCATAAAACGTTCATCTTTATATCCTTGGAGAAGTTATTCCCCAACCCCATAACTACTTTTCATTTCATAAGATATTATAGTAGTCAAAACAGATCTCAAAATCAAACTTCACACATTTCCACCCTAGTCATTATTCATTCATATCTCAAAGCCACAACAGATCTGAATTCCCATTTATCAAAATAACCTTGCAGTCACTTGATCTTTACCAACCGTTTCAGTTCGGACAAATTGTATTTTAACTTTGCAAAACAAGTCCAAAACATGAAGTGAAACAATAACCATCCAATCTTGATCGAGTGGTCCAAATCCATCTTAGTGTGATTGCGTGACTGCAATCAATCCAAGCATAACCACATAAAAAGGAAGAAAAACAGTGTTGGGACGGTAAAAATATCCTTAACCCAAGTTACAAGTTTCACTTGTACCCAATAGCTCAATACGCAAATTGGAGGCATGATGAAAACTTGGAAAATTTTCAAAATCATCATAAATTCATGGTACCAAAAAAATGGTTTGGATAAAACAATATATATGGTCAATAACAGTAAAACTAACGGCAAAAACTTGCCACCTATCAAGAAGAGTTGTACACAATGAATTCCTCAAATTTGCAGAACAATAAGTTGCATCAAACACAGTAATGCTTTGGCAGTATGCTCCTCCCAAAAAAATTACATGGCAAAAAGTATTCATTTCCGCCCCATTGCTATTCAAGAATAAATATTCTATGTACTTGGGGAAAACTCAACCAATAGGCATAGAGAAGTTCTGCAGTAGAACCTTTTATTCTTCACTATTTTGATCAGTCCGGTACCGATAAATTTTCTATTTATGGCAATGTAGCTCTGACTTCTTTCCTATCAGGTCCAAATGACTGCAATTCAGAAGAACCAGAGTTGAGAAAAGTATACCAACTAACAAGTAATGCAGATCTCAAGGGGAGCCTAGTCACACTACTCCCACCATTGTTGGTTTGGGAGGGTTAAATGGATGCAAATCTATTTTTAATGTAATTATAAAAACCAATAATCCTGGCATTTCCTTCACTTCAATATTTGAGTTGCTGTCATATTATAAATTTTGAATACAATCATAAATATTAAAAACAAATTTTTCCCATTATAAAGCAGAAAACTACCAAATCTGCCATACATAATTTCATTTGATTAGTACAAAGAATGGTACTGAATAGGGAAGAAATATATACCTCAACCCCGAATCCTTTAACATATACATTGGTAAATAGATCAGACGGGTCTGGCATGGGACTCTCCTGGAAATCATCATAAAAGAACACCAAGAACTTTAAATATGCAGTTAACAAAGATATGCAAATATGTGTTATACAGTAAAGAAGTAGGAGCTAAGAGAACAAACAAAGATGTGCTTTTTACCTTTGCTTTAGCAATGGCTTCATCAACTTGTTTTCTGACTTCTTTTCAGTGTCCTAAAAGAAGAAAGTGAAATCAATGTCACATCAATTCAAATGTTCATACACGCATGCATAGCATCTATGTATGTAAGATACTTGAATGATAAGTTACAAACTCTTCAAACTTTATTTGAATATTGCTAATCTCATAGGCAGATGAGTTTGCATTGAGACGTTAGATGCATCTATGTAGTCGAGCGCTACGACTGAGATGTTAATGTTTCTTTCATGCACTACAGAGTCTTTTCATTCAATTGTTGCATTTTCAGTTTTATGTACAGCTCTGGACCACTGTCATTTTGGGCATGTCTGGGAGAAAACTACCATTATGCTGAAGACTGGTTCATTATCCCCAAACTAGTGAGTCTATGCAAGTCTAAACAGGAAGATTAAAAGACTAAAAGATGAGTCTGTGCGACTGTTTAATTGATTCATTACCACCGGCACCACGCTCTATTTTTTTTAACAGGAGATCCAGCATGTCGAATCAATTTGTTAGGAAGATTAAAAGATGATTTTTATTGTTTGAATGAAATTAAACAGAGAGAATGAGAAAGAATTCTCCAAGGATTTCCACTTGTAACTGAGTCACTGTTTTGTTTTTCCTAACTAACAAATCTGAATAACCTCTCCCTTTACACTTACTCTTATTTAAGATAAATCACCCTTGTTATTCCAACCTAATATTGACAGTCTACTGTAACTGACTTGCAACTAATATTGATATTTGGGAACCTTGAAGAGGAAGTATATTCTATTCATGAACTATCTTCAGGAAAAAATGCCAGATTAAATTTGGATAGTTATCGAGATAAAAGTATAGTATGACATGTGTAACCAGTTCTGAAATCATCACATTTCACAGTTAAAGGATCCAATCCAACTTGATTCAATTACCTTTAGCTCCTTTTCAGTAGCAATGTCATGAGACAATAACAGCTTTCTTACTCTCTCAATTGGATCACGCTCCTACAATCATATCAGCCAAGAGAAATTATTAAAATGAACTACTCAAAATATTAAATAATAGGACATTATATGTAGGGAGGATGACAAACCTGTCTCACACCAGAAATTTCATCACGTGTGCGGTATGTGCTGCCAGGATCAGACATGGAGTGACCATGGTATCTGTATGTGTCCATTTCAAGAATCTGGACGAATAAATAATAAAATAAATAAATCAATCAAAATCTAAGGGAGGATAAACTTTGAAGATTTGATTGGCACTAAAATGACAGCAACATGAAAATAAGTGTCTTATATAAACACCAATCCTTTTCTACCATGCAATAAATATTTCTGTAAAAAGGGGGCCACTGCAATTGGACCAAGACATACGGCCTTTACAAAGGACGATAAACTCCTTTCACTCCCTGTATCTGAGGGAAGGACAACCAGTATGCAGCGAAAACACAGCATATTTGGAAAAATGCAAACCATCCATTAATAAACCATATCCTCAATTTATTTCAACCAAAATAAGATAGAATGATGAGAAAGTGGCATTCCCAAAAGTGAACCAATGCATTCATTAGATCAATGAGCCATAACATTGAACATCTTTCTTGTAAAATCATTCATTCCCAGGAAGGTTCAAACTCCAACTAATTAGTTAAGTCGCAGAGGCATAATCCATCTCTCCTCAGTGGCTTGTTACTCAGATTATCATTTTTCAAATGAGATTATCACGCTATTTCGTAAGAACTACAATCAGGAAAAGAATTTCCAAGCAAATCTACAATTCGATAAATTTGAATAAAAACTATCCATGTACACACCGGGCATAGAATCAAACCAGGTACTACAAATCAGGCAAATTCTAATTTTCAACTAAGTTATAGCTATAACAATCCAGAATAAGACCAGATTGGATGAACTTCACACATCTCATTCTCATCTACAACTCCCAAGTTATTGGAAGACAGGAAGAGCGACGGTTAACAGAATACCAAAATAATCTAATATTATATGCACCACTTATGGAAAAAAAAAAAAAAAAAAACTCATCTATAAACCAAGTATGCCTTAAGTAGAAGACCTATATTTTCAATTAGAGTCAGATGGCAAATAATTTTTTTGTGGCTAATTGCATGCAATACCTCTAAGGAGATCTGTCAATTACTTGCAGATTAATGAATATGTAAATATCCATGTCCTGCCTAATGTCTATTAGAGTACTGTGTCTAATTACGGTGTATAGGTCAGTCATTCATTCATTACCAGCACTGTTGGTGCAAGCTAGCTTGGCTAAATTAGAGTCTTTATATTCTTAGCAACAATTAGAATTAGCTAATTATTAAGCTAATAATCATTTAACAGTTTGTTAGTTATAAGAATCTAGAATATTCTATCATGTCATAACTCTTTTGGTTAATTTTCTGGAATGTTCTCAATCAGTTGCATAGCCTATATACGCACACAGTACATTGTATACTCCTTGAGTCAATTAATGAAATCTGAAGCATCTCATTCCAAACTCACTCTATTTTTCTCAGTTTCAATTTAACTACTTATGATTATTTTAATGTGATAAGTTGTATCAACTGTCAAGCATTAGCAGCCAAATGGGCAACTTAAAACATTCAGTTCTAAGAATTAATTTAAAGAAAGAAATTCAATTATCCAACAGAAAAAATTACTCACAAGGGGGCCATTCTTTAAAGCATGCTCCTTTGCAAACTTGCAAGCTTGTTTCACAGCAAGAACATCCATGCCATCCACCTATAAAATGTATAAAAGTTCATTAAGAATTTCTTAAAAAGACTGTTTGAAACACATGTGTAGATGTGCAGACAGTTATGCATACAAGTGCATACCCATACTCATTAAATACACGCTAAATAATGGTAGCAAAGAACTAGCATGACCAATCAAAACTTATCACATATAGGCAACATAGTTCTACATATTTAGACATCAAAAAACATGAAAACAGGAATAGAGCCCATTTAGGAGGCTCGAATGGAGTCCAAGAAACATCTATATCTATATCTATATTTTAGACAAGAACAAGAAAAATGCCCAGTCCTTGATAATAAAAACCCGACGACTTAAAGATACTAATGTAATAACATAAAAGAAGGAAACCTTAACCTAAACATAAACCTAAACCTAAACATAATCCAACCAAATCAAAACACAATAACTTACCTTCAATCCAGGAACATAATCCCTCTTTTGTAATAAGCAGGGCTCTTAGCAGCTCTCCACTCAGCAGTTCCCATCCCATCTGAGAGATCACAAACCAAAAGATACACACATTAATCAACCCAAACCAACCAATATATAAAAGCATCAAACTTTAACAAACAAAGAAAGAAAAGCTCCACTGACAGTGATTATTCTCGCAGACCAAGATAGCAGGGAGGCTCCAAAGAGCAGCAATATTAAGAGCTTCAAAAAGCTGTCCCTGGTTAGCAGCACCATCACCATACAAAGAAAAACTCACATTCTCAGTCTTTTCATACTTCAAACCAAAAGCCAACCCAATACCAAGCGGAACCTGAGCCCCAACAATCCCATGCCCTCCATAAAAACCAGAATTCTTCTTATAAAAATGCATAGAACCACCTTTCCCTTTAGAACACCCATCTTTACGTCCCATAAGCTCAGAAAACACCTCAAATAAGCTTCCACCACGGCCAATAAAAGTACAATGATCACGATAAGCAGTAATTATACAATCCTTCTTTGTGGTTGCAGCTTCCATTCCGATGCAAACGGCTTCTTGACCGTCGTAGAGATGGCAAAAACCGCGGATGAGTTTTGATTTATAGAGAGAATCGGCGGCGATCTCCATACGGCGCATTAAAGCCATCTCGTTGAAGAAGGAACGGAGTTCCGATGGGGATGTTTCGACGGTGCGTGACGGAGGCTCGCAATTGTGGGCGGTGAAGGGGATTGAGGTTTCAATCGTGAGAGTGTCGGAGGAAATCGAACGGCGGGAATTAACGCGGCGGAAAGGGGTTTCAGGAGATTGGATCCGATACTTGAATTTGAAGATGATGAAGCTAAACGTGAGAGAGCCATATCGTCGATCTGTTTCTGCAACAACAACAAAAAAGTTGAGCGAATGAAAATGGGGTGGTGCAAAAATAAGAGAAAGTGAGGAAATTAGGTGAGGTGGTGAGTGAGATACCAGAAGAAATAAGGGTATGGTTTCTCTGCAGAGAGAGAGAGAAAGAGAGAGCTGAAAAATCAAAAATGAATTGATGATGTTTTTTTTAAATTATTTGATATGATAAAATAAGGGTTGAGTCAGGATTATGTGAGTGCGAGCGAATATTGTTTGTGTTGTTTTGGAAAATTGGCCCCCACGAGTTGAGTAAAGAATTAATAAATTATTATTGATTCGGAGAAAATCATTAAGGGTTGCCTCTATCTATTGACTATTCCTGTAACGAATCACCGTGTTCTTCTTGTTAGTGTGGGATTGGCCGCTTTACGACTCCATTATCAGGCTGTTGATTTTTTTTCTGAATGCAATCTAGGTCTAGGGATAGTTATTTTGATCAAACGGCTACTAAACCTCAATTTGACAAACCAAATCTGCTAAGCAGCAAAAATTTGATCGGTGGATAACGGATAAAAAAATTAGAAGTGTTTGACAAGCAGCGTTTCAGGATATCTTATAGCTTATACGTTTTTTGATGTTTCAAAAAACCCTAGTTCAAGGGACTTACCCAATAGAGGTAGTTTATAGCTGAATGTTATCCTATTGGGTTGTAAGCCCCTTGTTGTATAGTGTTTTTTGATAAACAAAAAATTAGTACTCAGATTTTTATGGTAGTTGAAGAAAATAGTACTCAATTTTTTTTTAATACGTAAGTCTACTGTATTCAAATGTTTGTTCTCATCCAGTCGTGTCTACATAATGCAGCTATTAATTATTTATATTATACATTATCTTTTTTATTTTGATTGTATTTTAAATTAGACTTTCAAAATCAATATATAAATTAGTCTATTAAAATATATATTTGAAAAATTTATTTCCTAAATATTTTAATAATTAGTTTAATTCTCATAAATTTATAGGAAAATAATTTTTTCACATTTTAACATATTTTATATTGAACAAATAAATCTAACAAAAATTAAACATGTCCTTTCATGTCAATTCATCGTCATCGTAATTTAGTTTATCCGCTATAAATTTCATCCGATATCCGTTAGTTTATCCAGTTATCCACTATTTTTTTCTTAAAAAAAACCTAAGTATTGGGAATCGAAAAATGAGATCCTCTTCGAAACAAAATGGAAAAGAAATTTTTTTTTCAAAATTGCTCACTATCTATGGAGTGTCTCAATACTTTTAACAAAAAATTAATCTCTTCTCGTGTTTTGGAGCAAAATCCGCACACGTCAATCCAAGTTTGTAAACCGAAATCGAGACCGTTGAGTCGATCTTGTGTCTTTTTTTGATCAGTAGTCGATCTTGTGTCTTAAGATAGCTTATGTCGTTGGAAAAAAATAAAATGGAAAATATTGATTCTTCAATTTTTAAACTTTCTTTTTACTTGTCAACTTATAAGAAAAAAAAAGTATTACTTAATAATTTAAAAATTATTAATTACTTATTTCTTAATTATACTCTTAATTAATTATTATAAAGAAAATAATAATCAAACGTATCAAAGAAAAACACTAATAATCGGCAATAATTCAAGCAAACATCAAAGGAAGGACAAACCGAGTCGATCTGAGCCTTCCACGAGCAAATTTTTTTCCTACTCCATGGCTAGGAGTACTATACAATGAAAAGGAGTCCAATTGAAAGGGAATTAACGACTTTGAAGAAATGTCTGAAACTCTCAACCTTATTTGAGCGAGTGTTGGAATAATGAGAAGGACGAAGACCATAAGTCTCTGATGGTGGCGGTAGAGGCTCGTTTCAAGTGATGTGACAAGTGGACATTCAACCACAGATGAAGCAACCAAAAAGGTTCACCCTGGGGGTGTACCATTTAGATTAAGACATTGTACATCTTACCAATGTTTATATGTAAGTTAGTTAGAAGAAAATAACTAAAGGAAATATCGTCATGTTGATGCAGCAAATTGCCAATTTCAACAAAGATTTTGACAGAGAAACTGTTATGGAGTAAAAGTGAGGGTGCTTTGCGCCCAACAACCAAAGGCCAATACCTAATCCCCAGATCAGACGGTTCTCATCAATTAGGTCAACAACACATTGACTCTATAAATAAGCATTCAATGGAAGCATTGAAAGTAAGCATTTACTCTCACCTAACACCTGCTTAAGTCCTCACTGGTTGACTTGAGCGTCGCGGTGACTTTGCAGCAACATTTGAAGATAATTTACAGAACAAAACACTCTTACATGCCTATGTCAGAACCAGCTTGGGTATGATACTAGACAAAAGTCGAGAAGGTATTTGTATGCATTAGAGTTGATTTTTGTGGACTGAAATGTGATATACAAGACTTCAAGACCAAGAGGATGATTGGTTTGGGTGTAATGTTTGAAGGACTACTATATTTGAAGATAGAGGCTAATAAAGTGAACACAGTAGCCGTCAAAGAAGGAAGTGCAGAGAAACTCCCAAATTCTGCCCTATGGCATTTTAGGCTAGGTCACTTATCCCCTAGTAGAATGAAACTCATTACTAGTAGTTTTCCTCATGTAAAACCTGATGAAGGTTCCATTTGTGACATTTGTCATTATGCTAAGCACAAAAAACTTCCCTATAAGTTGAGGCTAGTAGAGCTAAAAGTCCTTATGAATTAATACATTTAGATTTATGGGGACCAGTTTCTGTTACTTCAGTTCACAACCACAGATATTTCTTAACTGCTGTAGACGATTTTAGTAGGTTCACATGGATCGCCTTACTTAAATCTAAAGCAAAAACCTGTAATTGTGTCAAACAGTTTGTTAAAATGATTGAAAATCAGTATGATGTCAAAGTTAAAACCATCAGAACCGACAATGGACCTGAGTTTTTTATCCCTAAATTTTATGCAAATAAGGGGATCATTCACCAAACTAGTTGTATGGAGACACCACAACAAACTGGAAGAGTAGAAAGAAAACACCAACATATTTTAAATGTGGCAAGAGCCTTACTTTTTCAATCAAGGTTACCCAAGCAGTTCTGGTCCTATTGATAACTCTACTTTATATAGAGTTATTCATGCATTTAAACTTAGATAATTGCTTAAATTCAAGTAAATTAAAGTGTAAAATATAGTTTTATAAATAAAGAACAACATTCAAAGTATCAAGAAGGGTTAAGCAAAGAACTAAGCATGTTGCATATATTTTGGTATGTTTGATGTATTTGTTGATCAACTACTGATTGGTGTACCTACTGCTTACACCTGCTACACCAGCACTATGTACCAAAACATCCAAGGACCAATTTGATGCACCAACACTTGACATGTGACGTCAGCCTTAGTCATGTGGAGCAGATCCACTTGCATATTTCGGCCACCTACTATTGGAGACAAGTTGAGAAGGTCACTCACTCAAGGACATGTGACACTTCTTTATTGGACCACCCCATGTGAACTTCATGTGAAGAGAAACTTGCTTAATGGGAGGTCTGCAAAGTAACTGTGGTTAGCTGATCTTGGTTAAATCTTGTCTCCCAAGCAAACCCTCCATAGAAGGAAAGCTCATTGCCTATATAAAGGACCACTTCTCCTCACTTAAAGATCGTCCTTCATCCAAGCTTTTTAAAGGATCACTTCTTTTCTTTATATTTGTAGCATAGGTTTAGTTTTTATTTTAGTTTCTGAATTGTAAGAAGGTAAGGAAGGACTTGACGCCTTCTTCCTTCACTTCTACTTGGAGGAAACTTATGCAAGGAATTGGTGTCATACTTCAACTATGAATCTCATGCAAAAGATCTCCTACTTGAGTAATCTCTATCTATTTGAGTTCTTTTGTATATTACTCATTTTATCATGTTCCTTATAGATTCACTCTATTATATAATGAGTAATATGAGCTAAATTCAGTTGAGATGTTCTAACCTTATAATGATCTTTTAAGTAAGTTATTGTGTTCATATGTGATGTTTGCATTTTAGTTCTTGTATGATAACTCTTTCATATTCATCTTTAGAATTGGCCAACTAAAAGTGAATGTAAATCATAAATCTGAGACATGGTTTATGATAAGAACTCAAGAACTAATAGGGATAAGTATTTAATAAAGGAAACTTTGTTAATTACATGCTAAAACCTAGACATAGGATAGCATAGTCCTTAGGATGATGCAAATACAAGAGTGAACTTATTTAGCAACTTGGATCATTGTTAGGAGGCAAGAGAGGAATTGACAACTCTTTTCTTTCTTTGCAAAAGCAAAGATCATAAGAGCTTGTAATGAAACTCTAAAGAAAGTGGTGAAAAGTACATCTTGATCAAATGCATCCAGTGTACCTGCACCACATACACCACTAAAACTCTTAAAAGTGACTTATTTGGTGAAGACATCTCAACTATCATTCTCCACTGATTCCTTAGATGCTTGTGTTACACCTCAACATTACAATCCCATAGAACCAAACTTTACCTAGAGGAAGAAAGTGTGTGTTCTAAGGTACAAAAAGAAGGTGTGAAAGGTGTTGTCTATTGGATTTGAATAACAAATAATTATTCATCTCTAGGAACACCACCTTCCATGAAAACATTTTACCCTACAAAGGAAGTTCTCCCATATCTCAATGGCACTACATCACAGAAAATACTCTTGATGAGAGTGACCAAACAAAACCTCAACCAACAGAGATCACTACAACCAATGAATCCCCTGTAACTCACCTCAGAAAATCCAACAGAAAGAGACACCAGCCTCAACATCTATCTGATTATATATGTAGTCTTTCAACATCATCATCCAAGTCATCATCCTCAGGTACTCCTTATCCACTCTCTGATTTTCATTCTTTCTGTAACTTATCTGTTGCACAAGAGAAATTTTCTGCCTCTGTTACAAACACTGTAGAACCTAGCTCTTATGAACTTGCTTGTAAAGATCAATGTTGGGTTGAAGCAATGGATAAGGAATTAGCTGCCTTGCATAGTAATGGAACTTGCGATTTGGTAGATTTTCCATCTAATGTAAAACCTATAGGCAATAAGTGGGTCTATAAGGTTAAACATAGAGCAGATGGCTCTATAGAGAGATACAAAGCCCAACTAGTGGCTAAGGGTTACAATCAAGTAGAAGGTCTTGATTTCTTTGACACCTTTAGTCCAGTGGCAAAGCTCACCACTGTGAGGACTTTACTAGCTATTGCTTCTATGCAAAAATGGCACTTGCATCAACTTGATGTCAATAATGCCTTTTTACATGGGGACCTTGATGAGGATGTATACATGGAGGTTCCTAAAGGTGTCAAATGTGAAAAAGCTAATCAAGTTTGCAAGTTGAAGAAGTCCTTGTATGGACTAAAACAAGCCAGCAGAAAATGGTATGAGAAGCTCACTGATTTGTTAATTTCACAAGGATACAAGCAATCTTCTTCTGATTACTCTTTGTTTTCCTTGAAGACTGATGATCATTTTACCGCATTGCTTGTGCATGTTGATGATGTAATATTGGCTGGTAATTTAATTAATGAGTTTAACAGAATCAAGCATTTACTAGATGTTGCCTTCAAGATCAAAGATATGGGTTCCTTAAAAGATTTTCTTGGACTAGAGGTCTCTCAATCTTCTACTGGTATTGTTATCAACCAGAGAAAGTACTGCTTAGATTTACTCAAAGATACAGGCAGTGGCGGATCTTGCCAAAAAAATTGGAGGGAGCCAAAATAGTAACAAATATATAAAATAAAATTAATGGTGTATTTATAATAGTTTGTTTGGTTTAGTGGTCAAAATTATCTATGTCAATTTTAATGTCCTAAGTTCAAATATTGCTTAGTGCAGTTTTTTATATTAATTTTTGAGAAAAATATACAAATAACTACAAAAAAGAGGTTTGACCATCACAAGAATTGAACTGGGGACCCTAAATACACAAATAATATCTTAACCGTTTGGCTACTGATACCTTTGTTGCTTAGTGTTCATTTGGTTCTATATATTCTAACTTTGAGTATAAATTATATCTATGTATATATTAACTTAATGGGGCCGGAGGAGTGCAGTGGCTCCCAAAAGCTCTATAAAGATCCGCCAGTGGATACAGGGTACTTGGGTGCAAAACCAGTGTCCACTCCTTTGGATTCAAATATGAAGCTACACCATGATGATGGAGAAGCTTATCAAGACATTAATTTATGATTGTGTATTCTTTAATACCTTCTTATAAATTTTATTTTTTTTGCTTGTGGATATTTAACATATTTTCTTGTTATTTGTGTTGCAGTGTCCTTTATATAGAAGATTATGCTGGTTAGTTCAAGTTCAACATTTCATCTTTGGGCTAAACACTCTACTTCTTAAGCAAGTTTGTGATTCAAGACCATCTCAAAAGCAAGTTTGTGTTGTATCCTACTTCGAAATTCAGTTCAAATATACTAATGTTTCTTTTAAGATTGTTATTTTCATCTACGTGTACTATAATCTTCCATTTTAATTTGGCAGCTCATCTGTTCTGTTAGTTATGATTTGAATCATTGTGACGTATGTTTCATAGGATTTTAGTTTCTCTGCACATTTTGACTTTTTTATTGGCGAGAAGAAATAGAAACAAGTTGTGGCTTCTCCCCAATTCTTACTATTATCCATTTCTACTATTTCTTGAACTTTATTGAAGCCGTACAATTGGGTGATAATAGGCTATAGGTAAAATTTAGTATTATCTTGTGTAGATTGCAATTACTTTACTATCTTGTGTAGATTGCATATAACTATTAAACTTTAGAAAAGGGAAATTTGGAAATGAAATTCATTGATTGATCAAAAGAAATGTACAGAGATCAATTTATACAAGCCTAGGAAGCTCTATGCAGAGCAACAGAAATCAAAACTATCTAAACTGAAAACCTAACCGAAAAGGAAGAGTAAAGTTGAAATTAACTAGCCTTGTGGTGGCTGGCTTGTTTTTTGTGGTAGAGGTAGTCTTGCTCTTCCCATAACCAGGAGGATACCCATGTATTTTATAACACTTGTCAATGGTGTGTCCTAAAATACCACAATGGGTGCAAAGGGGCCTGCCTTTCTTACCAGAACTTGGTTTGGCCGTTTGCTTATTTTGATATGCCTTAACAGCAAAAGCAATCTGAGATTCAACAGAATTGGTCTTTGAAGTGGCACCAATCTGACGATGCTTCTCATCTTGAAGAACATGAGAGAAGACCTTAGAGATTGGGGGAATACGATCCATGGTCAAAATTTGGCCTCTAACATGTGAGAAACCGTCGGATAAGCCCATAAGAAACAACATAACATACTCATGATCATTTTCAAAGAAGAAGGGTTTAACTCCACCACAAGTGCGATTGCATTCAACCTTGAATTGTTGTAATTCTTCCCAAAGAGATTTCAACTTAGTATAGTATTGAGTAACAGAGGAAGTACCATGTGAAAGACCATTAAGATCTTTACGAAGCTGATATATGTGAGGTCTGTTAACTTGTTGAAACTGGTTCTTGAGGTCGGTCCAAATTTCTGTAGAACTTGTAGCATAATGATGGAAGTCACGATGTCCTTAGAGGCGGCGTTGAGGAGCCAAACGGATGATCTGAGTCATTTTTGTTCCACATAACTTGTTTACGAGGATCACCATCGTGAGGGTAAGAAAAGCGAATCATCTACATACCCCCCGTATTTGTTCTTTCCTTTGAGAGCAAAGTGCATCGACCGGAACCACGAATTGTAGTTGTCACCGGTGAGGAGTTGAGTGACCAAAACGAGATGGGTTGATCATTGGAATGGAGATACAAAGGATCAGAAACGTTCTTGTGAGTGGAAGGAGTGGAAGAACTCTTTTCAGGAATCAGAGAAGAAATTGTTTCAGAATCTTCGCTAGGGGTTGCCATTGGAGATCAAAAGGAGAGGCAATTGAAGCAATTGCACAAAGAAACGGTGAAAGAAAGGAACACCGAAGAAGAACGAACGAATCTCGAGGATGAATTGATCAAGAACGAACGAAGATGATGATGAATCAATGGATTCGAGAGACGCGGAAGAAGGGGAAAATCATTTCTACTGATACCATATTTGTAGAAATGAAAATCTCTTTCCATGTTTTGATGATACAAACTTAAAGTAATGAGTTAAGTTTTCTAATAACTTATTATGATTTAACAAGTTTCAAATCAAGTATGTGAAAGAACAGGAAATAAGTATCATAGCAAAAATCTTGGCTCTACAACTAAACCAAGTGTATCTCATAGTACAAATGGGCCTAAAGAAGGTTGATTACAGAAGGTTACCTCAAAAGAAGGTTGATTATAGAAGGTTAAAAGAAAAGTAACTTTCTACAGAAGGTTGACTAAAAGTTAACAGAAGGTTGACCAATAGTCAACAGAAAGTTTGATTGAAGTCAAAAGAAGGTTGACCTATTCTAAGATAGTAAAGAAGGTTGTTTGTTGAAGAAGGTTAAAAGAATTCAAGCTTACATTTTACGGAAACAAGTTCATATCTGAATCCTTGATTCAATGCGCATCAATATGTATTCTAGGAATAAAATGCTATAGAATAATTCTCCTAAGATAAAGAGGAACTCTTTGATTATTCCTTGTAATATAAAAGCATGTTTGTTCATGATAAGGAAGCTTTAGAAGCTTCAAATAAAAGCATGTAAACTATTTTATAGTACATGAACAGGTCATGAAATGTCAGAAAATGAGAAAGGAAGTACTGTGACTGTCATAGAAGGTTTTCCATAACATCTAAAGCACCAAAATATGTTGAAGAAGGTTGATGGGCTACAACTAAAGCACAAAGTCATCATTTCCTATCTACAAGCCTAGAACAACTTTCCAACGGATATCTTCAACATCTCAACGGCTATATTCAAGCTTCAAAGTCTATATAAAGGCTGCTCTTCACAAATTACAACTCATGAGATTTTATTGGAACCTTCACAAGTCAAGCTTCTCAAAGTATTAATCCAACCTTCTCATCCACACTCAAAGCTACTACATGTTCTGATTTGGGAATCCTGTCTTGAGTGTGTGTTAGCTTGTTATGCTCTTAGAAATACCTTGTATTTATCTATCAACAAGCTCCTAAATCATCCCAAACCCAAACCTCTTATTGTAAGAAATATTGTATAAGTTTCACAACAAACTACCTAGTGAGAGGTGAGTGGTGTTGGTGATCCTACTTGAAAGAAATACCTTTAGGAAACTAGAAGAGAGTTTTCTAGTAGGTTGAGACAGCTTGGTGAAGCTGTGTAAGTTAGCACTTGTCTTTTGTGTGTTGATCAAAAGAGAGTGGTGGTGAAAGTATTTTGCTGTTAAAGCTAAAGCAAGTGTAAAATCTATTTGGAGAGTAGTGGAAACTCTCACGTGGTCTTGGGGAGAGGAGTAGTCACAGTTTGGTGAACCTCTATAACTCTACTGTGTCATTATCTGCTTTTCTTGTTATTTGCTTTAACTGTCTTACACTCATCACTGTTTTCAAACACTACAGAAGGTTAAATACTTCAACCTTCTGTAGCCAAAATCTTAACCTTACTTGATTCTTATTTTGACACTTGTTTGAAAACAACACTCTTTCTTTAAAGAAAATACATCTGAAATCATCATAGTTAATTATCTTTCACTATTGTCTTATTTACTTGTTGTTTGTGGAACTAACATTCAACCTTCTTATATCCAAGTTATCTTGAGAAACACTTAAGAAGGTTGCAGGAATTAAATTTTAAAAGGTCACACAATTCAATCCCCCCTTTCTTGTGCAACTTAGTCACTTCAATATTAAACTTCAGAAAAGGGAAATTTGGAAATGAAATTCATTGATTGATCAACAGAAATGTACAGAGATCAATTTATACAAGCCTAGGAAGCTCTATGCAGAGCAATAGAAATCAAAACTATCTAAACTGAAAACCTAACCGAAAAGGGAGAGTAAAGTTGAAATTAACTAGCTGTGCAGCCTAAAACTATAATAAGGGGCAGGAAAGTAATTCATTAAAGGACTTAATGAAATTACTATAATAAATATAGTCTAATAATAACGAAATGTTTCTACCCTTTTTTATTATCATGTCTTATGTTCCAAGTCAACCCACTCATGATCATATTAGCTGGTTGTTGGGCAATTTTTGTTCTTTGTGATTTGATACATATAAGTGCAGTAGAGTGAGTACTTGCTGCAAAGATGTTTTAGACTTGGCTAAGAAAATAGAGTACATAAAAGAATGGGTGCCCATATAGTGGTGTTACCAAGTTGCTTGTTTTACTTTCTCTTCTGGTAATATAAGATCTCCTTGATGACATTTCGTTCTGTTTATTTATGCAGGTCATCACACGAATTAATTATGGTCAGAGTGTCTGTTTACATGAGTGGATTGAGAGGCGCATGCATGCAGTTTCTGTGGCAGAATCAGGTGGAGGATTATGGTCCTTTGTGACTTTCACAATTACTATATTAGTTGGAAATGTAAAAACAATTGAGATTGTGTTGAGATTTTGTAATATGTAGATTGTAATTTTTATGGAAATAATTGAGGTTTTTTTTGGTAAAACAGTTGAGGTTGTATATACCGATATGAAAAGCCTTTTTTCCACTATTGGCATCGGTTTCCATTTCTTTCTTTTGCTTTGAGTGAGTATCCGAGGGTGCTGACTCATCAATACAATTAGCATTTGACTCACTTGTTTGGTGAACACCAGAGTCAACATTTTCATACTTTATTAGCCTCCCACAAGCTTGACCATGATATATGTTAATCATGCCAAGCTTGCACACAAAAGGAGTAAAGCTGGAAGGAGGAAGAGCCTTAGTAAAAAAATCTACAACTTGTCCCTTTGAAGAAACTGGCAGCAACTTCATCACTTTCTGCTGTAATTTTTCCCTAACAAAGTGGTAGTCTATTTCCAAATGTTTCGTTCTTTCATGAAATACAGGATTTCTAGCAATGTGTATTGCACCCTGATTGTCACAATACAGATTTGGTGGCCTTTCACAGTAAACATGAAGATCATTTAACAGATATAACAGCCATTGTAGCTCACAAGTTGCTGTAGTCAGTGCTCTATATTCTATGATAAGAAAAGGATCTGTGAGATACTCAATTCAAAAGAAATAATATCTATTGGCAAAACTGTCATACAAACAAATACAATAACTCGACTTTCAAGTTAATCAAAGGTAACCAAATAGGGCACATCCAAACTCCCCTACATAATAGTTATTTACTTGTTTTTCATCTTTAAATCATATCATACGAAAGTGATTGCTTTCCCCAAAACTATAAAAAAATTCAATCAAATCAAAGATTTCCATGTGAAGTAAATCTCAAAAAAACCACCTACCCCATTTCAGTTGTCTTTCCTATCTCACCATACAATCAAACGACACTCTGCTAAAGAACTATTTTCATCTAATTTTCACCAAAGATAATCAGTGAAGTAAAAATTGAAATTAATTACACACTCACATAATGTTCACTTCACCAACACAATCCAATAGTAAGCCCTAGAAACCTCAATTCACCTCATACACAACACAACACAACCAAACAGCGCATAGAAAGATATTCTTACAGAACAACTCAAAAATCCATTTATCCACAAAAACCCGAAAATCAACCCATTGGAGCAAGTCCCTCAACTATTGAAAAGGTGTAAAAAGCATACCAGGCCAGAAGCAAAAATTTAAAGCTTCCAAGACAAACAAGTACTGAACAATGAGAGGTCCGTTATCAAAATAGTGAATCTCTTCAAAATCCCACTCAACTATAGGAATGGACTCAATGTTGCTCACCACTTTTTCAATTACTGAAAACGACAACACCAAAACGGTACCAGTTCATCAAACATGAAGATTATGTGGTTAAAGAGAAGAAAAAGAAAGGGAACAAGAAAACCTCACAAAGGGGGGGGGGGAATCACAACACCCATGAAAGGGAACAAGAAAGGGAAAATGAAAACCTCACAGAGAAGAAAAAGAGAGAAGTTAAATACCTGAAATCGATTTTTTCCCTCACAGATGATTCTTATAATAGCTACTCTACTCATGATGAAACCATCAACAGATGATTCTTATAATAGCTACTCTACTCATGATGAAACCATCAACTAGATAAAATAAAGCACTAAGACCACAAAGCCTTCTTGCACAACATTCCTTTGATTCCTTCTCCCCCTTTTTAGAGGCTAAGCTCCTGTAAACACCAACACATCACCTAGCTAGCACTTCCAAATATCTTGCACTGACCAAGTTAATTAGCTTTAGTGGCAACAACACCACTGCACAATGCACTCCTTCGATTCTACTCCTCATCAGACCAAGCACAACCCCCTAACAGCTCACCTGCACATACATATATCAACAACAACAATTATATATAGTAACTATACCCATTCCATCCAATCCACGATACCAAATAAATGGAATACACTTTAGTAACAACACAACAACACTCTAGCATTTCTGAGTATCACTCCATCAGTACATACATATGTCACCTACCCAAAATGTAGAAAATGTGCTGCTATATATCTCTCATCTCATCGATAGCATTCAATCCCATCCAACTTTCTACCTTGCCCCAAACCTCACGATAGTAATGACATTTGAGGAACAAATGTTGTGCGCATTCAAAAGCGAGGCTTCTTTCTTAAAATTAAATGCATCCTTGTTTCTATTTGATTCCAGTGTAAAGTATCTAGCTTCTTGTGGAAGGCTTTTGCACGCTCCACATAATCTTTGTGTTTTTCTAGCAAGCCCAAACTTTCCTCGATGACGGCGCTCTGTCAGTAAGTATTGAAATAGTGTTTCTCAAGGTTGAAGGTGGCTCTGTGCTTGTGTTAGGGTTCCACCGTCTCCATTTTCTGGTTGGGTGGTTGCTTTTCCGTTTGCTGCCGGTTTCCCCGAAGAATCCCTCTTTACAATCACCAATTTACCTTAGATTGAAGGGTGATTACGCCATTGCCTACATGAGAGTGGATTAAACTCTTTCTGCTCTGAAATAGATAAAAAATGAAGAAGGGTACGTCTTGAGTAACTGACCGAAATTCTAGTAAAGAGAAATGACCACATCATTCTTGCATTCCGTGCGTTGTTTCTTTCGTAATAATAAATGGCGGAACTGTAGAAAAAAAACAAGTTTCAATTGTTGTTGTGCAACAATTTTTTTTCATTATGTGTCGGACAACTTTATTAAAAAGCAAGTATGTTTTTTCTTCAAAAATTTACATTATTACCCCTAAATTCTTTTTTGAATAAATTGTTTAGTTAAGGGTATTTTAGTAAGTTTGGTGGTGGTTAGTTTGCTTAGTATAGTATAGTAGATAGTAGAAGAGTAGATAGATAGATATAGTAGATAGTAGATTACCCCTAAATTCTTTTTTGAATAAATTGTTTAGTTAAGAGTATTTTAGTAAGTTTTTTTTTTGGTGAAAGGGAAGGAAGCAGTGGCAGTGTGCCAAAATGGCCAGAAAGCGATGTCGTGTGCCCGACAACGAAAAGTATCTATTTCACGTGTCTAAGGGTGGCGCGCGTGATTTCTTTCCGTGAATCGAGCGGGAAGCCAATGGGACGACCGATGGGACTCATGGCCAAAGGATGTTGAGCCAACCACGTTGGTTGAGTATTTTAGTAAGTTTGGTGGTGGTTAGTTTGCTTAGAGTATAGTAGAAGTAGATAGTAGATACTAAAAGATAGAAGTAGATAGTAGAAGTAGATCTCAGCCAAAATATCATGTCATGAGATGAGCTGATCCGTGCGTGTACGATACTACGATTTGGATATCGTCAAATTCTTGCATTGCTGCACCCAAAAAAATCTAAAAAACAAAAAGACGAAAGAGGCTGCGAAAGTAAAACTTCGCTATCTCTCCCGCCATGGCAATATCCATAGCCAGCAACACTCAACTTATCCTCTCACTGCAACCTCGACTCTCTTCTTTCTCACTCCTTCCAAAAACTCTCCCATTCTCTCTCCTTCGCCACCAATCCTTCTCTCCCTCTCTCAAATTCCGACTCTCTTTCTCCTTCAAGTCCCCACCCTCAACCATCCGCGCCTTCGACGCCGACGAAGACGAAGAAGATGAAGACGACGATGAAGAAGATGAAGATGAGGAAGACGTTGCCGCTGACGAATACGACGACGTTTTGGTTGAAGTTCCTGACGAAGGTGAGGCGTTTGAGGCTGATGCATTGGCTCGCCACGACGATGGATTCAAGTGGCAGAGAGTTGAGAAGCTTTGCAATGAAGTTAGGGAGTTTGGAGTTGAAATTATTGACGTTGATGAGCTCGCTTCGGTTTATGATTTTCGGATCGATAAGTTTCAGGTTCGGCGTTTTCTCTTCGTTTTGTTACTTTGCGTAGAGGATTTTAGGTTTGTTCTTCTGATTCGAGTGCGTCTTTTGTGTTTTGGCAGCGTCAGGCGATTCAAGCTTTTTTGAGAGGTTCGTCGGTGGTGGTTTCTGCTCCGACGAGTAGCGGCAAGACTTTGATTGCGGAAGCTGCGGCGGTGGCCACGGTAGCTAGGAGACGGCGAATATTCTACACGACTCCGCTGAAGGCGTTGTCAATCAAAAGTTTCGTGAATTCCGGTATGTAACAAGTGAGCGAGAACTTATGCAAATCTTAGAATCTGTATTTGAATTGTTTCGCATTTTCTTTTTTATTATGTTAGTTGGAAGTTGAATTGTTACTGGTTTGTTTTGGATTTTCAGGGAAACTTTTGGCGACAATAATGTTGGCCTTCTTACAGGTGATTCCGCTATCAACAAGGATGCTCAGGTTTTGATTATGACTACGGAGATATTGCGCAACATGTTGTATCAGAGGTGCATTATATTGAAAACTTGAGTCCATTAGCTAACAGCCTAACACGATATTTTGGGTTGACAAAGCAGTAATCCTATATATTTTAGCTTGAGTTTTTGTTATTGTGCTGTGAAAATGTGGTTATGGCTTTATGTTGTTTAGGTCTTTTGTTACCATTCATAGGTTTATTGAGTCCACTGGGTAACAGGTCGAGAAGGTTGACTTGCATCTGCAATATTTTTAAAGAAATAAGTGCTGTATATGTTGTCTTGAGCTGAAAGAAACTTAGTTGCTGTTAGGAACTAGAGCAGTAAAGAGAAAAAGAACAAGCAAATAAACTGAATTACTCAGCAAAACAGAGCTGAGTAGTATTTCTATTACTTTGGTGAGCTCCTTACAGTATGAAATCGAAACTGAAATTAGTAACCCACCCACTGAGAAGAGAATCGCTCTCTTACTCAGATGACCCTACCTCCAAAACAACTATCAACCTGAATATCCTCTCCTATCACCCCCTCCTACTCTATAATTCTCTCAACCCATTCCTCCCACCCACTCACCACATGCCACCTGTCATTTAATTATTTCCTGCCCTCCCTCACTCACAGCCACATTCCCCTTCTCTCCTGCTGTCATCATTAGTCTGTTATTTCTCTTCACTCCCCTAATTCCTTTTGCCACATGTCCCTTTTTACCCATTCTTGTATAAACCTTTACAATAGGAGGTTTATCAGCTGTCCAATTCAACTGATTAGTCTTTTAAACTTGTTTTTTGTAATTTGATTCACCTTAAGTTATATTATTCTTGGTTTTATATCAACTACTATATTATTAAATCCTATCTCCTCTATTTCATTATGTATCCCTTGTCTAAAGTTTATCGTAGCTTGAAAGTTTTCTTTTTGGTCATCATTTTGTCTCTCAATTTTCATGCAGTGTTGGTAATGTTTCTTCTGGAAGTGGACTTGTCCATGTTGATGTGATTGTCTTGGATGAAGTTCATTACCTTAGTGACATATCTCGTGGTACAGTTTGGGAAGAGATTGTAAGCATGGTTTATTGTGTTTCATGCTTTATGGTCCTTGCATTTGACTTTGCTTGTCTTCTCTTATTTATTAATGCATATGTGCTCAATTACTGCAGGTTATTTATTGTCCTAAAGAAGTTCAACTTATTTGTCTGTCAGCAACTGTTGCAAATCCAGATGAGTTAGCTGGTTGGATTGGTCAGGTATTCAGATTGTGCTGGTGATATCTATTACAGTTGCAGAATTTTTAAGCACTTAATGTCAAGTGTCATAAAAATTATGTCACCAAAGCGACCCTTTTTTCCTTGTTCTAAGCCATGAAATATTTTCACCACTTCTAACGGGAAACATCCAAAAATTTCAAGTCTTGATAATTTATTTATAAGTTTACCACACTTCATGCTCTTTTCAAGGAGTTTTACAAATTTGATCATCTTGATTGATTTATGGACAGTTTGGGATTTGAAACATTCTTTGGATGCCTGAAATTGCGGAGATTCTATCTATTGTTCAAGTACACGATTCTTGGTTCTCAAATTTCTGCAATGCTTCGTATTCAGCTTTTATTTATCAGAAACTTTGCATGTTGTATCTGATTAGAAAGAACTAAACCTAGTTGCTTTCGATTATGTAAAATTACTTTTTAATGAACTTCTCTGATTCTGATTATGTTTTATCTGACATAAGTGGATAAAACATACTGGATTCAGTATGATTGCATTCTCACTGAATTGGTTGATGGAATTATACCCAATAACAAAATTCCAATAGTAAAGTGGATAATTCTGTTTGGTCTACAAAATGTTATTGCCTTTCTGCTTTTTGATGAAACTTTCAAATAGTCAATTATATACTGTCTTCTTTCATTTCATTTAGTCATCTTTCTTGGGAATTTCTGTTCGTAACCTCTGGGAAATGTTTTTGGCTTTCAGATTCACGGTCAAACAGAGTTAGTAACATCATCAAAACGCCCAGTTCCTCTGACTTGGCATTTTTCTATGAAGAATTCCTTATTACCACTTCTTGATGAGAATGGAACACAAATAAACAGGTTCAATCTAGGATCCTTGTTGTAGTAGCTAATTGTCATATATATTCTATGTCAGTACAAAATCTTATTTAATGCTAGAGTTATACCTTGTTTTCACTTCATGCCCATTTTCATTTCATAAAAGTTGATATTGGTAGTATTTATAATTGTATCTGGCAGTTTTCTTTCCATATTTTCTGTCTTTAGCTTTCGTATTGGTTGTTACTATGAAAAATTGAAAATTATATTCCACCAAACAGAATCTCATTTTTGTTATCCAGTAGCATGATGTTTGATAGCAACCTTAACTGGTTTTTTTTTTTTGACCGGATTTTTTTTTTTTTTTTTTTTTGCATTTCCTTATATTGAATTTAACCACCTACTACTCTCCTAGCACGTGGAAGGGAAGAAAATGTCTGGTTATTATGTTGTAAAACTAAATATTGAAAGCTGAAATTTAGGGAATGAGTTATTGGCTGATCTTATAATACGTGAAAAGTTATTCAAATTGGGTGGATATTCTTTGTAACTCCAGCATTTACTGGATCAGGTAACACTAATAGCAATAGTGGTGGTGTTATTATTTACTCCCTCTGGACCTATTTATAAGCAAAAAACCACTTTTTAGATTCATTGGAAAACTAATGTATCTAGACTATAATATAGTCCAAATACATTAGTTTTCCAATGAACCTAAAAAGTGATTTTTTGCTTATAAATAGATCGAAAGTACCATTGTTAGGACTTTCAGCAATGGAGAATAATGATAAGAGAGCTCCGATTAGTGTGGATTTGGCTGCACTGAAGTTCATGCATATGGTGTGTAGTGTGCTTTAATAATTACTCTGGAAGTTGATTGTTTTGATTCTGGTCTATAATTGGATCATATCCATAAACTTATTTTCATAAGTGGATCACAAATGGTCAAATGTTGGTTAGTTCTGGTATTTTTAACTAGCTCTTGATCATGAAATGTTGCGTGGTTGTCGTAGTGATGGTTGTATAAACAAATATACTGATCTTAGGGTGGCGGTGGCTAAAGTAACAGCAACAACTTTGGTGGCATAATTGTTGCTGGTAGTGATGATATTGATGATATTGTTTTTTACGTATTTGCATTACTTAATATGATGAATAGGTTAATTAGTTGTGGTGAATATGCAAGTATTGGGTATTTTTCTTTCCAAAAGAAAATGTGATGCCATTGTTATTCTGATATAATATACACCATTATAAACTATGAGTTTGAAGTTTAGGGTTTTCAATTCCTTCTTGCTGGATGTTAGCATTGTTTTTGTTTAATTAACTGAGTCAAATCATAGTTGAAACTTGAAACTCAACTCCTTCTTGCTGGATGTTAGCATTGTTTTTGTTTAATTAACTGAGTGAAATCATAGTTGAAACTTGAAACTCAATTCCTTCTTTTATTTAATGCAGGAAGCTGTCACTCTATTATTTACAACTTCAAGCTGCAGGAGTTAAACCTAACAAGGATGATTGGGCTAGAAAAAGGAATTCCCGGAAACGTGGAACTCGCACAAGCTACGATATTGATGATAGCATGTTGGAACAACATTCTCTTTCAAAGAATAACATAAATGCGATTCGTCGATCACAAGTTGGGCCCCTAAATCAGTGTTTTTGTATTGCTTTTGTGCTTTACAGTGTTCATAGTAGCCATTTATTTCTTATATTTTTCACAACTTAAAATCTTGATATTGAAATGGGAGGTCTTGGCTACCTAAATAGGTCCAATAGTCACCATGGATATTGAAATATCTATGTTGGATTCTGGCACACATTTTGACATGAGTATAATCTTAAAAATTTTCAGGTTCCTCAAGTAATTGATACATTATGGGACCTTCAGTCCAGGGATATGCTACCAGCTATCTGGTTCATTTTTAGCAGAAAGGGTTGTGATGCAGCTGTGCAATATGTTGAAGATTGCAAACTTCTAGATGACTGTGAAACAAGTGAGGTTGAACTAGCCTTGAAGAGGTTCCGCATTCAGTATCCTGATGCTGTCAGAGAAACAGCAGTGAAAGGGCTTTTAAAAGGGGTTGCTGCGCATCATGCTGGGTGTCTTCCTTTGTGGAAGGCCTTTATAGAAGATCTGTTTCAAAGAGGACTTGTCAAGGTCGTTTTTGCTACTGAAACCCTGGCTGCTGGAATCAATATGCCTGCTAGAACATCTGTTGTTTCATCCCTCAGCAAAAGAAGTGATAGTGGACACACCCAATTAAGCCCAAATGAACTGCTTCAGATGGCTGGGCGTGCTGGACGTAGAGGCATTGATAAAAGTGGTCATGTAGTCCTCATCCAAAGTCCTAATGAAGGTGCTGAAGAATGCTGCAAAGTACTGTTTTCTGGACTTGACCCTCTGGTGTCACAGTTTACTGCTTCATATGGAATGGTTTTGAATCTTCTTGCTGGTGCGAAAGCCATTCGTAGGTCAAACGAATCAGATGACATGAAACCTACCTCAGGGAGAACTTTGGAAGAAGCTAGGAAGTTAATAGAGCAGAGTTTTGGAAATTATGTTGGTAGCAGTGTTATGCTGGCTGCTAAAGAGGAACTTAATAAAATTGAAAAAGAAATTATGTTGCTTATGTCAGAAATCACTGATGACGCTATAGATAAAAAAAGCAGGAAGGCTTTATCACCGCGGCAATACAAGGAGATTGCAGAATTGCAGGAAGATTTAAGGGCAGAAAGGCGTGTTCGGACTGAATTGCGGAAACGAAAGGAAGCAATGAGAATCTCTGCCTTGAAACCTTTATTGGAAGAGTCTGAAAATGGACATTTACCATTTTTGTGCTTGCAGTATAGAGATTCTGAAGGAGTTCAACATTCAATTCCTGCTGTCTTTTTGGGGAAGGTTGACTCCCTTAATGCTTCAAAACTCAAAAACATGATTGGTTCTGTGGATGCTTTTGCATTAAACTCAGCAGACGCAAAGCCAAGTACTGATTCTGAAATGAATGAAGATCTTGTACCATCATATAACGTAGCTCTTGGTTCAGATAACTCTTGGTATCTATTTACAGAAAAGTGGATTACAACAGTATATAAGACAGGCTTTCCTGACGTTTCATTAACTCAAGGGGATGCTCGACCTCGAGAAATTATGAGTGATCTTCTTTATAAAGAGGACATGAACATGAAGTGGGAGAACCTTGCTCACTCTGAAAATGGTGGTTTATGGTTCATGGAAGGATCTCTAGAGACATGGTCTTGGAGCTTGAACGTTCCTGTTTTAAGTAGCTTTTCTGAAAATGATGAGCTGCCACTGAAGTCTCAAGCCTACAAAGAAGCAACTGAACAATACAAGGAACAAAGAAATAAAGTTTACGCAGTTGAAGAAAAAATATATCTCGTACTGAAGGCTACAAAGAATATAATAAAATCATAGATGCTGTCAAGTTTACCGAGGAGAAAATCAAGCGACTGAAGACTAGATCCAAACGTTTGATTAATAGGATAGAACAAATTGAGCCCTCAGGTTGGAAGGAGTTTATGCAGGTTAGCAATGTCATACGTGAAACCAGAGCTTTAGATATCAATACACATGTCATATATCCGCTTGGCGAAACTGCAGCTGCAATTCGAGGAGAAAATGAGCTATGGCTTGCCATGGTTCTTATGAGTAAAATATTAGTAGAACTAAAACCTGCACAACTTGCTGCAGTGTGTGCGGGTTTGGTGTCTGAGGGTATCAAAGTCAGACCCTGGAAGAACAACAATTATATTTTTGAGCCTTCTGCAACTGTAGTCAATATCATAAAGTTATTGGATGAGCAAAGAAATGCCCTATTGGAAATTCAGGAGAAACATGGGGTAACATTATCTTGCTGTTTGGATAGCCAGTTTTGTGGTATGGTTGAAGCCTGGGCTTCTGGGTTGACATGGAGAGAAATAATGATGGATTGTGCAATGGATGATGGTGATCTAGCTCGTCTCCTTGACGGACCATTGATCTATTAGCTCAGATTCCAAAATTGCCAGATATTGATCCATTGTTACAGCGCAATGCAAGGGCTGCTTATGATGTCATGGACAGGCCTCCAATAAGTGAACTTGCTGGATAGTTTTCTTTTGTCTCTTTGTATGATTTTATCATGTATGGTTCATTTGTATATAATGTATCATTAATTTTTAAGAACGCAATTTTTGATATTATTGTTACTATTTTATTTAAGAAAGTTTAGGGGAAAGGAAAATAATTCCATTCCAATGTAAACTTTAAAAGCATTTATAGACTTCAAATAAAGTTTTTTTTTGTTTTGTTTTTTTTTCTGAAGCAAACTTCAAATAAAGTTATGTAAGGGTAATAAGCATATTTTCAATGACTATATGAAACGTCAGTGAAAAGAACAGTATTGATGGTAGGCTTGTATTAGAACTTAATGGTTGTTTTTATGATTAAACTATTAAAGATTTTTTTTGGTCTTGTTTGGACATAAAAGTTATTGTATAAAAGTGTTGTTCTCTTCTGTTTTTATGGATTATATTCTACATGTTTGGTCATTTTCTTAAAAGAAATAGAGAGTTCATTACTAGAATCAGACTCTAGGGTGGCACTCTCGTGGGTGAAATCTGGATGCCCCTGGAATATGCGCTTGTACGGTAACAAACTGCGGAATATTCTCTTGGTTTTAGGAAATGTGACTTTTAATCACAGAAATAGAGAGTCAAATGAAATTGCAGATAGTCTCTTGCAAAAGTAGCTAAAATGGTTTTTATTTGCTGAGGCGATTTCTGATGTTAGCTGATCAGATAGATCAATGGGAGCAACAGTTGTCCTCTTCAGGCTGGTTAGAAAATCAAGATGTTGGAATTGGTGCTTCAAGATTCCAAGACTTGATGTTGGTGTGTCAAGATCAGAGTATATGTTGTCTTGGTAGTTGGTAGCACTTCAATTCTCCTGGAAATTATTCTAACTCCTTAACCACCACATGCAAACACTGAATAAATAAGCACTCTTAATAAAATCAATAAAAGTTCAACAATACTTATAAATTGACCAACAAATTCAGTTCTTGCAACAGGAAAGAAACAAATTCAGTTTATTATGAATATTGAAAAAAAAAATAACATAGGATGAAAAAAGGATAACTATTATGAAAGACAAATTTGGTGGATGTCCAAACGAAATTGCATTGCTTGTTGGCATGAATCTTAATATCGGTATATAATTAGGCTTGTTGTTTTTCATACCCCCACCCTTTCCTCCGTCTGCACACACATTTGATAACGCAAAATCTTTCTTTTGAAAACTATTTTTTTAAAATAAATCGTATATACGTTTTGAGGCGTATATCGATGGCTATTATGTCCGTCGTATATACATCTCAAAGCGTATATCTGATGGCTATTTATTTTTAAAATAATTTGTTTTAATTTTTTTTTAAAAATGTTATAAAAAGACTACTAAAAATTCGTTAAAGAATCAACACTAATCTAAAAAGTTATGAAAACACCACTAAAAATCTAACAAAACCAAAATAAGGCTATGCAATTTTGTTTTTAGATTTTTGGAACTATGAAAAATTAAAAATTTTCCTAAAAAATAGTAAGCGATGAAATTTGGGATTTTGGTAGCGTAGTCAAGTAAGAAGTCCCTTCTAGAAGTCATAGTTGTTGATTTTTGGATTTAATGGTTGTGGTTTCATTCACGATCGGAGATAGGTTGTCAGAATCTGGATTTTTTAGCCTAAACCGATTGAAATTACATCGTCGCGTGTTAATGACTACTACACCAAAACTTATTGGTAGGCCTAAATTATTCATCTCTAATTTATCTTTTTGTAACTTTTTTAAATTTTTAAAATAAAATACAATGGTTTCAAAAATACAAAGCGTATTTTTTCAAAAAATTTGTACCAATCGTATATATATCGTGTTATGGGCGTATATCGATACCCCTGTCGTATATCGTCCATAACACGTATATCGATGGTCAAATGTTAGGGTCGTATATCGTCCATAACACGTATATATCTGATTAGTACAATTTTTTAAAAAAATACATTTTGTTAAGAGTATTTTGGGGTTTCACTTTTATGTGGGGTATAAGTGAAAGGGATGAAGTACAAAAAAAAAAACCATATAATTATTGTCAAAAAAATATTGGTATATAATCATTTAGTCTATATTGATATAGTTTAACGTGAACCACTTTATCAATAAGTCGTTGTAGTATAGTGGTAAGTATTCCCGCCTGTCACGCGGGTGACCCGGGTTCGATCCCCGGCAACGGCGAGTTTTTGTATATTTTTGCCGTGTTGCTTCCATTTCGTGTAGAACAACGTGGGAGTAGCCTCGTATTTTTGTGCTGTTTCGCTGTGCTGTTTGTACTTTGTAGGGGTCAAATAGGAATCCTCTACTTCTCCGAACTTCTGTTTCTCAATAATTTTGAATTCAATTATTTGCACATACAAATTTACAAGACTGAAATAGATTGTCTCAACACAAGCTCACACCTAGACTAACAAATTCATGATTGATAAAAAAAAAAACTAACAAATTCATGAGGAAATTAGTTTGAATTCTTTTGGGTATGATGGTCGGATTGATAAGTGTCGAGGCATACTTAGCATGAAAACAGAAAAACCAAAGATCGACACGGCAACCGGGTGTCCATAAACGGCATTTATACCGCATAAACAAATTAATTTTAACTTTTAATTGCCGACCTCCGATGTCGAGGCTTTTGTTGGATGAACCTAAGCATTATGCACGGGTATTCTTTTATTGTGTGTTTCATAAGATATCAGTAGATACTATAATAGACATAATTTTAACTTTTAAGCATTATGCAGGATACATCACTGTGAATGAAACTAAGGCATTTATACCGCATAAACAAAGGTTTGCACTGATTTTATGTGAATGAATGTTTATGCGGCGAGGTTATGTGAGTGTCGACTGAGGCCGATGTGCGTTGTGCGTGCAAACAAAATTTAGATTATTTACCTCGGTACCACCGTGCTTGTTGGATTGGAGTGTCTTTGACGCGAAGCCGCTGTGGGCTTCTTCCTCGGTCTCTGATGGAGCTTTGAGCTCAGAGATCAGAAAGGAGGCATGCTCGTGGGAAGTGAAAAAGGGGGTCAAAGTCGCTGTGGACTTCTTCCTTCGGCCTCTGATGGAGCGTTAAGCTCGGGGATCAGAGGGAATGCATGCTCGCACGAAGCGAAATGGGGGTCGAAGCCGCTGTGGACTTCTTCCTTCGGCCTCTGATGGAACATTAAGCTCGGGGATCAGAGGGAAGGCATGCTCGCGCGAAGCGAATAAGGGCGAAGTCATTGTGGACTTCTTCCTTCAGCCTCTGATGGAGCTTTGAGCTCAGAGATCAGAAGGAAGGCTAGCTCGTGCGAAGCGAAATTGTTGGAGCCGGATGTGGGCTTTCTCCGTTGTTGAGTAAGCATAAATTTGTGATGTGTGATTCTCCAATCTCTTCTTATTTGAAACACGACTGTTTACATTGATATTTCTACAAACATTTTCACCTCGTCATTCCTTGATCTTGCCAGTGTGCTGCCTTTCCCTATTCCTTCTTTTCCGCCGCTTGAGCTATTTCTTTCTCAGCCCGACGTTCTGACTTAAGTGACAGGTATTGGCATCTTTTGGCACCTCGAGGTCGACCGATACGGTTACCACCTCGTCCTTATTTGAGAAGAACCTCATCTTGAGGTGCACAGTGGAGGCGACAACTCCCAACTTTCCCAGTCAGACGGCCGGCTATGCACTGATAGGGGGATGCACATGGTAGCATCAGAAATCAGGTCTTGATGGTCTTAGACAATTTATCCTCCCCGTATGTAACACGAAGTTCAAGGTAGCCGGGCGAGTGGTGTATTCCGGGATCCATTGAAACCGATCAAATCAAATTCGTCGTACGTGGAGAGATCAGCCTCTGAGATCTTGAGTTTTGGGAGTAGCTCTCGGAACAAGATGTCCACTGAGCTCCCTTGATCCACTAATATTCTTTTGACATCCACCCTCGGCCATCACAGCCGAGATGATGAGTGGGATGTACCTGTTTGCTTTTCCATTCATGAGATCAGAGTTAGTGAATAAAGCGGCCGATCACGGTTGACATTGTTGAGATTGGGGTCAGATTGCTGCCGACGCTCAGAATTTCTGCCATTTGCGCTTCAATGAACGCCTTGTTTCCCCGGCCTCAACGAAAACAAGGAATTTTGGAGCTTGAACCATGATCTTTCTTGTGCTTTCCATCCTTAGATTCTTTTCCCTTTTTTGAGGCCAGACCGGAACCGGGTTCACCAGTAGCAGATGCTTCTTCATGATCGATGAACCGCTGGGCCCTTCTCAGGAAGTTGTCAAGTGTTTTAGGCTTGCGGAGGTTGACATTCACATGGAACGGGGAACCCTTCCTGAGGTCGTGCCTCATAAACATCATCCTGACGTCGTCGGTGAGGTGGTGAACTTTGTCTGCTTCTTTGTTATATCGCTCGATATATTCCCTCAAAGATTCCTTTTCTCCTTGGCATACCGCCCTCAACACGTCTTTCGACTAGGGCTTCAGTCTTGAGGCAGTGAAATGTACTGAGAACAGTTTGGTGAACTATTTCCAAGAAGAGATTGAGGCTAGGGGAAGATCCTGATACCATTTTAGTGCGCTTTTTGTCAGTGAGAGAGGGAAGAATTTGCACCAGACATTATCTGAGGCATCACAGTAGTCTAACATCAAGTCGAAGGTATCTATCTGTTCGTCTAGATCACATTTTTCATCGTATATGTTTAGATGATGGGGTTTTTCCAGAGATTTTGGAACGGAAATTGGCTATCTTCGGGGTGAATGGACTAGGCCGAGATCGACAAGTCCCTTTTTCAGATTTTTTCTGCTTTTGCGCCCATTCTTTGGGGAGATGAACTCCTCGAAGAGGAGGAATCAGAGGAAGAGTTATCAGTGTTACTGGGAGAATCGAAACTTGGTGGATATGGGGGAGTTGGAGGTTTCCCAGGACGCTTTTCTCTCCGAACTGGAGACGCTTTGTGTCACATTTCCTTGTGCCGAGGTGGAGATCAACATCTTCTTGTTGCGGTTGTCTGAGGAGAGGTAGGTCGAGACTGGCCTGTGGGCAATACAGCAACAGCGCGTGCAACTGCGGCTATCTCCAAGCGTGATTGTTCCTATTGGATCAGATCTCTGCTTCGGCGCTCTAGCACGTCGAGGAGATGAATGACAGCCTGAATTTGAGCAGGAATGGCGTCGGAGGGGGGAACTAGAGAAATCTGGGGAAGTCGGCTCTAGGTCAGGATCACCGATGCTTCCTCATAAAGAAGAGTTTGTACGTAGCTCTCCGGTGTTTCTGTAAGTTGGGGCGGAGCTACAACATTTGAAGTTTGTGCCCCAGACTGAGCTCGGGTAGGTGGATGTCCTCTTGGAGCCATGATAGTTCAACTCTAGAAAAGAGTTTGGAAGCAAGTGATTATGCTCCTCTGTGGTCGCCAATTTAGTACTTGGATCTCGGATGAAGATTAGACCAGGGGTATTTAGAGATGTGCTTCGGTTGGTTGAAGACGTAGTTTGGACACGCTGAGGTAGCTTGTCTTGAGCTCATCGGGAGGTGGTACCTGCAGCCACTCCGATGCCTAAGTCAACAAGAGAAGGGGAGAGGTATGATAGAAGCGAGCGTGCACGAAAGTGGAGGGTGCGACTCTTTATTTATAGGCGGTGGCGTATCGAGGGTGTCGAATCGACCTTATGTCTGGACCGTTGAAATGTGCTCCTTCTTGAACGACGACAATTGGGCCGTTTCCAACGTTGGATTGGGTCTGGCCCAAGTCTTGTGAGGTTAGGCCACTGTCAGAAAACAAATGGTGACAACTTCACTCTACTTGTATCGTTGTTAGTAACAACCAGCAGAACACACCACCTCTCCCGCATGGATCCACCACTAAATTCATTGGGTTTCAATATCTGTCTGAGCTGATCACTTGGTCGCACCAACGACTTTGTGCCAGTCACCCCAAACCATTAGTTCTGATAACCACTGTTGGGGATGTCTTCACCTCTTCACAAGTCTCTCTATTTATAGGAGAGCATATGACTTCCATGCTTGAATATTACTTAGTGGGCCGATGGTGTCTCACATTTTCAAGACCTAGATACATCTATCCACCTTGTGAAATGCACCTCTTAAATTTCAACTCTTTTGCATTTTCTTGGAAATTATAATCGACTATTTCCAACTAACTTCAACCCTCACTCTCTCCCTCTCTAAGCTTGTTTCTACTTTTGACTTTTTTGACTTTTAAAGTTAAAATGAGAGGGTGATTTAAGTTTAGGTTGTTGCTTTTCCCACATCCTCTACTCAAAACACACCCGTAAGGGTGTGAAAAGACAAAGGCGGCGGCAAAACCTCTTTTTCACGAAATTTCACTGTTCGAACACGGGCCTTGAGCAGGTTGAATGTTTATCGTTAGTGTGTGTTAAATCTTGACTTCACACCTCTTGTGCGTAATTTCACTGTTGAGCGAGTCGTGCGAGCGAGTTCGCATGAGTGTTCGAACACCCTATTTTATTACAAAAATGGACTCTCACACCACATTCACCTTTTTTTACTGTTCGGTTGACCTCAGCCAGAATAGATTGATTGACCATCCCGAATAGGTGGCTCACGCACTCCACTTAAGGGCATTTTTGGAATATTTGGAGTTATGGGGTGTGAAAGAGTAGGAGGGTGTGGGGAAAAGCAAGCGCCTTAAGTTTTTAGTTGAAAATAAGTGCAGGTTGGGCTAATGGGCTGGACTTGGCACCCCAACCCATAAGGAGGTGCAAACTTAATTTCTAATACAACCCCCCTTATTTGTACACTTGATTTTATTTCTACCATCACAAAACTCATTTGATCAAATTAACTACTACTCAAGTAAGCATCAAAACATATCATTTAAATAAAACAATATCAAGGCAATATCCAAAGTAATATTTAATGACTTTAGGTATAACAAGGAACCTTTGTTCTGTTGCGCATTCATAATGTAGGATTAATGTTCTTCAATAACATAATTAGCATTCTTTTTTTTAAGTTCCAAGCAATGGTTTGAGAAACACTTGAAATTGTCTTTTGAAAATGAAAAAATGTGGTGGAACATATTGCCTAAAAATGAAAAAACAAAGAATCTAACAATGAATACAAATCATTAGCTACAAGCCTATATTTCACTTAAAAAAGGAGTGAGGTTGAGTGCAGAAGCTAACGTTCTCCCACAAATATTGCCTATAAAAAAAGCCTATATTGCACTTAGTAATCATATTTGGGGAAATAATAAGATGCTTAAAGTTTTTGACACCAAAACATGGTGATGTCAAAGTCATCAAATATAATAGTAATTTTATACTCATCAAGAATTAAGATATCTTAATCTTATCTTTAAAATGCATCATTGCGAACTTAGATTAATGTTCACGTAACATGATTATACTAACAAAAATATTAAATTGAAATGTCATTCTTCTAAAATTATTTTTACACTACAAAGATTGGAATTGTTTTGTTGTTGTATGGACAAATTGAAAAATTAAAAACACCAAACAATTAACCTAAAAATAAATTCTACATCATTATAATTTGAAATAGCTCAAAATTAAAACTTGCAACCCCATTCTCATTCATCGCTGAAGAGATTGAATCAAACTCTTTCAAGCAAGACATAGACTTCAATGATTGACTTTGGTATCAATTTCTCCGCTTTTGTAATGAAGCGCCCGAAATCTGAGTGCAGTAAATGCTCAAAAGCTAAACCGTCCTTGAGGTTACTTCAAACTGATCAAGTATTACATTTTTTCTTCACTCCTGTGAGAATTTCTTTATTACAAATGTCCTATTCCCTAGCCGTAAATATCAACAAGAAAAAAGAATTCCCCTCACCATATATAATTTCATTTTAACAATATATTTAAACAATAGTAGTATAGGATGATAGATAAAAAAATAATACATCAAAATAATTATTACAAAATAGCACATAAAAGATTAAAAAAATCAACTTTAACAGTACTACAGCTTTTTGTTACTGTTTTTTTTAAAGTATATCAGAGTTTGAAAAAACAAAAATCTAAACATAATTTCATGGAAAACCATTTTCAGTAGCTTCTCTTGAAAATCATTAAATTATTGAATGCCAAAATCACTTTTTTTAATCATTAACAAAATAACCCTAAATATGATAGAAATACAATACTACAGTACGAAATTTCTACTAAATCAAAATGCACTCCAGAAACTTAACACAATTCTGACTTCGAAATTGGAAGCCAATTGCAGCCACCAAATGTTCCATAAAAAATATCCTTAACATTGTATTTGTAGCATCTAAAGGGAAGGAAAAATAATAAACTAGATAACAAAAATATGGATGAATGAAATAAATTGTCTTCTAGTTACATCCCAAATTACCCCTATTTACATTATTGTGAGTCATCACCAGCCATCAAATAATGGTATACAACAGTCTCTTCTCTTCTTTCCACACCGCGCCCCGCCTTCTGTAAATTTTATTAGATTACCTATAGAATATGATGAAATATCATTCTGGAAAAACATCCTGCCCCGCTGCCAAACAACAATCATTAATTAGACTATTTGTTTATTAAAAGTCACATTGACTTGATATTAGATAATGCAGTAAGAGGAAATCAATTACAACAACTGATCTCCAGTGAAAGTATGTGCTATTATGTATCTGTTGTTTGATGTTTGAATTCAAGTTTGGCATCAAGCACAAATAAAACATCTAACAATATAAAGAATCTGATACTTACGCAGCTCAGAATGTACACAGTCATGTAAGGGAAAACAATTTGCGGACCCTTAGGGCTCTGCTTGAAGACTTTGCCTGATCCTGGCACGAACTCTTCGGAAGCAAGGTTTTCCTTTTCTTTCTCATCCTATACAAGAAGTCTTCTGTATCTAAAACGTAAGACACCTAACAACAAGCAACAGGTGCAAAGAAGAAAATATAAGCGTTGCGATTTAGAAAACACGATTCAACAGACACTATACACTAATCCAATGCAGGTATCAGCAACATGTGCAAAATCAGAACAATTATTAGACTTTGTAAATAGGCAATGGTAAATCCTATGACATAGAATACCTTAGAAGAACTGCAAGCTATCTTACACTCCAGACCATTAATAACTTGTAGTCCTTCCATAGCCTGGCTTGAAAATTCATCACTACAAGCATATCTACGTTTATTCCTGCAAAAATTAATAAAGTAAATAGATATATTATGGTATTACATAGAAACTTTAGCAAGCAATGGCACCGACATTTCTTCTGACTAATCAAATACCTTCTTAAAAAAATGCCTGACTTCTCCTTTTTGTCAGGAACAACAGAAAGGAAATCATTGTGCAGATAGGCTGAAAAGTTCGGGTCCATTGTTACAGTAGTCACTTCAGGCTTATCATGTCCACAGTCCATCAGTTGAATAGACAGTTTCTTTGGTCCCGGAGACTGCAATGAAATAAACTAGGTTAAAGAACATATAACTACCTCAAACTTCATTCAGCAGCGGATTAAAATAGACAAGGAAGTCAAACTTAACAGAAAAAACATACATATTCAATGCGGTATATGTTCTCATCATGAAGAAGAACACGGGCATTTTCATGATAAACTATATCAACAAACTTTTCAGGTTTTCTTGATTTCTCGTATGCATATAGTTGGAGAAGCTTGTTATCCATCTCATCAGCAGCAACAGCTTGAAGCTGAAATAGGAGAACACATTATAACGTGAATACGAAGAGTTCAAAAAAAAAATAGAACATATTATAAGGGCCAGAAAGATAGAATGATATGCAAAATATAGAAAGAAGAATTTATTGACCTGTTTAACAAGTTTATATATCAGTTTGTCTAACGTGAATAAGAGATATGATTGAGTTCCAATAATAGCTCGGCAATCATCCTCAAATTTTGTATTGTCAGAAGAACCATCCAGCAAACTGTAAAGGGCATTCATGAACCTGCAGCATAAAGGAGAAAGCTAGTCTTGAATAGACATTCAAATGCTTCTTCAAATAAGAAATTGAATGCAACATTTCAAGGCATTTTACCTGTCATACTGATCAGTAGAGGTAGAACCAGTTGAAGCCTTCCATTTCCTTTCAGCAGAGGATGAGTTAATCTTTGCTGACTGTATCCTCTCATACAATGTCTGTCGGATTATAATAAAAAAAATTGGGAAATGTTATACAATAAATTTAATAAGCTCTAAAACATTTACCATTTTTGACAATACATTTATTCATACACACCCAAAACATATGGACACCCTTGACCCTTCCAAATTCTACATATTCTAACAGAAACCATGACCGAATTATAATTACTATTGTATGACTGAAATACTCCATCTTTGACAATGGCAGATCCTCATCTTTGGTTTCCTTTCTGCCTCCATCAGAGCAGATGACACTTGGACTATCCTATATCCATCAACCCTTTGCTGTGAACCATTCCACCACATCGCCTCTAGGCTCTAGCCATATAATCAATCTTCCATTTCACCTCCAACATGTTACCAGAAAACAAAGCCAGATAACTGCAATAAGTCCCATATTCCAGGCCACCCACCACCATCCCTTTAACGCCATAATTTCACCCAATGACCATCCAGACACCACCCACCATAAATCACCCCTCAAAGCCCCTTGTCCTCAATCCTTTGCGGTTTTTGTCACACCACCATTTCATTCACTTAGCAGAGTCTTCTAATTCAATTAACCAATCACATTTCAATTAAAAAAAAACTATTTTTCCTAAATCGGCATCAGTTTCATCAATAAATGGTTCAGAATCCTTGGTTCCATTGACTTTAATCATTTAGATAGACCAAATGGATCACTAAAGAAGACACAATAACAAATCATTTGGTAAAATTCATACCTTTTGATGACTTAATCAGTGACAAGTAAGAAGGGTTTGCTTAGACATTATACTTTTGACAAATCATTCCCAAATTTGTTTCATTTTTTTGAATAATAATAGAATAACAAAGTGGTAAATAATGCTACAAGAATATTTAACTAATTGAAACCAAATAAGAAAACACTGTAGGTTTTGAATACCTAAAAGGGGTGTGTGTGTTCGTTAAGTAGATATTATTGTACCTGATGAAGTCTAAGCAGCACATATAAGGAGTCATTTCCATAAAAAACTTGGGAATTCTTGTCTTTCTCAAGTAGCACTGGTGGAACATGTTTTGTCAAAGGCTTCACGGTTAGAAGAAAGCGTTCGGAAAATGGCAATGGCATTCCATCTCCATCAACATCATGGGCATCAGCCATTCCTTCAGCTTCACCTTCACTCTCAGCCTTGTTATCATGTTCTCCATCCTCATGCTCTTCTCGAGAACACTCCTCAGCATCAGCAGATTCACTTCCAGAAACATCAGGATTTTCAGAAGCATTTTCACTGTCCTCTGATGACCTGTGAGGACTTTCTTCACCTTCATCATCAGCATCTGCGTCATTTTCTCCTCTGGCTTCACCACAAACTTCTTCCCCATGTCTATTGTGGTATTTCTGATTCACACCACCATCCTTTCCTTTATGCGCTGCATCCAAACCAGTATCTCCATAAACTGCAAAATTATCCTCTTCAAAATCTCCATTTGGAGATAACTCGCCCTCTTCTCTTTCACTTTTTGAGTGTCGAACTGATTCCTCTCGGTATCTGCAAACTTCAGTGCCTCCAATTAGGGGCTCATTTGTGGATGTGCCTGGTATTGTAGAATCACCACCCTAAGCCATGATAAAGAATAAAAAAATCAGTAATTATTTGCGACGATGCCTTAAAATGAGTACATTACTTGTACTGATCCCAGAGAATTCGAATTCGAAGTCTTAAAAAGGACACAAGCATATCGGTCTATAGTCAATAATTTTGATTAAGTTAGAATAGAATGATGAAATATTTAGAGAATGGCAATAATGAAGAACTTTACAAGTGTGCTGATCACTAATAGTCCCCTAATAGTCCCACAAACACAATTAAAAAGGAAATTATGAAATTAATGCTCTGATTTGACAAGCCTACAGCTTACTGCAATAGAATGACATTTATCAAAAACTTACAAGCGTGGTGGTCACTTAACAGTCCCATAAACACAGTTAAAAAGGAAATAATTTTGTTAATTCTATGATTTGACAAGCTAACAACTTAGATTAGCATTCAAGTCGTAGTAATTAAAATATCTTGAATCAATTTCATTGTAGAAAGAAGATCAAACAATAACCATACACATATACAACAAGCTGCATCAACCATGCTATGAGCACTTGACTAAATTCAAGGCGAAAAAAATCACATAGAAGTAAAAATCGGGTTTGAAATGCAATGTCTCCAGAACTTAGTCAATTGACAGTGGATGGCACAAGGAGAAGTGTCAATGTAGAATGTTTAAAACAAGGAAGACCAAGACCTCGTCCATAAAAGGCCACCCCTTTCTATCCACACATTATATATGATCATATAATGATAAGATATCAGTAAACCAGAAAGTGCCACATCATACGAGAAGTTAAAGTATTCCACTCGCAACATAAGTATTTAACCATATTTTTCCTGAAAGGTAGCCTCGCCCTCAACTGGTTTACTAGACAGTGCAAAAATCTTCGTACTAATAGCAAATCAAAATGTATACTTAAAAATGAATCTCGAAAAACCGCACTTTAACTTGAAATTGACATAAACTGCACAGGGAGTTATGCCATACCTCTGATGAAGGTAATTCAAGCCCTTCCGCGATAGATACATTACCATTTCTAGATGGAGTAGCAGCAAGTCCTTGAAGAAAAAGGATGTATCTCAGTATCTCAGTTCCATTCATTTATCAGAAAGCAACAGATGAATATGAAAGGAGAAAATAATTGCAAGGTATCTTAGATAAAGGGCAGGGTAAGCATCAAGAAGCAAGTGGCTAACCTGACGGATTATCTAAATTTGATTTTCCATTACTTTGCTCCATTCCAGATGTTGGTGAGACATTAGCATTCACTAACCGCTCAATGGATTGATCTTGCTTATTGACTCCTGATAGTTCATCAGGCACGAATGCAACAATATTCGGTTTACCATGTTTTGTATTACTGCCTGCAGTTTCAGTTTTACGCACAGTACGGTCTGAATCAGGACACGTATCTTCTCTAACCCCCGTATCACCATTTATTTGACATGCTTTGCTAGAAGTTGACTGATCTAATGCCACACACTCATCCCCATTTCTAGAAGTATTTATATGCTTTGGAATCATTATGGTAGCACCAACGCCAGGACTATAATCACTTTCAGCAACACTTAAAGTGCCACTCTTGACAGAATTATTCTTGGCCTTGACAACATCTTCTGTATCCTCAGCACCCTGGGGCCGAGAAGGAACACAAAGCATGGGTTCTACAAATGATGTCCAAACCTTCATAACTTTATCCAACTGTTCAGTCGTGCAAATTTCTCCACAAGAATATTTTATGAGCTGATACAAATCTTCATGAATGTCTGGATCAGGATACTGAAACTCCAAGTTTGGAAGAATAAGCCGTCTATTCCCAGCAGCAATTGCAAGAAGAACATCATCTTCTTTGTGTTTCTTCTCACTAATTTCTTTGATTTCTGTCAGTAAAGCTGTAAATAGTTGCACAAAAGAAAAGAACCATGAGAAAGGAATGAACAATTCTGCCATATTCCCCATCTAAGTGAAAACATGAATGTAAAAGAAAAAAGACACCAACAATAGAAAACTTATAGATGGGTTGACAATAAAATACACATTTTGGTATATCAATGAAAACAACAATCTAACGTGATTAAAATTCATAAAGCGGAAAGTTTTCTATTACCTTTGGTGCTCAAGCTTTTTGTGTCTTGTTGCTTAAAGTAGAAGCTACGATGATCAAGAGATTTGTGATAATTCTTAGCATATATTTCAGCCCAAACTTTACTAAAATCAGCACGACATCTTGCCCACTCTTCCTGTTTCTGCTTCAAGCGTGTTAATATCACAGGCAAAGCTAGAGGTGCATTCTTCTTTAGAACTTCCATAACATCAAGACCATGGTCACCATATAATCGTTCAATACACCTAAGATTTAGAACTAAAAGAACAAAGAGAAAACCATATCAGAATATTGGAAAACTTAAAGAGAGTACCTTATACTGCATATCTGCTTTCAAAAAATTCAAATAACAATTAAATAGACTATAACCTGTTAAGTGCTCTTCAATACGAATTGGGCTGTCTCCCTTTATAGAATTATTGTTGATCTTTTCTAACAGGTCTTCTACTCGTTTAGTTGCCACGTTTACAGACTCTAGCAACATTTCGAGTTCAAACCTGCCAGCACAGATTTCATAATATCAGTAGGTGCAACTGAAAGAAAACTTGTGGAAATCATTATCCATTAATCAACTTGTAGATGCAACAACAAAAAAAAACCGAATGATATTGTAATTATGACTGCAACCAATAAAAGATAAATCCTTTGTAGTCAAGATCACTATTATACTCATAGGACCATACGATCCTACTGGAAGGCTCTATATGCTAGATCAATGCCGGGATCAGATATCTTCAATGGAAAATCCTAAGATTAGAAGGCTTCTGTGATCCTGGACAGAAAAAAGTTTGCCAGTAGGATTTCACAATCGGTTCGAATAAAGACCCATTTCCCCTAATACTTGACCTATTCAACAGAAACCCTTACTCATCATCAATCTTCTCAATTGGAATCTCCATCTCTCTGAAACCTCCCTCTATCAGCTGCAACATCTGCAATCCTGCCTCCTCCATCTCCCCTCTCTTTCGATCTACGACCTCCCTTTCCTCTCTTCTCTCTCAAAATCAGAAACAGCGAACTCCTCCTTTTACTGTTTTTTTTCTTGAAGGATCCTCCTTTTACTTTTAAATTAATTAACTAATCCATATATATAATACTCAAATATCTACAACCAGAAGGGTAGCATGGTTGAGTGAAAGTGACATCGTTGGTGGAAAAATGTAGGCGTATGGGGTTCAAACCCCGCTCCCCTCTCCCCTCTAACAACTAACTCACTAATTTCTAACCACTTTGCCTATCTAAAAAAAAATAATAATACTCAAATATCTCTTGATTATTTTTGCATTATAAATAATTTAATACATATTATTTATTCATTATATTTTTTCTATAAAAGTATGCATTTTGTAATAAGCAAAAGTATAGCTTTTTCAATATTAAAGTTTAGATGAACTTTTATGTATTGGTCCGTTTGATGGCCAAATAGGATAAACTATCATATCCTTCTTAATCTAGTGTTTGTTGATCCAACACAATATAACTTAATCTTGCCACTTAGCCTATTCTTTCCATTCAGTTAAAATTCTCTCTCTATCTATCAATAAAGCACCGACTCCGACATGGATACGGAAACTGAGACACTGCTATAGTCTAAAATATAGGGCACTAGGACACCACATATGTATAAAAAATTAAAGAGATAACTAAATCAATAAACACACTCATTTGATCAACATGACAAAAATCTAAATTGACAATTGAAGTTTATCTATTCATCTTTTAAAATCAAAGTTGATAAGTTTTACTCAGTTTGTTGAGGATAAAAGGTTTTGTATCCTAAGAATAAGTAAAAAAAACTTAAGATTTTCAAGAAGTCGATTTTATTTTGAAAAAAAAAATAATTATGATGGGAGTGTTCTAGAGGTGTCTAAGAAGTGTCCAAGTCAAAATAATATACTTTTCAAGTGCGACACTGTAGAGAGGTGTTCAATGTGTGTCGTGTCGGTGACCAACAACAACTGTCGGTGTCCAACTCTGAAACGGACACGGCATTCTCGAGATATTATATATATATATATATATATATATATATATATATATATATATATATGATTATTCTTTTTTTTTTGACAAAATATGTTACTATCATTAAATATCAATTTTGATAATTTTTCCAATTATAAATGATTTAATACCTTAATTGAATTACTTTAAATTAGTTTCTATAAAAGGATGCTTACTATTTTTTTTGACCGAGTATACTCACTATAATAAGCTTAAGTTCAACTTTTCAATATAAAAATTTCGATGCTCTTTTAAGAATAAGATAAACTAACAATTAAGAATAAGATAAACTAACATATTGTCTTTATCAAATTTTTGTTAAGACAACAGAAAATGTTAACTCAATCCTTATCATATCCATGTAGTTATATTTCCATCTTGAGATTAAGTAGTGTCAGAAAACAACGGCATAAGATAAAAAAAATTAATTTGTTGTCTTCACCCTTATGAAATTTAAAATTTAAAATCTAAAATAAAATATAAAATATTTAAAGTAGAGAGTAATATTTGAAAAATCTAATTCATAAAATTAATTTTTAAAGTGATATGTGGATACTTTTTTATTTTATACAACACAATAGCTATCAAAAATTTATTTCAAAATATAATGAAATAAAAAATTACTTAAATACGTCAGATAAGAACTACAAATAGTAATTTAATAATATAATTATAAAATTTAATTATAGTAAAAAAAATTTAAGAAGATATCAAAAAATTAAAAATTAAAATTAAGGAACTTATATTTAAAATCCATATATTTAAATTAACAAAAAAATTAAAATATTTTTTAACATGGGTAATTTTGTAATTTTATGCTATTTATATCATATTATACTATTATTTGGTCGATCTGAATCATATGACAAAAGAATAATCTACTGTAATCAAGTTTTGTATCAGGTGCGCATCAAATTAAATCAAATGTAAGATAAGATAACAGTTATCACGTGTATATTCTATCCTATCCGTCGCTATCATAGCCTAGCCATCAAATGGGTCCTAAAACTTTTCGTAAGAGTTCTATGATGATGTAAGAAAATTAGTAAGCTAATTTACTTAGTCCAAAAAATCATATTATAAAATTTGAAAAGACATCAAATTAAAATTAATACACTTACTTTCTTACTACGATGCTTACAATTATTTATGATTATGGCTTTTCAATTCATGTTTAGTTTAATACTGTGATTTAGATGTTACTTTCCTTATCTATGTTATTTTTAATCATGTACTTTATGTGTAATGTATAATTTTGAATTTTAGGTAGAATCTTATGATCCATGTCACAATGCTCTAATTTATGATCTTTCATCCCTCCCATTTCCAGCAGAACCTCTATTGACAACATTGGATAAATCAATAAAACTGGTATTATGAAGAGTAAAATACCATTACTGGCAAGCTCTAACCTGTCATCTTCACATCTAAACAAACTCTCTTCATACTGATTTTTGCGCATATGTTTGAAAGAATAATCCTCACTTCCTGAAGTAACAGACACCCAGTGATCATTCAGCACTTCTGCACCAAGTTCTGTTCTCTGGCTAGCTATAGGTATTGGATACTGCATAAGCACATATAATACATGGAAGAACACAATCAGCGAGAAAACCTCAGAGATTCCACCTGTATAAGCTAAAATATGAACATGCAAGCAATGCTGAGTATACATTTTTGGTAGGAGGCGGTAACTGGGAGTGCATCGGTCACAGTTAGAAAGGTCCAGCTCATTTATTGGTTTTGAGAAATACTTGTCCTTGCTGGGATATAAAGACATCTTAGAACCTGAAACATCCTTGTTAGAAATCACACTAGATTTGTCTCTTTCTCGGCATTCACGATCCCTTTCTTTCATCCCATCATCCCTGTAACGATCTCTATCTCGATCCCTATCTTTATCCCTCTCATCAGCCTTCATCAGTTTCGGGCCATGTCCTTCAATCCACAAGGACTCTGAAGAACATAAAAGAAGTCAGAAGGTTTGTACCAGAAGATAATGCTGAAAATGTTCACATGAGCCCTAATCACATTGCATAGAATTAAAAGGGAGCCAGGGGAGAATCTATAATAGAAGAGAGCAGTATAGGGTAAAACATTTACATACTTTTATTCATGACACCAGCAAGGAACCCACCATCTGCATTACAGGACCTGATTAGAAATAACTTAAAAACTATAAATTAATAGAAAGTAATACATCAGTTTTATAGTTACCACCATTCTTCTCAGCTTGTACCAAAAACTCATTAAACCCCTCCTTAAGATCTGGATACTTTCCCAGTAAATCACCCACCTGGAAGAATAAGCAACCGAGAGTTAGCTACCATATTTCATTACATGTCTTGTAAAAGGAGTATTCTTCAAGGGAAATATAAGTTGAACTAAGAAATACAATGAAAGAAGGTAGAGCTGATCGAAGATTGATCATAGTATCTTCAAGCACAGATAAGTTACTGCAGTATTGATTCGTACACCATATCATATTTGCAATTTGCAATTTTTTAAGAATGGTCTTCCTCGAGAATAAATGGCCAAAAGATTGAAACAACATTTAGAAAGCCTGTGATCACTAAATAACGCAATTTGTTCTTGACAATTTTTATCTGAAACAATCATTGCAAGTATCTGCTCTAACTCTCACAATTAGGGCGGTTTAACCAATCAAGAGTAAGGATTAGGCCATCATTTTATAGGCCCAAAATCAATTTGGCCAGGCTCAGCCTGAAATATGCTGAATTCATTTAAGCTGGGTCATCCTAGCAGCCCATATGTGGCAAGACAAATGGCGTTAGGCTACATAGTGGGCCATTAGCTATGAAATGTTGATTAGCATTCCTATGTTGTGGGGCCCTATAAGAAGATAGTGCTCTTGGCTTTGGCTGAATCCCCCAGCCCAAAATGGTCCATGTGCAAAGCCCAAAATGGCCCATGTGTAGAGCCTGCTAACAGTGTCAACTAGAAAGGAAGGTACTTAACCTTTCCAGTTCCTGTTGGAGCAACAAGACTTTGTATTCGACACCAGAAAGAAAACTTGCACAATGGTAGTTGCCATCTCTCCCACGGTAAAGGTTATTGAATATGGTTTTAGTTAAATTTACATCACTCCCATTGTGTTGCATTTCCTACAGTAAACAAGGTGATTTAGGAAGATGCATAAGCATGGCCTGGTTAGTGTAGTTTTCTAATTGCCTTTTTGTTTGTGATGACATTTGGGAAGAAGATGATTTGTATGGATCCTTCTTTGAAATTACTGAATGTCTATTCTCATTACGGGACAGCCTCGTGCCTTAAAATTTGTCCGTCAACACTCAGCAGGCCTGTAACCCCCAAATCGTGGCCCAAACAAAATAATTCCCAGCACAACTTTAGTCTCCAGATTGACAACTCACAATACAATAGACCACTTCTTTCATGCAAAAAAAATCTTACATTTTAGGCAACAATAATATAGCTTAATTCATCTTCCTTCTATATTTTACCTCACATTTTTTATTTAAGGAATTAAGGTCAATGTTCAGTACCAGCCAAACCAGCATTGCAGAACAAATTACAGCGATTCAATTGACGGAATCTGATATGAAAATCAGTGAAGTAACTAGCAAAATAAAATAGGAACTGTACCAGTGACTGCAATTCTTGTCGAGTAATTATTTCCCTGCTGTAAATATGTAAACACTTCAAAAATTCCTGGTAGTTCTCAGGATTTCGTAATCTCTCTTTGACTTTATCACAAAAAGCCAACTCTTGACAATACCTACCTGAGATGACAAAATTCAAAATAAATATTAAACCACAAAAGAAAAGGGAGGAGTTAAAGTACCAAGTAGTAAGTCTAACAACCAACAAAGAATAGAAAACCAAAAATCAAATTTAGAATAAAATGTTATGCACCATGAATGCAAAACAAGTAAATATTTATTCTCAATTATGAATAATCCTATCAGATAAGCATATGATATTCTATTTTTTTATTGGGAAAACATCTAAGCATTCTAAGTGGCAGAAAAAATGATAACAATTTTTGTTTGCATTTAATGAACTTTCAAGTAATCCCACCTATGTATAAATTTGTTGCAGATCTACACATAACTGGATCCAAGCCTGGATAAAGGGGGTGGTTATTATAGGAAGTCGACACCCAACGTAAAATTGAGGTGAATCTTTATGACATGGATCAACAATGTAATAATTAATCAGTTTTCAAGTACATAGTTTTCATGTTTTTCCTTTTTAAGTGAACATAGAAGTATACGTTGCCACTTGCCACTATTGAACATTGTGCATCATATCATAGCATTAATTGGGAAAGGTATAAATATACAAAGTTAGTAAATTCAAGATCAAACGTTGATGACATACTCTATTTTCAGCAAATTTTTATTATCACAAGTGGATGACATAGGGGGCATACCAGAAGTTTGATCTGCATCAAGCAGTGGTTCAGCTCCAGAGTCTTCAGCCTTACGATCAGATTTCCATTTGTGGGATAGCCGGTCCTTATCTCTACCCCCATCGTGCTCATAATCTCTGTCATCCTTTTCTCGCTCTCTCCTCTCTCTATCTTCTCTCACGGTCCCTTTCCTTCTCCACACGTCTCTTTTGCTCCTTTTCTTCCCTCAACAAACCTCTGTCATGATCTGGGTCAGGGCGATCAACACTGAGGTCACGATCATAATGTGGAACCATGTTCCTTTCTCTCTAGCATGCAGATAAGCAGAATGTTAGCCTGATGATCAACAATGAAACTCAGAGGTACAAACCCATCAAGGTAGTTAAAGATGAAATGTCGGCCCTTGGGGCATATGCGGTTTTAAGTTTTAACACATTCAGGTCGGAAGTTGTCAAAGACCGATGACTATACAAAGCATAACATTTTCATTTTTCAGTAAAAAAGTATGATTATTATTTCCATTTGCAAAACCCTAGCCTGCTAGTTGATAAGAGTCCTAAACAGTAAATAGCAATAAATTAACTTTTAACATTATAACTATTTTACCCAATTTAACATCCTATCATGCAAGTTAAATGGCTGGAATTTAGGTTTGCTATAGCTATCAATAATGTGTCGAAGACATAGCTCCCCTGAACTATAAATGCACTAGAGGCAATGCCTCACCGAAAAAGTAAAGTCCCAACCAGCAAGAGGTGCTAGCCCCTTCTGGCATCACAATTCAGTTTATTAGGTATGCCTTTGACTACAGAAAGGGACATAAGAGTTGGAGATAAACCTTTTCAACATGCATTTGCCGCAGTGTTGGTATTCCAGAGCTCCTATCGCGAAACAGAGAGTTTCGAGCAGAAGCATAATGAGCAGAGGCAGCTGCAGCTTCTGGAAGAAAATGAGTAAACTCATCAAGAAGATCAGGGTGGTCTTGGAAAAGTGCAGCAACCTGAAGAAGCCCAATTATTTAAAATGAGCATCAAAAGAAATAGGACGACTAAAGAGAAAGAAAAATGCCAATATAACAAATTTGCCTGACTATAACATGACAGGCAGGCATAGACAACACATACCTCCTGGTAGACCTCATTGATAGACTTATTTTCCTTTCTGTACATATTCAATATGTCTAGAAATGACTTGTAAACATGTTCATCACCTTGAAAACGAGTCTGCGTGAAAAGAACCCGTTAGATTCCAAAGCAATATGTTTCATTCTGCATTGAAAACAAATCTACATGAAAAATAAAAAAAGAACCCATCCTACTCAACAACACCCATTACCTTTATCTTGTTAACAAAATTTATAGCTTGTTCAAATTCAACGGGTTTCTTTGGGATGATAGGTTGTTCATCTTCCAATGGAAGTGTTATTTCAAATCCCTTTGGCAAGAAGGTATTAAATCCCAATATTAGATCTCTATGCCCTTTAAACAGTTCCTTCACTCTTGCTATGACACCAGTAGTATCAATTCTACAAATGGCCCCAAAATGAGAAACAAATCAATTACAATTTACAACAAGATTGGGGCACCGGGTATGGGGTTGTGAAAAAGAGATAATGCAGTACAACAATATCAAACCTCTGTGCCTTGAAATCTTTCATGACCTCCAAAAAGTCATCATACTTATCCCTCTTATCTTGAAACATATCCTTTACTGCCTTGAGATATGATAAGGCATCATTAGTAGTCAGCTTCTGAGCACCTACGTTAATCATCTGGGGTTGTCCCGACCTTCATTGCAAAAACAAGTCATAAAAATATTTAAACGATCAAAAATATTGATGACAAAGTAATTAGCACATTACCAACACAAGAATCAAAACCCTGATTCAACAACACACAAGTCAAAATTAAAAATCAACTCATGATCAGAACGATTCAAAAACACAAATACACAATTGCTCACAAGAAACATCTGATCTCATATCCCAAAGTCAAAATTCCATTACCAAGATAATAGATTAGATAAACCAAGCAACTATATAGACTCCATCGATTTCAAATAAAACACAAAAATTCATTTTTTCATCGCAGCAGTCAAAAAATAAATACTTCACCACTCGATTGAAGATGCAAATGTTTGATCACGCATAAACACTCTCGATTGAAGATGCAAATGTCTGATCAAGCACAAAAATCAAGAAAAAGAAAAACCGAAACATAAGCACAGTCCAATAAACAGAAAATGAAGATAACAGAAAAAACACACACACACACATGAACTTACCCTTCTCCTCGAGAAGAAGAAACCATAGGTCGTTTGAGTTGAGGAGAACTCATGAAACCGTCGTCTCTTGACCTCTTCATCGCTATCACAAAACCATAAACACATAAAACGCAGAAACGACACTATCTATCACCTTCTCCCTCTTCAACGAATCCAAACTCGATAATTTAAAAATTCTCCAACTTCAACCTACTCATTCGAATAACAGCAACGATAAAACTTCAGATCTAACCAGAAATAATCAACACGAAGCAAGAATCTCAACCATAACCTTCGCGAAAGGATCACCACGAAGAAGCCAAATCCTGCAAAAAAAAATTAAGAATCGGAAGTGAAATTCGAATTACTTCAATGTAAAGCAACGTAACGATGAACTCGAATGAAAATTTACAGTGTGATCGTGAAGTTTACGAACTGATGAGTCTCGAGAATCCGATAAATGAAAATGAAAAATAAATTGAAAAAAAAAAAGGTTTTGTATCAGAGTTTTTTCTCAAACCTCTGTGATTCTTTTAGAGAGTATCAACGTTGAAGTAAGAGAAAACAGAAAGGTTTTGATAGATGAAAATTGTGTTCATTCACTTTGAATTTCAGAGAATTATTTTCTCTGATTTTCTGGGCAAACAAACGGAACAGAAAGAAGAAGAGACAACGAAGAAAAAAGAGAAGGTTAGAGAGTTCACAATGTGATATATAAGAGAACGAAAAAATTAAGGGGTGGTGGAGTCGCGAAAGTAAAATTTAACCTTTTTATCCGGTAACCTTACACAGTGTTCACCGCTTATAAACGGTTAATTACACTTACCTTTCTTAAACAAACTAGGATTTGGGTCTAATCTAGATTTCATCGTGTGGGCGTATTAATAAAAGATTTAACGAAGCTAAATTGACGATGTTTGGGGGTATTTTGGTCATGATATTTTGTTGTTGGTCTTAGACTTCTTTTTAATGGAATTAGGGTTTTACTATGATGGATGGATCCCTTTTTAATTAGTTTGGTATGAGTTTGTGATTAGTAGTTGTTGGTGAATTTTGTAAGACTCCTTTGGATGATCATGAAATTAGGTCTAACAGATAGTGAGAGAATGAGTAAAAAAAATTAGGCAAAATTATACCAGAGAACTTTTAAGTTATTTACAAGTTAGTCCTTTAAGTTTTTTTTAACAAATAGGCTCTTTTAGTGATTTCTCTAGCTTATATATTTTGATATAATGCTACTTTATATATTGTGATTACTCTAGCTTATGTATTTTGATGCAATCAAACATATTTTGGTGTATTTTGATGTAATCAACAATATGACATTTTACTAAAATGATCAACGGTGTCAATATTAGGTAAATTAAAGGGCCTATTTTTTGTTAAAAAAAAACTTAAAAATTCAACGTATTCTGAATAAATAACTTAAAGGTCATACAGTATAATTTTACCAAAAAATTAATAGTGTTTTACTTTCTTTTTTATTTTTTATTAAATGAGAATTTGTAATAATCTTGATGGGGGATAACTATGAATTGCAATTTTCCATTAGTGTGTTGGGTTTTTTCTTACCGTATTTTTGGATGAAGTATTTTTTGGGTGTAATGTAATTTTTTGGGAGAATTGAAATATTTTAATTCAAAATTTAGAACTAAAATATTTTAATTTTCTCCAAAAATACCTCATCCAAGCATTTGAGTCTCCTTGTAGGGGATTTGTGGAGACGAGAATGGGGAGAAAAACTCCCCTCTGTCTTTGTGTCATCTTGGGGATAACAAACTTGTTTATGGGACTAGCAAAAATGCGAGCACCACCATTTTGCTTTTTTATTGTGTTTAGCTATGCATTTGAAGTAGTTATTGTTCCCTTTTTTGTTAAGGTGAATTTGTGAAAAAAGATTAACTACTAGTGCTAAGTTTTTGAGAGGAGTGATCGACTCTCTATCCTTAGATTAGAGTTTGGAATAAAAGGTAAAAATGAAAAGAAATTAAAAAACAAAAAAGGTAGTTATATAAAGTCATTTCCTTTATATAATGGTAGAGATTTATAATAGTATATCATTAAAGTTAATTTGGAATAAAGATTAAACATGGAAAGAAATTAGGAAATGAAAAAGGTATTAATATAAAGTCATTTCCTCATATATTTGTATAGATCAACTATGTAATCAATCTTATCCTATTACTCGTAAATTCAGTTGGGATCCTATATCACGGTGCCACCATGCCAATGATAGAGCAGTGGATCACAGTACTCAACCAACTAAAACATTGAAGTTCGAAGTGCATTTATAGTTTTGATAGTTGTTTTCCAAGCTCTTATCCTTTCTCTATGATTCAAGACAAAGAGTATGTGATGTGTGTTAACAGAAATGAAAAATTGAAGTACTGAATAGAGATATAAGTGAGCTTATTTCATTCAAAAGGGAAAATAAGGAGTACAATAATCACTGCTCTGCTATGGCAGCAAGAGCTGAGTACCCCAACTGAAGAAAGGAAAGTACTGCAGAGAGAAAGATAAGAGAAGCAAATTACATCACACAAAACTTGCCTAAGCAGAAAGCATTCTCTCTCGATCCCTATATTGCTCAGCAACCACAAATTGGTCCCACCTTGGATGAGGTAACCTCGTAGGGTTACTCACCCTCTGCCCGACTTCTCCACGCGCTGGTGGTGAGTGTTGCTCACGTGCTCATTCATAACATTACCCTCGCCTTCAAAAACAATATTGTCCTCAAGATTGAAGTGCAGAAACGCTTGATAATGTCCTCTTACATTTCCCATGTAGCTTTGCTCAATTTGGAATAGCGCCATTTCACAAGTAATTGTTTAACCGGTTCTTTGCCTGCATCGATGCGTTTACGGATCCACGACTTAGTTTGCGACCTTTGAACCTTGCTTAACTGTTGTCAAGGGCAGAGGCAAATAAGGAGCAGTGGCATCTCCTTTGAATAATTTCAATTGTGACACATGAAACACCAAATGTATACGAGCTGCCTTCGGTAATTGTAACTTGTATGCAACCTCACCCACCTTAGCAATGATTGGAAAAGGCCCAAAATAACGCATGCCCAGCTTCTGATTCTTACACAATGCCACAAAACCTTGTCTATAAGGTTGTAATTTCACCAATACTTGTTGCCCCGCAGCCAAAGAAACCTCGATGTCGTTTCTTATCGGGCTTCCGCGCATCTTCTGCTGAGCACAATTCAAATTGAACTTTAATTGGTGCAAAATTTGATCTCTATCCAGCAGATTGTTGTTGCAGATCAGGTAGCTCTCTGCTCGAAGGATTATACCTCAACATCAGTGGTGGTTCTCTACCATAAAGAGCCTTAAATGGAGACATGCCAATGCTAGTGTGCCATGATGAATTATACCAAATTTCAGCCAAGTTCAACAGTTTAGACCAAGTCTTAGGGTTATCAAATGTGAAGCATCGATCGTAAGTACATTTCCAAGACTTTATTGACAGCCTCCGATTGTCCATCCGTTTGAGGATGATAAGCTGAGCTCATAGCCAATGTGGTCCCTTGCAACTCAAACAATTGCTGCCAGAATTTGCTAGTAAATACCCTATCTCTATCTAAAACTATAGATTTGGGTACACCATGCAATTTCACTATATTACTCATGAAAACCTCCGCTACCACTCTACTATTATAATCAGTTTTCAATGGCATAAAATGAGCATACTTCGTCAATCTATCTATCACCACCATAATGACAGTAAAACCATTAGACATAGGCAATCCCACTATGAAATCCATGCTAATATCTTTTCATACCTGCATAGGAATTGGCAACGGTTGTAATAAACTTGTAGGTGTCGTAGTAAGGTGCTTCGCCTGCTGACAAATAGCACACTGCTCTATGAATTTATGGATATCGGTTCTCATTTTGGGCAAATAAAATTGAGGTACTCTCGAGCACGATAGTTACGGTCACACACATGTGTCCTCCCACTAGAGATGCATGAAACTCACGTAACACCTGCTGAATCAAGTCACTGCCTGCAGGGAGCACCAACCTGTCCTTGAAATACAAAAGTCCCTCCTTGACATTGTAGCCACTGGCAGAGTCCATATGATGTTGATTTTGATGAACAATCTGTTGCAATTGATCATTACTAGGTAATTCAAGCTTCAATTGTTTCAAAAACAAACTTTCTGGTTCTGACCAAGACAAGGTCATTACTCTAGACAAGGCATCTGCTGCTTGGTTCTCCTTGCCCGGTTTATACTCTATCTGAAAATCATAACCAATAAATTTATGTAACCAAGCCTTTGCTCCGGTGTTTGAAGTGACTGATCTAATAAACTCTTCAAGCTTTTTTGATCAGTCCTCAAAATGAATTTATGACCAAGTAAATAGTGTCTAAACTTGGCTAAAGCAACAGTTATAGCATGCAATTCTCTAGTATAAGCCGATTGCACTTGCATTCTAGGAGCCATCTTTTTAGAGAAAAAAAGCAATAGGATGTCCTCCTTGACTAAGGACTTCTCCTATTCCCGTGCCTAATGCATCAGTTTCGGCCTGAAAGGTTGAGAAAAATCGAGCAAAACCGGCCACGGGAGTACAATCGAGCATGTTTCACTTGGAGAAACAACTTGACTTCCTTTGTCCATGCAAAAGCATCTTTCTTCAACATATTAGTTAATGGGCTTGCTATTGTTGCATAAGAACGGACGAATCTACGATAATAGCCTGTGAGCCCTAAGAAACCCCTTAATTGTTTCAAATTCTTGGGAACCGGCCAATTGACCACAACCTGAATCTTAGTGTTATCCATAGATACACCTTTACCTGAGACCACATGTCCAAGATAATCTACTTCTCTCAACCCAAAGGAACACTTAGAAAATTTAGCAAATAACACATTCTTGCTAAGTATTTGAAATACCAATTCCACTTGCTCAAGATGAGTTTTCCAAGAAGGGCTATACACAAATATATCGTCAAAGAAAAACCAATACACATTTTCTCAATAGATGCTGGAAAATTTGATTCATTAACCTTTGAAAGGTACTCGGAGCATTGGTAAAGCCAAATGGCATCACTAGCCATTCATAGTGACCTTGATGAGTCCTGAAAGCAGTCTTTTCTCTATCTGCAGGGTTGAGTAATATCTGACGATAGCCAGAACGAAGATCAAGTTTAGAAAAAAACTTGGCTCCATGTAATTCATCTAAGAGTTCATCCACTGTAGGCATAGGAAAACTATCCTTGATAGTGATAGCATTTAAAGCTCTATAATCAGTGCAACATCTCCATGTACCATCCTTTTTCTTCACAAGAATGATTGGAGAAGAGAATGGACTTGTACTTGGCTGAATGATACCTTCTTCTAACATGTCTTGCACCATCTTCTCAATCTGCTCTTTTTGACTATGTGGATATCTATATGGCTTCACCTTCACTAGTTTTGACCCCTCTTTCAATAGAATTTCATGACTCAATTCACGTGTAGGAGGTAATCCTTGAGGTACCTAAAAAATGTCCCTGTAATTATACAAAAGCATAGCCATTTCTGGTTCCAAATTAGCAGGCATTTCAGACCAATGATCATTAGCTGTCACGGTATCCATCTGTTGCAGCGTAAACAACTCTACTATTGCATCAGCTTGCTGCATTCTACGCAAATTATGCAGTTGTGCCAGCTTCGGTTTATTGTCTATTTCACCTTATAGTGTGACAAATTTACCATTCAAATAAAACTTCAGTTTAGCCTCTGCATAATCAGCTACATGAGGTCCAAGAGAAGCCAACCAAGGTGCTTCGAGCACCACATTGTACTGCTAATTGTAACAAATAAAGCCGGAATCGTAATATCATTCCCTGCACTTTAAGCGTTCATTTACGCACAACACATTACTTTGCATGTCTTTGGCCGTTCCCATGAGGACATTGCATTGTTGAATTGGCTCCACCGGCAATCCCAAACAATGTACTATCTGTGGCTGCACAAAACTATCAGACTTGCCCCCATCTAATAAAATAGAGACATTAATAGGGCCAATGAACCCTTTGAACCGTATCACACCAAACCTTGTAGATCCATTCAAAGCATCAAGAGACAAGTGATGATCCACATGTTGATCTGCAGTACTATCAGCTGGTTTTTCAGGGTCAGTTTTTTCTGGAATAACATCAGAATCATCTGAGAAGTCCAAGAACATCAATTGCTTGTTGGGGCACTTGTGTGAGAATGAAAATTTCTCATCACAAAAATAACAAAGGCATTTTTCTCTTCTAAGTTGCATTTCAGCTGGAGAAATTCTTTTAATAGCGGGATTCTTTTGGAGTTGGCTCATAGGTCTAGTTGGAGGTGTGGGAAGTATTGGTGTGTTGGGGGCTTTCTCGGTGGCTTGTGTTTGGGCATTTCTAGTTGGATTGAAGTGAGCTCGCTGTTGGAAAGTTTGATTTAATGGTTGATTTTTCTGGTGTGTAGATTAACTCACATTAGCAGCCAACTTTTCTTCAAACAGTTTGGCCAGAGACACAGCTTTCACAATAGAAATGGGCGTATGTAGTATAACATCTCTTCTTATCTCATCTTTTAACCCACTTACAAAACAATCAATTAGAGCATCATTACTAATACCATAAACTCGATTAGATGATGCTGTGAATTCCAAATAATATTCATTCACAGATTTGGTTTGTTGTAGCTTAAACAGAGAAGCTCTCGAACATTCATACAATGATGGTCCAAAATCGAGCTCAAGAGCTCTAGTAAAATCAGTCCAAGTCTGAAATGGCCTAGATCTATTCACCATCTGAAACCAAGGAACCACTTCATGGTCTAAGTGCCTTTGGCGATGATTAAGCGCTCGTGTCAGGTGTATTGTAATAGCAGAAAAGCTGTTTTCGACGCCAAAGATCCAATCGAACACATTCTTACCATTAAATCTTGGAAATTCAAGTTTAATGTGCCTAACTGAAATGGAGTAGGATTCATCGTCGGAATGGTGTGACCTGAGTTCGCAGCTTGTGTGTGACCCATAAACGTCGATCCTAAGCTGGAGCTTGTTGACGATATCGTACCAAAACTAGTTCTTGAGTTCGTTCCTCCATGGTGGCCCGTCGCTAGCTTGATGAAACGAGTCTCCGATGCTTTCTGGCTTTGCTCCAAACGATCAAATCAGGCTTTGTTCGCTGCTTTTGCTTTTTCCATGAGCTCGCTGTCGCCAGACTCTCGATGTCAATTCCTTCAAACGCGTGTTGTCCGCCATGAAGTTAATGAAAGCACCAATGTGATGTGTGTCAACAGAAATGAAAAATTGAAGTACTGAATAGAGATATAAGTGAGCTTATTTCATTCAAAAGGGAAAATAATGAGTACAATAATCACTGCTCTGCTATGGCAGCAAGAGCTGAGTACACCCAAATGAAGAAAGGTAAGTACTGCAGAGAGAAAGATAAGAGAAGCAAATTACATCACACAAAACTTGCCTAAACCGAAAGCATTCTCTCTCAATCCCTATATTGCTCACTTAACCACAAATTGGTCCCACCTTGGATGAGGTAACCTCATACGGTTACTCACCCTCCTGCCAACTTCTCCACGCGCCTGGCTGGTAGTGTTGCTCACGTGCTCATTCATAACAGAGTATAGGTTAGAGTGGCTTTCCCGAGTGAAAAATATATAGTAGAATCTTTGGACGGACACCTCCAATATGTATGCTTGTACTTTCCGAGAAGGTTGGCACGGTTAGTCCATCTTCAATTAGCATATCTCCTTATCATTTACTAAGTTAATAGCAGCAAGTGCTAGTTCAAGTCAGTAATAATTTGTTCACGGGGTCTTTACGATTTTTTTTTATAAACTGGGGACTTCCTTCGATTTAATTAAAAAAACCAAAAAAAGAAAGACGGAAGAAGGCACGAGGGAGAACTTGGCCAAAACCCTTGGCAAGAAATGAAGTGACTAAGTTACACAATAAGGGGGGTTGAACTGTGTACCCTTTTTAAATTTTGAAACCTGAAACCTTCTCAACAATTTGTTCTCAAGCTTTGACTTGGATATGAGAAGGTTAATGTTAGTTGTAAAAACAACAAACACGTATACACCCTTAAAAGATGAAGACTAACAATACTCATAAGACAAATATATACTATGAAAGAGAAATGGTTTTCAAACAGATATGAGTAGGTTGGAAGATTAAGTATTAGTTCAAAAATTATCTTGAGAAGTTTGATGAAATTAACCTTCTATTAGTTTGAAAACAATCTTTTAGTGTAAAACAGTTTAGACAATAGTAATGGAAAGCAATTTAAAGAACACAGAGGAGTTATAGAGGTTCACCCAATTTGGCTACTTCCTTTCCCCACTTCCAAGTGAGTGTTTCCACTATTCTCCAAATAGCTATTACACTTGCTTTTGCTCAACCACAAAAGACTTTACAATCACCACTTTCTTTTGATCACCACGCAAAAGACAAGTGTACTCTTGCACAGCTTCACCAAGTTGTGTTCACCTACTAAGAAACTCTCTCCTAGTTTCCTAAAGGTCTCTCTTTACAATTCACACCAACACTCACCTTACACTCTAGGTAGTTTGATGGAATGCTCACAACACACAATTTACAACAATGGTTTTGGGATGATGAAGAGCTTGAAGATATAACTACAATAAGTGTTTACAATATAATGTATCAAGCTTTACTTTTACACTTAGCAAATAGATCGATGAACTTGAGAAGCTTTGAGTGTAGGATGAGAAGGTTGGATATATACTTTGAGAAGATTGAATTTTGAGTAGGTTTCAATCAAATCTCTCACTTGTATCCTTCGAAAATCATCACCTAAATAGCCCAAGATATTGAATCTAACATTGGAAGGTTGTAGAGATCCATTTGAAAGAGGTACTAGGTTTGTAGAGTAGTCATGATGAGAGTTGTTGTAGTTGGCAGCTTTTCAACCTTCTCATTCTGCACATTGTACTTTCTCTGCACGTTCTGAACCTTCTCATTCTGGCTTGTACTTTCTTTGCACATTCTGAACCTTCTCATTCTGGCTTGTAACTTGAAACTCATTGCTATAATATCACCCTTTAACACCTCCTAACATTCTTTAATAAGGTCATGTTGAACCCATGAGACCAGGAATTTTGTCACCATCACATCTCCACACTTATTCTTTGATCTCCTCTTTATTAAAAGGCGTTGTAAGTAGAGCATTGTCATCAACATTAATCATACAAAATCCAGACCACTAAGGATTGGTCTATTAGAATCAGATTCCACATAGCTATCTTTGAAAAATCTCTCAAAATCTTCCTTCATATCCTCCACCTCCTCAAGAAAAACCTCATCTTTCTCTAAACCCACAATCTGATTCTGCCTTCTCCATTGTTGAACACTTCGCATCTCCCTCTCTAATCCATCTTTCCCGAGACTTTTGTTTAGTCAAACTTTCCTTAAGACGTAAGTTGTTCCAAAAAAGAGAAGATAATTCTTTTCTAAGAGAATTATGAAAGGCAATATATGAAAGGGAATTATGACTTCATGTTATCATCTGCGGGAAAAAAAGATTTTTTTTTTGGGAAAAACAAAAAAAAGAGATGATAGTTATTGTTACAATTAATTTTCTCAATCACAATATTCTCTTTGTAACCAAAAATCACATTATTCTCTAAACTTTGGTATTTTTTTTTTTACTTTTCACTTTTTTACTGAAAATATCCACCTACTAAATTGATCAAAGAGACTTTTTAGAAGAGAGTACTTCCGTCACTTAAGTGCAAAATATATAGTACCAAAATCGTACCTCCCAATAACTTTTTTTTGGCAAAATTGTTTTGTAGCTCCCTTAACTTAAATTCAAATTTCGAATTTGTTATTTATCTTTTTTTTCTTCCAATTTGGTCCCTTAAGTTTCTAAACGTTAGCAATATTGACTCTTTTTACAGTTTCTGTTCAACTTTGTTAAAAATTGCTTATGGGGGGTTATTTTTCTGTTATCAGCGGTTATGTGGCAATACACACTTGGTATTTCATTATTTTTAATTAATTTAAAAAAACTAATTAATTAATAATGTCACCACAACTTTTGTCTCTATGAATCCACCCCAACATCACCATTCGGTCCATATTGTTACTTGAAATTATCTATTTGTATTAGGTTGAGTTCACGAGTGTTAGATAATTACAGTGTGACAGTAAAATTACTCTCCCAGAGCCACCGTAGGTACCAATTCCCAAATGACGTTCGCATCCCTCAAATACTCCTTTCCCACCCGGGAACAATTTTGTTGGAATATTTGCGAGACTTTCTGTTGATGAAATTAAGGTTGTGCTTTCCCTTTTCCAAGAATTGGTCTTTATGCATTTTTCAGGTTTCGTTTTTCCTAATTTGTAATGCAACAATGGGTAATTATTTGATAAAGGCAATCCCTCTTTTTGATTCAGACTATTGTTGTCTAACCACAGAGCGTCATAATGCTTTCAACGAAAGATTAGTCTCTGCTCGTGCTTAAAATCAAATTCCGCACTAATCAACACTGAGTTTTTGCACTGCGAGAATCGAACACGGGTCAACGGGTCATTAAAGGAAATTCCATTTAAAGTTGCAGATTAACTCAACCCAAAACAATTAGATAATTTCAATGTTATGTAACACTATATGGACTGTATGGTGATGTGGTGCTGGATTCATGGTGACACAAGATGTGGTTGAAAGAAGGATGGAGGTGGAGGATTCGTAATGAAGAAGATGATCATGGGTTTCAGATTATTTATTTTTAATAAAAATAATGAATCAGTAGGTGTGTATTGGCACATCAGCTCAGATGACAAACACCTAAGCCCAATAACAATCACATAAGCAATTTTTTAACATAGTTGAACGTGTCAAAAAAAACAGAGTTGCATGGATGACGTGAAAAATGTCAACGTTGCTAACATTTTGAAACTTAAAGGACCAAATTGGAAAAAAGAAAGATAAATGACGATATCAAAATTTGAAATTAAGTTAGGGGACTCCGAAAAAAAATTGTTTTTTTTTTTCAAAAGCTCCTCATTATTTGCTTCTAGTATAATTGATTATCAAGTCATATGATCAACAAAGGACTCCCACTTGATTGGACCATTTCTAGGTGGCTTTTCTCGGAAAGTACTTTCTAATCATTGTTTAGAAACAAAAGCAGCGAGAGTTCATAGAGTTACAACAAGAGTCAATAGTAGCAGATCTAGAATATTTATTCAACGGAGGCAAAAAAAAATCTATAATGTTTTTATTTAAGATGTTTGAGTTTTTTTGAAAAACAGAATTTTTTGACAAAAAAATAATTAAAACCTTAAAATTTGATGTATTATGTGTCGCTGTATGTGTACTATACCATATCCGACTTAGTCTGAATAGTTGGTAGAGTGCTCTTACTGAAGTCATAGTTCAGAGCTGAACTCGTCGGGATCGATGTAATACCTAAAGTAAGTATTCATTACTTTGGATATTATAGTCTAGTTACTCTATTTCACTATATGTGTGATTCAATGATTTGATTAATTTTGTTTGATATTTAAATTACATGTTTTCGTGTTTCTTAAAGTAAATTAATTTCATCACTATTGTATTGATAGATTTCATAATGTAATTACGCATTTATATATGATTGGGTTACTATAAATTTTTATTTAAGTAGGTTAGAAGAGGGGGGTTGTAGCAGCAATTCTTATTTACACCAAATGATGGGCTTGGGGCGAAACCCAACCCATTCTTTTTTTTTTGTTCAACACAACCCATTCTTAATATGTCCAAGAGATCCATCCAGTTGAAACATATACAAATTGAATTCATTCTTGGGTTGTTTTTTTCATACCCCCACCATCTTCCCCCATACCCCCCACACAATATGATATCCCCAAAATACCCCTTTGAAAACTCTTTTTAAAAAAAATAAACTCGTATATATATGTTTTTGGGACATATATAACATATATACGATGTGACCATTTAACCCATCATATATATGTCCTAAAAACGTATATACGATTAGCTTCGTATCATTCAATTATATTTACGTTTTTAGGACATATATACGATGGGTTAAATGGTCACATCGTATATATGTCCCAAAAACATATATACGATGGGTTATATATGTTGTTTTTTTTTTTTTAAAATTTAACGGCTAGGATTTCACTTTCAATGTTGATCAACGGTGTAGATTGCACCGACAAAATCAACGGTTGGTAATCTTTTACCTCAACTATAAATACCCACTCCCACCCTCACTATTTTCACACTAAAATTTCAACTTCCTTCTCTCACACAATACAAGTCAAGATGATGCAGGCTTCGCTAATGTCATACTACGAGCCTTCTTCCCTCACTATCGTTCATTCTAATCTAGGGTTTGTTGATCATCAGGGAATCATCTTGCAAGATGATGGTGTAGGTTTCGATGGGAGAGATGTTATGCAGTGTAGGTTAAAACACTCCATATCATTTGCTGCTCTTAAGCAGAAACTATTGCGGATGGTTCAACCAGAGAATGACGAGTATGAGATAATTTGTATCATTTATCGGAAACCGGAATGTACTGATGGAGGTCTTTACTGGTCTACCATGGATGTCGATCAATAGCGAGGATGACCTCCGAGACATGATGTCCATTCATATTACGTTTAAATGGAAGAGTTATATTCATTTGTACGTCGAAACCAGAAGGACCTTAACTCCACCAGCTCAATAGTTTCTATTGTATTTTCTTTTTATTTGTCTATTTTTATTCTAGTTGTTTATGTTTTATCGTTTGTGTAAGTTTGTTTTATCGAATCAATGAAATCAAAAATTTATGGAAACTCATAAAATATAACAACCGGAAAAAGTAATAATAAAGTGCAAACATCAAACTAACATGAGTACAAATACATCAAAGTACAAATACAAAATCCCTAACTTCCTCGTCCTCGTCCTCGCCTACCTAGGAATGGAAAGTCTGGTGGTGCCGTCCCCACCAGCTGATTGAGTCTTGTATAAGTCTCAGTCCCCATAGGGATCTCGCCGTAGTAGCACTTTTTGCAAATGTCCTGACCTCCGCGTCCACTCAGGATCGTCCAGTCGTATCTCTGGTGAAGGTGTCCACTCTGGTGGTGGTGCTGGAGCCAATAAGAGTCTGGGAAAGATGCACAGACGTACCAGTCTAAGTAGGCGTCTCCAGTCTTATCCGGCCACTGAGCAACATGAGTAGTGAGCAGAACCTCCCTCATACTAACCATGAAGGTGGAGATCTGAAAGATGCAATCGGCATGGCTGAGACGACCTGCAAGAGGGTCACGTGGGATGTACTGACAGTACCCAAACTGTCATATGCACCTATCAGGCATGTAGCGAACTCTGAAGTCGGCCCAGCTGATTAAGCCCATGTATAGGGAGATCTGCTGAAAGGGTCTAACTGCCCGATGCTCCTCAAATGGTCGCCAGCAGACATCCTCTGGTATCTGCTCATCAATCATCTTCCTATAGTGGCTCAACTTCAGGTGATCTGTCTTCTTCTTCCTAAAGCGCCCAGCCAGTGGCTCCGCACCGCGTATATGATCAGGCTTCCTCTCTGCCATTCGAGGGAAATACCACATATTCCAAGACTGAAATGCAAAAATAAACATGTTTAATTAAAAGCTATTTACCTAAAGTCAGTGTGATTTAACGAAAAAATCAAGTTAAAATGTGTACCTGAAATAGGCTGGCATACCCTCCTAACTGCGTCGTCGCCCTCAAAGAGGCATTGTTCAAGGAGTCATACATGGCAGCTAGTGCACCTGCACCCCATGCATACTGTCCAAGAATATCTGCATTGAGATCATCAAGGTAAAGCATCCACTTAGCTTCAGCCCTGTCTCCAGTCTTCGTAGTGAAGATGCTGTAGGACAGAAGTAGAAGGAGATAAGCTCTCACAACAATAGTCTTGTCACCCCCCTCCGCCGTATGACGCCTAAAAATGTCTAGTAGCCAAGTGAAACTGTAATACGGACCCCCACGAGTGTTGTTAGCAGCCTCAGTCCGTGAAACATCCAGATACCTCTCTGCAAGCTGTGTGGCCTGATCCAAAGTGACCGTAAGGGCTGCAGGTGTGGCATAGTTCCCCCAGATAGGAAGAAGCAACAAACAAGAGACGTCATCCAGAGTGATCGTCATTTCACCAAATGGTAAGTGAAATGACGAAGTATATGAGTGTCATCTCTCGATAAAAGCGGACAACAACTCGTGGTCTACTGTGCTGTGGCCAGTGAAGAGAAGTGGGGTCAGTCTGGAGTCCCTGAGCTCTGGGGAACGCTGAACTAGGGCCTTGTAGTGTACATGCAGCTTGGTCAGGATATTGTATCCATGAGCCCAGACTTTCACAAAACGATTATAATCCTGAATTAAAAATAAATTATGTAAGCAAGAAGTGCAGACTATGTGTGTTAACTAATAAACTAAGTGAGCAATAAATTCAACTTACCGGGTCAGAGCGTATTAAAGTGCAGACATGATATGCCAGATCAGTGAAGAGACAGTACTGAGACTTAGGCTCCTCCTGATGCCCCTAAGGCTGCTCCTCCTGATGCTCAGACATAGACTCATCTGACGACATATCCGTCTAAGACACCTCATGATCCTGATAGTGATCTTTCTTTGAGAGGCATGATCTTTGATAAGCATCATCTTTGAGAGTGCCTCGCCCGATAGTGCTCCTCATACTGAGTCTGCTGCAGAAAATCCCCGTGATAATACTCTGCGCGTCCTCATGCGGGGAGGCTTCAGCGTCTTGGGGTGGTGGGGATGGTATTGAGGAGGCCGCATCTCATCTTGGGGTGGTGGGGATGATGGTCTTGAAATTTGTTTTGCATATCATTATATTTTGGTACACTTATATATAAGTAATGATATTTTACTTAAACAAATTTCAAGAATTATATATATATATATATATATATATATATATATATATATATATATATATATATACATACATATTATAATTTTAAATGGGATGTGGGGTTTGTCGAGAAAAGATTTTATTTCTGTCTTATATGTTTTGTAGTAATTAAATGAAGGAAATTAATATAAAAGTATTCAAACAAAGTAATAAAGCGAAAATTGAAACCGATGAAAATATGATTATCATCTAATGTATTACGAATGAGTATATAGAAAAGCGCATTACAACTAATGCTAGGAAGGAAAAAGATATCACGATAATAGAATGTCTCATCTATTTTCTAATATATCATTCATAATTTGTTTTTGCTAAGCGTGTGAGCTTTGTGGGAATTCGATTTTATTGTTATAAGCAACACGGGTATACATCTCATTTTATCATAAAATTTTAAATTATTTTTGACACCTTTAAAAATGCGGTTGTATGTTTTAGTGTGTTATTTGACACGTCGATTTCTTTGTACACCGTCTTTTATTTATTCATTATGATATATAATATATATGTTTATACAATTTTATATATATATATATATATATATATATATATATATATATATAGTGAGCATTTTTTTATAATCTCGTCCTAAAGAATTTTTTTATATCGTTTCTTTAAGAATTTTTTATAGTGAGTATTTTTTTATATTATTTGACTATTTAAATGTTAATTTTGATTTAATATATGTATATTCCATATTGCGAAAGAACCCTTATGGTATTTTGTATATTCCTATAAAGAAACTATAACGGGAAAAATCAAACTAATACTTCAGGAGATTATTAGAATATGCAAAATCTAGTCTTATTAAGTAGATGCAATCTTTATATAAAAATCTTTAAGATTATATAAAGATTAATATCTAAAAACCTAAATAGTAATACATAATCTGTCTATTGATGATAACTTAACTAAACTCATTAATCATCAAATTTAAATCAAATCTCTAAATGTAAAATAGGTACCTAACAACCAGTAAACACGTGAAAAAGTAGGTAAGATCTGAACAATTTTCAAGTCATAACATTCTCAAAAATATAAAATAATGTACCAAGGTTTTTATTTAAAATAACAATGAAGAATGATTTAACAATAATGTGTTACGCTTATGAAACAACGGAGGTAGGTAATCGACTTGGTTAATTGCACAGAATTTTGGAGGGGATGAGTTCGATTCCCTGATTTGACATTTTTGGTATATATTTCAGCGAATTAACTTGAGCCAAAACCGAGTCAACACCTGGTTTGACCAAGTCAACGCGGGTTTGACCAAGCCAACTTAGGTGGAGATCCAAGTGTAAGAAGCTGATGTGGAATAAAATCGTTGATGATGTAATTAGTGACGTGTCATACTATGTGGATGGTGACATGAAAGATCCATGGTTATATATAACTAGTATGTGTCACCCGTGCCAGCACGAGTATACATTCTCTTTTTAAATTTAATTTGTAAATATTATTTTTGTGAAATTTAATTTAATTTGTAATTGTTATTTTGTTAAAATATTATGTATATATATATATATATATATATATATATATATATATATATATATATATATATATATATATATATAAATCGATGTTTATGATTAGTAAAAAGATGAGTCTTATTTGATTATGGTGGAAATTTAATTATATACAACTATTAAATTTGTATAAAACATATATGCATTGCATTCACACCCCCTGATATATAAGTCGACCGATAGCAACATAGATTTGGTGTTATTTTTCTAATAATCACACGGAGCATCAACTCCATTCGGTATGCCAACGATATCTGCTAAGACACAACATAATTTAGAGATAACATGAACAATTAAATGTTGAATTGAACATAAAGATTCTGAGATATGCAATACAAATATCACATTACCTACTAAATAGTGAGTCAAATCACGGTTGAAGCATTCCAATGGTGTAGTGGCCCCGAGATCGGGGATAAGGAACCACGTATGGTGATGTTGGCGAATTTTTCCGCTAATGCACGAAGTCAACTGCATACTTTTGTCGAAAGCGGGACATATAACATGAGAACAGACATGCGTAAATTTGTGAAGGTGATTAGGGACGACAATGATGAGGCGGGAGTCGGTGGAGTACTCCCGATCTCCTCCACATAAAGTTTTTCTCCCCGTCCCCGTCCCCATGGTTCAGAGCATTCTAATGGTGTAGTGAAACTGAATGGGGGATAAGGAACCACGTATGGTGATGTTGACCGAATTTTTCCCCCTAATGCGAAGTTCAAACTGTACTTTTGTCGAGTTGGACATATAACATGAGAACAGACATGCGTAAATTTGTGAAGGTGATTAGGGACGACAATGATGTGGGCGGGGTCGGTGGAGTACTCCCCCGATCTCCTCCACATAGAGTTTTTCTCTCTGTCCCCGTCCACATAATCCCCGTGGGGACCTCGTAAAATCATCAGGAATTTACTACTGATGTAAATTAAAATCTAATAAATTGGATAAAATACAATTGCTGAACTAAAAAATCATAGGTTAATATTTTAATATAAAATTTAGTCCTTTTATTTTTAACAGTTAGCACAGTTAGGACATTTTTATTTTTATTTAATATTTTTAATTAAAAAACACATATAATGTACTCGGACAGCGGGATGGTCCCCGTTCCCATCCTCATCCCCAAGTTGACAGTGGGGGAATTATCTCTCTCGTCCCCGTCTCCACGTGGAAAAACTCCTCACTCACAGGCCACTGTGGGGCAATCCCCGTCAAGATCCCCTCACAGGTAGGAATTGTCGCCTCAGAAGTAACTTTCATTATCCTGAACAACTTAACTAACACTAATTTTTTATGTATGAGTTCGTAATTTTACTAACTCAGATGCATGTATATACTATCTTGTGACATTTAAATATGCAAAAGTGTAAATTTTCAAATAACTATTTTTGCTCTAATTGTTATCCAATTTGTATATGTTATTGCTATAATTTTGACTATTATATTTATATTATATCATTATGAACTTTTTTTTCTAATATTGAAGTCTATGGAATATACACCCCAAGGCGTATATCTGATTGAAACACCCCCACCTTCATCGCGTATATACGCCTTGGGGTGTTTATATCGATGTCTTATAACATAGGGTCGTATATACACCCCCAAGTGTATATACGATTTGTATTTTATTTTAAGTCAATAAAAATTAATTAAATCCTGAAAATAGGTTTTGTGTGTAGTTCGTTAAAACGTGACGATGTTATACATCGAACGAATAATTTAGGCTAAAAAATCGGTTTTCGGGCAACATACTCCGATCGTAATGAAACCACGACCATTAAATCAGAAAAAATCAAGAATCAAGACTCCCGTAGAATAAACTTCTTACGGGACTACGGCCTCAAAATCCCAAATTCCATCGTTTACTATTTTTTACGATTTTTTAAAATTTTTCATAGTCTCCAAGAAATCTAAAACAATTTGTATAGCCTTATTTTGGTTTTGTTAGATTTTTAGTGGTGTTTTTATAATTTTTTAGAGTAGTTTTGACTATTTAACGAATTTTTAGTAATAACATATATACGATTAACCTTTTTTTTTTAAAAAAAAAATTGGATTGCAAAGGGCATTTTGGGGTTTCACTTTTGAGTGGGGGTATATGGGGAAGGGGGGGTATGGAAAAAACATCCCAAAATATAAAAATACAAGGATTTCTCTTTTTCCACTCCCCCTCCTACTCAAAACACACCCCATAAGGGTGGGAAAAGACCAAAAGGCCAGCCAAAGCGTCTTTTTTTCATGAAATTTCACGTGTTCGAACACGGGCCATCGAACTCGTTCGAACGACATCGTTCGCGTGAGTTAAATATTGACTCACACCCTCTTGTGCGTAATTTCACCTATTTGAATGGGGTCACTCGAACCTGTTCGCATGGAGGCAATCAAACCAGGGTTATAGGATAACAAATTTTGAACGTCTCAGATTCCACCGACAGTTTTAATCAACTGCTTACAATCAGTCAAATATGTCAGATAAATGAGTGGATGTCATTCCATTGGGAAAATGTGTCTGAACGGATAGAATTTAAACGACTAAGATTTGTGACTTAAAAATGAAATTAACGGCTCACATTTTACCACGCCTATTATAAAAAGGGTTTCAGTTTCTTCACCACATCCTCACACCTTCTTCACCAAACCCTAATCTGCTTCTTCACCAAACCCTACTCTCCTTCTTCACGAGATACAACCAACACGGAATGGAATGGCGGTTGTACCCACCCAAGTACTCAAGCGACAAATTCCTAACGACCGCTTCATCAGTGGGGACTCACTACCAGCGAACATGGTGTTGTGTTTCGTTGTCCTAACCATATCTTCTGTAGGCTGAAAAAGGACATCACCTTCGCCCAACTGAAGGAAAAGGCTGAGAGGAAGATTCGTCTAGAGGGAGAGTGGCGTAAAGACGTGGATCGTATACGTTACTGAAAGTACCACTGTGGAGATGATGGGACTGTCTGTTATTCAACTACGGAGATTCGCAGCGACGACGACGTTCGGGCAATGTTGGAATTTCATGCTACACTTCTGATGGGGCGTAGTATCTTGGAGTTGTACGTGGACACAAGACGCGCTCCAGAAGAGATCATTTATCTTCTGGAACAGGGACTACCCAAATAAACGCTAGTTTCTTAGTTGTTTGCTTATATTGGTTTTATGTCTTTCGTATTTGATGTCTTTCGTATTTGTTGTCTTTCGTATTTGATGTACGATTATGCTTTCTAATAAATAATTATTTGTCTAATTTAAATACCACTGTAACATAGATTAGTAAGTACTAATTAAGTCATAAATATCCATACACCACTTTGCAAAATTATTGAAACTAAAATATAACAATAAAAATTAAAGACTGATCACAGCACTCCCATCAGCATCACTCCCATCATCATCGCTTCCAGCATAACCGTCAAGAAATGCCCGATAATCAGAATCAGTAGTAGCAGAACTAGAACTAGCGTTGTCTTCATCTATTGGGGGCAGCCTAGGAGCAGCCTCCTCCTCCTCTTGAGGAATATCCTCCTCCTCCTGATTCTCAGCTGTCGAGGTCGGGGCCTCAAACCTGCCCCTACCCCTACCCATACCCCTGAAGGTTCAAAGACGGGTTACCTACCCCTGAAGGTTCAAAGAATAGGTTGCCTATGGTGGGAAGGTTCAGCAGCAGGTTGCCTACTACGAGGTCGATCAATAGGCTCCTAAGACCCTCCACCACGAGTCCGAGGCATAACTGAAATAACAAGTAACAATATTAAACCAATTAGACTAAAACAATTTAATAAAATCAACCAATTAAACTCCCTATAATGGAAAAAACCAACAAAACATAGAAACGGTGCTGTCAAACAACGGTTCGAACATCACCATGCGAACCATGTTTGAACAGCCCCATGCGTGCGTTCGAACAGAGTTGTTGCGCGGAAAAAACCAAATGCGAGAGCGCGAGGAGGCTTACCTTCAGTTAAATGGAACGATTGGAGGGTTGAGTGAGAGATGAGTGAGTGAAGGGGTGAGAGATTGGAGGAGATTGATTGGTAGTTTGGAGGAGATGAGTGAGAGATTGGAGGAGATGAGTGGTAGTTTGGAGGAGTTGAGTGAGAAGGAGAGATAGGGGTTAGGGTTCGGATGAGTGGGAGAATTGAGGGGAATGAGGGAAGTGAAGGGGTGTGGAGGGATTGGGGGGGGGGGTGTTTAATTTTTGGGTTATTTGATTTGGGGGTAGTTTGGAAATTTTAGAACTTAAGGGGTGTGTTTGAGTAGGAGGAGGAGTGGGGAAAGTAAAATCCAAATACAAAAACAAGTGGATTGGGAATTCTAGGAGCCATCTAGGCTTATGAACTTTATACCCCACCATTTGAACATCATAGCCCTCTTGACCAAAAAAAACAACATCATAACCCTCCAAAGGGTTTTTTTTTTTTGGTACCCCCACCCCATCCCTTCCCACCCCCACCCGCACTGAAAACCCCAAAATACCCTTCATACAAACGTATTTTTTTAAAAATTTTTGTGCCAATCGTATATACACACGAGGGTATATATATCGACCCTCTTTTTGCCCATCGTATATACACCCCCAAGGTGTATATACGATTGGCACACCCCCACTTTAATCGTATATACGCCTTGAGGGGGTGTATATACGACCTTTTTTTTTGCCCATCGTATATACACCCCCCAAGGCGTATATATGATTGACACACCCCCATCTAAATCGTATATATGCCTTGGGGGGTGTATATACGATGGGCAAAAAAAAAGGTCGTATATACACCCCCTCAAGGCGTATATACGACCCCATTGTATTTTTTTTAAATTTTTTTAAGTTCAAATAAAAATTATATAAGTCCTGAAAATAGGTTTTGTGTGTAGTTCGTTAAAATGTGACGATGTTATACGTCGAACGAATAATTTAGGCTAAAAAATCAGTTTTCGGGCAACATACTCCGATCGAAATGAAACCACAGCCATTAGAAGCGAAAAAAATCAAGAATCAAGACTCCCGTAGAATAAACTTCTTACGGGACTACGGCCTCAAAATCCCAAATTCCATCGTTTACTATTTTTTACGATTTTTTTAATTTTTATAGTCTCCAAAAATCTAAAAAAATTTGCATAGCCTTATTTTGGTTTTGTTAGATTTTTAGTGGTGTTTTTATAATTTTTGGAGTAGTTTTGACTAGTTAACGAATTTTTAGTAGCCTTTTAGTAATAAAAATTAAAACAAATTATTAAAAAAATAAAAAACCCATCGTATATACCTTTGAGTGCGTATATACGATTGGACATAAAATAACCATCGTATATACATACTCAAGGGGTATATACGATTTTCTTTTTTTAAAAAAATTAAGTTTCAAAAGGCATTTTGGGGTTTTGTTATTGGGTGGGGGTGAGAAGGGATGGGGTGGGGTACAGAAAAAAAACCCCTCCAAATAAGTGAATTTATCATATAATCCACGATTGAACCAAAAAAAAAAAATCATATAATCCATGTGCTTTTATTTTCTTCCTACAACTTACATACCCCTCATTCCTCTGTTTACTTTTTTTCTGTTAACGAAAAAACCAAATTCCAAAAAAATGAACTTTTTGGAATGATATTTTTTTTTAAATAAAGAGGGCGGCATAATAATTTCTTTAGGTCGGTAAAAAACAACAATCAACTTTTCTATTTACATATTTTTGTTTAAAATGATTTTTATACATATTTAAATTATATATCCCACATTCTAGACCAACAAATAACTCTTTATTGACTTTTACAAACCATTGTATTCAATGTTTTTTATTTGGTAAATAACCATTGTATTCAATGTTATTAGCATTAATATCTACCTTTAGTCTAAAAACTCACTATGACCCCATTTTTTTGTTATAAAAATTTAGGGTGAAGAGATGACGTTTCACTCTAATGTAGTAGTGGGGAGTTGAGCTCGAGACCTCTCAGATACAATTTCTTTCATGCTCCACTAGACCAGCCCTTGAGGTTCCACTATGACCCAATTTTGATTGCTGGCAACTACTATTTTTTTTATGAAAAATGTTTTATTTTGAAGTAATGAGGTCGAATCGCGATGACCATTGGGTAATAGTTCAATTGATTTATTCTGGTTAATCATGATTGAATTGGAAAAAAAAATAAAGGCTTAAACATGTGTTGGATCCCTGTAAATACCATCAAAACTCAGTTTAGCCCCTACAAAAAAAGTTTTAAAAAGGCACTGCAAAAACAAAACGTTTTCAGTTTGGTCCTCTGTTAACTTTTCATCCAAAAAATGTGATGCGGCAAACAGAGATGACATCATCATGACATCACTACCTCATATCAACATATCATTGGACCTTTGTGCAATATGGCACTGACGTGCCACGTCATCACTGCCACATGGCCTTGTCATGTCAGAGTATCATGTCATCACTGTCACGTGGCACTGACATGTCACCTCAGCAACCAATTGATAACTTCCAGGTGGCAAATTGTTATTGTTTGGAAATAAAATTTTGAAGTGGCTTGGATCCGTTGAACCCAAAACCTTGGAGTGAAAAGCCATCACAATTACCATCAAGCCAGTCACATAATTGTCAAATAGTGTCATTTCTACTATATATGTATTGTTTTTTTTTTGACAAAAATATATGTATTGTTACAAACCATTGATTATAATTTAAATTTAATTTAAACAAGCTTTATTAACATCTAAAACTTTATAAAATGTGTACGGTATTTTTTTGACAAATAAAATGTGTACGGTAAATACAATTATATTATTTATTTTATATTTACTAGTTTGATTCACACTTGCGCACGACGTATACATTCTTTTGAGCATGTGATTGAATTCGTTTGTCGGGAATTTAAAAATATTCCTTTGCCGCTATCTTGCGTTTTGTGTGATGCATATGTGTTTTTTTGTACACCTTATTATATAAAATCATTATGTTATATGAAATGTCTATAAATATATTTTAGATATATTTAGATCTAAATATTTTATACTATTATATACATTGATTTTTGATGGAAATATGTATATTCCACAATCTCAAAGAACCCATGTGGGTGTTTCGTTAAGGTGAAACCCGTGCAATATCACGGGAAACAATTTTTATATTATATTACATTTAAATAGTTTCATGAAGAAATATTAAAGTAATTATTAATACATATAATATTTCAATCAAATTGTTTCTAAATTTATTAAGTTGAGATAACCAAAAATCACATTACTTATTAAAAAATATTACTTGTTTATATTAGATTATAAAATGCTATTTGGGATAATCAATATAAACAAAATACAATTTATGTTAGATGAGAAAATAAAGTAGTTACTTTTATTATCGACATAATGTTTTCCTAATTATTAGAATGAAAATCCAGAAATTTGATAGACAATCAATTTAGAATAGTATATCATCATCTTTTTTCTAGATAAGCTAGTACATCATCATTTGAAAATGTGTCGCAAAATGTTGTTGGTTTTTGGTTTGACATCCCATATATTCAGAAAATACTTTGCAAATATAGAATTGTTTTGTAATTTATTCATTTATTTAAAATGAAAAAAGCTATTCTGTTGCTGAGATGCATGAAAATAAGCTAATTAGTAGCATAGTCCTAGATTGGAGCCCAATTTAATAAATTTTTAATTATACAAATATCAATTCAATATACATTTCTATATACTACACTTAGGTATTAGTATAAGATTATTCTACTTCAACCGTTAATGTTTCTGACACAATCCCATATCAAATCATCTTTTTCTTTGTTTGCAACTAAATAGGACCTCCGATCAGAAAGGTATCCTTACCATTGTGTTTGTTGGAACAATGACTGTATTTTATCCAGGAACGACGAATTAAGCTAAAGGTAGCACTTAATTAGTATATATAGTTGTTAAAGTAGAGAGTGTTTCGCGTTGCTATGCGTATAGTACAGAAGGACGAATTAACAAACTCCAAAATGTTAATTCATAATTGAATGAAAAGTCAAATATACCGCTTAATTGGTAATAAACAGAATCGATAAATGAAACTAAATGCGCAAACAAAGACAGCACATCAAAAGCAACTCAACAATATTCCAAAAACACTACAAACCTAATTAGTGATAATTATTCCTTAATGATAGATGCCATATTGTTTTACTCAAAACTCAAACAAATTCTATAAATTGTCTTGCAAATTTAGAACTATAGCTTCTCAATCCTATTTAATGGTGCACTTCTACTACCAGAAGGAATGACATATAAATTAAAATAAGGAGAATATGACATATAAATTATAATTGAATGTTACTCTTCATAATGATGTGTTTGATTTCATATCATGCCTTAACAACTAAATTATGATAATTTGTAAAGAAAAAAAAACTAAATTATGAAATTATTTTGTTGTTTGAAAATTTCATGAGTTACAAAAAATATATAATTTAACAACAAATTAAGTAGAACAAACCCATACCAAAAAACTAAATTATGAAATTATTTTGTTGTTTGAAAATTTCATGAGTTACAAAAAATATATAATTTATCAACAATGAACATTTGATTTGGAAGGAGAATGGAAGAAAGTCTCTATTGTAACCTTTATTAGCTGCACAACACAACAAAACCATACCAAAAATGAAATAACATTTAATTAGTAACTTTATATATGTGCATATTGATATTGATATAGTCCCAAAGCAATTAAATTCTACAATATATAGATGAACTAACTTCAAAAGGTACAACAACAGTTGATTGGAAATGCTTAACGTAGAATTAACTCTAAAAGGAATATCAAAATTGCAACATTGATAGTAAATTTTATTGTACTGTCAAAATATCAAAATTCCAATTTATAAATTTTAAAATCAATGAAGTCTTTTACTAATAAAAAATATTGGGATTTTAAAATGTGTTATTGTGTTAAGTTATGGAAAGAAATATAAAATACAAAATTGATATATGATAATGTAATTTAGATATTTAGTTATATGAAAGGGTTCATAAACGGTTGTTAAAAAAATAAGTATTAGCAGCAAACTTATTCTCACCAAAGGAGTATTATTATAAAACATAGAAAATGGTTTTTAGAAAAAAGTAAGGGGGTTAGAAAAGGGTGTATAAGGGTTTTAGTGATATACAATTCTTTTCAAGTTTAGTGATCGATCATTTCTAAACATTGTAGATGGAATACCAAATTAGAGTAGCAACATAATTTTCTTCTCCCTAAGAAAGAGGACCTATATTCACATGATAAAGAAGCTATATTCAATTTGTCCAAATGTCTTATAAATAATTAACAAAAAAGAGCCTGAATGCATACAATGATGATTTTAGCATTAATATCAAAAAGTAAATAGAAGAATGTATCCAAATGTTGCCACCTTGATGCTTTTGGAAAGGAACCAAGTCAAAGCTTGATTTTAACATGGTATGGGAAGTTTCGGACAGCCTATCTCTAACTTCAGTTGACCATTAAAATTCAACAAAATCAAAAATAAAATAAAAACAGTTGCATCAATCACTATACATATATCAACCTAGATCACAACATTCTCTGTAGAGAATAACTATATGTTTATGCTTCTAAATATCAAAAATATAAATATAGGACTTTCTTAGTTCTGTTATTCTAAGAACTCATGAATATGCCACTCTTTTTTTTCATAATATTAAATACAACAAATGACATTATATGCTAGTGTAAGTAGTCTACCTACTTGACGCAACCAATGTGCATCTCCCTGTCGTTGGTTCCCGTTGTCGCTTCCCGTCACCGCTCCCTATCGTCGCTTTCTGCGAGCCTTTTTCTGCTGCAGCTCCCCCATTTCCTGAACCTTGATTTTAAAATCTATCTATCATGAAAATCATTTAGAAATTTGTCAGCTCCAAGTTCTAAAAGATCAGTAAAACAAAACAGGGACTAAATATGCTTATGAATTAAATCCCTAAACCTATTTTTCCTATTATCTAATCAACGGCAAGTTGGGTTAAATCCCCAAACCATAAAACCCCTAAAATCAGTAAGATAGTGAGAGTGTAAGTCATGAAAATTAAAAGAAGTTGCTAGCTTTTAACTCATGAGAGGATTCAAATTCAGCCATGAGCAGGTAGTTAAAAAAAGCTTTGTCTAAAGGCACAATAAGATATGTGTGTCTCCAAAAGTGCATTATGTGTTGCAAAAATTAAATCGACATATAAAACTCAGTTTAAGCAATAAGGGAAATAAGAAAACACAAATCTTACCTTTGACAAAGTAAACTATGAAAGTTTAATCATTTGGGGATATTTGACCTTATCAAAAAAAAAAAGGGTAAAATATGTTTTTAGTCCCTACAAAATTTTGTTTTTTTAAATTAGTCCCTACATTAACGAAATAGGTGTCACCTCAACAACCAATTGATAACTGCCAGGTGGCAAATTGTTATTGTTTGGAAATAAAATTTTGAAGTGGCTTGGATCCGTTGAACCCAAAACCTTGGAGTGAAAAGCCATCACAATTACCATCAAGCCAGTCACATAATTGTCAAATAGTGTCATTTCTACTATATATGTATTGTTTTTTTTTGACAAAAATATATGTATTGTTACAAACCATTGATTATAATTTAAATTTAATTTAAACAAGCTTTATTAACATCTAAAACTTTATAAAATGTGTACGGTATTTTTTTGACAAATAAAATGTGTACGGTAAATACAATTATATTATAAAAATAAATATACTAATTTACCAAAAAATAAATATACTAATTTACCAAAAAATAATTAACATTTATACATTATAAATTGTAAATGTAGTTTAATCATAGCAATACATATATTGTAGAATTAGTGTTATAATTTATCCATTATATAAATTAATTTTTTTGACCAAAGTGTATAAATTATATTTATAATTTTTTTTCTACATATAAATTATATTTAAAATATATTTATACACAATATTTTTAAAATATAATACAAACTATATTTTAAATTAAAATTCAGTCAATAAATATTTATAAACTAAAATTTAAATTATTTTTAAAGTTATATTTTAAATTATATATGTGTGGTATGAATTCTCAATTAAGTAATTGTGCTTATTTAAATTATATTTAAATTTAAATCAATGATTTGTAACAATACATGTAATGTAGAAATGACATTATATCATATAATTGTGCCACATCACCTTTTTTTTTTGGATATAAAAGAGGGACCAAACTGAAAAGCTTTTGCAGGGGCCTTTGTAAACTTTTTTTGTAACATCCCCAATTCAGTTAATTATCGAAATTAACTGAATTTGCTTAATTGTTTGAATCTATGAGAGCAATATTTAATTTCTAAAGTATGTGAAGTATATATGTTTAGCAAGAGGCAAGTAATCTAGTGTATTTGATTTTATAAGGTGGCTAGATTAATTACTAAGTGTCATGAATTTGTAGATTATGGTGTGTGATTGTTTGATTAGAAATACTGAAATAGGTTTAAGTGAGAATTAGGAAGCAATGGCAGTTTGGTCCTTTCCCCTCCATTATAACTCTCAGCTCATTAATTCAAACCAAAGACACAAACCCACATCACTTTCAGCAAAAAAACCAGAAAACAATAGAAAGAAGAGGTCTAGAGAGAGAGAGAGACACGTGAGAGAGAAGGGAAGAAACTCCACGAAACTTTGATGTAACATCCCTAATTTCGTTAATTTTAAATTAAGAAATTAACGAGTGAATTGTTATGAGAATAAATAATGAGACACATTTTAAAATGAGATTGTCTCGAAATTAATGAGTCCTCGTTAAATTATAGGATTAAATAGCTTTATTGATTAAATTGTGTTAATTGAATGAGAGAGTTTTGGGGTAAAAATAGGATTAGTGAGATTGGTGAGCCAAGGGCATTTAGGTCTTTCCATCCAATTAGACCCTTGACCCACTTATACACTTATAGTCAAAGTAAAAGAAAAGAAAAGAAAGAAAAGAAAAGAAAAGAAAAGAAAAGAAAGAAACGGTTTTGGGGTTGATCTCGCGTCTTTGGAACGTTGAACTCCGCAAAGTTTTGGTGTCTCGTGATTTTCATCACGCTAGGTTAGTTTTACTCACGCTTAGGGAATTTAAAATGTTGTTTATGTGTTTATTTGACTAGTTTTCGAATTTCCAAGTTTCGTGAATTTCTCGAGTCAAAAATGATTTTACGAAAATTACGGGTGTTGAAATTAGAACGAAACCATAATTATATGATCACGAATCATTATGCCCGGATCGAATATGTGTATATTTTGTCTGTTATGGTTGAATTTGGATTGGAACACGCTTTGATCGACGGAGAACGAAACGGCATTTAAAAGGGTCGTAATGTTCCCAATTTCCGATGTGTGGTTTCGATGTTCGCTCGATTTCAAACTCTTTCAAATCCTTTTCCTAACCATTCATGATTACATAAAGATCGACATTGTTATGTTTGGCATATAGTTTTAAATTGTTAGTTGAATTTACAAAACACTAGAAATACCGTAAACTTAGATCATCGTGTGGAAACAATTGTTTTAAGAACAAAATTGGTGTCTGGACTGGTTATGCGAGTTCATATGATAATCGCATGATATGAATTTATATCATGGAGTAAATTGTGTTTGATTTGTGAATTGTGTCGAGTTTGGGTGACGCACCCACGAGTTAGCATACTAGGCGGGGAAGTCATGAGCCCTAAACCTAGGCCCCATAAAATTTTACCATTAGGCAAGTCCTATCAAAGGGGTTCACCAGATTTAGTCGGAGGCGCTGGTGATGCTAAGATGTATGATTGCACCGCTTTTCACAGGGATTTAGCCTGAGGCGATCGATTGTGCAAGTGATTGTGTGCGTGGTTTATTTATTAAATCACGGTTAATGAGTTTGTTTTAAAGGACCGAGTGATAGATAAGGGGTCACTGTAAGACTCACCGAGATTTGTTATCTCACCCTACAAATGTTGTTGTTTTACGAGATATGCGCAGGGAAGTGCAAGCGAACAGCACGATTAGATATTGTGGTCGGAGATTTAGAAACATAGTAGCTTCCGACTATGTTGTTTGGTTTCCGCTCGCTATTTTGAACTTAGATTATGACTTGCTTGTTAAGTTGTAATACCTAATCTATTTACCTTTGTCTTTGGAAATTGAATATCTGGTTGTATAACTTAAGTGACACTTAAGTACATGTCATTGTACTCTAAAGTACTCCAGTTGTGAACAACTCTTTGATTGGAATCGAGAGTTTGTATTATTCAATATCCAAGCAGGATTATGTCTACTCTGATGTATATAAATGGTACATGTTGGTATTTCTAATATTAAGAAATATTAGGGTGTTACACTTGATGCATGTCCATTCTTTCTTCATCATTCTCTTCAATTCTCATCCTCTACGCAAAAATGTTAAATTCAGTAGCTCCTTCCAGTGGCCATCCCAAACAATTTAGAGGCTCTGTTTCAAACTTTAAAAATTGGGCCCCTAATTGGACACTACAATTTTTTTGTTTTTCTATTGTTATATGGAATTTTATTTTTGTATTAACTAATTTGAGCACTATAATTTTGTTTTTGTTTTTCTATTGTTATATGAATATATTTTCTTCGTAACTATAGTATTTATATTTTACTTGCAACATTACATAATTGTAAATCAGTGGTCTAGTGGTAACTGTAAAAATGTAAGCCTTGGAAATCGAACTCGCCTTCCTTAAGCCAGCGCTCCATAATCCTTACCATTGTTCCAAGAGCGATTTCATGCCAATAGATGAAACACAAAGCATATGTATATATTTCATAATTTATTTTGTGCCCGAATTTTTTGCATTATTGGGTCGAGGCCTGCAATGCGGTAGCATCAGTAAACGGCCCAATGGCCGGCTCTGGCTCCTTCTACTTTGACTAAAAATGGAGTTTGAGAGCTAAGAGTTGTGCATGTTCATAATAGAAGGTTAGAAACTGAGAGTGCAATGTTGATTGGAGTGCATTTGAGTAAATCTCAGTAGCTGGTCACGTTTTAGGCTTGGTTGGGATCAATTTCGTGTTCGTGGGAGCGTAGGAGACGTTACAGGGAGCGTTCGTGTGGTCATTTTCGTGGTTGCATTGTGTGAAGTCTCGATCGTTTGCGATTTCATCACTTTGGGTGAGTTCTAACTCGGTTAGGAATTTATGTTTATGTCTCGTTGGTTTTGTTTATCGAAATTGTCTTTTCGTTGTTCGTTTTGTGAAAATTGAGTCGAAAATCGTAATTTTTGAAAATTTCGTTCCGTGGTGTTTCGAATCAATTGAGTCGTATATGATTATGTATTATGTGATGATTGCATTGTTTGTACTGGTGGTTGTGATGGAAATGTGTGTTTTTAGGTTGGAACTCGATCGGATTACAGATTGGAAACGAACCGAGAAACGAAAACGAGACAAATCAAGCAAAGCGTGATGCTGGTGGAGGCGCACGACCCGTGCGCCCCTAGCATACGGACCGTGTGCCCTTCACTGTAAGTGGCGTGACTTGTTTTAAAACAAGCACGATCCGCGTGCGCCGAGTAAGCACACAAACCTTGCGCCCAAAGGTCGATCGTGAACCCTAAATCTCGTTTTCGTGGCTCCTTTTGATTCCAAACCTCTTCTAATTTTCCCCAACCATCTCCAATGAATTTAGGTTATTAATACCATGATTATGACTATGCTTGAGTTGTAGATATATTGTTTAGAAAAACCATATGATTAGTTAAACGAGAGCGTTCACGTAAATGTTATAATTCAAAGAACAATATTCTCAATTCACTGTTTATATAATTTCACAGACATGAGAATGTGATGTATAGATAATTATTCAAAGACTGATTGAGGTTAGCGATATATAAATTATATCGAGTACGGGTGACGACCCAAAGAGGTTAGCATACTAGGTGGGAAAGTCATGAGCCCCTAATCCTAGGCCCCATTTGTACACTAGGATAGTACTAGTGGGAGGGGGTTCACCGAGATTAGCATTTGTGCAGTCGGTGTTATGCTAAAGATAGTTGCACGAGTCACAGGGATTAGTGATACGACAGTCAGTGTTGTGCTAAGTTAAGGAGGCACGTATAGTTTATAGATTAAACTACAATTGAAAAGGATTCATAATTGAACCGAGAGAGTTTAGTAAGGGGCCTCGATAGGACTCAATGAGATTGTATCTCACTCTTTATGTTGTTGATGTTTTATAGAGAAACCGGAAAAAAGGAAAGCTAAAAGGCACGAGTAGGTGACGTGTTCGAGGAGAAGATTGAAGACTTAGTTCTTTTATCTTTGTTATCATTTTCCCTTGTTGACTTTGTATTTCGATAATGTGACTTGAATTTATTTTAAGTTATGTAATCGTTTCTGCTACTCTTGTGATAATATTGAACACTAGGATTGTGAGGTTATTGAAAGACAGGAAACCGTTATGGTTTTGATTAAGTCATGAAATGTTGAGACCGTTTGGTGTTATTTACCGAAAAATTTTAGTGTGTTCAATATCTAAACAGAAATATATCTCTGGTGTATGCTAATTTGTGCATTTTAGTATTTCTACTTGTTAGATAGGGTGTTACTTTTTTTTTTGCAGGGACTAAACTAGATTTTGGTGATAGTTGCAGGGACCAAACATATAAACATTTCGCATGTGTCAACTTTGATTTAATTAGCGCTTCATATTGTTCGTCCTCTTCATTCTAATTCAACCCTTTTTTTGGTCAAAAGTTCAACTCGGTTTTAGATGGTTCAACCAAACAAATTGTTGAACTAGCCGACTCTCAATTGAACCGATCGGTTTGGTTCGATTCTTAAAATAGTGTTAAGTGATGTATCGTGTCTCAAACGTAACATATTAAAATCTACTCACCATATTCCATAAGGAATAAGAAAAACTTTATGAAAATAATAAGTTGTAATTATTACCACTAGATGATTATTTACGTATGCGATGCACTGGAGGTGATTAATGTGCCTACAGATGTAGTTTCAAAAAACATCAACATTTTATAAGGGGGGGTATAAAAATACGCAACACACACACACATATATATATATATATATATATATATATATATATATATATATATATATATATATATATATAAAGAAAGAGGCAACAATAACCCTTGGTGGGATGAGACAACAATGTCGGTCCAAAAATATAGAGTGGGGGTCTATTGGTAAACAATGGGGTACAAAATGAGGAGTACATTTTGATAATAAAAAAAAGTGTTGGAAAAAAAAATTGTCAGGGGTATGTCGGTCCAAAAATATAGATTGGGGGTATATTGGTAAATAGTGAGGTACAAAATGAGGGGTATATTGGTAAATGGTGGGGTACAAAATATAGAGTGGGGGTATGTCGGTTCAAAAATATAGAGTGGGGGTATATTATTAAACAGTGGGGTACAAATGAGGGGTATATTGGTAAATGGTGGGAATAAAATTTCCCCACCAAAAGTGGATAAAAAATAAGAGTGTTGGACAAAAAAAATGTTAGGGGTATGTCGGTCAAAAAATATAGAGTGGGGGTATATTGGTAAACAGTGAGGTGCAAAATGAGGGGTATATTGGTAAATGGTGGGATACAAAATATAAAGTGAGAGTATGTCGGTCCAAAAATATAGAGTAGGAGTATATTGGTAAACAGTAGGGTACAAAATGAGAGGTATATTGGTAAATGGTGGGAATAAAATTTCCCACCAAAAACGATCCTCTCGTAATATATAGAGATTATTTTTTTCACATAATCATGACTTATTAGTTATGTAGCATTTAAAAGATAATTTAATAATTCATACGATTTTTAATACAATATTTATTTGGCAGAAAGGGAAACAAAATAATGTAGCATTTAAAAGATAATTTAATAATTAATGTGATTTTTATTAAAAAACCATTTTATTGTAAAAAAAACAATATTTTTTTAAATTCTTTACTAAATTCATTGAATACAATGAGGGTTAATAATGTAGAGTGCTAGTATCATTTGCATCTATATAAGTCCTTCACCTTTCCTGCGGTCTGCAGAGTTTGTAAGAGAGAGAAGATACGAGTGACCACCCAAAGCATAATGGCTAAGTTTGTGTGTGCATTTTTTCGCATGCTTGCCATGGCTTCGGTGATCCAAGATGCCTATGTAAGTCAATCTTTTTTTTTTTTCACTATTCTTTCATACTTAATAGTTTTTGTTGTCATTCTACATCATAAAAAGCAAACACACACCCACACACACTCACACTCACACACATACATACAGACATACATAATTTATCGAGTGAGAACTCTTGTTTATTATGAGAAATGAGAAATGAATTTTTAAAGAAAATTGTTAGTAATTAATAACATAATTTAAACTGTTAATTTTAAATTCAATGGTAATATTTAAATGTTCTCATTTCTCACAATAAGCAAGAATGAGAATGTTATCCAGTGAGAATTCTTGTTTATTATGAAAAATGAGAACTTTTAAATATCACTGTTAAATTTAAAATTAACTACTCAAATCACGTTATTAATTACAATATCTATCATGATGTTTAGCTAAAAAGAAAACAATCATACAAAATATTGTAATAATAACAGAATCTGAGTCATCACATTTTTTTGATCTTCACAGGAATCCGTGTAAGATAAGAAATTTTTAACATTTGTTGAGTCGTTACTTTTAATCCAACAATTATAATTAACTTTTTTCATTTCTCATGATAATAACCAAGTGTTCTCATCGAAGTCGTCCCCCACACACAAAGTCAATGTGATAATCAACTCCTTTATAATCACAACCACCCATATATTATTATACTGGTCTGATTTACTTATTGTCATATTGAGTTAGCGACTCAAACGTGTCATTAATTACAAAATCTCACATTATTTTTTTGGCAAACAAGATTTTATAGGATTATTTTCTTTTTAATTAAAGATCACATGAGATTTTGTAATTAATGACTCTGATTACGTTATTAATTATAAGATCTCGTTTGATTATTATTTTTTTAAATTAAAGATAAAAAGAGATCTTGTAATTAATGACAATCTATATTTCTTGAATTTTAATATAATGACTATAATTAAATGTTCTTATTTTTCACGATAGTTAATGTTCTCACCTAAGTCGTCGTCAAACACACATATAAATAGAGCATATAGGATGGGAATTCTTGTTTATCATGACAAATGAATTTTTTATTTTAAATCATTAGACTAAAATTAATAGTTTAAATTACGTCACCTGATACACTCTCTATTAAAAAAAATCTCCCTATATATATAGTCTTCAAGTACCCTTAATATATATCCATGTTATGCTTTCCGTTGAATTCACACTAACATCGAATTCTTTTTTCTTGTTTTAAAAAATCAACAGGCTGGTGGGGAAGGATCACTTGGTCCCCAAGGTACTAATTCTAGCTCATACTTTTTAAAAAATTATAGTGATGTACTTTTTTTTTATTTAATTATACTAATATATTTTATTACTCGGGACAGCGCCAAAGATGCAATTATCGTTGCTCAAAGAACTTCACACAAGAAGCCATGTCTATTCTAACGCAATTATTGTTGTGCAAAATGCTTGTGTGTCCCATCAGGAACATATGGCAACAAGGAAGAATGTCCATGCTACAATAACATGAAAACTAACGAAGGAAAACCAAAATGCCCCTAATTTATGTTTTGTCGCAATTTATTTATTGGTCATACCTGGATATGTATCAATGACTTGCTCAGCTACTTAAGTTTAAATAAAATTGATATTTCTAAGTTCAAGTTAATCCATAAGTTTGGCGTTCCTCTAAAGTTATGAAAGCATTGTTAGATAAGTCGAGTTTGGATCCTAACAATTGTTTGTGAAACAAGAGAGATTGATGCAAACAAAAAGATAATTAATTACATTTATTTTAACCATTTATTCAATATCTCACAAGTAGAACTAACACCATCGGCCAATGCGAATTTGATCCTAAGCGCGGCGAAGAGATTAATCTTTCGTTAAAAGCGTTGGAACACTCCGTGGAAAAAACTAACAATAATTTAATGCACAATTACATTCAAATGTACAAATATTATAAATACTTTAAATTGTTTGTCATATCATGTTTACTTATATAGAAATAAATATTTAATTAAAATTATATAAAAATTACTATTTAGAAAAAAAATACTTATAGATAACTATATAAAACAAATATTTAGTGAACTATAGAAATATTTTATTTAGTAATTAATATACAAAAAAGTTTATATAAAACATGGTAACAATGTAGAATTAAATAACAAATTTCATATCATGTTTACTTATATTTAGAAATGAATAACTAGAATAAATTTAAAATATATGTTTAAAAAATGGAAAGAAGAAAGAACTGGTAAATTCCTAAAGAATCTAATATCTATATATACAAAAACATCACTATTGAACTTCTAAATTTAGCCCTCACATTTAATTGACACATGTACTACCTAATACAATGTCAAAGGGTACTAATGTAATTTTAAGGACCAAACTTTTACTATTCCCAACATTTCACTTTTTCCAATTTCACTTTTCCCAACTTTTTTTTTCTTTCTCATTCTCTTTTCTTTTCCCAATTTCACTTTTCCCAACTCCCTCACAAATCTATTTATTATTACTATTATTATTATTATGATTATTATTATCTATCTATTAATCTAATATCTCCTACTATCTATTTATAGGCTAAATTGCTGTTTTGGTCCTTTATCTTTAGCCTAAATTTCATTTTGGTCCTTTATCTTTTTTTTTTCTCGTTTTGGTCCCTCATGTTTCATTTTTGTGTCAATTTGTGTCAATTTGGTCCTTTTTTGTAATTTTCCATCCATCTTCTTTGACACAAAAATTACAAAAAAGGACCAAATTGACACAAAAATGAAACATGAGGGACGAAAACGAGAAAAAAAAAGATAAAGGACCAAAATGAAATTAAGACCAAAGATAAAGGACCAAAACAGTAATTTAGCCCTATTTATACTAATAAACTACACTTAAAATTCTATATTTAGCCTTTCACAATATTTGACAAATAGATAGCTTAATTTAATGAGAAATGATACAATGGTAATTGGACTAAAATTTAAATCTTTTTCACACATATCCTTACTCGCATGTTGGTCTCACTTTCTTTCACATTCAAATACAAAAAGCTATACAAATAACCTAATAGAAGGACAATTATTTTTTGTCAATAAAAATTATAATATTAAAAAAAATACTATAAAAAATTAGCGACAAAGATTTGTTCCATTTTTTAAGACTACTTTAAACCTACTATATAAAAAATACGAGATTAATATTTGTCATTGATAAACCTACTATTTAAAAAACACGAAGGCTTCCGTCAAAATAAAAATAATAAGTCTTAATGAATATTTAAACTACTGATTAATATTTAAAATATAATATTTCTTATTGATATTCTACTCTCTATATTTTACTATCTACTAATCAATTGAAACTATGAGATTAGTACAATGATATATAAGAAAATACGGGATAACTGCACTGATATATAAAAAAATACAGGATTAATATTTCTCATTGAAAATTATAATTTTTAAGACTACTATAAACCTACTATCTAAGAAACAAGAAGATTTAATAAAAATTTAAACTATTGATTAATATTTAAAACAAATATTTCTTATTGATAATCTACTATCTCTCTTTTACTATCTGCTATAATCTATTAATCAACTAAAGTAATCAATTGAAACTACAAGATAACATCACTGATATATAAAAAAAACACGGGATAACTGCATTGATATATAAAAAAAACACGGGATTAATATTTGTCATTGATAATTAAAGTTTTTGAATAATATTTAAAACAAATATTTCTTATTGATAATCTACTATCTATCTTTTACTATCTACTAATCAACTAAAATAATCAAATAAAACTACGAGATAATTGCACTGATATATTAAAAACCCGGGATAGCTACAATGATGTATAAAAACACGTGATTAATATTTGCCTTTGATAATTATAAGGTTTGAAGAATACTATAAACCTACTATCTAAAAAACGAGAAGACTTAATGACTATTTAAACTACTGATTAATATTTAAAACGAATGTGACAAACACTTTTCACTATACCTAAAAAAGAACAAATAATTGTTGTTGATATATAAAAAAACACGGGATAAATAGTTTTTATTGATAATCTACTATCTATTATAATATACTAATCAACTAAAATAATCAATTTTTGTCAAAAAATAACTAAAATAATCAATTGAAACTATGAGATAACTGTATTGATATATAAAAAAAAATACGGGATAACTGCAATGATGCATTGATATATAAAAAACACGGGATAACAACATTGATATATAAAAAAAAAACGAGATAAACGCACAGATTATTTTTAAATGATACTTTTACATTTTTAGATTTTAATATTTATCTATTTTTTATTTGAGACTCCTTTTTTTTCTCATTAAATTTGTCTTTATTTTCACGGGGTAATGTTCAGATTATTTAAATTCTGTCTAAGTTCATTCATAAAAATAACACGACAGCCCCCGTGCGTATGCACGGGTATCCTACTACTAGTAGGCAAATAAAACAAAAAAATAACCTAAAGAGTTGACCTAGTGGAGGTCCTGGGTTCAAATTCTCACTAGTCTTTTTAGTGTGAGGTCAATGTAATTACCTTCGTAAGTGCTTAAAGAGTTCGAAAATTTTCTCTATCTTGGGCTGAGGAGGTGTCATCCCTTCACCATAAAGTTTGTTCGGTCTAAAAGACAAAAAAGATAGGAGAACGAAATTGTAATAAGTGAATAAATGAAAGTGAATTTAAAATATATTCATTTTAATATTTGGTGTATCTTTTAGTCTTATTTTAAAATAAAAATGAACTCATTTTAAAATAAAAATTATAGTGATGTACTTTTTTTTATTTAATTATACTAATATATTTTATTACTCAGATTGTGCGCCAGCATGCAATTATCGTTGCTCAGCAACTTCACACAAGAAGCCATGTCTATTCTACTGCAATTATTGTTGTGCAAAATGCTTGTGTGTCCCATCAGGAACATATGGCAACAAGGAAGAATGTCCATGCTACAATAACATGAAAACTAACGAAGGAAAACCAAAATGCCCCTAATTTATGTTTTGTCACAATTTATTTATTGGTCATACCTGGATATGTATCAATGACTTGCTCAGATACTTAAGTTTAAATAAAATTTATATTTCTAAGTTCAAGTTAATCCATAAGTTTGGCGTTCCCTCTAAAGTTATGAAAGCATTGTTAGATAAGTCGAGTTTGGATCCTAACAATTGCTTGTGAAACAAGAGAGATTGATGCAAACAAAAAGATAATTAATTACATTTATTTTAACCATTTATTCAATATCTCACAAGTAGAACTAACACCATCGGCCAATGCGGAATTTGATCCTAAGCGCGAGCGGAGATTAATCTTTCGTTAAAAGCGTTGGAACACTCCGTGGAAAACTAACAATAATTTAATGCACAATTACATTCAAATGTACAAATATTATAAATACTGAAATTGTTTGTCATATCATGTTTACTTATATAGAAATAAATATTTAATTAAAATTATATAAAAATAAATATTTATTTACTATTTAGAAAAAAAATACTTATAGATAACTGTATACAAACAAATATTTAGTGAACTATAGAAATATTTTATTTAGTAATTAATATACAAAAAAGTTTAAATAAAACATGGTAACAATGTAGAATTAAATAACAAATTTCATATCATGTTTACTTATATTTAGAAATGAATAACTAGAATAAATTTAAAATATATGTTTAAAAAATGGAAAGAAGAAAGAACTGGTAAATTCCTAAAGAATCTAATATCTATATATACAAAAACATCACTATTGAACTTCTAAATTTAGCCCTCACATTTAATTGACACAAGTACTACCTAATACAATGTCAAAGGGTACTAATGTCATTTTAAGGACCAAACTTTTACTCTTCCCAACATTTCACTTTTTCCAATTTCACTTTTCCCAACTTTTTTTTTCTTTTTCTCATTCTCTTTTCTTTTCCCAATTTCACTTTTCCCAACTCCCTCACAAATCTATTTATTATTACTATTATTATTACTATTATTATTATTATCTATCTATTAATCTAATATCTCCTACTATCTATTTATACTAATAAACTACACTTAAAATTCTATATTTAGCCTTTCACAATATTTGACAAATAGATAGCTTAATTTAATGAGAAATGATACAATGGTAATTGGACTAAAATTTAAATCTTTTTCACACATATCCTTACTCACATGTTGGTCTCACTTTCTTTCACATTCAAATACAAAAAGCTATACAAATAACCTAATAGAAGGACAATTATTTTTTGTCAATAAAAATTATAATATTAAAAAAAATACTATAAAAAATTAGCGACAAAGATTTGTTCCATTTTTTAAGACTACTTTAAACCTACTATATAAAAAAACACGAGATTAATATTTGTCATTGATAAACCTACTATTTAAAAACACGAAGGCTTCCACAAAATAAAAATAATAAGTCTTAATGAATATTTAAACTACTTATTAATATTTAAAATATAATATTTCTTATTGATATTCTACTCTCTATATTTTACTATCTACTATAATATACTAATCAACTAAAATAATCAATTGAAACTATGAGATTACTACAATGATATATAAGAAAATACGGGATAACTGCACTGATATATAAAAAAATACAGGATTAATATTTCTCATTGAAAATTATAATTTTTAAGACTACTATAAACCTACTATCTATGAAACAAGAAGATTTAATAAAAATTTAAACTATTGATTAATATTTAAAACAAATATTTCTTATTGATAATCTACTATCTCTCTTTTACTATCTCTTTATAATCTACTATCTATCTTTCACAATATTTGACAAATAGATAGCTTAATTTAATGAGAAATGATACAATGGTAATTGGACTAAAATTTAAATCTTTTTCACACATATCCTTACTCACATGTTGGTCTCACTTTCTTTCACATTCAAATACAAAAAGCTATACAAATAACCTAATAGAAGGACAATTATTTTTTGTCAATAAAAATTATAATATTAAAAAAAATACTATAAAAAATTAGCGACAAAGATTTGTTCCATTTTTTAAGACTACTTTAAACCTACTATATAAAAAACACGAGATTAATATTTGTCATTGATAAACCTACTATTTAAAAAACACGAAGGCTTCCGTCAAAATAAAAATAATAAGTCTTAATGAATATTTAAACTACTTATTAATATTTAAAATATAATATTTCTTATTGATATTCTACTCTCTATATTTTACTATCTACTATAATATACTAATCAACTAAAATAATCAATTGAAACTATGAGATTACTACAATGATATATAAGAAAATACGGGATAACTGCACTGATATATAAAAAAATACAGGATTAATATTTCTCATTGAAAATTATAATTTTTAAGACTACTATAAACCTACTATCTATGAAACAAGAAGATTTAATAAAAATTTAAACTATTGATTAATATTTAAAACAAATATTTCTTATTGATAATCTACTATCTCTCTTTTACTATCTGCTATAATCTACTATCTATCTTTCACAATATTTGACAAATAGATAGCTTAATTTAATGAGAAATGATACAATGGTAATTGGACTAAAATTTAAATCTTTTTCACACATATCCTTACTCACATGTTGGTCTCACTTTCTTTCACATTCAAATACAAAAAGCTATACAAATAACCTAATAGAAGGACAATTATTTTTTGTCAATAAAAATTATAATATTAAAAAAAATACTATAAAAAATTAGCGACAAAGATTTGTTCCATTTTTTGAGACTACTTTAAACCTACTATATAAAAAACACGAGATTAATATTTGTCATTGATAAACCTACTATTTAAAAAACACGAAGGCTTCCATCAAAATAAAAATAATAAGTCTTAATGAATATTTAAACTACTTATTAATATTTAAAATATAATATTTCTTATTGATATTCTACTCTCTATATTTTACTATCTACTATAATATACTAATCAACTAAAATAATCAATTGAAACTATGAGATTACTACAATGATATATAAGAAAATACGGGATAACTGCACTGATATATAAAAAAATACAGGATTAATATTTCTCATTGAAAATTATAATTTTTAAGACTACTATAAACCTACTATCTATGAAACAAGAAGATTTAATAAAAATTTAAACTATTGATTAATATTTAAAACAAATATTTCTTATTGATAATCTACTATCTATCTTTTACTATCTACTATAATCTACTAATCAACTTAAATAATCAAATAAAACTACGAGATAATTGCAATTTGATATATAAAAACCCGGATAGCTACAATGATATATAAAAACACGTGATTAATATTTGCCTTTGATAATTATAAGGTTTGAAGAATACTATAAACCTACTATCTAAAAAAACGAGAAGACTTAATGACTATTTAAACTACTGATTAATATTTAAAAGCAGAATGTGACAAACACTTTTCACTATACCTAAAAAAGAACAAATAATTGTTGCTTGATATATAAAAAACACGGATAAATAGTTTTTATTGATAATCTACTATCTATTATAATATACTAATCAACTAAAATAATCAATTTTTGTCAAAAATAACTAAAATAATCAATTGAAACTATGAGATAAATGTATTGATATATAAAAAAATACGGGATAATCATATGATGCATTGATATATAAAAACACGGATAACAACATTGATATATAAAAATACGAGATAAATGCATGAGATTATTTTTAAATGATACTTTTACATTTTTAGATTTTAATATTTATCTATTTTTATTTGAGACTCCTTTTTTCTCATTAAATTTGTCTTTATTTTCACGGGGTAATGTTCGATTATTTAAATTTTGTCTAAGTTCATTCATAAAAATAACACGACAAAATTTCGTAAGTGCGTATGCACTATCCTCCTACTACTAGTAGGCAAATAAAACAAAAAATAACCTAAAGAGTTGACCTAGTGGAGGTCCCGGTTCAAATTCTCACTAGTATTTTTATTGTGAGGCAATAAATTACATTCGTAAGTCTTAAAGAGAGTTCAAAATTTTCTCTATCTTGGGCTGAGGAGGTGTCATCCCTTCACCATAAAGTTTGTTCGGTCTAAAAGACAAAAAAGATAGGAGAACGAAATTGTAATAATTGAATAAATGAGAGTGAATTTAAAATATATTCATTTTAATATTTGGTGTATCTTTTAGTCTTATTTTAAAATAAAAATGAACTCATTTTAATATATTGCTAGGCTTGTAAAGAAAATGTATTAATTGCTATAAATTCTTTGTATGTCCATAGTAGTGTATGGACCCCCTGTGTGGGTATATATTATTGGCGTGGGATTTTTATTTTTATTTTTACAAAACTACTATTCTTTTTCTAAAATAGATAAGAAATTATATATCGAAATTTATAAAATTTGTTTTGTTTCAATGAATCTCAAATTTGCTAAACATGTTTTCAACAGTTGAGTGAAGAATATCAAAATTTGAAAACTAAAGAAAAAAAATAGTGAATAATATTTAATATTCTATTACAGATTTTATAAATTTCGATATAAACATGTTTAATTTCAGTCGAAATTTCAAAATTTGCATAAAGTTTCAATTCATCCATCTCCAAGTGACCTTTTCTGGTGTCTATGCGAGTCCACAAGAAGAGAATCGTAGATATCATTGGGAGGATTTATATAATACTGCAATTGGAATGCAGCGTTTTATGGACCGCATAAACTCGATCTCGTCGTCTCTTAGACTTGGGTGCAGTCAGTAACACCCTCATATTTCTATCTAGTAGAAATACTTAAAGTGTCACTTTATTTAAGCATACATCGTAGATCATTTCATGCTTAGATTTATAATCTTTACTGAGAATATGAAACGATACATAACTTAGAATAAATTCAAGTTATATACATCGAATACAAAGATAACAAAGGTAAACATAAGTAAAACTAGAAGAACTACATCTTTAATTTCTTCTCGAGCTCTCCATCCACTCGGAGCCATAAAGGAACTTCTTTCCTGCTTCTCTGAAAAACAACAACATTTGTATGGTGAGACAACTTGTCTCGATGAGTCTTACCGTGACTCTTTACCTATCACTGGCCCATTTATAAAACTATAATTAGTAATTCAAAAAGAATTACAATATACAATCAATCATGTGTAATCCGATAAATGAATTACATACGAGTTCATAGTCGATTCTGGATGACTATGTACAACTTAAATTACTTATCTATAGTTCATAGCCCAATTCTTGATGGCTATGCACTATCCTCTTTATTAATCACTTGTGACATGTCACCAACAACCTAAAGAAGCTCGAGTGACAAAATCACAATATACACATTTAAAAGTTTTAGCACATCACCAACTCCGCATGCTCGAGTGAACCCCATAGCTAATAGGAGCGCAAATCCTAAGAGCAAAGATAAATATATGAACGGGGCTAGGTCAAGGCTCATGACTTCCCTCACCTAGTATGCTAACAAAAAAAAACAGGTCGTCACCCCGACTCGATATAATTTATATATCACACCCGCATTGGGCTCCTATACTTATATAATTTATATATCGAAACATAATTCAATCTATGATATATTATAATGTCAATGAATTCATGAAATCAATCCAATCAACATTTAAGTTATAAAACATTTGGTTCCCACACGTGCTCTAGGTTTTACGGTTTTTCGAAATATTCATAACATTAACCGCTTAATTCAAAACTACTTGGATATGCATCAAAAGTTCTAACTAAAATTCGTGAGCTTCCTCTCGAAATATGGACATCCCAAAATAATACATTTAATCAGAGCAACTACCCGGGACATCAATTTTGTTCAAAAATCATTAATTCCCGCACATATACAAAATTTACGGTTTTCCAAAAGATTTGTAAATTCAACTCAAGTTTGACGAAAACCCGGAATTTCGAAAACCTTTTTAAACCAAGCACACCAACAAAATTTAAAACCCTAAACGTGAGTAAAACTCACCTCTCGTGATGAAAATCACGAAATACCGAAATGTCGGAATGTGCTCACGAATGAGAAAACACACGAACAATCCCCGTATCCTCGAACTCAAACCGAATAACTCCGAAGTCGAAACCCATAAGCTTAATCTACATAACCGCACGATCGTTCCTCGCATAAACTTTACGCTCCGACGACAATCGAATCCGCTCCCAGTCCTTTGAACCTACAATAAACAACCAAACCTCCATTTTCCACTTAAATTCAAAAATGGCAAAGTGAGAGAGTGTGAGTTGATGATGATGATTTTGGTACCAAATCGAAGAGGATGAGGAGGAGATCATTTTTGGTGAAGGAAGAATTGTGTTTTGATGAGTTTAAAGCTCCCATTTTTCCTCTTCTTCCTCTTTACCCATTTCTTCTCTTCTTCTTCTCTTCTTTCCTCTTCTTCTCTCACGGCTCCAATCTCTCTCTCTCTCTTTTTCCTTTTCTTTTTTTTTCCACAATATAAGTGAGAGATTTGACTTATAGTCAAATGTCCAAAATGCCCTTAATTCATTTTCACTCACTTAAGTCCGTTTTAATCCGATTTCTTACAAAATCGCTACATAGCTTAATTACTAGAGCACTTTAATCCTCTTATTTAATTGATAGACAATGCTATCTCGTCTGTCCCAAATCCGATATTGGATTTATTTATCACTCGAATAATAAATCGCTTCGTTAATTTCTTAGATTGATATTAACAAAGTTAGGGATGTTACACAAGCGGTCCTAGATTTACGTGGTGAGGGGGACGATACACAGATGGCGAAAGAATGTTTAAGAGACTTGACGGAGCTTTGGGGAATGATTCTTGGAGGTTGGGTTTCCCAAATGCTATTTTTCTGCATGGCTCTAACCATCCTCGTAGACCTCAGTGTTTCAAATTTGAAGGGACTTGGTTGACTGATGGCTCTTTTCAACATGTGCTTGCTAGACATGCATTAGGATTCTTACAATTCTATTCCCCAGAATCTTATGTATATGGAGCACGTTTTCTTAGCTTGAAAGAACAATATGGTGGAGAATGTCTCAAATCACAAACGTTGGTTGTTGGCTCACATTAATGGAATTCAGAGAGAAATTTATGAAGGAAGGGCCAGTACTTAATCATCTTAATAAACTTGAAGTGAAGCTTCAAGGTGAGTTAAATCTCCTAAATTTGTTGAGACCGTTCGGTGTTATTTACCGAAAAATTTTAGTGTGTTCAATATCTAAACAGGAAATATATCTCTGGTGTATGCTAATTTGTGCATTTTAGTATTTCTACTTGTTAGATAGGGTGTTACTTTTTTTTTTTCAGGGACTAAACTAGATTTTGGTGATAGTTGCAGGGACCAAACATATAAACATTTCAAACAGGTCAACCTGATTTAATTAGCAGTTCATATTGTTCGTCCTCTTCATTCTAATTCAACCCTTTTTTTTTTGGTCAAAAGTTCAACTCGGTTTTAGATGGTTCAACCAAACAATAGTTGAACTAGCCGACTCTCAATTGAACCGATCGGTTTGGTTCGATTCTTAAAATAGTGTTAAGTGATGTATCGTGTCTCAAACGTAACATATTAAAATCTACTCACCATATTCCGTAAGGAATAAGAAAAACTTTATGAAAATAATAAGTTGTAATTATTACCATTAGAGTATTAATTAACTATAATAAAAAATGTATATTTGAATATCTTTTTGGCTCATTAGTTATGTATACAATATTTAATATTCCATATTAAGTGTCGTTATTTTTTGATTGTAAAACAAAATTGTCCTTAATTTTTTTCATAAGGATTAAGGAAAACTTTATGAATATACTAAATTGTAATTATAAACCATTAGAGTATTAAATATAATCAAAAATGTATATTTTAATATTTTTTGGACTCGTTAGTTGTGTATACAATATTTAATACTCCATATTAAGTGTCGGTATTTTCTTTATTGTAAAAAAAAGCGTCCTTAATATTTTCTATAATGATTAATATTTTTTTGACAATTAGAAGAAAAACTTTATGAATATACTAAATTGTAATTATAAACCATTAGAGTATTAATTATTATCAAAAATGTATATTTGAATATCATGATTTACTTTCTCAAAAAAAAAAGAATATCATGACTTATTTTTTCACATAATCATGACTTATTAGTTATGTAGCATTTAAAAGATAATTTAATAATTCATACGATTTTTAATACAATATTTATTTGGCGAAAAAATGAAGGGAAACAAAATAATGTTGCATTTAAAAGATAATTTAATAATTAATGTGATTTTTATTAAAAACCATTTTATTGTAAAAACAATTTTTTTTTAATTATTTACTAAATTCATTGAATACAATGAGAGTTAATAATGTAGAGTGCTAGTATCATTTGCATCTATATAAGTCCTTCACATTTCTGTGGTCCTGCAGAGTTTGTAAGAGAGAGAGAAGATACGAGAGACCACCCAAAGCATAATGGCTAAGTTTGTGTGTGCATTTTTCTCATGCTTGCCATGGCTTCGGTGATCCAAGATGCCTATGTAAGTCAATCTTTTATTTTCACTATTCTTTCATACTTAATAGTTTTTGTTGTCATTCTACATCATAAAAAGCAAACACACACCCACACACACTCACACTCACACACATACATACAGACATACATAATTTATCGAGTGAGAACTCTGGTTTATTATAAGAAATGATAAATGAATTTTTAAAGAAAATTGTTAGTAATTAATAACATAATTTGAACTGTTAATTTTAAATTCAACGGTAATATTTAAATGTTCTCATTTCTCACAATAAGCAAGAATGAGAATGTTATCCAGGTGAGAATTCTTGTTTATTATGAAAAATGAGAACTTTTAAATATCACTGTTAAATTTAAAATTAACTGCTCAAATCACGTTATTAATTACAATATCTATCATGATGTTTAACTAAAAAGAAAACAATCATACAAAATATTGTAAATAATAACAGAATCTGAGTCATAACATTTTTTTGATCTTCACAGGAATCCGTGTAAGATAAGAAATTTTTAACATTTGTTGAGTCGTTACTTTTAATCCAACAATTATAATTAACTTTTTTCATTTCTCATGATAATAACCAAGTGTTCTCACCGAAGTCGTCCCCCACACACAAAGTCAATGTGATAATCAACTCCTTTATAATCACAACCACCCATATATTATTATACGGTCCTGATTTACTTATTGTCATATTGAGTTAGCGACTCAAACTGCGTCATTAATTACAAAATCTCGCATTATTTTTTTAGCAAACAAGATTTGATAGGATTATTTTCTTTTTAATTAAAGATCACATGAGATTTTGTAATTAATGACTCTGATTACGTTATTAATTATAAGATCTCGTTTGATTATTATTTTTTTAAATTAAAGATAAAAAGAGATCTTGTAATTAATGACAATCTATATTTCTTGAATTTTAATATAATGACTATAATTAAATGTTCTTATTTTTCACGATAGTTAGTGTTCTCACCTAATTCGTTGTCAAACACATATATAAATAGAGCATATCGGATGAGAATTCTTGTTTATCATGACAAATGAATTTTTTATTTTAAATCATTAGACTAAAATTAATAGTTTAAATTACGTCATTAGTTACCATATATTATGACTCATAATAAACAAGAGTTGTCACCTGATACACTCTCTATTAAAAAAAATCTCCCTATATATATAGTCTTCAAGTACCCTTAATATATATCCATGTTATGCTTTCCGTTGAATTCACACTAACATCGAATTCTTTTTTCTTGTTTTAATAAAAAATCAACAGGCTGGTGGGGAAGGATCACTTGGTCCCCAAGGTACTAATTCTAGCTCATACTTTTTAAAAAATTATAGTGATGTACTTTTTTTTTATTTAATTATACTAAAATAGTTTATTACTCAGACTGCGCCAAAGATGCGATTATCGTTGCTCAAAGAACTTCACACAAGAAGCCATGTCTATTCTATCGCAATTATTGTTGTGCAAAATGCTTGTGTGTCCCATCAGAAATATGGCAACAAGGAAGAATGTCCATGCTACAATAACATGAAAACTAACGAAGGAAAACCAAAATGCCCTAATTTATGTTTTGTCGCAATTTATTTATTGGTCATACCTGGATATGTATCAATGTCTTCCTTAGCTACTTAAGTTTAAATAAAATTTATATTTCTAAGTTCAAGTTAATCCATAAGTTTGGCGCTCCCTCTAAAGTTATGAAAACATTGTTAGATAAGTCGAGTTTGGATCCTAACAATTGCTCGTGAAACAAGAGAGATTGATGCAAACAAAAAGATAATTAATAACATTTATTTTAACCATTTATTCAATATCTCACAAGTAGAACTAACACCGTCGGCCAATGCGGAATTTGATCCTAAGCGCGAGCGGAGATTAATCTTTCGTTAAAAGTGAGGGGGATCAATTGAATTAGGAATTCTTCACACATTGTACAATTTTGAACTGTGATTGATTGAATGCAGTAAGAACTAAGCAATTGCTTAGTTCTCCAGACGTAGGTATCAATTTGATACCGAACTGGGTGATCATCTTTGCGTGTATTGTTCTTTAATTGCTTAATTTCCGGTTTTCCCCAATTCGCGATTCTAGGGTTCTTAATTAGGGTTGTTTAATTCGTTTATTCAATCGACTAATTGAGTTCTGTAATTCGTGCGTTGTGTAATTGGGATTGAGTCTCGATCAATCTTGCAAAGAATTTGGCAGAACTTTCATTGTCTTTCTCAGCAGTTGGAATACTCCTTGTCTTTGAATTGCAAATTTGCAACTGTCTATCCCTGATTATTTGGTCTCAGCTAGCTAGCGTGGCAGACCTCGTTGATGAATCTGACTGTTGGAAATTTGCTGAGCTTCAATGACTTCCACTTGAGGTACTTTGTGGCATGCAAGCCACCCTCCCACCTCATGAGTTTAATGATTCAGAGTCTCTTGGCCCAGGAACAACATAAGTAACTTTACAATTTGTTCCACCTATCAGTTGCTTTGTGGATATATGGACAAATACATTTCTCTTTAGTGGCCTCTTATTTGGAAGCTTAAGGTTCCGGAGCGGATACAGTGTTTCATTTGGCTTATATGGTATGACAGACTTTTAACAAATTGGAGGAAGTTTAAAATGAAGCTTGGTAGCCCTGCGTGTTCTTTCTGTGTTGACCCTCCTAAGACTACGTTGCACGTGCTTCAAGATTTCCCATGTACTATCTGGACCCACCTTGTAAGTCTTGAAGATATAGATGACTTCTTCAACCAAGATCTGGACCAGTGGATATTGTTTAATGGGTTTTTTTTTGGACCCCCACCCCATCCCCTCCCACCCCCACCCAATATCAAAAACCCCAAAATGCCCTTTGAAACTTAATTTTTTTTTTAAAAAAATAAATAAATCGTATATACCCTTTGGATGCGTATATACGATGGCTATTTTGTCCAATCGTATATACGTCTCAAAGGGTATATACGATGCACTTTTTATTTTTTTAATAATTTGTTTTAATTTTTATTACTAAAAATTTCTACTAAAAATTCGTTAAATAGTCAAAACTACTCCAAAAATTATAAAAACACCACTAAAAATCTAACAAAACCAAAATAAGGCTATACAAATTTTTTTAGATTTTTGGAGACTATGAAAAATTTAAAAAATCGTAAAAAATAGTAAACGATGGAATTTGGGATTTTGAGGTCGTAGTCCCGTAAGTAAAAGTCCTTTCTAAGGGAGTCTTGATTCTTGATTTTTTCGGATTTAATAGTTGTGGTTTCATTACGATCGAGTATGTTGCGCCTAAAACCGATTTTTAGCCTAAATTATTCGTTCGACGTATAACATCGCCACATTTTAACGAACTACACACAAAACCTATTTTCAGGACTTATATAATTTTTATTTGACTTAAAAAAATTTAAAAAAATACAATGGGGGTCGTATATACACCTGAGGGTGGTATATATACGACCCTATTTTTTAGGCATCGTATATACACCTCCCAAGGCGTATATAGGATTATGGTGGGGGTTTTCCCAATCATATATACGTCTTGGGGGTGTATATACGATGCCTAAATGCATAAGGTCGTATATATACCCCCCCAGGTGTATATACGATTGGTCAAAAATTTGTAAAAAAAATACGTTTTCAGAAGGGCATTTTGGGGTTTTCAGTGTAGGTGGGGGTTTATGGGGATGGGTGGGGGTACAAAAAAAAACCCTTGTTTAATCTCTGATCCAATGTTGGGCTTGATGCCACTTTAGATTGGGCCTCCATTTGGGCCACTTCTTGTCATTTCATGTAGACATGGCGCAACAAGGAATTCTTTGATTCATCTTTTTCTCGGTCACATGCTCCTTGGCTAATAGTCATTCGGCCATGTAGTGATTATACGTATCCCTTACAATCTAATAGTATCCTCACTACTCGATCTCTGTCAACTATCCATGTCAGATGGTCTCCTCTTGAGACAAGTTGGACTCGTATTAATTTCGTTGGGGAGGTGAAAGGCGTAAACAAGACATCAAGTAGTGCGGGTGTTCAACATGACGATGTTGGGCGTTGGATTTGTGGGTATGCCTGCGCCTTGGGTACTTGCTCTTCGTACACCAAAACCTGCTGCTCTATGATTACCCATGCTAGTACCATAAACATTAAGGACAAGACAACAACATTACTCCTAACTGGATGCCAAGAGACCCAAAGAGCATCTAGACGAGTTATATTTGACATAGGAAAATTCACATTGCAAATTAGCAAAATTAATCACAGTGAGTTTCAAAGTATATAAGGAAATATCCTCATTAGCCAAGCACATATTTTTTCGAGCACGCCATATGCACCAAACACTAGCAGTAAATAAACGTGGATTCGACCTTTCAATACCCTTACGAAACCATCAACCCAAACTAGGTTCATTATGAAAATCATGTTGTGAGAACCTCGTCGCAAACAAGAAACGCCTAGGAAAAGCACAATCTTGTAAGCAATGAAGAATAGATCTAAGTTCATGCTGGAAGCGTCTACACAGGGAGGAAGTTAACATTCCTCTACTACAAAGCCTAACAGAATTTTGTAAAGCATCATGTCAAGCTATCCACAACCATTGCCTGGAGAACGGGGTAACATTAGTTAGAGGGTCATACTTCTGCGTAAGGAGCGATTTGTAACTTGCATTAGCTTTATAGATACCATTATAGAACACCCAATCCAAGCAAAGAAACCCTCAGAATCAAAATTAATACAAATAGGGGTAGTGCAAATGTACTCCTTGATATGATGAGGTAGTTGAGCATATAAGTTGTCCAAGTTCCAATTATCATATTGAATCACATCTTTGATGTACAAGTGGAGATCATGGATGTCCACAAAGGGACCAACTTACAGAGAGGACCAAATGGGGTCCAAGGAGGGGTCCAGAGTGAGGAATTCCCTCTACCAATTAATTCTGAAAACTTAGCTATGTCGTAACTTATTCCTAGCCTTCATAATAGAGTTCCAAGTGGAAGAACCCTACTTTTGGGGGATATCAAGAAAATCAACATCCCCAATATATTTATCAAGAATGTAACAGCCCTAATTTTATATCATCCTTAAAGCTTAGAAATGTAACTCAAATGGTAAATTAGAGATCACGCAAAATAGTTTGGACTGAGCGCATTAACTGCGAACCCAAATGACTCGTTAGAATTTCCATGATTGCCCTATTGGATGAAATAAACTGAAATCATTTTCACACACACACACACACACGATACATAAGATTCTTCAAATACATTACCATCTACAACCTTCTTGAATTTTCTCAAAAACACATCACTGTTGCTGTTATAGCAAAATACCATAATACAATAATATCCAGTATCCTTCAAAATACATAATCATAATTCTTCAACTCTCAAAATCAGTAAACATAATCCTTGAACTTCAGATACTCCAGCTTTCACTGCTTATCTAAAAACAACAAAATACATAAAGGATGAGATTTCAATGAAATCTCACGGGGTTCCTCGTACGACACCTCATCATAACTCATACGATGTCTTTTAGTTAATTGCCATTGACACACCCCCAAAATGATACTATTTTAGATCAGGTAGGGGACCCAAATCCTTTCCAAATGAGCCTTATCCTTGAGACTTTCCTCTCAATCTAAATACGCCTCTTATAATTCTTTAATCCATTTATATCATAATATAGTAGATAGATAGTTTTCTCCAGTTAGTCAATCTCATACAAACCATGAGTAATCATCATAAAGATCAGATCATAAACATCAAACATAAAGAATTGAGATGCAATACATACTCATCATAATCCATAAGAATCCATAAGTTTCTCATAAGCAATCATTCAAATAAAGCGACTAATCATGGTACAAATTACTAAATTATCACATACAAGATGCCTTGAATTAACGATTGAATTAGGTCAAGTTTGCATCAAAGAGATGGGAGAAATAAACAAATTGGCAATGATGCATAATTTTCAAGATGCCTAGGCACAGTCCCTGCTGCATAATTTTCAAGAACTGCCGGTAAACCAGACAATGGCACGGTCAATTCCCTAGGCAGCATGATCCACGTTGTTTTACATCACCTATATTTTGCTAGTTTTGTTGTAGTTCTCTTATATGAATGGGCATCCTACCTTTTCCATTTCTTGAACAAGTTCATAGACATTAAAATACCATACAACAACATAATTTCATTCAAATATCATCACACCAATTCAGCATATTCAATCATGTTTTCATCAAGTGTTCCTATGTATTTAAAGTCATGTAGTTCACAAGTAAGAGTAATTAATGAGCGGTAATGCACATATTGTTTAGCAAGGATTTCAGAAATTTCAAGCAACATTCATGTAATATAAATCAACAATATGTCGAAGAGAAACTTGAGAAGCACAAATTGTGCTTAATACCCTAAGCTGACTAAAAGAGGAAGTGAGGAACTCACTTTGGAAGCAAATTTCTTGATAGCAACTAAAGTTGTTCTTCACGAGACCAAGATGAACTCCCAATGGTTTCCAATCAACAATGTTGACCCCAATGTTCTATTTTTGCTACTTCTACCCAATGACAACTCTCTAAACTTTAATCCATACCTCATCCACCCACACGCAAGCTCCAAAGTCTCCATTTGAGCCCCTAACATCCCATATGCAAAACGAGTTAGAGAGGGAAATAGGCTGGCTTCTTCAAAAGTATGTTTATGAAGCTAAAATTAGAGGGATTCAGAATTTGGGGAAGGAATGTGGTGAGAATGAAGTTGATGGTTGCATACAATGATCTCGGTGATGGTAAGGTTTCATCACCTTCAAGCTCACTTCTCCCTGTTACTTCTCTTCTATCCATTGAAGCTCTCTCTCTCTGTCTCTCTCTCTCTCTCTCTCAATGGCGAAGCTTCATGGGAGCTGCCCGATGCCAAGGCACCCCTAATGAAAATAGAAACTTTTATCTGCTACAACACCGTACTAAGGGGAAATTGGATAATTGAAGTACAAGAAAAAACAAAATGAAACAGGCATGAAGGAAAGATTAGAATAAAACCATAGTATTGCATATGATGAAGATGGTAAGAAATTAAACAAAATAACTTATTCTGAATAAGTGACGAGTAGAAAACAGAGAACAATAGCAAGTTGCTAATAACTCAATCACAAACAATATCCAATTTAATTAAGAATTAAATCAAAATATGTATGAGATATATTAATAGTATTAGGAAAACATCAAAACAATTTAGGTTTAAATATAGATTACCCCCGCAAATATCAACTTTATCCATATATACCCTCGCAAAAATAAAAGTTTTAAAATAAACCTCGCAAATATTAATTAGTTACAATTACCCCCTGGTGTTAGTTTTATTTAACAGAGTTAACTCTATCTTTGAGTGGTGACATTTGACTCTACATTGGCATGACACGTAGATCTTTGCTTATACACGTGTTATGTGACTCACTATTTTTCACTCAATCTTTTCAACTTTCTTTCACTCACTTTGAAGATCACCATTTTTCGTCTCTCACTCTTCACTCACTCAAAACAATGGAACGCAGCTTAGGGTTTTTGCGAGACGAAGGAAGGAAGACGGAAGGAAGACGAAGGAATACGAAGGGAACGCCGACGAATCTCTCACTGCTCATCATCACTCTCATAGCATTTTGTGGCTCGACTGCCCGAGGTGGCTCGCGACTCTTTGAGGTGGTCGAGGTCAAGTTGGCTGCTGCGAAAAGAGTTGCTGAGCAAGCCCAAATTTATGAACAACAATTGGTCGAGGTCGAGGCGCAGATGGGGGAGATCGAGGCGAGTCGAGCTAGAGAAGGCAAAAAGGGAGAAAGATGGGCTTGCAACCCAAATTGCCGAATCTGCCAAGCTTTGTTTTGATCCCTGCAAAGAACTGGTGGTTGTAGTCGATCCCTGTTTCCCTTCCGACTTATTGGAACTCGGGTACAAGGTTTAGGACGGCAAAATCGTCAAGTCGAATCCTGATGCTCCTTTGGCGGAAGTAGAGATTGTCTTTGAGCAGCTTGTTGATCCTAACAATGATGTGGATGTTGAATAGCTAGGTAATGAAGAAGAGAGAAGCTTCGATTAGGAAAGAAAGAGGATTGAACTGATGATGATGATTTAAGCCCTAATCAGCCACGTAATGGTTCCAACTGGGCATCCATATCAGCCATCAATTAACAGTGTCAATGTAAACTAACTGTAAGGGGGTAACTGGATAACTTCACATTTTGCAAGGTTTATTTTAAAACTTTTATTTTTGCAGGGGGGTATATGGATAAAGTTGATATTTGCAGGGGGGTAATCTATATTTAAGCCAACAATTTATCAGTCATATTTACACAACAGTCAAAGTAACACACATATATCCATAAAATATTTTACAATATTATATCATTAAGGTGTACTTCTGATGCCAGTAATAGACACAATTGTTTCAACCACTGTCCTCTTCACAAACTTAGAGAAAAGAGCTTTAGATTTAGCAATACCGACCTTCAAGCACGAAGCATTAGCAAATGAAGTATAAATACCATCAACCATGTGAGCTTGATAACCCATTGCTATAAAGAATACAAGCACATCATCTGGAAAAAAAATAGATGGGAGAGACAAGGGCTCTATCTAGACAAACAGATTGGTTGCCACTGATTTGGGTAGCCTTTTCCCATTCCAAATAATAGATAAAGTCATAAAGAGGAGGACATAACACAATTCATAATTAAGGTAATTGTAATCTAGGGAAAGTTGAAATCAAACAACATTGGCAAAGGAAGTCCCAGTTCACATTGTCCTATGCTTTTTCTAAATCTATCTTGTGGGCAACATCCCCTCTTTCTTTCTAGACTTCCTCATAGAATAAATCACCTCTTCTACAATTATAGCATTATTGCTAGTTTCCCGACCCAAAAGGAAACTACTCTGATAAAGGCCAATAATTTGCTCTAAAAGGGGGACATTCTATTGACAAGAACTTTGGCGATGAGCTTATAAAGGGTATTATAGAGACTTATGGGCCGAAGATAAACTCTAATTTGATGCATTTTTAGTGATATTTTTGAGTCACTTTTAGAGCAAATATCATCAATTGTCTAAGCTACTAACTTAATTTGCTCTTTGTTTTGCAGAAAGAAAGAAAATATGAAAAAGAATAAAAACTCAACTCAATGCCACTCAAATAAATTATATATATATATATATATATATAAAAGGAAGGAAGTTGCAGCCAATTAAAAAAGGGGTGTGGAAATAAGTCCAGCCCATTAACTAAATTAAAAGCCCAGCCCACATCAAATGGAAAGGAAGAATGGAATTAACATTGGCTGATGCACATTGAGAAAGAAGGAGCGGATGAATTGAAAAGTGGAACGCACGGAACCCTAGGATAAAATATTATAAATAGAGAATGCATCATTGAGAGATAGGGAGACCGTCGCCGAGAAAGAAGAAACGCTACAGTAACCGTGAGAGAGAGAGCCGCAGTAGAGAAAAACGTGAAACGAGATTTCGGAGAGAACGCGACGACGCTACAATCTTAAGCACGCGACGATAAAGATCAATTTGTAAGGTTTTGGTACCGCTCTTGACACCGTGAAAGAGCTCGAAGCGCGAAAAAAGGAGACTAAATACTCGGATCGTAAATTCCTCCATTCCGGTTATTTTTATCTCTGTAATTTATGACTCCCAATTTTATTTCAAATGTTCTTGATAACTATGGATAGCTAAATCATCTTCTAGGGTCTTAGGTGGATCTTGTTTGATTAGAGACCTTTTTATGTTTTAATTTATACTTTGAATTCTCAATTTTTATTTCAATTAATATTATCCTATCGTTTTATCACATAATTAGGATTGACAACCCTTTGTATGTTTATAATCAATTATTGATTAGCGACCGTACTACAACTAGTTGGTGGACCTATAGGATAATTGAGACTATAATTAATGAATGACCAAACTTTAATTTAGTCTTCCAATCATTCAACATTTTTGTACTTTATGCTTTTCTTAAATTTAAATTCTAGCATGACCAAACTAGGGTTAATTTAGGGAAAAGAATATTAATCACGCATGACCAAACGGGTTAATAGCTTTAGTAAAGGGATTGGTAATTGAATAAAATAAGGGATTGGGTAGGATTAGACATAGAGGAATCGAACCTTGCAAGTGAAACCGTGACCCTAGGCTTCTCTCCATTGATCACACTTTACAATTTAAATTCTTGCTATTTACTTCTTGTTATTTTAGTTTTTACAATCACCAAACATTTGATCGTCTAAATAATAACTAATCTTAAGTAGTTTGGTACTTATTAATTAATCCCTGTGGAGACGATATTTTTTATACTACTTCCGCGATAGAGTACACTTGCTCTAGGTGTGTTTTTAACGCAACAAGTTTTTGGCGCCATTCGTTGAGGGATTAATTTAATAATATTAAACAAAAGAGATTTTTTATTGCTTTAGACATTATTTTCTTGTTTTAGTTTGTTTTAGTTTAATTTTAAAAAAAATATATATATATTTACATATTTTTGTCATTTAGTTTATTTTTATTTGTTGCTGTTATTTTTATTATTACTTGTGCATGCTCACCCGCTCCCGTGAGCCTATTTTGGTTTTTGATCCGAGAATTGAAAGAATCGCTCAAGGATAAGAAAAGAGACAAGAGTGATGGCTGCCAATCCGAGAAGAACTCTTGAGACTACTTCACTCCGACACAATGAATATCACTACAAGCATAGTCAACCCAACTGCAAGCCACTAATTTTGAGCTCAAACCAAGCTTGATTCAAATGGTTCGAGTCGACTATGTTCGAGAGGTGCACCAACAGAAGACCCGCACACCCATCTTAGAAACTTCTTGAGGGTGGCGGACTTCGGTAATTTGCAATGGTGTCACCCCGATGCTATTAGAGTGAGATTGTTTCCATGGTCCTTAGGCGACAAGGCATCTGCTTGGCTAGACTCTCAACTCTCTTTGAGTCCATTACGAGTTGGGAACAATCAAGCAAAAATTCTTGACCAAATATTTTCCCCGGTAAGACTACTAAGATCCGAGGTGCAATAATCGGCTTTGCTCAAGTCGAGCAAGAATCTTTACATGAGGCTTGGGAAAGGTTTCAAGACTTACTTGAAGTTGTCCTCATCATGGATTTGAGAAGTGGCAACTACTTGAATACTTTTGCAACGGATTATCTTCTCAAAATAGGGAATTGTTAATATGGCTTGTGGTGGCTCTCATTGAATGGGGAACTGCGATAGTATATGACTTAATTGCGAAAATAGCGGTGATAATGCCCAATGGGAGACAACCGATGAACACGTTAAGAAATCACCGGGATGTACAAGGTTGATGATGAAACTAGTCTTGATATAAAATTGGATGTTCTCTCTAAACAGTGCAATCTTTGATGAAGGTACAAGCTCAATCTACTCCAATAGTTACCTCCACTAGCGACAACACGGATAACCTCCAGGGAGATCTATCCAAGAAGAAGTCAACTATCTTGGCCATAAGAAAAGTGAGTTAAGACACGGTATGCAAGATTCTTTAGTTAGATACATGGAAAAGGTTGGACATCCATGCATGGGTGTCTAGCCAATTACATGGACAGGGGTCGATGAGAGGTTACAATCTATTGAAGATCTGATAAAAGCACGTGGTCGACCAATTGCTTCCACCGAGGAGGCCAACTATGTTCGAAATTCCAACCGAGCCCAAATGATCCTTATTCAAACACTTACAATCCAAAGTTGGAGAAATCACCCCAATTTCTCTTGGGAGGACAACAAAAAGGGCAAAATTCAAATTCATATAAGCCTCCACATGTGCAAAGGCAAGACGAGAAGAAGTTGGATACCAATGATGTGTTGACAAGGTATATGCAAAGCAGACAAATGAAGAAATTGGAAGTCTCAAGGGTCAAATCTCAAATCTCATTACTTGTGTTGTCTCAAAGGCCTCAAGGCTCACTTCCTACCCAGATCGAGCCTAATCCAAGAAATGAGCAGGTCAGGTAAAGGTCACACTCTTAGGAGTGGCAAGGAGCTGGTTCAAGAAAACAATCAAGATGGTAGGCGCCTGAAAGAAATACAAGCTCCTACTCGAGGAGCACTTCCGAGGAAAGCAAAAGGAAAGGGAGAAATATGAGCAAGCAAAGGTAAATGTTCCTTATCCTCAAAGACTTAAAAATGAGCGGAATGATAAGCAATTTGCTAGATTTCTTGAAATATTTAGAAAATTGCATATTAACATTCCTTTTCTTGAAAATTATTGCTCAAATGCCTAAATATGCCAAATTTTTAAAAGAAATCATTTCTAACAAAAGGAAGTTGGAAGGCTTTGAGACAATTAGGCTTAATGAGGAATGTTCTCACTATAGTTTTAAAAAATTGCCACCTAAGCTTAAAGATCCGGTAGTTTTACTATCCCTTGTACAATTGGTAACTCGCATTTTGAAAAGGCATTATGTGATTTAGGAGCAAGTATAAATTTGATGCCTTTTTCTGCTTTTAGAAAGCTTGGTTTGCAGAACCCCATCCTACTAACATCACTTTGCACCTAGCCGATAGATCCATTGCCCACCCCGGTGGGTGGTGGAAGATGTTTTAGTTAAGGTTGATAAGTTTATTTTCCTCTTTGATTTTGTTGTTTTGGATATGGAAGAAGATGAGGAAGTCCCAATTATTTTGGGGCGTCCTTTCTTAGCTACAGGAAAAAGCTTAATTGATGTTCAGCAAGGAAAATTGACTTTGAGACTTGGAGATGAGGAAGTTGTATTTCAAGTCTTGAATTCATTAAAAAATCCTTCCTCATTTGCTTCTTGTAATTTTATTCAAGCTAGAGATATTAATGATGTGATTACCTTTGACAGTTTTGATGATTTTAGAATTCAGGATCCTCTAGAAAAAGTACTTACTTTACAGGGACTTGGCATGTTGCAGGGTGGTGAGGAAGAAGAGTTTTTAATGTTTTGCAGGGCTCACCACCCTCAAAAAATTGTAGTAACCATAGATTTGAGGAACTGGAATGGGGTAACACTCCAAATCCCAAACCTTCAATTGAAGAGGCTCCTGAGCTTGAATTAAAGCCTCTTCCTTCAAATGTAAAATATGCTTTCTTGCACCCCTTCCTCTTTGCTCGTGATTATTGCCGCAGATTTGACAGACACCATGGAGGATAAGCTTTTGAGGGTATTAAGGGCCAACAAAGAGGCCTTTGGATGGTCAATTCATGATATAAAAGGCATCAGTCCTCAATTTGCACTCACAAGATCTACATGGAGGATGAATACCAACCTCGAGCACTACCTCAACGCCGCCTTAATCCTAACATGAAAGAGGTGGTAAAAAAAGGAAGTAATTAAGCTTCTTGATGCAGGTATCATCTACCCTATCTCTGATAGTAAGTGGGTAAGTCCTGTTCAATGTGTTCCTAAAAAGGGAGTACTCTTGTGATGGAAAATGATAAAATGAATTAATTGCGGTTAGAAAAACTACCGGGTGGCGTATGTGCATTGATTATAGAAAATTAAATGATGCCACCCGGAAAGATCACTTCCCTCTTCCTTTTATTGATCAAATGCTTGAGAGAGTGGCAGGACATGATTATTATTGTTGTTTGGATGGATATTCCGGTTATTTGCAAATACCAGTGGCTTCTGAGGATCAAGAAAAAACTACTTTTACTTGCCCATATGGCACATTTGCATATAAAAGGATGCCATTCGGTTTATGTAATGCTCCTGCCACTTTCCAAAGATGCATGATGGCTATTTTCTCTGACTTGGTTGAAAAATGCATTGAGATATTCATGGATGATTTTACTGTTTTTGGGTCCTCTTATGAGGATTGCTTACATAACTTGAATTCAGTGTTGTAGAGATGTAGGGATACTAATTTAGTGCTCAATTGGGAGAAGTGCCAATTTATGGTACGAGATTGCATTATTTTGGGACACAAGGTGTCCACTAAAGGCATTGAAGTAGATCCCGCAAAGGTGGAGGTAATTGCAAAGTTGCCCCCACCCACCCTCATTAAAGGGTTTCGTAGTTTCTTAGGCCATGCTGGTTTCTATAGAAGGTTTGTTAAAGATTTTTCAAAAATTGCAAAGCCTATGACAGACCTCTTGGTTAAGGAGGCCACTTTTGATTTTTCTGACATTTGTTTGGAGGCTTTTAATTGTTTAAAGGAAAAATTAATTAGTGCCCCTATTGTTGTTGCCCCCGATTGGTCACTTCCCTTTGAAATTATGTGTGATGCTAGCGATACTGCTGTGGGGGCTGTTTTGGGGCAAAGAAGGAATAAGGTATTCTATACCATTTACTATGCTAGTCGCACCCTTGATGATGCTCAAAGAAATTACACTACCACAGAGAAAGAGTTGCTAGCTGTAGTATTTGCATTTGACAAGTTTCGTCATTACCTTGTTCTTTCTAAAGTTATTGTTTATACTGATCATGCTGCTATTAGATATTTGCTTGGAAAACAGGATGCCAAACCCAGGTTAATCAGGTGGATTTTGTTGTTACAAGAGTTTGACTTGGAGATCAGAGACAAGAAAGGCTCAGAGAACTTTGTAGCTGACCACCTCTCAAGGCTCGACCATAGTGTGATGCAGGCCTCAAATGATGGGGAGATCAAGGAGGTTTTCCCTGATGAGAAACTTTTAGCTATTTCTACTGTTCCTTGGTTTGCAGATATTGTGAACTACTTGGTGGGTAAGGTTGTTCCACCTGATTTTTCATTTCAACAAAAGAAGAAATTAATTTCTGATGCTAGAGACTACTTGTGGGATGACCCTTACCTATTTAAAGTATGTGGAGACAAGGTAATAAGGCGTTGTGTGCCTATGGATGAGGTAACTTCTATCCTTGAGCATTGTCATTCTAGAGAGGTAGGTGGCCACTTTGGCCCAAATAGAACTGCATATAAGGTTTTACAATGTGGTTTTTATTGGCCTACTGTATTTAAAGATGCTCATGAATTTGTGAAAGCTTGTGATAGTTGTCAAAGGAGTGGCAATATTTCTAGGCGTCAAGAGATGCCCTTAAACAATATTTTGGTTTGTGAGATATTTGATGTATGGGGTATTGACTTTATGGGGCCCTTCCCTAAATCTTTTGCAAATCAATATATTCTTGTTGCTGTAGATTATGTGTCTAAGTGGGTAGAAGTCGTGCCTTACCCACTAATGATGCTCTCTGTAGTAGTGAGATTTTTAAAGAAAAATATTTTTACCAGTTGCACTCCCAGAGCAATTATTAGTGATGGTGGCACTCATTTTTGCAATAAACAATTTGAAAATCTTTTGAGCAAATATGGTGTCACTCATAAGGTAGCAACTCCTTACCACCCACAAACTAGTGGGCAAGTTGAAATTTCAAACAGAGAGCTAAAAAGGATTTTAGAGAAGACAGTTAGTGCATCAAGAAAAGATTGGTCTTTGAAACTTGATGATGCACTATGGGCCTCTGAATCGCTTTTAAAACCCCATTGGGATGTCTCCTTACCGTCTTGTTTTTGGAAAAGCATGTCATTTGCCTGTTGAATTAGAGCATAAAGCACTTTGGGCTTTAAAATTTCTAAACTTTGATGCTCATCTTACAGGTGAAAATAGGTTGCTGCAGCTCGATGAATTGGATGAGCTCCGTCTCGGAGCTTATGAGAATGCCAAGTTTTATAAGGAGAGGACTAAAAAGTGGCATGATAAGCGCATTCACAGCAAATGAGTTCCATGTTGGTGAGAAGGTTTTAATTTATAACTCACGTTTGCGTCTTTTTCCAGGAAAGTTGCGCTCTAGGTGGTATGGACCCTACACTGTTACTCAAGTTTTTCCTTATGGAGTGCTTGGGGTATCTCATGAAGATGGTACCACTTTTAAGGTCAATGGTCAGCGTGTGAAGCATTTTGAGGAAGGGTTGCTCCAAGTGAGCTATGTCACTGGCCTCAAGGATTGACCGTGTAGTCTGCGTCGAGCTCGGGGCGTTAAACAAGCGCTTCGCAGGAGGCAACCTGTGTTTTATTTTCTCTCACTTTTGTTTGTTTATTTATTTATTTAGGGATTAGCTCATTTTGCAAAGCTCTCTCAGGGAAGTCACTATTACTCTCTCTCTCAATTATTTCTGTTTGTGCCAATATGATATTTTGCATTGAGGACTATGCTTCATGCTAGTGTGGGGGAGGGGACTTTATTTTGTCACTTGATCTATATTAATGCACATACCCACTAAATATGTTGATAGCATTTTTCTGGCTTGTTTTGCATGAATTATGCTTATATTGAAAAAAAATAGAGATTATGTCTTTAGGGGATCCCATAATTAATTCACTTGACAGACTTGTGCTTAATTGTAACTGTGAGGATGTCCTTAGGAAGCTGATAATTAGCATTTGTCCCTCTTGAGTACTTTTTGTGAACTAGCTTCTAAATGTGAGATCTGAGCCTATATAAGGGGATTGATACTAAATCATAAATTTTTACCCCTTTTCTTTCTATGAGTGTGTTTCCCAATTTGTTGCATTCTAGAATTTGTCTTTTGACCATTTCAAGCGAAAATTGATTTGCATCATGTAAAAGATTCTGGAATTTAGGTATTTTTCTGCCCCGAGTTGTTTGTTGAATTTATCCCTTAGTTGCCCCCTTTGAGCCTATTTGTTATATTTTCTTCTTTGGTACCCAGATATAATTTTTCTTTTTTTGTGGTAACCATTTGGAATTAAATGTGGAGCAACTATTGAAAATTACAATTAAGTCCTATATTTTAGTGGTCTATATTTTCAGATCAAATTTCGTCACCTACTTTTGTTGTCTATCTTGTTAGAAAAAAATGAGTGAATCATGTGCTTATAAGAATATCTTCCTACAAAGGAAACAAAATAGAAGTTTTCATGTACTTACCTTTTCCTCCTAAGAAAAAAAAAATGAAAAAAAAAATATAGAAAGAAAATTTGAAAAAAAGAGAAAAGTAAAGGAGGAAAAGACACATCAAAAGAATGAAAGAGCCAAAGGGCAAATCCAAATCAAAAATTGAAAAAAGGGTCTACTCAAGAGTGAAGGTAAATCAAAGAGAGCTGATTAAATAGAAGAAGAGTGAAGAATGAAAGTGAAATTAAGTTGGAGTTTCGACAAAAACTGTAAAATAGATATAAGCTTCATATTTGATTTCAATGGTTCTTGTTTGTTTCTTATTTTTTCTTTTAGCAGCTTGATTATCCCCTCTTCTTATTTCCTACCCTGCATGAATTCACCCTAGCCCCATTACAACCCATGAAACCCCATCTTTTGCATGCATGTGAACTATTTAGTGGAGATTTGGTCAAATTACAAACATATGGTAATGTGCATTTTGTGGAAGCTTGAGTGTATATTTTCACTAGTCCCTAAACACTTAGAGAGATTGTGAGCGAGTGTCATTGTTCACAGAAATGTAATCTTCAGGGACTTGAGCCTCTAATTGGGCAACTGTTGACACCTCATATGTTCTATACTATCTCTATTGGTTTTGTCATTGTGCTTCTAACTTTGGGTTCCTTATTTGGCTATCTCTATTATTTATTTGAAAAGTTTTTGAGCCAGAGAATTTGCTTGAGGACATGCAAATGTTTAGTGTGGGGGAGTTGATAAACTCTAATTTGATGCATTTTTAGTGATATTTTTGAGTCACTTTTAGAGCAAATATCATCAATTGTCTAAGCTACTAACTTAATTTGCTCTTTGTTTTGCAGAAAGAAAGAAAATATGAAAAGAATAAAAACTCAACTCAATGCCACTCAAATAAATTATATATATATATATATATATAAAAAAGAAGGAAGTTGCAGCCAATTAAAAAGGGGTGTGGAAATAAGTCCAGCCCATTAACTAAATTAAAAGCCCAGCCCACATCAAATGGAAAGGAAGAATGGAATTAACATTGGCTGATGCACATTGAGAAAGAAGGAGCGGATGAATTGAAAAGTGGAACGCACGGAACCCTAGGATAAAATATTATAAATAGAGAATGCATCATTGAGAGATAGGGAGACCGTCGCCGAGAAAGAAGAAACGCTACAATGAACTGTGAGAGAGAGAGAGCAGATGAGAAAAAACGTGAATAAATGACTTCTGAGAGAAAACGCCGACGGACGCGCTAACTTGATCAAAGGCGCGACGACGAGCAAAGATCAATTTGTAAGGTTTTGGTACCGTTCTTGACACCGTGAAAGAGCTCAGGCGAGAAAAAGGAGACTAAATACTCGGATCGAAAATTCCTCCATTCCGGTTATTTTTATCTCTGTAATTTATGACTCCCAATTTTATTTCAAAGTTCTTGATAACTATGGATAGCTAAATCATCTTCTAGGGTCTTAGGTGGATCTTGTTTGATTAGAGACCTTTTTATGTTTTAATTTATACTTTGAATTCTCAATTTTTATTTCAATTAATATTATCCTATCGTTTTATCACATAATTAGGATTGACAACCCTTTGTATGTTTATAATCAATTAGTTGATTAGCGACCGTACTACAACTAGTTGGTGGACCTATAGGATAATTGAGACTATAATTAATGAATGACCAAACTTTAATTTAGTCTTCCAATCATTCAACATTTTTGTACTTTATGCTTTTCTTAAATTTAAATTCTAGCATGACCAAACTAGGGTTAATTTAGGGAAAAGAATATTAATCACGCATGACCAAACGGGTTAATAGCTTTAGTAAAGGGATTGGTAATTGAATAAAATAAGGGGATTCAGGTAGGATTAGACATAGAGGAATCGAACCTTGCAAGTGAAACCGTGACCCTAGGCTTCTCTCCATTGATCACACTTTACAATTTAAATTCTTGCTATTTACTTCTTGTTATTTTAGTTTTTACAATCACCAAACATTTGATCGTCTAAATAATAACTAATCTTAAGTAGTTTGGTACTTATTAATTAATCCCTGTGGAGACGATATTTTTTATACTACTTCCGCGATAGAGTACACTTGCTCTAGGTGTGTTTTTAACGCAACAAGTTTTTGGCGCCGTTGCCGGGGATTAATTTAATAATATTAAACAAAAGAGATTTTTTATTGCTTTAGACATTATTTTCTTGTTTTAGTTTGTTTTAGTTTAATTTTAAAAAAAAATATATATATTTACATATTTTTGTCATTTAGTTTATTTTTATTTGTTGCTGTTATTTTTATTATTACTTGTGCATGCTCACCCGCTCCCAGGAGCCTATTTTGGTTTTTGATCCAGAAATTGAAAGAACTGCTCGAAGGATAAGAAAAGAGACAAGAGTGATGGCTGCCAATCCGAGAAGAACTCTTCGAGACTACTTCACTCCGACAGCGAATATCACTACAAGCATAGTCAACCCAACTGTGCAAGCCACTAATTTTGAGCTCAAACCAAGCTTGATTCAAATGGTTCAGAATCCGACTATGTTCAGAGGTGCACCAACAGAAGACCCGCACACCCATCTTAGAAACTTCTTGAGGGTGGCAGACTCGGTAATTTGCAATGGTGTCACCCCTGATGCTATTAGAGTGAGATTGTTTCCATGGTCCTTAGCTGACAAGGCATCTGCTTGGCTAGACTCTCAACCTGCTGAGTCCATTACGAGTTGGGAACAACTGAAGCAAAAATTCTTGACCAAATATTTTCCCCCAGGTAAGACTACTAAGATCCGAGGTGCAATAATCAGCTTTGCTCAAGTCGAGCAAGAATCTTTACATGAGGCTTGGGAAAGGTTTCAAGACTTACTTCGAAGTTGTCCTCATCATGGATTTGAGAAGTGGCAACTACTTGAATACTTTTGCAACGGATTATCTTCTCAAAATAGGGGAATTGTTAATATGGCTTGTGGTGGCTCTCTATTGAATGGGAACTGCGATAGTATATGACTTAATTGCGAAATATAGCGGTGATAATGCCCAATGGGAGACAAGCCGATGACACGTTAAGAAATCAGCTGGGATGTACAAGGTTGATGATGAAACTAGTCTTGATATAAAATTGGATGTTCTCTCTAAACAGGTGCAATCTTTGATGAAGGTACAAGCTCAATCTACTCCAATAGTTACCTCCACTAGCGACAACACAGATAACCTCTGGGGAGATCTATCCGAAGAAGTCAACTATCTTGGCCATAAGAAAAGTGAGTTAAGACCTGGTATGCAAGATTCTTTAGTTAGATACATGGAAAAGGTTGGACATCCATGCATGGGTGTCCTAGCCAATTACATGGACAGGACTGATGAGAGGTTACAATCTATTGAAGATCTGATAAAAGCACAGGGTCGACCAATTGCTTCCACTGAGGAGGCCAACTATGTTCAGAATTCCAACCGGAGCCCAAATGATCCTTATTCAAACACTTACAATCCAGGTTGGAGAAATCACCCCAATTTCTCTTGGGGAGGACAACAAAAAGGGCAAAATTCAAATTCATATAAGCCTCCACATGTGCAAAGGCAAGACGAGAAGAAGTTGGATACCAATGATGTGTTGACAAGGTATATGCAGCAGACAAATGAAGAAATTGGAAGTCTGAAGGGTCAAATCTCAAATCTCATTACTGTGTTGTCTCAAAGGCCTCAAGGCTCACTTCCTACCCAGACTGAGCCTAATCCAAGAAATGAGCATCAGTAAGGTCACACTCTTAGGAGTGGCAAGGAGCTGGTTCAAGAAAACAATCAAGATGGGCGGGCGCCCCAGAAAGAAATACAAGCTCCTACTGAGGGGAGCACTTCTGAGGAAAGCAAAAAGGAAAGGGAGAAATATGAGCAAGCAAAGGTAAATGTTCCTTATCCTCAAAGACTTAAAAATGAGCAGAATGATAAGCAATTTGCTAGATTTCTTGAAATATTTAGAAAATTGCATATTAACATTCCTTTTCTTTCAAGCTATTGCTCAAATGCCTAAATATGCCAAATTTTTAAAAGAAATCATTTCTAACAAAAGGAAGTTGGAAGGCTTTGAGACAATTAGGCTTAATGAGGAATGTTCTGCTATAGTTTTAAAAAAATTGCCACCTAAGCTTAAAGATCCAGGTAGTTTTACTATCCCTTGTACAATTGGTAACTCGCATTTTGAAAAGGCATTATGTGATTTAGGAGCAAGTATAAATTTGATGCCTTTTACTGCTTTTAGAAAGCTTGGTTTGCAGGAACCCCATCCTACTAACATCACTTTGCACCTAGCTGATAGATCCATTGCCCACCCCCGTGGAGTGGTGGAAGATGTTTTAGTTAAGGTTGATAAGTTTATTTTCCCTGCTGATTTTGTTGTTTTGGATATGGAAGAAGATGAGGAAGTCCCAATTATTTTGGGGCGTCCTTTCTTAGCTACAGAAAAAGCTTAATTGATGTTCAACGAAGGAAAATTGACTTTGAGACTTGGAGATGAGGAAGTTGTATTTCAAGTCTTGAATTCATTAAAAAATCCTTCCTCATTTGCTTCTTGTAATTTTATTCAAGCTAGAGATATTAATGATGTGATTACCTTTGACAGTTTTGATGATTTTAGAATTCAGGATCCTCTAGAAAAAGTACTTACTTTACAGGGACTTGGCATGTTGCAGGGTGGTGAGGAAGAAGAGTTTTTAATGTTTTTGCAGACTCACCACCCTCAAAAAAATTGTAGTAACCATAGATTTGAGGAACTGGAATGGGGTAACACTCCAAATCCCAAACCTTCAATTGAAGAGGCTCCTGAGCTTGAATTAAAGCCTCTTCCTTCAAATGTAAAATATGCTTTCTTGCACCCCCCTTCCTCTTTGCCTGTGATTATTGCTGCAGATTTGACAGACACCATGGAGGATAAGCTTTTGAGGGTATTAAGGGCCAACAAAGAGGCCTTTGGATGGTCAATTCATGATATAAAAGGCATCAGTCCCTCAATTTGCACTCACAAGATCTACATGGAGGATGAATACCAACCTCGAGCACTACCTCAACGCCGCCTTAATCCTAACATGAAAGAGGTGGTAAAAAAGGAAGTAATTAAGCTTCTTGATGCAGGTATCATCTACCCTATCTCTGATAGTAAGTGGGTAAGTCCTGTTCAATGTGTTCCTAAAAAGGGAGGTACTACTGTGATGGAAAATGATAAAAATGAATTAATTGCGGTTAGAAAAACTACCGGGTGGCGTATGTGCATTGATTATAGAAAATTAAATGATGCCACCCGGAAAGATCACTTCCCTCTTCCTTTTATTGATCAAATGCTTGAGAGAGTGGCAGGACATGATTATTATTGTTGTTTGGATGGATATTCCGGTTATTTGCAAATACCAGTGGCTTCTGAGGATCAAGAAAAAACTACTTTTACTTGCCCATATGGCACATTTGCATATAAAAGGATGCCATTCGGTTTATGTAATGCTCCTGCCACTTTCCAAAGATGCATGATGGCTATTTTCTCTGACTTGGTTGAAAAATGCATTGAGATATTCATGGATGATTTTACTGTTTTTGGGTCCTCTTATGAGGATTGCTTACATAACTTGAATTCAGTGTTGCAGAGATGTAGGGATACTAATTTAGTGCTCAATTGGGAGAAGTGCCAATTTATGGTACGAGATTGCATTATTTTGGGACACAAGGTGTCCACTAAAGGCATTGAAGTAGATCCCGCAAAGGTGGAGGTAATTGCAAAGTTGCCCCCACCCACCTCAAGTAAAGGGGTTCGTAGTTTCTTAGGCCATGCTTGGTTTCTATAGAAGGTTTGTTAAAGATTTTTCAAAAATTGCAAAGCCTATGACACCTCTTGGTTAAGGAGGCCACTTTTGATTTTTCGACATTTGTTTGGAGGCTTTTAATTGTTTAAAGGAAAAATTAATTAGTGCCCTATTGTTGTTGCCCCGATTGGTCACTTCCTTTGAAATTATGTGTGATGCTAGCGATCTTCTTTGTGGGGGCTGTTTTGGGGCAAAGAAGGAATAAGGTATTCTATACCATTTACTATGCTAGTCGCACCTTTGATGATGCTCAAAGAAATTACACTACCACAGAGAAAGAGTTGCTAGTTTGTAGTATTTGCATTTGACAAGTTTCGTCATTACCTTGTTCTTTCTAAAGTTATTGTTTATACCGATCATCTTCGCTATTAGATATTTGCTTGGAAAACAGGATGCCAAACCCGTGTTAATCAGTGGATTTTGTTGTTACAAGAGTTTGACTTGGAGATCGAGAGACAAGAAAGGCTCGAGAGAACTTTGTAGTGACCACCTCTCGAGGCTCGACCATAGTGTGATGCGAGCCCTCAAATGATGGGGAGATCAAGGAGGTTTTCCCGATGAGAAACTTTTAGCTATTTCTCTTGCTCCTTGGTTTGCGATATTGTGAACTACTTGGTGGGTAAGGTTGTTCCACCTGATTTTTCATTTCAACAAAAGAAGAAATTAATTTCGATGCTAGAGACTACTTGTGGGATGACCACTTTTACCTATTTAAAGTATGTGGAGACAAGGTAATAAGGCGTTGTGTGCCTATGGATGAGGTAACTTCTATCCTTGAGCATTGTCATTCTAGAGAGGTAGGTGGCCACTTTGGCCCAAATAGAACTGCGCATATAAGGTTTTACAATGTGGTTTTTATTGGCCTCTTGTATTTAAAGATGCTCATGAATTTGTGAAAGCTTGTGATAGTTGTCAAAGGAGTGGCAATATTTCTAGGCGTCCAAGAGATGCCCTTAAACAATATTTTGGTTTGTGAGATATTTGATGTATGGGGTATTGACTTTATGGGGCCCTTCCTAAAAATCTTTTGCAAATCAATATATTCTTGTTCTTTATAGATTATGTGTCTAAGTGGGTAGAAGTTTGTAGCCTTACCCACTAATGATGCTCGGGTAGTAGTGAGATTTTTAAAGAAAAATATTTTTACCAGTTTGGCACTCCCAGAGCAATTATTAGTGATGGTGGCACTCATTTTTGCAATAAACAATTTGAAAATCTTTTGAGCAAATATGGTGTCACTCATAAGGTAGCAACTCCTTACCACCCACAAACTAGTGGGCAAGTTGAAATTTCAAACAGAGAGCTAAAAAGGATTTTAGAGAAGATGGTTAGTGCATCAAGAAAAGATTGGTCTTTGAAACTTGATGATGCACTATGGGCCTCTGAATCGCTTTTAAAACCCCATTGGGATGTCTCCTACCGCCTTGTTTTTGGAAAAGCATGTCATTTGCCTGTTGAATTAGAGCATAAAGCACTTTGGGCTTTAAAATTTCTAAACTTTGATGCTCATCTTACAGGTGAAAATAGGTTGCTGCAGCTCGATGAATTGGATGAGCTCCGTCTCGAAGCTTATGAGAATGCCAAGTTTTATAAGGAGAGGACTAAAAAGTGGCATGATAAAGCGCATTCAAAGAGTGTGAGTTCCATGTTGGTGAGAAGGTTTTAATTTATAACTCACGTTTGCGTCTTTTTCCGTGAAAGTTGCGCTCTAGGTGGTATGGACCCTACACTGTTACTCAAGTTTTTCCTTATGGAGTGCTTGGGGTATCTCATGAAGATGGTACCACTTTTAAGGTCAATGGTCAGCGTGTGAAGCATTTTGAGGAAGGGTTGCTCCAAGTGAGCTATGTCACTGGCCTCAAGGATTGACCGTAGTACCGTCAGGCTCGGGACGTTAAACAAGCGCTTCGCGAGAGGCAACTTTGTGTTTTATTTTCTCTCACTTTTGTTTGTTTATTTATTTATTTAGGATTAGCTCATTTTGCAAAGCTCTCTCGGGGAAGTCACTATTACTCTCTCTCTCAATTATTTCATTTGTGCCAATATGATATTTTGCATTGAGGACTATGCTTCATGCTAGTGTGGGGAGGGACTTTATTTTGTCACTTGATCTATATTAATGCACATACCCACTAAATATGTTGATAGCATTTTTCTGGCTTGTTTTGCATGAATTATGCTTATATTGAAAAAAAATAGAGATTATGTCTTTAGGGGATCCCATAATTAATTCACTTGACAGACTTGTGCTTAATTGTAACTGTGAGGATGTCCTTAGGAAGCTGATAATTAGCATTTGTCCCTCTTGAGTACTTTTTGTGAACTAGCTTCTAAATGTGAGATCTGAGCCTATATAAGGGGATTGATACTAAATCATAAATTTTTACCCCTTTTCTTTCTATGAGTGTGTTTCCCAATTTGTTGCATTCTAGAATTTGTCTTTTGACCATTTCAAGGCGAAAATTGATTTGCATCATGTAAAAAGATTCGGGGAATTTAGGTATTTTTCTGGCCCCAGAGTTGTTTGTTGAATTTATCCCTTAGTTGCCCCCTTTGAGCCTATTTGTTATATTTTCTTCTTTGGTACCCAGATATAATTTTTTCTTTTTTTTGTGGTAACCATTTGGAATTAAATGTGGAGCAACTATTGAAAATTACAATTAATATCTATATTTTAGTGGTCTATAATTTCAGATCAAATTTCGTCACCTACTTTTGTTGTCTATCTTGTTAGAAAAAAAATGAGTGAATCATGTGCTTATAAGAATATCTTCCTACAAAGGAAACAAAATAGAAGTTTTCATGTACTTACCTTTTCCTCCTAAGAAAAAAAAAATGAAAAAAAAATATAGAAAGAAAATTTGAAAAAAAGAGAAAAGTAAAGGAGGAAAAGACACATCAAAAGAATGAAAGAGCCAAAGGGCAAATCCAAATCAAAAATTGAAAAAAGGGTCTACTCAAGAGTGAAGGTAAATCAAAGAGAGCTGATTAAATAGAAGAAGAGTGAAGAATGAAAGTGAAATTAAGTTGGAGTTTCGACAAAAACTGTAAAATAGATAGAAGCTTCATATTTGATTTCAATGGTTACTGTTTGTTTCTTATTTTTTCTTTTAGCCAGTTGATTATCCCCCTCTTCTTATTTCCTACCCTGCATGAATTCACCCTAGCCCCATTACAACCCATGAAACCCCATCTTTTGCATGCATGTGAACTATTTAGTGGAGATTTGGTCAAATTACAAACATATGGTAATGTGCATTTTGTGGAAGCTTGAGTGTATATTTTCACTAGTCCCTAAACACTTAGAGAGATTGTGAGCGAGTGTCATTGTTCACAGAAATGTAATCTTCAGGGACTTGAGCCTCTAATTGGGCAACCTGTTGACACCTCATATGTTCTATACTATCTATTGGCTGTCATTGTGCTTCTAACTTTGGGTTCCTTATTTGGCTATCTCTATTATTTATTTGAAAAGTTTTTGAGCCAGAGAATTTGCTTGAGGACATGCAAATGTTTAGTGTGGGGGAGTTGATAAACTCTAATTTGATGCATTTTTAGTGATATTTTTGAGTCACTTTTAGAGCAAATATCATCAATTGTCTAAGCTACTAACTTAATTTGCTCTTTGTTTTGCAGAAAGAAAGAAAATATGAAAAAGAATAAAAACTCAACTCAATGCCACTCAAATAAATTATATATATATATATATATATATAAAAGGAAGGAAGTTGCAGCCAATTAAAAAAGGGGTGTGGAAATAAGTCCAGCCCATTAACTAAATTAAAAGCCCAGCCCACATCAAATGGAAAGGAAGAATGGAATTAACATTGGCTGATGCACATTGAGAAAGAAGGAGCGGATGAATTGAAAAGTGGAACGCACGGAACCCTAGGATAAAATATTATAAATAGAGAATGCATCATTGAGAGATAGGGAGACCGTCGCCGAGAAAGAAGAAACGCTACAGTAACCGTGAGAGAGAGAGCAAAGCGAGAAAAAAACGTGAATAATGATTTCGGAGAGAACGCTGACGGACGCACAACAGTGCCGACGACGCTGACAGTATCAATTTGTAAGGTTTTTGGTACCCGTTCTTGACACCGTGAAAGAGCTCTGAAGCAGAAAAAGGAGACTAAATACTCAGATCAGAAATTCCTCCATTCCGGGTTATTTTTATCTCTGTAATTTATGACTCCCAATTTTATTTCAGTGTTCTTGATAACTATGGATAGCTAAATCATCTTCTAGGGTCTTAGGTGGATCTTGTTTGATTAGAGACCTTTTTATGTTTTAATTTATACTTTGAATTCTCAATTTTTATTTCAATTAATATTATCCTATCGTTTTATCACATAATTAGGATTGACAACCCTTTGTATGTTTATAATCAATTAGTTGATTAGCGAATCGTGATTACAACTAGTTGGTGGACCTATAGGATAATTGAGACTATAATTAATGAATGACCAAACTTTAATTTAGTCTTCCAATCATTCAACATTTTTGTACTTTATGCTTTTCTTAAATTTAAATTCTAGCATGACCAAACTAGGGTTAATTTAGGGAAAAGAATATTAATCACGCATGACCAAACGGGTTAATAGCTTTAGTAAAGGGATTGGTAATTGAATAAAATAAGTGGGATTCGTAGGATTAGACATAGAGGAATCGAACCTTGCAAGTGAAACCGTGACCTAGGCTTCTCTCCATTGATCACACTTTACAATTTAAATTCTTGCTATTTACTTCTTGTTATTTTAGTTTTTACAATCACCAAACATTTGATCGTCTAAATAATAACTAATCTTAAGTAGTTTGGTACTTATTAATTAATCCCTGTGGAGACGATATTTTTTATACTACTTCCGCGATAGAGTACACTTGCTCTAGGTGTGTTTTTAACGCAACAGGCAATCCACTTTGGGGATAAGGGAAATAATAGTCTCAACAATTGTAGGATTAAACCTTCCAGTTTCAAAAGCTTGGGAAATAAAATCGCAAACATCCCTACTAAGTATTGGTTAAAATATACACCTGAAAACCATTTGGGTTAGGATATCTGTAAGGGTTCATTTGATATAAAGCAAAAATTACCTCTTCATAGGAAACCCTCTAAGACAGGATCATACTTGCATGATCATCCAAGATAGGGCAATGCAACCCACTTTGTTGAGAAGGGATGGGGTTATGCTAATGAGAAGCACAAACAAATATTCTTGAAATACCACTGGACTTCATCTTGGAGAATAACATCATATGCGCATCAAATGCCACTTGGTAAGGAGAAGCCATGAATGTTATTCCACTTTATGCGAATTACCGTTCGAGCATGGAGAACATAGTATTACGATCCCCCAATTTAATCCAATTGCCCCGAGCCTTTTGGTACCAGTGGAGCTCCTTTTGGAAGAGAGTTAGCTCATATTCCCGTTGCAACTACTGTTAAAGATAAACTAAACGAACAGAGTTATATCTCTCAAAGGAAAGTTGAAAGCCTTTCAGTCCCCTCTCTAAAATATGCCTCCGCTTTCTAATATTTCCAAACACAATATTATCAAAATGGATGGAATCATATCTCACATGAGTGAGCGCAACTCAAACACTGAAAGGATCATTTCGCCAAGCCTCTTGAAAAAGGTTCTGATATCTAAGGAGGACAAGGGCCCCTAGTTGAGTGATCCACACAACTGCATACTGAAAGGGACGAGGGCCCCTAGTCCGAGGAATTCCACCACTTTTGAGGAGGATAGGGCTATGGTTGGAATGATGCTGCCAGAGGATCACAATGATAGACTCATGGAAGTTTGGCACCAATCCATATTTGCAATATACCTCTGTTGAGTTTCTTGAAAACTTCTCTTTGTCGGATACATTTTTGGCGTCATGTAAATTTTCCTCATGTGGTTGGGACATCAATAAGGTTACATGCATCAAGAACTTTAAGAAGGGTATCATCTCTTATGTTATTATAATTTCCCCACTTTCCTCAGTTAGGAGAAAAATTTCACTGAAATCCCCCATTACTAGCCACAATCCAGTGATAACATGATGAAGGCAAATTAAGTGATTCCAAAGGGCTAACATGTTTGTGTAATGGTCTAGCGAAAATTTCTATAAAAACCAACAATCGTTGCCAACTAAAAGCTTAGCTCAGTGATATCACTAGAATGAACATACCATAATGTTCGCGTTGTTACTGCACGGTTGAAGGAACCATAATCCCTCGGATTTCCTCTAGCTTCACACAACCACCTTCCCATACCCCCGCTTATTCCAAAAGCGCATGGTCTTTAGCTCCATGGATCTCCATAATAAGAAGGAAGTTGGAGAAAGTTTTCTCATAATCTCCATTAAATGCCTTTAAGGTTTCTTACATATGGACCCCTAGATGTTCTAGGAAAGCAAGGAAAAATCCTGAAAACCAATCATCATGACAAAATTTGGGGATAGATCAGGAAGAGCAAGTGCTTTGTTATTGAACCATAGCCTGCCATTGTTTCTGGGGGCTCAACACGCTAGGTCCATTACCGCTAGTTGAGGTTTTTTGAGATACTATGTTCTTTCCTTTCCTCATAATATCTTGCGTAGCTTTTCTTGTAATCACGTGTTTGTTTTTACCATCCAAATCTGCACTTTTATAATTCCTCTGTTTATTTGACCCTTGATTGCGCTTCTTTTTAGTAACCCTCAGCTACGTTCCATGCAATTCTTCCATATTGCACATTATTATCATTTAATTCCTCCACAATATTCGCCCATTTGGTCAAGTTGGCTATCACCTGCGCCTACGACTGGAACCCTATAATGCAACCCTATTTCTTGGATGACAGGTACAATTCCTTGTGTGGTGGCCATATCACCCACATGTTGAACAAATTATAAGAGACCTTCATATTGCAATCTCTACCAATATGAACACTAATGAGCGAGCTCTACATCAAGCACCATAGTGTTCACGTTGATCTATAATTTGTTAAATGCTTTGAAAGCTAAATTCATGTCAACATTGTTTAACAAGTGAACCTCATTGAACATAAACAACCCATCTACACAACAAGGTTAGCAGAACATTTTGCCTTCCTTTGTCAAATCAAATACCTCTTAATTCAACCAATTGCCCTTGGAATTGAACTTGCATGGTTGATTCCTTCCAATTCATCCACATTTTCACCACTGAGGCAAGCCTCATAATGTCGAGGTTATACCCTATTTAGTCTTTTACCTTTCAAAAATGTTTAGTTTTGTCACTGACTTTTCAAATATTCCAATTTAGTCCCCAACATTTACAAATGTGTACCAATTTAGTCATTTTGTCAATAACAGGTAGTTAATTTTAGTCAATTTAGTTCTAAAAAAGTCATTTGTGTTGACTTTTGCAAAAAAAACACACTTCATAAAAAAAATTGATTTATAAACAAACAACTCGCTGTTGACTTTTGCAAACCATTTGTATTCAATGCTATATATTAGCATTAATTTGAAATATCACATGAATGCCCCATTTTCTCCTTCCTAGAAGATGGCCGATTTTGAGGAAGTTTTAATTTATGCTCAGCCAATACGGGTCCCAATTTGTATTATTTGATGATTTTTATTTATTTATTTGGGAAGAATATTGTTTTTAAAACCACGCCCAAGAACGAATTCTGTCTTATTCAAGGTTGTGTGTTCGAATTCTGTCTTGTGAATGCAACAACTTTAAAGCTTTCGAGGGGGAGTTTTGCCTCACATTATGATTTTATCCGGTTCGAGGGATTAGTCTTTACAGTTGTGCTTAGAGAATACTCGATTTACAGTACTAACATAAAACTAATTGTTTGCAAAATTATTAATATAAATAGTTATTTACATTTATTTTTGTAAATCACATTTAAAAATGTAACTTCATTACCTGAAGTACATTTCATCTCATTTAACGACATAAAGTCTCTACATTGTGCCCGATGTTAAATTTTCAGCATTAACCAAAGAGTAATTGGATGAGATGGTAGAGGTCTATTCTAGTTTAACTAATGTCTAGCTTTGGCATGCAATAGTGTTAAATCTCTTGAGGAAGAGTTTTGCCGTCTATTGTGGTCCTACCCAGTTCGAGTCTACAACTGCGCGCAGAGGATATTCGATTTATAAAAAAAAAAAACAAATTCAGCATTAAATAAATGATATTTCTTGTATACTATTATTAAAAAGGCAAAATTACACCAGAGGACCTTTAAGTTATTTATTTGTAACAAGTTGAACATTTAAGTTTTTTTTGTAACAAATAGGCCCTTTAAGTTAACTAACGTTGACACTGTTGACCCTTTTAGTAAAATTTCATATCGCCGATTACATCAAAATACACCAAATTATGATTGGTTGCATCAAAATACATAAGCTAGAGTAATCACAATATATAAAGTAGCATTTCATCAAAATATATAAGCTAGGAAAATCACTAAAAGGGCCTATTTGTTACAAAAAAAAACTTAAATGTCCAACTTGTTACAAATAAATAACTTAAAGGTCCTCTGGTGTAATTTTGCCTATTAAATACGATGAAAAGTCAATTTTTGCTAATATTTTTTTTTGGGTAAACTAATTTTTCTAATATTTTGATACGATTTTGTTTTAATTTTTTTTTATCTTTTACTATCGAGGAAGTAAAATATTTATTTGGGAAAAAATTGGAGCGCAAAATTAATGTTGCATTGAAAATGTAATTGACAATTAATATGCTTTTATAATAAAACCATATTTTACTCCTTGACTTAGGGAATTAAATATATTGAGTTAATAACCCTATTAATTGTAGTGTACTGTTTTTTTTTTGACGCAAATTGTAGTGTACTGTTACTAGTATTTGTATCTATATAACCCCTTTCACTTTACCGGCAATGTACATACTTTTTTCAATAGAGATAGGGAAAGATAGAAAGTAAAAGATCACCCAAAAGCTCTCTATCATGGCTAAATTTATGTGTGCATTTTTCCTCGTACTCTTCATGGCATTTGTGATCCAAAATACCTATGTGAGTCTCTCTCTCTCTCTCTCTCACTCTATCTCTCACTATTCTCACACTCAATAGTTTTTGCACCTTCCGATCCAGAGTCCTGGATCCACCACGGTAAATAACACCTGATTTTTGTGTTTTCTTGTTTAAACAAAAAAACCAACAGGCTGGCGGGGAAGGTTCACTTCGTCCACAAGGTACTAATTCAAGCTTATATTTATTGAAAATTATTTTTAAGAAATTATTTGAGAAGGACATGAACCAAATTAATTTAATTTAATTTATACTAATATATTTTATTATTCAGATTGTCCATCAGCATGCAATTATCGTTGCTCAGCAACTTCACACAAGAAGCCATGTTTATTCTACTGCAATTATTGTTGTGCAAAATGTTTGTGTGTCCCATCAGGAACATATGGCCACAAGGAAGAATGTCCATGCTACAATAACATGAAAACTAACGAAGGAAAACCAAAATGTCCCTAATTTATGTTTTTGTCGCACTTTCTTTTCTTTTTTTGTCATGCAAGAAGGGAGATATATCGATGTATTGCTCTGTTTCTCAATTTTGAATAAAATTTATTTTACTATGTGTCATACCCCAATTTTGTCCGGCTTAGGTCAAAACCCTAATTTTCCCCAAAAATAAATAAATAGAAGAGAAAAGAGCATCATGCATTGCATTTAGGGTTCTAAAAGTCATTTCAAAGCTTCTAAAATCATTTTTGGAGTTGGAATGCACTTTTTGGACAAACTAGGGTTTTTCAGTACAAAATGGTCTTTTAGTCATTTCGCAAATAAGGGATAATTTCTCAGGACGAGCCATTTAACATGCATTTCAAGGTATTAGAGGTCATTCCTAGGGTGAAAAGTCATTTTTGAAGTGAAAATGTGCTTTGGGCAAAGAACTAGCGTTTTTAGGGTGAAAGGGCATTTTGGTCATTTCACAATAAAAACGGTTTTTCGTCCCAAATCACTGAGCAATCATCAATGAATTATTTGAGGAAGAATGTGCTTAATTATCTTATTTTATGCGCATGAATGTTAATTATTTGCATAAAAATTCAAATTTAAAAGAAAGGGTAAAATGGGAATTTCCCTCAAGGTGATGTATCAAATCAATTTTGGGAATGGTGATATCATGGAATTTTAGGCCCAATGATTGATTCCTAGGATGAGGCCCAAAATGGTAAGATATTCATGGGAATTATCTAGAAAAGAATAATCGAGAAAAGAAATGATAATTACAAAGGTAGTGGGAGACAAATAGTATATACCCTCGAGTATGTATATTCATGGAATTTTGGACCCCCACCCCATCCCCATAAACCCCACCCAATAACAAAAACCCCAAAATGCCCTTTGAAACTTAATTTTTTTAAAAAAATAAATAAATCGTATATACCCTCGAGTATGTATATACGATGGGTATTTTTGTCCAATCGTATATATGTACTCAAAGGGGGTATATACGATGCACTTTTTATTTTTTTAATAATTTGTTTTAATTTTTATTACTAAAAGGCTACTAAAAATTCGTTAAAATAGTCAAAACTACTCCAAAAATTATAAAAACACCACTAAAAATCTAATGTAACCAAAATAAGGCTATACAAAATTTTTTAGATTTTTGGAGACTATGAAAAATTAAAAAAATCGTAAAAAATAGTAAACGATGGAATTTGGGATTTTGAGGTCAGTAGTCCCATAAGAAGTTTCTTCTAAGGAGTCTTGATGCTTGATTTTTTCTGATTTAATGGTCGTGGTTTCATTACGATCGGAGTATGTTTCCCTAAAACCGATTTTTAGCCTAAATTGCTTCGTTTTAACGAACTACACACAAAACCTATTTTTAGGACTTATATAATTTTTATTTGGCTTAAAAAATTTAAAAAATACAATGGGGTCGATATACACACGGGGGGTATATATACGACCTTATTTTTGCTCCATCGTATATACACCTCCCAAGGCGTATATACGATTAAGGTGGGGTTTTCCAATCGTATATACGCCTTGGGGTGTCTATACGATGGCCAAATGTATAGGTCGTATATATACCCCCTGTGTGTATATACGATTGGCAAAAAATTTTAAAAAAATACGTTTTCGTATGGGCATTTTGGGGTTTTCAGTGTGGGTGGGGGTTTATGGGGATGGGGTGGGGGTACAAAAAAACCCATACAAAGGTAGTGGGAGACAAATAGTACAATGACAACTTGCAAATTGCCAACCCACTCATGGCTGCGAATTTCAGCCCTATTTTTACCTCATTTTTGTGCTTCTTCATGCCCTTGATCCATGAGTGTTGTATTCCTAGCTATTGATTAAAATTCTAGATCAAATCCTAGACTACAACTTTGTGTACAAAGTCCTAATTGCCCTTAACAATTTTTGTGCAACAAAAATTATTAATTTTGGTGTATGACCAGCCATTCCCCCCTCATTTGTGTTTCTTCAACACCCTCAATCCATGTGATGATGAATCTCCACCCTCCATTCAAATTTAAAGTCTAATCCTAGTGCACCTCTCAAGATCAATGACCAATATACCCCCTAACTTGGTGACCAAGTTCAAGTTAATTTTATTTATTAATATTCAGCTGAATATTAATTGATTTAATTGGTTTGATTACCATTTTACCCCTAAGCTCACTCCAATTCTATAAATACCCTCTCATTTTCACTCATCACACCTTTTTGCTCATTCCCTCCTACACTAAACCTAGCACACAATTCTCTCCTCTCCTTCCCTCTCCTTGGCCGAACACCCCTCTCCTCCTCCTCCATCCATCTTTTTGTTTTTCTTCACCCAAACCCTATCATTTCACCTAAAATCCATTCCTCTTTCACATACTTCCTCCATTTCTTACCCAAAATTCAAGCATCATCATCTAGTGGTTTGGATCATCAAATTTGCGTGAGGTTTTTCTTGGGGTTCCTTGAAGATTTGTTGATTTCCTCTATTTTCTTTCTTCAATCTTACTTCCTAGCTTGGAGATAAGGTAAAATCTCTAAAAACCCTTGCATCATCCTCAACATTTTTGCATTAAAACCCACTTTTCTTCATCATTTTTGCATACTCATCATTTTCATCTTTAAAATGTAGTTTGTTGTTGTTGGGGTGAGAGTTGGTATCTCACCCTTGAATAATTTAGTTTGTTGTTATTTTGTGTTGATCTTTGCATTTTAATGGAATAAACATGTGATTTTGTCTCCTATGTGGTTCACATTTTTTTTGGGATCCTAATTTATCTTGTTGTTCCTTTTTACTTGATGATGTTTAATCTTGTTATTAGTGCTTAAATCCTTGTGTTAAATGTGACTTTTAGTCCATATTACTTGCAAACACTTGTGGTGTTGATGATCTAGCAAGATGACTCCTACTTGTGCTTTATGCATCTTATGTTAAAGTAGTGAGGTTTGCTAGATAGGATTCAACCTTGTCTTAGTTTGCTACTCTCGTGTTATTTGTTTATTGTTAATTGTTGATGATTTTGCAACTTGATTCTCCCTTGTGCTTAGAGCACCATGATTTAAGTGAGAGGATTGCAAGATATGATTCAACCTTGTTTATGAACTTTTCTTGTTTAATCTTTTTAGTTGTTGTTTGTTGATGATCTAGCCACTTGATTCTCACTTGTGCCTAATGCACTATTATTTAAGTGAGAGGATTGCTAGGTGTGATTCAACCATGTTTATGTGTTCCTCTTGCTTAATCCTTCTTAGTTGTTGTTCATTTAATCTTGCTCTAATTTGCTTATTATTAATTGTTGATGATAGGCAAGTTGATTCTCACTTGTGCCCATGGCACTTTAATCCAAGTGAGAGGATTGCTCTATATGATTCAACTTTGTTTAATGTTCATTTATTTGATTATTGTTCATGGTTGAGGATAGATCAAGTGATTCCCACTTATGCTTAGTGCATTGTGTCCAAAGTGGTGAAGATGGTTTTAGATGATTCAACCCCTTTCATTTGTATTCTTGAATAATTAAAAATGAGGTTTTGGGCTTAAAGTTTAGGGTTTGAGCAAAGGATAGACTTATCCAAGTCTTGATGCAATTCTCTTTGTTCACATGGATGGTTGCAAAGGATAGGTCCAATTCGACCTTGATGCCTTAGCTTGTTTAATCAAATAATCATTGTTCTATGTTCATTAGTTTAATTAAGATACTCCATGCCTATGGTCAATTGTTCACTTGTAATTGATGCCAATTAGATGTCTTAACTTGATTGTGCGCCACCATTTCTACTTGTATGATTTCCTAATGAAGACGTAAGCCTACATGCATGTTGTAGCATAGGGTCATTAGGGTTTGTGCACTCTCTCTCACACACACAATTACTTTTGAGAACTCTACTTTGCATCTTTGGCAATTAAACTCTTGATTCATATTGACATGTTTAGTCTTAACTAATAATTGACATGTTCATGGTAAATTGAATTGGCAAATGTGTTTGAATGGTTGTGAACTTGGAATTGATTGAAATGTCCTACTCTTTTCCCAAAATTTCACCAAATTAACTTCTTTTCCTTTCACAAGTAAATAAAGTAAAAAACCCTTTTTTCCTAAAAAAAACTCATAAGGAGTCAAGTCGGATGTACGGTCGATGTTGACTAGCGTCCTAAGATCGGAGTTGTACAACTCAAACATCTTGGGATACTTATGAGAAACAAAACAAGCAACTAACAACTTAAACCCTATTTCAAAAATGAGTAAGGAATCAAGTCGGATGTACATCCGGGTTGGTTAGCGTCTTAGGGTTAGTGAGCTGTACAGTTCGTGCGAGCCTGAGATACTTGCTCAAATAAAAGCAACCAACCTCACAACAAATTTTTCAAGTAATTCAAATCACTTTTCGATAAGTAGAGGGCACGTCGCCTGTACGGGCGGGGATGTCTATGTTTTAGGGTAAGTGGACTGTACAGTTCAGACCCGAGAACCCCTACAATAAAAAAAACACCAACACACCAAAACTTCTCGACTCAAGAGAACTACGTAAGCTTTGAATTCTCCATCGCACCGGAAGATACGTAGGAGCGGACCGCGTCCCGTCAAGCGCGCTTTTCAAAAATTCTAAAAAGAATCTTTCTTTCCTCCGCTTACAAAACACTTTTCTCAAATAAAAAGAATACGAAAATAAGTAGAACAATTATTTCAAATCAAACCTTGTCGAAACCACACATCAAATTAATGGTTCCTTTCGGTAGAAAAGGAGGTGTGGGTGCTAATACCTTCCCATACCTAACCGAATTCCGAACCTACATCTCCTGCTTTTGAAAAGACCACCCGCTTTGTATAAAAAGACGTTTTTTTTCAATATTTCGTCTTAAAATTAAAATATTGGTGGTGGCTTCAAAATTTTTCCACGTTGTACATTGAGAATTCGAAACCGGATTTTTCGGGGTGCAACATTATGTTTAAGTCGATCACATTGTTCTAATCGCCTCAATGTTTTTATATTCATCGTTTATCGAATATTGCCATGTAAAATAAATTATGGCCAAGAATGTTTTATTATAATCATAAAGCAAGAACGTTAACCAACATTAATCTACCTCGAATATGGGTTTGACTCGTGCTCTCGAGTTTGATTCTCACGTTGGACAAACCAGATGTTGGTCAGTGCAAATTTTGATCTTAAGCACGAACAGAAATTAATCTTTCGTAGAAAGCGTTAAGATACTTTGTAAGTAACCAACAATAGTTAGAAAAAAAAAGCAAAAACATAACAATGTAATAAAAAAACTAATATAACTAAGGAACTTAATATGGTTTGTAAAAAAAAATAAGTGACTTAATATCTTGTGATATTAAAATATATCAATTTTTTGACAGAAAAAAAAAATATATCAAATTTACAAGCAACATAAAGTAAAACTGACATGGGTTAGCACAGTAAAAAAAAGCAAGTGCCCATACTTCTTACACACCTCCTCCTACTCACTACCCACCCCAACCCCCCAATATCTCCAAAATGCCCTCTCCTCTCACACCTCTCACCTTCCCTTTCCTTTCCTCTCCTCTCCTCTCCTCTCACACACCCCATTTCACCCTAAACCCATTTTCCCCAAATTCTCCTAACCTCCATATCAATCCCTCTCTTCCCCTCCACCATTTCAGTTCCTAATTTATCTCCCTTCGTGGTTGCATCCATCTCTACATTCAAGAAAAGTATGAATTTCCTCTCCTCAATTTTGTTCATTCTTTTTTTTTCTGAAAAATTTACACGGTTTGAAATTTCGTGAATGAACCGGTTCGGGTCGGGCCGTGGTCCGAACCTGCTCGTTCGGTTATTCCTGAACTCGACCAATATTATGTTTTGCAGCTATGGAATTCGTAACTGTTATCGAACAAAATACTAGCCACATCAAAATTCCACAGAATGTTTATCAGTTCATAGGCAACACATTGCCTCGCCTCTGTTAACTACATCTGGATATTGTCAATATTTTTACTGCTATTGTCAACAAACATACCCAAAAGCTGATGACTCATAAACAGGCTATATGCACTGTATATGGGGGTGTGACGAATGTTGAAGTATCAATTACATATGTTGAGAATGTGATGTGGACCGCAAGAGCATTAAAAGAATCTAATTTATCTTAATTAGGATGAAGTTTATTTTTATTTTAAAAGGATTTTATTTTAATTTTTTTTCTAATCAATTTAGGCTTTTGAATTTCCAGAATCAGACATATATAAAAGAAATAACACCAAAATCAAGTTTCCATATGAAATTTTGGATCAAACAATTGCAAGTTAAGGCAATAAAGTTGCAGACTTTTTTTTTCAGAAAATTCCAGCAACATAGAACTCAAGTAAAACCAAATCCTAATGCTCACTCACCTCAATATTAAGCCACATAGGTTTCAAGATTTTGAAATTAAATGCAACCCATAAACATGAATGATTTGACACTGACCGAGCAAATTGAAAGAAACGATAGTAGTAAGTAAAACTCAACAATAATAAAAAGAAAAAACAACGAACAAGTTTGCAGAACGAAAGTTATTTTTTTTTTGGAGTTTTTTTTTTCCAGTTTTTTTGACGTTCTTTTTTCTTGCTTGATTCAAGAATACAAGGACACTTGGTGAAGGCTCTGAATACCACCTGATGACGATCTAACTAATTTCATGTTAGATGAAGGATCTAACCAAGTGATTTCTTGAATCAAAAATAGGAAAGAAGACTAAAAGATAAAAGGGAAAAGAAACATACAAACGGATAAGACAAGAAGATGAAGAAATCGCCACATCCAAGAGGATGATAAGATCAAGGTAGAATCACCACAAGAGTAAGAGGCTCTTGATAAGACTCAAATTTGGTTCTAAGAAGAACCCTAGAGAAACACTCTCTAATCTCACAATTCTATTTCATCAAAGTTGTGAAATAAGGTTACAAAAGTTCCTTAAATACTTAGGGTTGTGCCTAAGCTACACAACTTGCACACCATGGTGTCTATGCTAAAGATGTATACACACAAACACCAAAATCCTTTAATGTCACATATACTAAAATAAAATCCTTTTAAAATAAAAATAAATTTCATCCTAATTAAGATAAATTAGATTCTTTTAATGCTCTTGCGGTCCACATCAGAATGGCTGTTCAACCTAGTTAGAATATTGTCCGAGGAAGATGAAGATGACACTTTAACTCTACTGATTCGGATTACTGGAAATTCCTTGCCAATTATGTATCTGGTGATGATGGAAGTGGTGATGATGGGAGTGGTGACAAACCAACAGAAGTCTCTGTCAGTGGACCGTCATTTGGTGAAGATGACAACTGATTTCACGTTGTTTTACTTTAAATTGCAAACTGTTATATCTTTGTTTCAATATTTTTGCAAACTGGTATATCTTTGCACTCTTGTTTGTGAACACCCTATTTGTATGGATATTTATGTTTATTTAGTACTTAGTAATTTATATTTCGGCGGTATTTAAATTAAACAACAAGTTTATAATTACAAAGCGTAACCATACATCAAACCGAAAGACATCAAAACGGTAAAGAGAAACATAATGAAACAACTACGAAACTAGCAATTATTCTATCTGTTAGGGCACAATTTCCAACGAAAATATTAGCCACTCATTTTTCTGCCACGTTTGACTGCTTTTTTGACTGATTTTAAGTCATTGATGGTCATGGACGGTGGAATCTGAGTCGTTGAAAAATCATATAAAATCTGTCAACATTAACAGTGTTTCGATTCATAACCTTCGAACCGATTCGGTTGTTAACCACTGAACCTAATCAAAACGGGGGTGTGCCTCACAAGATAACGTACTCGGTATTTAACCACCGAACTGATCATTTAGTGCTAATCTACCGAACCCTCTTTATCCCTCAAAAAAATTTAAAACGCACCCATTTCATTAAGGGTAACTTTGTCATTTCACGCGTTTGGGGTGTGCAGTGAGTAACTCCGGGTGTGTAAGAAGCACGGGCCATTAATTAGACATATAATATCATGACATTGTTTATCGATTGTTTTTTTAAGGGTGTTTTTTTTATACCCCCACCATATCCCCTTATACCCCCACAATAAAGTGAAACCCCAAAATACCCCTTTGAAAACTATTTTTTTTTTTAAAAAAACTAATCGTATATATGTGTTTGGGACATATATACGATGTGACCATTTAACCCATCGTATATATGTCCTAAAAACGTATATACGATTAGCTTCAGATCTCTCAATCGTATATACGTCCCAAAAACATATATACGATGTGAAGCCATCGTGTATATATATATAGCACATATATACGATGAGAGATGAGAGTTGCAGGGGTGAAATTGCAGGGGTGAATAAAGGACAAAGAGATAGATACGTGCTTCTTACACACCCTAAAGTGAAACCCCCATTAAAAAAGGAGAATAGTTTTGTGGCTTAGTTGGAAGAAGCTTAGGGGTGTTGTTCAAGTATTAAAAGGCTTCCTATTTTCTGCTTTGCATGTGGCAGTACTGCAGGAAATCATGTCAAGGAGTGTTTGTGAGTATGTAGAGAAATGATCTATCAAATACGCAATGCAAGAAATTTATTAAAAGTCTTGGATTGGAGTTTTTTTTTTTTTTGGCTCTGAAGGTCTCACTGTACCATACCATTGATATTATTAACATTATGTGGTAGTTGGCAACAGGTGCTTCCACAAGACGATGAGGAAGGAAAAGTTTTTGCAGATACACGTGTTATATGCTTGCATCAGAATATGCTTGCATCGTATATATGTAATATTTACATATATACGACACATCCATTTATGCTTGCATCATGCTTGCATCGTATATAAGTATATATATCACTTATCCAAAAATTCTGCCATCGTATATACATTTTCAGGGGGTATATACGATCCCTAAAATTCTACTATCGTATATATGTTCCAAAAACATATATACGATTCCTAAAGAAACCAATCGTATATATGTTCCAAAAACATATATACAATTGGTTTTTTTTTTTAAAAAAAAAATGGTTTTGATAGGGGTATTTTGGAGTTATCATATATATGTGGGGGTAGGGGGTAAACGGTGGGGTTACAAAAAAAAACCATTTTTTTTAAATGTGGGTCTCACTTTCGATTCTTATCCACCGACGTTGTTTGATGATTTTTTTTCTTTGTGCAGTAACGTTAACCAGACCCAAGAACGAATCGGTTGGCAGGAATGGCTTGATGCCTTTTATTCATTGAATTTTCTCCATTCATTAAGACTAGTATGTATCACCGTGCAAAGACGGTATACATCTCATTGTAACTTAAATTTTTAGTTTTTTTAGCACAAAAATAGTCAATTTGATATTTTAGTGTGTTATCTCGACGTAAAAAATTGTTTGTACATAACGGATAAATAAACCTAATATGAATTATATTAAGATAGATATATATATATATATATATATATATATATATATATATATATATATATATATATATATATATATATATATATATATATATATATATATAACATCGAAAGGGTGGTATAGGGTTAGGTTCATCAGAAGGGATTGTGAAGCTAAGGTTTATCTTTAGCGGAAAAGAAGTAAAAAAATCTGACTTGTAGATTTATCTTTAGCGGTGTCATACCCCAATTTTGTCCGGCTTAGGTCAAAACCCTAATTTTCCCCAAAAATAAATAAATAGAAGAGAAAATAGCATCATGCATTGCATTCAGGGTTCTAAAAGTTATTTCAAAGCTTCTAAAATCATTTTTGGAGTTGGAATGCGCTTTTTGGACAAACTAAGGTTTTTCAGTACAAAAGGGTATTTTAGTCATTTCGCAAATAAGGGACGATTCCTCAGGACAAGCCATTCAACATGCATTTAAAGGTATTAGAGGTCATTCCTAGGGTGAAAAGTCATTTTTGAAGTGAAAATGTGCTTTGGGCAAAGAACTAGGGTTTTTAGGGTGAAAGGGCATTTTGGTCATTTCACAATAAAAACGGTTTCGTCCCAAAATCACTGAGCAATCATCAATGAATTATTTGAGGAAGATTTGTGCTTAATTGTGATTTTTTGCGCATAAATATTAAACCTTTTGGCATGAAAATCAAATTTTTGAATAAAAGGGTAAAATGGTCATTTCCTTTGAGGTGAGGTCAACAAATCAATTTTGGGGATGGTGATATCATGGAATTTTGGGCCCAATTCCTAAGATATGACCCAAAAATATGGGACACATTTTCAATAGGTGCACTCTCATTTGCATGCCCAAAAATTCAAAATTCAAATAAAAAGTACAAAGTGTACTCAATAAGACAAAAAGACCAAAAAGAGAGGCAATTTTCCCCCATTTTCCCCATTTTCGATTCTCTCTCTTCCTCATAGAGTTATGCCCTCTTTTGTAAATTACCCCACCCATTTACACTCACCTCTTCACAGAAAAACACAAAATTTCCTCTTTGGTAACATTCCATCTCAATTATACCCTTGACCCCACAATAAGACATTTTTCACACAAACTCTCCTCTCACTTGTGTTTTCTCATTGCCCCTAATCCATGTGCATTGCAATCCTAGCCCTTCATTTAAATTCTATCTCAAATCTCAATGGTTTGCAAAAGCACAATGTCCTATATACCCTTAATTTTGCATCTCATATAAAACCCAAAATAAGAGACCATGAGGAGGACTCTCTCATTTTTACCCTAGCACACAATACTCTCCTCTCCTCCTCGCTCAAAACCAAAGCTACCTCTCCTCATCCTTTCTCCATTTTTTCAATTTTTCACCATCAAAACTTCAATATTCTTGATTCTACACTAGTTCCACTTCTAATCTTGCATTATCATCAAACTTTCAACAATAATTCTTCAAGATCAAGAGATTTTCGTGGGTTTCAAGAAGAGGTTCAAGTGTTCTTGGTTTTTATTTGATCTTCTTCTTCATTTCTTTTGAAAGTTCTTAAGGTAAGCCTTAGATCTTTGTTTTTGTTCACTTTTACCATGTAAATTTCTCTTCTACCCCCAACTTCTTCTTGATTGCTTGTTGTTGTTTGCTTTGAGGATCCATTTCAAACATTATGACAAGGAAATTGGGAGCCTTGGGTGTTTGAGATGAGTCCTTGGCCTTGAAGGAGTTTGTTTTTGTGCATGAATAATTTCCCTTGAATTTCCACACATTTTTCACTAAATTTCATGAAATAAAACCTCATTTTCCTTCAAAGATGTTTCGGCCATATAATGTTTTTGGTTGTTCATGCATTTCTTTGACCATTTCTTGTGTTCAAGTTGAATAAAAAGGTGGACCTAGCCAACTATGCTCTTGGGTTCATAAGTAGAAATTAGGGTTTCTATTGTTCTTGCATTTCCTTTGATTTTGAGTTGAAATAAATGATGAAATGACAATTGTTTGAGCATCAAATGTATGAGTAGATCCTAGGGTTTATGTTCATATGCTCATTGATGTGATTTGGTGGCAAGAACATGATGAAATTTGTGCTTGGTTTTGCCTTGCTATGCATTTGGCCAAGGGCCTCAGTTTTTACCAATTTGTTGCTCATAAATTGTTGATTTGATCTTGTGTTTGTAAATACAAGTTGTGTAATTGTGTTTTCACTTTTCACTTTTAACCACTCACTTACTTTTTACTTTACCATTCATTAATTATTTACCAAAAAAACATAAAAAAATTTTTTTTTGCTTTTTATTTACCTTTTACTCAAACATTTTTACCATATTCTTACTCTAACCTTTTACCACCTAATCAAACATTTTACCCCACCTCATTTAATTTTTACCACTTTGCATACCCTTTTACTTTACTACATTGCATCATTGGTTTTACCTCATCTCATTAAACTTTTCACCATCATGCATTGCATTCAGGGTTCTAAAAGTTATTTCAAAGCTTCTAAAATCATTTTTGGAGTTGGAATGCGCTTTTTGGACAAACTAAGGTTTTTCAGTACAAAAGGGTATTTTAGTCATTTCGCAAATAAGGGACGATTCCTCAGGACAAGCCATTCAACATGCATTTAAAGGTATTAGAGGTCATTCCTAGGGTGAAAAGTCATTTTTGAAGTGAAAATGTGCTTTGGGCAAAGAACTAGGGTTTTTAGGGTGAAAGGGCATTTTGGTCATTTCACAATAAAACGGTTTCGTCCCAAAATCACTGAGCAATCATCAATGAATTATTTGAGGAAGATTTGTGCTTAATTGTGATTTTTTGCGCATAAATATTAAACCTTTTGGCATGAAAATCAAATTTTTGAATAAAAGGGTAAAATGGTCATTTCCTTTGAGGTGAGGTCAACAAATCAATTTTGGGGATGGTGATATCATGGAATTTTGGGCCCAATTCCTAAGATATGACCCAAAAATATGGGACACATTTTCAATAGGTGCACTCTCATTTGCATGCCCAAAAATTCAAAATTCAAATAAAAAGTACAAAGTGTACTCTAAAACAAAAGACCAAAAAAAGAGACAAATTCCCCCCCCCATTTTTCCCCATTTTCGAATTCTCTCTCTTCCCTCATAGAGTTATGCCCTCTTTTGTAAATTACCCCACCCATTTACACTCACCTCTTCACAGGAAAACACAAAATTTCCTCTTTGGTAACATTCCATCTCAATTATACCCTTGACCCCACAATAAGACATTTTTCACACAAACTCTCCCCTCACTTGTGTTTTCTCATTGCCCCTAATCCATGTGCATTGCAATCCTAGCCCTTCATTTAAATTCTATCTCAAATCTCAATGGTTTGCAAAAGCACAATGTCCTATATACCCTTAATTTTGCATCTCATATAAAACCCAAAATAAGAGACCATGAGGAGGGACTCTCATTTTTACCCTAGCACACAATACTCTCCTCTCCTCCCCGCTCTCAAAACCAAAGCTACCTCTCCTCATCCTTTCTCCATTTTTTCAATTTTTCACCATCAAAACTTCAATATTCTTGATTCCTACACTAGTTCCACTTCTAATCTTGCATTATCATCAAACTTTCAACAATAATTCTTCAAGATCAAGAGATTTTCGTGGGTTTCAAGAAGAGAGGTTCAAGTGTTCTTGGTTTTTATTTGATCTTCTTCTTCATTTCTTTTGAAAGTTCTTAAGGTAAGCCTTAGATCTTTGTTTTTGTTCACTTTTACCATGTAAATTTCTCTTCTACCCCCAACTTCTTCTTGATTGCTTGTTGTTGTTTGCTTTGAGGATCCATTTCAAACATTATGACAAGGAAATTGGGAGCCTTGGGTGTTTGAGATGAGTCCTTGGCCTTGAAGGAGTTTGTTTTTGTGCATGAATAATTTCCCTTGAATTTCCACACATTTTTCACTAAATTTCATGAAATAAAACCTCATTTTCCTTCAAAGATGTTTCGGCCATATAATGTTTTTGGTTGTTCATGCATTTCTTTGACCATTTCTTGTGTTCAAGTTGAATAAAAAGGTGGACCTAGCCAACTATGCTCTTGGGTTCATAAGTAGAAATTAGGGTTTCTATTGTTCTTGCATTTCCTTTGATTTTGAGTTGAAATAAATGATGAAATGACAATTGTTTGAGCATCAAATGTATGAGTAGATCCTAGGGTTTATGTTCATATGCTCATTGATGTGATTTGGTGGCAAGAACATGATGAAATTTGTGCTTGGTTTTGCCTTGCTATGCATTTGGCCAAGGGCCTCGATTTTTACCAATTTGTTGCTCATAAATTGTTGATTTGATCTTGTGTTTGTAAATACAAGTTGTGTAATTGTGTTTTCACTTTTCACTTTTAACCACTCACTTACTTTTTACTTTACCATTCATTAATTATTTACCAAAAAAACATAAAAAAATTTTTTTTTGCTTTTTATTTACCTTTTACTCAAACATTTTTACCATATTCTTACTCTAACCTTTTACCACCTAATCAAACATTTTACCCCACCTCATTTAATTTTTACCACTTTGCATACCCTTTTACTTTACTACATTGCATCATTGGTTTTACCTCATCTCATTAAACTTTTCACCATTTTGCATTTCATTTATTTGCATCACTTGTATGACACATTCTTATGTTTGCACATTAGTACTTGCATACTTTCATATGCTCACATGTTCATACATTCATACATGCTTAGGCCTATTGCATTCTCTTACCCTCTCACATGCTCATGCATTCATTAATCCCATGTTTAGCATTCATTCACATGTTCATGCATACTCAAATGTTCATACCTTGCACAATAACTATGCTCATGCATTCATAGTCTTGTATGCTCAATCATTCATTAATCTTGCATAGTCTTGTATGCCTATTCATTCATGCATAGTCTTATATGATCATTCATTCATATCCTTGTATGCTCATGCATTTGCATATTTGCCTAATCATGCACACCATCGCTTGCATGTTCATTCATCTAACTAAGAATATTCTATGCTTATAATTAATTGTATCTCTCTTGTTCATGATGCCATTTAAATGTCTTGACTTAATTGTGTGCAATTCCTCCCCCATGCATGTACTCTTATATGAAGACGTAAGCCTACTAGTTGTGTAGCATAGAGTCATTAAGATAAATGCACCTCTCTCACACACACACGCACAATTATTTTGAGAACTTTGTCTTGCATATTTGATAATTGAATCCCTTGATTATATTGGCATGCTTAATCTTAGTTGATGAGTAACATGTTCATGATTGCTTGATTAGTTGAATATGTTTGAAGTTTGTAACCAATCATTGATAATAACTTCACCCTTTTCCCCAAAATCTTTCAAACTCTTTTCTAATTAATGCAAGTTATAAGTGTGGCTACCTAAATCCACTTTTACTCATATCATGTTCAATATTCATTTTCAAAATAGTCATTCCAAGTTAACTCATTCGAACACTTGAACCTAAAACAAAACCAATTATCATTAATGATCACTCGCACCGTTGCCGTTTGGTTGTTAATGATAATCTCATTTTTAAAAGAGTTAGTAGTATGACCACTCTAAACCGTTGTTGTTTGGTCATCGCGAACGCTCAATCCAATTGCGAATTCCTTTTATCACGGCGTTCTTTCCAATTCAAACCAACGAAAACACTTTCCAAAAACAAATCTTTTCAAACATCAAAATCAAAACTAATTATCACTAATGATCACTCGCGCTGCGTTGCCATTTGATTGTGGGTGATAATTTCATTCCGTGGGAGCTAGTAGTGTGGCCACTCTAAAGCGTTGTTGTTTGGTCTTCACAAACACTCCCCTTCAATTGCGAAAACCTTTTCAATAATCGAAATAAAAACCGGTTGTCATCAATAGTCACTCGTGCCGTTCTTTGTTTGATTGTTAGTGATGATCTCATTTTCAAAAAGAGTCACTAGTATGACCACTCTAAACCGTTGTTGTTTGGTCATCGCGAACGCTCAACCCCTTTGCGAAAAAGTCTAAAAAGATTAAAAAAGAAAAACCCTTTTCATGACAACCAAGAACTACGTAGCTTTGAATTCTCCATCGCACTGTGAGAGATACGTAGGAGCGAGAGGCCAACTCTCGTCAAGCGCCAAAAATAAAAATTTTCATTAAGTCTTCTCCTTCCCTTTTCTATAAAGAGGCAAATTTAAATATCTTCCAAATCAACACTTAAAACCACACGTTTAATTAAAGGTTCCTTTTCGATAGAAAGGAGACGTGGGGTGCTAATACCTTTCCCATGCCTAATCGACCCCCGAACCCAAATTTTTTGGTTTCTAAAAGGCCACTCGCTTTCCAAAAAGGTTTTCTTCAATATTTTCCTTATAAAAATATTGGTGGCGACTTCATTGTTTTAAAACGTTGTAAACGAAGAAAGATCCCCTCAGGGACTTTTTCGGGTGCAACAGCTGGCGACTCCACTGGGGACTTTTCCTTTTTTTAAGTGGGTCAAGCCTAACTAATTAAATGTGTGGTTTAATGTGCTATCGATTTGATTTGGATACCTTGTTTGCTTCTATCTCTTTCGGTTTCATTTTCTTTCTTATCATGTTGTATGCATGTGCATTTGTTTTCTCTTCTTCCATGTTTGTTTTTCCTTCCTCCTCTTTGCTTATGTGCTTAGTACCCTCATGCATTTCCCCAATCCCAATCATGTTCCCTTCTTCTTTGCTCCCTTTCTTCAAGGTAAGCTCATGCATTTCTCCCCAATTCTATCATGATCCCCTCTTCTTGGCTCCCTTTCTCGAGGTAAGCAATGCACTTGATTGTTGTTGAAACCCTAGACTAGCTTATTTGATATTGAACCCTAGAGTAGACGACATGTTATTGCTTGCTATTATGCAGGCTACATGCAGGTTTTCCTTCGCAGTGGGGGTATATGTGGGTAGTTTTAGGCGGTATGTCCTTGCCACACACACTCACACCCTTACGATTATGTGCTTTGAGAGGGGCCTAAAACCCAGTCGTCCGACAACACTTAGGAGAGTGGAAATGAGTCTTGACCGCAATTGGACCGTTGTCCTTCGACTCTCATGAAAGTTTCGCCAGACTATGCTCTTTTATGGTACCTCACACCAGATGGCATTCCATCGTTGTGGGTGTTATCATGAGAGAGATTTAGCTCTGGTAGCCATTGTGAGGAAGTGTTTAGAACTACATGGGAGGATCCCTTTTGAGTTGCCTTAGAGCCTAGGTTCCCCCATCTTTTGTAGGACACAAGGGCATACAAATTGTATGTTGCATTGTAGTTTAGGCATGTCTTTCCTAAAAGAAAAAAAGAAGAAGATTTTCAAAAAAAAAAAAGAAGAAAAAGAAGAAAGAGTTGCCGTCGTAGCCTTTCTTTTGCCGGTCCGTACGAAGTGACATATGACCCACTTTATTTTCAAAAAAAAGGAGGGAAAAGAGTTACCGTTGTAGCCTTTCTCTTATTGGTTTATATGAAATAACGTACGACCCGCATTTTCCAAAAAAAAACTTGAATCATTGCCAATAAAAACTCTTTCATTTATACTGCATGCACATAGAGCATCATCATCATTTGCATACATCCTTGCATTACATAAAACAAAATTTTCAAAAAAAAAAGGGCAAAAAGCAAAACTTTCAAAAAAATCATCATAGTCTTTTCTTTTACCGGGCTATATGAGGTGATGTTCCCAAAATTTCAGTCACCAAACTCGAAAAATGTTTTCATCTTATTTTTCACATGCATGTCAAGTCGCATTATCGCCGTCATTTTCATATAAAGACATCATTTGCATTGCATAAAACAAAAACTTGATAAAATTCATACATTCATTTTTCTCTATCACATTAAGGTTTGTCAGGAGTGCATTCTCCGCACGTGTGCGTTTCCATTCACTAAGGCTTTTTCCCCTAATTTTCTCGAAAGATCCAAAAAAACGTGTCTTATTAGGGGCGCGTCTCATGCATTATTTTCTTTTTTCACACATCATGAAAAAATAATACATTAACCTCTCATTTTGCATGCAATTCCATTCAATAAAAAAATCATGTCTTTCCATACATTTTTTTTTTAAAAAAAAAAATCATTGTGAGTATCATGCATTTCATTGCACAAAAAAAAAATGAAAACAAGAAAGCATTTCATTCATCATCATGAACAAAAATCATCATCAAACTTATTCAAAATGTAGCATTCATGCATCATTTCATTAACCTCATCACTTTAGTTCAAATACATCATTCCTCCATACATGCATCTTTCAAAAAAGGGAAGGGGCATTGGCATTTCATACTTTGCCTTGCCTCTAAAAAAAATCATCATTTAGAAAAAAAAAAGCATCATTCCTGCATCTTTCATCATTCAAAAGAAAAGGGGGCATCGGCATTTCATATATTGTCTTGCCTCTATAAAAATCATTTTGAAAAGAAGCATCATTCTTGCATCATTCATCATCCAAAAATGCATTGGCATTTCATATTTCGTCTTGCATAAAAAGAAAACATCAAAAAGAAAAAACTTTTAGAATAATCACACTTTTCAAGTGAACATGCTTTCATGCATTTCATTTTCATCATGTATACATCATAACGTTTTCATCCATGCATTGAATACAACAAAAATGTTGTGATGAGAGACAAGATGTTCTTGCAAAGTAATCTTTCTTTTTTAGAAAAGTTTACCCTCACTCATTTGCAAACTCAAGGTGTTCCAAGGCCCTCAGTTTTTCACATCAATAGCTCATTAGTATTTCCTTCAAAAAAAAGCATTGCTTCTCATCCATTCCATGATAAAAGACTGAAACAGTTCATCAAAAAGTTTTTATATCATGTTTTAACCAATGTTAACTCCACGTGAAGCGCTTCTTCTAGTAAGTATGCATGCCATGTGCGCTTTCTCTTGTTTGAGTCGGTCAATTTCCTTCATTTATCATCATTCCCCATCCAAGTCTAATCCCGCCCGTCCACCCCTAAAGCGCATATTCTCTCCCCATCGATTGCATAACTTGACTTTTTGGTTCATTCTCGCTAACACTTTAAGTCCTCCATGTTTGAGGGCAATTCTGCACATGATCACTAATGTTCCTTGTCAAGATCATATTCCTTTAGTGCAAGGCTTTCTAAAAAAATATATAATAAATAAAAAGATAAAATAAGCTCGTTAGGTTGAAAACCCGCAAAGGGCGCTAGGCAAAAAGAGCGCCTGGATTGGAAACTCACAAAGAGCGGTCCAGGCAAAAGTTAGGGCACAAAAGGGGGGAAAAGAAAAGAGAAAACACATGAAGATAGATAAAGTATTGTCCTAAAGTTAAGTCTTACAGAAATAAGCAATCGGTATTTGAAATGAAATTTGGTCATCTCTCCACACCTCAAAACCTAAAATCCCGAAAAGTCCATTTCCTACCCTCTTAAGCCAAAGATTCAAAATCACAAAAATACCCTTTGTTACCCATCTTAAGCCAAGAAAAGCCCAAGATATCCCCATCACCCTAGACAAGGGTTAATTCCACATCAAAGATGGTATATCATTTTCACCCAAGTCAAAAGGAAAGAAAATTCACAAAAGGAGGGGAATAACAAAGTTTCAAAAAGGAGAATCCCAAAACAAAGAAAGGAAGACAAAGGGAGTATAAATTAAGAGTCAATACATTTTGCCATGAAGCATAAGAGCTCTCCTCCTCGTAAATCATTTCCCCTTCCAAAAGGCCCTCAAATTCAATGGGTTCAATCATTTCCCCTTTCAAAAAAAGAGCCCTCAATTCATTGGGTTTAACCATCTCTTCTTTCATAAAACCTTCAAACACCTCATCAAACCTAATAACCATTTCCTTCATAAACCATTGACCATCGGCCAACACCGAATAAGACCCATCCTCCCCATCAACCCCAAACACTTCATTAAGCTCAATCATCCCCTTCTCCACATCACAACCCTAAAAAGTCCATTCCGATCAATGACTAATTGCTTTCGTTTTCTCAAGTTTTAATCTTAGGACAAATAAGTTTATCTATTTACGATGTGTCTGCTCAAAAAGAAAAAACAAACAAGCAGAAAAAAGAAAGCTGCTCAAAAAGAAAAAAAACAAACAAACAATCAAAAAAGAAAGTTGGTAAAAAAGGAGAAGGACTTGCACTCCAAGATGCATTCATGTTGCATTAAAACAAGGTCTAGTGGTCACCAAGTGGAGCCTCTCCTCATACTAAAAAGTCAAAACTTTCATTGCATTTGAGTTGTTCTTAAAGATAACCAAAAGTGTGTACTAGGGGGCATTCTCTTCACCTCTCACTCCACTCAACTTTGGGGAGGTTTGTTCATTGCCCACCCCATTCATATATCACCCTCAGTTCATAACCATCACCATAACTCTGTCGCCTTTCACAACCTCACTCAAAGAAACCATTTGAAATGTCATTCGAAAGTGGGGGAAGTGTGTTCCCATTCCTTCACCTCATTCATTCCTATAAAACCTCACCGGGCAATCTCTCAACTCACTATCCTAAACAAGGCCTTGTCATTCTAATTGGGGCACTTTATCCTTGTTATGACTGGGCAACATCAAACTTTATGGGTTGAGACAAAATCTCTTTTGCTCCACCCTTCATTTCAAAAGCCAAGCATTCCCAATTCATCATCTTCTACACCCCTAGTTGTTGTCACCACTAGACAGGGCAAGCTATTCACTCATCAAAGACTGAATTGGGGCAATCTTGTATCTCTTAATCCTCATGAGCTTGGCAATAACCATGTCTGTCATTCCTTCACTTGCTATAAATGTCCATGCCCTAAACCAATTCCAAGTTAAGCGACTCATTCATTCACATTTGTACTCCTATGCATGCTTACTAGACAATGCTTCAAAAAGAGAGAACACGGAGTTGTTTACGTGATATCTAAAATTCAGCCATCATGGAAAGAAAAAGAAAACAAGTGAGGTTGTTGTAAATAAAAACCTTGAGACCACCGGAGTTTGAATCAAATTCAATTTTTCAACAGAATGGTCAATAATCATCTCAATTCCTTGCATTCATAGTCTAGCATCTCATCATCACAGAAATGTTTACCTCATGCATCTAGGCATTTCAATCTATTCACTATGGCATATGCATCAAAGCATTACATTTGCATCTTCACATTTTATGCATTCATCACATAGCGAAAAGAAAAAACGGTCTATGTCAGTTGCACCATATTAATACTTGCATTTCATAGAGGAAAATAGTAAAGAAGAAAAAGCATTCATCATCATTGCATCAAACATCAAATCAATTTTCAAAATGCAAAATCATTTTCAATAAATAGGAGACTAAGTCGAATGTATATTCGAAATGGTCATCACGATAGGACACTTGAATTGATCACCCAAGAATCCTGAGGTCCCTATGCAAAAAAAAAAACATTCAGTGTCGTCTACATCATAGTAGTGTTTGCATTCCATAAAACAAAAAGAACCAAAAATTCATCATCCCATCAAACATTAAAGCAATACAGTTGCATCACATCAATACTTGCATCTCATAGAAGAAAAGAAAGCTAAAACATCCCATGTCATTCATCATTTCATGTTATTTATCATTTTATTTGGCATAATAGCAATATTCACATTTCATAGAAAAAATGCAAAGAAGGAAAAGTTTTCCATTGCATATCATCTGCCATTCCATCAAAACACAAGGGCATTACATATCATCAAACACCAAAATTTTGCATTCGCATACCTGCACTTCATAAAACGAGCAAATGAAAAACAGATGATCAGAAAAAGAAAGCTGATCAAGAAAAATCAAATCAAAAGGAAAACCTCAAGAGTGTTCCACCACATGCATCATCACACCAAAATCATAGCATTGCATGCACTCGCATAACATGCTCCTGCATAACATGCCTTTTGCATGACATGCACCCAAAGCCATGCACCATCCTTTGCATCAATCGACGTATGCGGTACCTCGATTCAATACGCCAAATTGGCCATCTCAATCACCAATCAACATGATTTGCGAATCCGCAGACCCACGCGTGTCCGCCGGGACCAATCGCGCCCCCGGATCCCATCGTTATCGAGCAATCACCGACGAATCATCGGACCACTGTGGTCCTTCAGGGGCTTTAGTTCAAAACAACAGTCCAAACAGCGACTTTGAACTCGACCTTCATTTCGCCAAGTCATCACTGAGCATGACGGATCGGCCCATCAGATCTCGTGTCCTTCATTTTGCCAAGTCATCACTGAGCATGACGGACCGGCCCCCACTTCCGTGTCCTTCGACTAGCGCGTGTCGATATAAAGCATAGCGTAAGTCCATCAAGGTAAAATGTATCAGTCCCACAACTTGATATTGAACCTCAGGCCGCTCGAACAGGCAACCTTCAGAGCCCAAGTTCTCCTTCAGAGCCACAAGTGCTCCTTCAGAACCCAAGTGTTCCTTCAGAGCCACAAGCGCTCCTTCTTTACTGCATTCTTTATCACTTTCTTTATTTCCTGCCAGTGTCGGCCTACCAGAGGTCAATACCATCTTTACTGCTTTATTTCTTGTTTTTGCTGCCTGAGGGTTGGCACCAACCTATTTCCTGCTTGTGTCGGCCTACCAGAGGCTGGTACACTCTTTATCGCTTTCTTTATTGCTTTCTTTATTTCCTCCAGTGTCGGCCTACCAGAGGCCGGCCGGTGCATTCCTTATCACTTTCTTTATTTCCTCGCCAAAGTGTCGAAACTTACGCAGGTCGATACCTTCTTTACTCGCTTTCTTTTACCGCTTTATTTCTTCCTGCTTTTCTGCTTTGAGGTTGGCACCAATCTATTTCTGCTTTTGTTGGCTTACGGAGAATTCGACACTTCATTCATTACAGTCATTTCTGGGGCGGCATCCATTCACCCAAAAAGAAAAAACTAGAAGATAAAAAAGAAAAGAAAATTTCGGGTTTTCCCTAAGTAGACAAAATCGGTATAATTTACGAATTCTTTATCTCTATTTTGCCTCGAATATGTTTCGGCCATTCATATTCCTTGTTAAAATCTAGATAAAGAGGGGCAAATTGTCATACCCCAATTTTGTCCTACTTTAGGTCAAAACCTAATTTTCCCAAAAATAAATAAATAGAAGAGAAAATAGCATCATGCATTGCATTCGGGGTTCTAAAAGTTATTTCAAAGCTTCTAAAATCATTTTTGGAGTTGGAATGCGCTTTTGGACAAACTAAGGTTTTTCAAGACAAAAGGGTATTTTAGTCATTTCAAGGTATTAGAGGTCATTCCTAGGGTGAAAAGTCATTTTTGAAGTGAAAATGTGCTTTGGGCAAAGAACTAGGGTTTTTAGGGTGAAAGGGCATTTTGGTCATTTCACAATAAAACGGTTTCGGCCCAAAATCACCGAGCAATCATCAATGAATTATTTGAGGAAGATTTGTGCTTAATTGTGATTTTTTTACGCATAAATATTAAACCTTTTGGCATGAAAATCAAATTTTTGAATAAAAGGGTAAAATGGTCATTTCCTTTGAGGTGAGGTCAACAAATCAATTTTGGGGATGGTGATATCATGGAATTTTGGGCCCAATTCCTAAGATATGACCCAAAAATATGGACACATTTTCAATAGGTGCACTCTCATTTGCATGCCCAAAAATTCAAAATTCAAATAAAAAGTACAAAGTGTACTCAATAATAAGAAAGACCCAAAAAGAGAGGCAATTTTCCCCCCATTTTTCCCCATTTTCGAATTCTCTCTCTTCCCTCATAGAGTTATGCCCTCTTTTGTAAATTACCCCACCCATTTACACTCACCTCTTCACAAGAAAACACAAAATTTCCTCTTTGGTAACATTCCATCTCAATTATACCCTTGACCCCACAATAAGACAAGTTTTTCACACAAACTCTCCCCCTCACTTGTGTTTTCTCATTGCCCCTAATCCATGTGCATTGCAATCCTAGCCCTTCATTTAAATTCTATCTCAAATCTCAATGGTTTGCAAAAGCACAATGTCCTATATACCCTTAATTTTGCATCTCATATAAAACCCAAAATAAGAGACCATGAGGAGGGGACTCTCTCATTTTTACCCTAGCACACAATACTCTCCTCTCCTCCCTCTCTCAAAACCAAAGCAATCCTAGCCCTTCATTTATCACGACGTTCTCTCCAATTCAAACCAACGAAAACACTTTCCAAAAACAAATCTTTTCAAACATCAAAATCAAAACTAATTATCACTAATGATCACTCGCGCCGCTGCTTGCTTTGATTGTGGGTGATAATTTCATTCCTTGGGAGCTAGTAGTGTGACCACTCTAAACCGTTGTTGTTTGGTCTTCACAAACGCTCCCCTTCAATTGCGAAAACCTTTTCAATAATCGAAATAAAAACCGGTTGTCATCAATAGTCACTCGCGCCGTTGCCGTTTGATTGTTAGTGATGATCCCATTTTCAAAAAGAGTCGATGAGTATGACCACTCTAAACCGTTGTTGTTTGGTCATCGCGAACGCTCAACCCCTTTGCGAAAAACTCTAAAAAGATTAAAAAGAAAAACCCTTTTCATGACAACCAAGAACTACGTGAGCTTTGAATTCTCCATCGCACTGGGAGATACGTAGGAGCGAGAGGCCAACTCTCGTCAAGCGCCAAAAATAAAAATTTTCATTAAGTCTTCTCCTTCCCTCTTCTATAAAGAGGCAAATTTAAATATCTTCCAAATCAACACTTAAAACCACACGTTTAATTAAAAGTTCAATTTCGATAGAAAGGAGACGTGGGGTGCTAATACCTTCCCCATGCCTAACCGACCCCCGAACCCAAATTTTCCGATTTCTAAAAGGCCACTCGCTTTCCAAAAAGGTTTTCTTCAATATTTTCCTAATAAAAAATATTGGTGGCGACTTCATTGTTTTAAAACGTTGTAAACGAAGAAAGATCCCCTCAGGGACTTTTTCGGGCGCAACAAGCGGCAACTTTGACCGCATGAAAGTTGTTTTGTCAAATAGACTATGTTCTTGGAGAATTAATTTAAATTATAATGGAGTATGTTTTTTATATACTAATTAAATTATTGTAAAATGGAGTATGTTATTGGAGAATTAATTTGTTGTGAGAACATGTGTTTTCTTATTGGAAATCATTTGGACAATATATTTTAAGAATTTTTTTCTGTCAAGTTAATCTTTGTAAAATCATATAGCAATTTGATTAAAGTAAAAGTTTTAATAAATTCCAATTTATAAATTTAAAAATCAATGAAGTCTTTTACTAATAAAAAATATTGGGATTTTAAAATTTGTTAAAGAATTGGGTAGTGATCAACGGGCCCTCTTCAGAAATCAAGCACCAAATGTTTCAGTGACTTGCAATTGACCCTTCACTCTATTATTTAGTATAGCCTCTTATTCTAAAAACTACTTGCAACAAAGATTGTATTAGGCTGAAAAAATACGGTCAATTTTTTTGGATGAAGTTATGTTGTACAGGAACTCAACTTATCATCATCACATAACCAGTTATATAAAAGGTGAAGCCAAGGCAACAAAAATGATGTTGGTCCAAAAATGTGAAATTTTTCCTCTATTTTCCCCTTTTGCTAACAGATACAAATATAGTCCCTTAGTTAAAAAATATCTACTGTATGATTTTATCTATAAGTATAGTCCCTTATTGCACGGGCTTCATACTTTAAAAATGCCAAAAAAAATTATTTTTAATCTTATTTTTGATTTTATAGTCTAAGATTGACACTTAAACATAAGTTTTAAAAATATATTCTGATTTAACTTATTAAAAGTAACAAATATTTTAAAAGGATCAGTGTTTCCTTGATGGTATTGTTAAAATTAAACGTTTTTTACGGTCGTAACCTGCAAAGTTGAATAATATTTAACATTACATTAAGTATAATATATTTAGTAAGAATTAGAGCATAGCATAGCAGCTCAGTTGGTTAAACGCACTTCTTCAAGCAGCAATGTGGGGGGTTCGAATCTCACTGCTATCATTTTTTTGGTAAGTTTGCGCGAATTTATATGTGTAACTACCATATGTGTAATTACCATATTGTCCACTTGATGAGATGAGGTGGATGCCATGTAATAATTTAGAAATGCGCATGGCATTTTCTGATTGGTCCTATATGGACGCCCACGTGGACAACTCATGATTTAGTATAGTTATGATATGATTTGAAGATTACAAACAATAATTACAAATATTCTAATTCCAGATTTGAACAACCTAAAGTAGGAATTCTAAATATTTACAAATAATAAGCAATATCTCTTTTTCCTAATTTATGCAGCATATAAAAGTAAACAAATCATAAGATATTATCCCCCGATTCACATTCCTCACAAATTGGGATCGAGTTCCTCTTCATTTCTCAAAAGAAATAGAGGGCTTTCATTACCAAGTTTTGGGTGTATAGATACACACATTCCTAGAATTATATATATATATATATATATATATATATATATATATATATATATATATATATATATATATATATATATATATATATATATATATATATATATATATAAATTACTTATATATTTTATACACCTAAAACTCATGTAATGGACCATTCATTTCTTTTGAGAAATGGAGAGGATCTCCACTCCTAATATTGATGTGGCTGGTCGATGAACATCAATTTACTAACAAAAAACTGATGACGTGAGTAAAGAACAACCTTGGTAAGAATATCCACAACCTGAAAATGAGTATTGACGTGAGGAAGTGATATAACATGATCATCATAGGCCTCATGAATAGAATGACAATCTACTTCAATCTGTTGAGAGGTACCTTTAAAGTAGCGAATTGTATGACGAGCCACTGCTAAGTGAAATTAATGACGAGGAGAATGAATGAACTGAATTACATGTTGAACAACAAACAAAATGTCAGGTCGTGTAATGGCCAAGTAGTTAAGACTACCCACGAGTTGTCGATACAATAAATGACCGTTCGAAAGGTCACCTTCATCGTTGAGGTATTTAACATTAACTTCAAGAGGAGTATCCATAGGATTAGTTGATTGGAGGCCCATCATAGAAATAAGTGAAGTCAATTTAGGTCACAATAAAGGGGAGTTTTAATTGTGACACATTTTAAAAAGGTTTTCTGTTAAAAAATTCCTTTTGCTGTTAGAAAAAATTCACTGAAATCCCCCATTACTAACCACAGTCCAGTGATAACATGATGAAGGGAAATTAAGTGATTCCAAATGGCTAACATGTTCGAGTACACTGAGCTAGCGAAAAATTCTATAAAAAACCAACAATCATTGCCAACTAAAAGCTTAATGGTGATAGCATTAGAATGAACATACCATAATGTTCGCGTTGTTACCAGACAATTGAATGAACCATAATCCGTCGGATTTCCCTCTAGCTTCCGCCACAACCACCTTCGCATACCCCGCCTTATTCCAAAAGCGCATGGTCTTCACAAAAGCTCCATGGATCTCCATAATAAGAAGGAAAGTTGGGGAATTTTTTTTGATAATGTACATTAAATGTCTTTATGGTTTCTTACCTAAGGCCCCCTAGATGTTATAGGAGTGCAAGAAAAAATCTTGAAAACCAATCATCATGACAAAAATTGGGGATAGATCAAGAAGAGCAAGGGCTCTGTTATTGAACCATAGCTTGGCCATTGTTTTCTAGGCTGAGCGCTGCTTTGTCCATTACCGCTAGTTGAGGTTTTTTGAGAAACCATGTTCTTTCCTTTCCTCATAATATCTTGTGTAGCTTTCCTTGTAATCACGTGTTTGTTTTTACCATCAAAATCTGCGCTTTTATAATTCCCCTGTTTATTTGACCCTTGATTGCGCTTCTTTTTAGTAACCCTCGGCCACTTTCCATGCAGTTCTACCATATTGCACATTATTATCATTTAATTCCTCCACAATATTTGCCCATTTGGCTGGTTGGCAATCACTTGCGCCGACGACTGGAACCCTATAATGCAACCCTATTTCTTGGATGACAGGATTCTTAGAACATTCCTTGTGTGCTGGCCATATCACCCACATGTTTGAACAAATTATAGGAGACCTTCATACTGCATTCTCTACCAATATGAACACTAATGAGCGAGCTCTACATCAAGCACCATAGTGTTCACGTTCATCGGAATTTTAATTCAAAGCAAGTTAAATGCTTTGAAGCTAAATTCATGTCAACATTTTTGTCAACTGTTCGGTACCTGGACCTCAGAAATGAGTCGGAACCGGGGTACTGGTGGATGTGCTTATGGAGATTGAAGATAGACTTCAGATGGTTGAAGAATTACGTCGGACAATCGGAGGTTGCTTGCTTGAGCACGCCGGGGTGGTACACGCAAACACTCCGATGCTTAAGTCGTGAGGGGAAATGGAGAGGTATGCAAAGAATGAGAATGAACTCGAAAATGGAGGGTCACACCTCTATTTATAGACGGAAGTGTCGTACTGAGGCGTCAGATGCGGCCGCTTAGATCTAGACCGTTGAATGCGGACGCTTGACAGTGGAGTGCGTACTGGGCTGTTTCTAATGCAGAATTGGGGTAGGCCTAAGTCTAGTGTGGTTTTGGCCCAATCCGGAACATCAAATTTGTTTAACAAGTGAACCTCGCTGAACATAAGCAACCCATCTAGGTTTGCAGAGCATTTTTCCTTCCTTTGTCACATCAAATACCTCTTAATTCAACCAATTGCCCTTGGAATTAAACTTGCATGATTGGTTCCTTCCAAATCATCCACATTTTCACCACTGAGGCAAGCCAAGCCTCGTAACCTCCTTTGGAAAACAATGTCGAGGTTATATCCTATTTAGTCTCTTACCTTTCAAAAATGTTAAATTTGGTCACTGACTTTTTAAATATTTCAATTTAGTTCCCAATATTTACAAATGTGTACCAATTTAGTTCTTTTGTCAATTATTGTTAGTTAATTTTAGTCCTAAAAAAGTCATTTGTGTTGACTTTTGCAATAAAACACACTTCATAAAAAAACTGATATATAAACAAACAACTCGTTGTTGACTTTTGCAAACCATTTGTATTCAATGCTATAGCATTAATTTGAAATATCACATGAATTTCTCCTTCGTAGAAGATGGCAGATTATGAGGAAGTTTTAATTTATGCTCAGCCAATACGGGTCCCAATTTTGACCGTTGCCATTGCATTATTTGATGATTTTTATTTATTTATTTGGGAAGAATGTTTTTAAAACCACACCCTAGAACAAATTCTTTGTTAATTAAGGTTGTGCATTCGAATCATGTCTTGTGAATGTAGCAGCTTTAAAATTCATGAGGAGAGAGTTTTTCCATTACACAATGATTCTATCCTGGTTCAGGAGTTAGTCTTTCTGATTTGTCTTACAGAGAATACTCAATTTACAATAACAAAAATTAATTGTTTGCAAAATTATTAAGATAAATAGTTATTTACATTTATTTTTGTAAATCATTAAAAAATGTAACTTCATTACCTAACGTACATTTCATCTCATTTAATGACATAAAGTCTCTCCACATTATTTCCAATGTTAAGTTAAATTTTCAACATTAATCAAAGAACACTTGGATGAGATGGTAGAGGTCTCTTCCAATTTAACCAAAGTCTAACATTGACATACAACAGTGTTAAATCTCTTGAAGAATAACTTTGTAAATCGTTGTGGTCTCTCTGAGTTCGAGTCTACAATTGTGCGCGCGAGAAGATATTCGATTTCTAAAACTTAAAAAAAAACAAATTCAACATTAAATGAAAGATATTTCTTGTATACTATTTTTTTTGATAAGCTCGTATACTATTATTAAATACGATGAAAAGTCAATTTTTGCTATTTTTTTTTTGGGTAAACTAATTTTTCTAATATTTTGTTACAACTTTTTTGAAATTTTATTTATCTTTTACTATCGTGGAAGTAAAATATTTATTTGGGGAAAAATTGGAGCGCAATTAATGTTGCGTTGAAAACATAAATTGACAATTAATATGTTTTTTTTTTGGTAATAATTAATATGCTTTTTTAATAAAACCATATTTTACTCCTTGACTTAGGGAATTAAATATATTGAGTTAATAACCCCATTAATTGTAGTGTACTGTTTGTATCTATATAACCCCTTGAGTTTACGTGCAATCTACAGATTATTTTTCAAGAGAGAGATAGGGAAAGATAGAAAGTAAAAGATCACCCAAAGCTCTATCATGACTAAATTTATGTGTGCATTTTTCTTCGTACTTGGCATGGCTTTTGTGATCCAATATACCTATGTGAGTTTTTCTCTCTCTTTCACTATTCTTTCAATCTCAATAGTTTTTGAGTTCTTTGGTCCAGTCCTGGATCTCTTGCATCGTATATGACACTGATTTTTGTCTTTTTTTTTTTAACGAAAAACCAACAAGTGGCGGGGAAGGTTCTCTTCGTTCACAAGGTGCGTACTAATTCAAGCTTATATTTATTGAATTTTTTTGAGAAATTATTTGAGAAGGACATGAACCAAATTAATTTAATTTAATATATACTAATGTATTTTATTATTCAGATTGTCCATCGAAGATGCAATCATCGTTGCTCAGCAACTTCACACCAGAAGCCATGTCTATTCTCTCTTTGCAATTATTGTTGTGCAAAATGTTTGTGTGTCCCATCAGAACATATGGCAACAAAGAAGAATGTCCATGCTACAATAACATGAAAACTAACGAAGGAAAACCAAAATGTCCCTAATTTATGTTTTGTCGCACTTTCTTTTCTTTATTTGTCATGCATGGAGGGAGATATATCGATGTATTGCTCCATTTCTCAATTTTGAATAAAAATTTATATTACTATGTTCAAGTCGCACTATTCTTTTTTTATAAGCAAAATGATTTTATTAATTAAGGAGGATACTAAGGGTGCCAACCCGTTTACATAACATAACGAATTCAAACAAGAACACAACATTGTAATCAAAATAAATTATATATCATTATGTTTGCTTTTCAGTAAATTATTGCTGCGAATGTTTTATTATAATCATAAAGGAAGAACGTAACAATGTAATCAAAATAAATAAAAACTAATATAACTAAGGAACTTAGTATCGTTTTTGAAAAAATATGTAATTCAATATCTTGTGATATTAAAATATATAAAACTTAAAAGCACCCTAAATATTAAAACTGACATACGTTAGCACAATAATAAAAAAAAACAAACAGATGTGTACTAATTAGTTTTCCTTTTTTCTTTTGAAATCAATATCAATAGTATTTTTTTGACAATATCAATAGTGTGTATATATATATATATATATATATATATATATATATATATATATATATATATATATATATATATATATATTTATAGACACACACACACACACATATATATAGGTGCATATAAGGTGCATATAAAAATGTTAAAATCCATATTAAGTGACAACAGTTTGTTGAAAATGTTGTAAAAAAAAACACAATTTGCTGACAATTTTGTATGAATTTTTTTTACATATTTTAATTGAGTATTGATACATGCACTACGCAAGCGTATTAGGATTTTCAGCGTTTTTTTTGGGCATTGGTAGCGTTTTAAAACGCTAGAGAAGATGGCGCTACTAATGCGTACACCCCATTAGTAGCGTTTTAAAAAACGCTAGCCATTGACCCAAATGTGTTTTAGACATACGTAGCGTTTTATATAAAACGCTAGCCATTGACCAGTAGCCTTTTTACAATTCCTAGCGCGTTTTACGTAAACGCTAGGGATCCCATAGCTCTTTTTACTACCATTCCTAGCGTTTTAAATAAAAACGCTAGGGATCCCATAACTCCTTTTACTACCATTCCTAGCGTTTTAAATTAAAACGCTAGGATACTATAACCCTTTTACTACCATACCTACACTACGCCAAACAGTACAAGCTTTGTCGGCGTTTTTGGGCATTGGTAGCGTTTTAAAACGCTAGAGAAGTCGGCGCTACTAATGCGTACACCCCATTAGTAGCGTTTTAAGAAACGCTAGCCATTTACCCAGCGTGTTTTAGACATACGTGGCGTTTTATATAAAACGCTAGCCATTGACCAGCGCCTTTTTACAATTCCTAGCGTTTTTAAATTAGCGCTAGGGATCCCATAGCTCATTTTACTACCATTCCTAGCGTTTTAAATAAAAACGCTAGGGGATCCCATAGCTCCTTTTACTACCATTCCTAGCGTTTTAAATTAAAACGCTGGGGATTATAACCCTTTTACTACCATACCTAGCGTTTTATATAAAAACGCTGGGGATCTTTGTAGAGCACCTTTTACTAGCATTCCTAGCGTTTTATATAAAACGCTAGGGATGCTATAACATTCCTAGCGTTTTATATAAAACGCTAGGGATGCTATAGCACCTTTATTAGCATTCCTAGCGTTTTATATAAAACGCTAGGGATGCTATAGCTTCTTTATTAGCATTCCTAGCGTTTTTACTGCCAAAAAACGCTAGGGATCCTCTAGCTCTCTCTTTACAATTCCTAGCGTTTTATCTTTAAAACGCTAGGTATTGAATGAATTTTAACTTCATTTCTAGCGTTTTCACTCTAAAACGCTACCTATTGACTAAATTTTTTTAAATATTTTTTTATTTTGGTTTGTTCTCCATTTTAATTACAACCTATAAATTCATTCCCTTTTCAACAAATTCAGAAAATACATTCCAATCCAATATATCATTCAAACAAAATTCGATCAACAAAATTCATCAAATAATATTTCCAATCCAATATATATCATTCTAAGAAGTACTTACAACATAATATAAATCCAATATATACAACATAAATAATAACTAAACTATTATGAATCTCAAAACTTGCTACAAAAAGCTAGAAACATAATGGCACCACTCCCCCTTACTGCTTTGTAAGTTCTTCAAAGTGAGTAATTCTGGATTTTTTGAAGTTTGGAAAATACTGAAAATAAAATGAAATAAAATTAGAATTAAAATGTTTATTAAATTTGAGTAAGTATTATAATATCAATATAAAAAGAAATCTAAGTAGTTACCTTGGTTGGGATTGTTACTTTGTCATGAGTGATAATCTCCTTCATAAACCTCATAACATAGTACCCACAATCATTGCTATTTGGTTGTTTAGGACACTACAAAGCAAAAGATTATAACTTAATTGTCACATTTTTATGACCAAAAATCAATTAAAATTATAAGAATGATTCTTAAAAAGCTTACAGATTATGGGTAGCCATCTTGTTTTACTTGTAGATAATCCCAAGTATTCTTTCAAAGCAATCAGAACGTCATACATATATATATATATAACGTTAAGTTGAACAAAATACATATATTAAATTATACAAATTAAAATGAGAGGGTTACACATACACACCTCTCAACCGATTCTCTGAAGTCTTCGTGAGACGTTGTAATGGCCTTGAAGTGAATCCGGATAATAGACAACATTGTGCTTAGGGTTTATTGCAAAGAGTACCCAATGTTGCTGCAAGTAAATGAAGAAACGAATGAGTACACATTAATTTACACTATAATACAATCCTCAAAATAATTAAACAAGTGATTGAAGACTAAATTTCTCACCCATTATTGAGTGGTGCCAAAAATAAAGAGTCGCCCTTCAAATGCTTGGCTTCCATGAAGCGTGAATGGATATAACTTTGTACTTCACTCTTTATAGTCTTAATGCGTTCCTCTGTGTTACCTTTATGAAACACAACTATACAAGCCGGACACAAGAAGAAATATTACGTGTCCGCTGAGAAACGGACCGTAAGACGATTGTACAAAAACCTATAAATAATATATATACAACTTTCAGATCCTCATATATATACTCTAATATAAACAACTATTGTGTACAAATAATTTAATACATACCTCGGTATACTCGATATCGATGGCGTGGCCCAATCCATCTCAACTATAGCTTTCATATCCTCGATGTTGATCATTACCAAGCTGCTCCGGGCCCACAATTTTATCGGGCGGTAAAAAAATCGAGTCGCCCTGGTTCATTTTTGAATGTGGACCTTTAGAGAATCGATGTAGTTCGGAATTCATCATTGGGAAATTGACCAACATGTTGGATTGGTTTGTATAGAAGATGGTCGGGAGAGTTTGGTAGTGGAAGGGAAGGTTGGGAGACTTTCATGGAAGGGAAGGTCGGGACACATGGGGTACCTAGTATATATTAAAAAATGATTAATTAGCTAGTTAGTTAACACACATTATAGTCATTTAATTATTAACAAAAATATTGTCACTTACAACGACAAGTTGTTCGGCCCATGCCACAAAAGTACTAAGCGCTTGATCCACGGTAAATATATCCGCATTAGCAATTGGAGCAGGCAATGGTGCAGACCCTCTATTGAATAGTCTACCCTAACTCTCAAATGGTTTTCGGGCATGGCACGATTGTGCGATGTGGCACTCAATTGGTTACATATCAAACCCACTTTGCAACCTTTCGATGTGGGTTTGCAATATATAGCTCACACTCACGGTTATCCTAAATCAATTATAAAGAAAAATAAATATACATGATAATTTTATCAAATACAATTGTACAAAAAGCAGTCGAGTTTTGTTAAATACATGTTGAAGGGATGGTGCGGCTATCTCGGGCGCTATGGGGGTGCAGCGAGGCTCAATAGGTTCAGCGGGGTGGTGCGCGGGGATGGTGCACCAATCCTTTGTGCCAAGAGCTGCTTAAACATCTCTCTCTCTTCCATTAGCACAAAGAACATTCTTGGATAGCTCGTCATACTTTTCCGCCATGACTTTACAATCCCGCACCCCTGCTTTGGCTCTTCTTTGGCCCAAACACGGTTGTCGGAGGAATCCCATATCCATAACCTCTAATCCGACCACTGTCTCTCTTCCCTTCCCAAGGCACGAGCAAGGACATCTTGGTGACCATCACAATCTGTTAAATCTCCTTGTGATACTGATTGTGATATGCTTTGGCGATGCACAAACATAAATAACGGATAAAATTAATAAACAAGTGTCAAGTGAAATTTAATCGACAATAAAAAATATGTCCACATGTCAAAAAAATCGAGTAACGGATAAAAATAATAAACAAGTGTCAAAGAAATTTAATCGAGAATAAAAAATATGTCCACGTGTCAAAAAAATCGAGTAACGGATAGAAATAATAAACAAGTGTCAACGAAATTTAATCGACAATAAAAAATATGTTCACGTGTCAAAAAAATCGAGTAGCAGATTAAAAAAATACTTACAATTTTGTCCTTGACCTCCTTAGTTTTCGGATCCACAATCTCCCCATCCTTGTTTTGTCGGGCCTCTAACTGGACAATCGTGCGATCAAGGGATTCTTGAGTTGGATCTTTCCCTCTTCCAAGAAACTATTTAAGTTTAATAATTGTTAATCAACTGTAAATTAAAAGATTCATTAAATCATAATAAATTAAACTAATTTCTTACCAATCTTTCTTCGAGAATTTGATATCCACTAGAACCTCCTCTATAAAGTACTCGGGATTAGAAGCTCTTTCTTTATTCGCTTTGCTCTTTTTCTATTTAAAAGATACTACTACATTAATGAATGATATCTACTTGTGAAATATATATATAACTTAAATAATTAATATACTAACTAGGAAATCCGGATCGTAGTGCGTATATCTACAAATTTGGTCCATTCCTCCTTAGTTATAATTCCCATCTGATCTTTGGAGGCTCTGTCGATGGTCCCATCGGGGCGTTTGAATACTTTTTCCCCACATCGATTACGTAAGCCCTATGCAACCTTCCCGCTTCCTTGATATCCAATCTCTTGGGACTCATCGACATCAAAGTGTTTCTAGTTATACATAAAAATGGATTAAATAAATATAACTAAAAATCACTAAATAAGATTATTAAAGAGGTCTAAAATTATATACCATATTAAGTCCCAAAAATCATCTTTCAGTTTAGGCAAAACTCGATTATCTTTCTCATTCCAACTTTTAATTGAAATTGGAAAGATTTGCTTCACCTTAGTACCAATAAAGCTAATTAAATTTGTGCCGTTGTCTCCAATTGGCAAACCTTTAACACTCCATCGGACCTTAAATAATTAAATCATTAAATAATTAGATAACTTGGAAAGGTAGAGAACAACATTAATAATTAGTAATTAACTTACCTTATATTTCTCGTGTCCTTTACTTATCCGATTGACGATATTCTTTTTCGATGTAATTCCTCGGGAGTGAACTTCTTTGTGTTTCTATCACCCCCATCACCACCACGACTACTATCGTGATCACTATGTGATGCCATCCGACTTGCAATCACCCAAATGAATAAGACTCGGTGAGTTTTAGCTTTCTAATTGTTTAGAACCAACAAACACTTAACAAAATATAGAAGAAGCCATGCACAAAGTAACAATCAAAGCCATGCACTAAGTAACCTAGAGTAAACATACATAGAGTAAACCTAGAGTAACCTAGAAGCCATGTACAGGACTAGTATCAAGAGTTCATCTTTTGTTCAAAATGCCAATAACAGAACATTGTTATAACTAACATGCACTAAGTAACCTAGAGTAAACCTAGAGTAAGAGTAACCTAGAAGCCATGTACAGGACTAGTATCAAGAGTTCATCTTTTGTTCAAAATGCCAATAACGAGAACATTGTTATAACTAACATGCACTAAGTAACCTAGAGTAAACCTAGAGTAAGAGTAACCTAGAAGCCATGTACAGGACTAGTATCAAATCTTTTGTTCAATAACAGAACATTGTTATAACTAACATGCAAGCGGTGGCAATCTATGTACAATACAATCGGAGAAAAAGAAAATCCATACACGAGAAATGTGCGTGGAGATGAGCGAAAATGGGTAACCCAGGTTGTGCGTGGAGATGAAAGAAATGGGTAACGGGTTGTGCGTGGAGATGAGCGAAATGTGCAACGGTGATGAACGAAGATGAGCGAAGAGAGTGCGATGAGCGAAGATGAGCGAAGATGAGTTACGGGTTGTTCGTGGAGAAAAGTTAGGTAGATGAGTTACGGGTTGTGCGTGAGTGTGTGAGGAGATGAGAGGCGCGCGCTTGTAAAAATTTTAATAGCATTCCTAGCGTTTTTACATAAAACGCGCTGGGATCAACTAAGCGCGTGTTTACCATTCCTGGCGTTTTGTTAAAAGCGCTAGGAATGCTAGTAAAAAGGTGCTATAGCATTCCTAGCGTTTTACAGTAAAAACGCTGAGGATGCTATAGCACCTTTACTAGCATTCCTAGCGTTTTATGTAAAACGCTAGGGATACTATAGCACATTTTACTAGCATTCCTAGCGTTTTATGTAAAACGCTGAGGATCAACTAGCGGCGTGTTTACCATTCCTAGCGTTTTGTTAAAGCGCTAGGAATGCTAGTAAAGGTGCTATAGCATTCCTAGCGTTTTCTTTAAAAACGCTAGGGATGCTATAACACCTTTACTAGCATTCCTAGCGTTTTATGTAAAACGCTAGGGATGCTATAGCACCTTTATTAGCATTCCTAGCGTTTTACGTAAGCGCTAGGGGATCCTCTAGCTCCTCTTTACAATTCCTAGCGTTTTAACTTTAAAACGCTAGGTATTGAATAATTTTTAACTTCATTTCTAGCGTTTTCACTCTAAAACGCTACCTATTGACTGATTTTTTTAATTATTTTTTTATTTTTGTTTATTCTCCCTTTTAATTACAACCTATTAATTCATTCCTTCTTCGAAAAATTCATCAAATATCATTCCAACAAAATTCACCCAATATCATTACAATCAATATATAGATACACACAAAATTCAACCTATTAATAGATATTTTTGTTTACAAATCATATAACATAATAAGTAACTTACATTATGAAACTCAAAAGTAGCTACAAATTAAAGCTATACCATATATGACTCTTGTCTTGACCACTAGATCTCATGATCACTAAGTGATGCCATCGACTGCAATATAACATAATCCATGTTATTGTTAAATTTACAAAAACAATATAATAATTATCTATTAATAAAAATAACGAGAAATCATTAAGTCTATATTACCTTTTCCTTTTCCTAGATAAAATTTTGTTTGCAATTCGCGTCTTGGTATTTTTTTTCCGATTTAATAAAAATTCCATCATTATGATCTTTTCTAAAATATACAACATCCTCTATAGAAGTATTTTCCCTATTATTGGTTACGATGTTACGAAGAACGGGTCGTCCTCAACACCAACATCATCGGGTGCTTCATCATCATCGTTGTTATACACAAATTTTTTGTCGATCAATAGAACAATAGACCAATTGATATTAAGCTGGATCGGTGACATAAAACACTTGTTGAGCTTGCGATGCTAAAATAAAGGTTCATCTTTATATCCTAACTTGTTGAAATTCACCGCATAAACCCTAATTCATCAATCAGAACCCGATATTATTGTCAACCCATTCACATTTGAACACGGGCTCTGAAACATATTGTAATCCAACTCCCATATGTGTTCAATGAAGCCAAAGTAAGACATATTCGCATATATGGGATTTCTATCTTTGACAATCGGATGCATGCATAGAATGAGCTACAAGAGTCACCCCACTATTTTGCATTTTACTCTGATCATCTTGTTCTTTTGTATAGAAAGTGCACTCGTTCATTAGATAGGCTATTTGTAAGAGAAGACATGTATATTTGGACCTTTTGCTAACCATCTCAATCTTTTTGAAATCAGTAGGATTCAAACACACTCACCATCAATGTGATGTTTTAGCCACACTATGAAACTCCTATTGTGTTCTTTTGCTAACCAAACTTGCTTCTTTCCCGGGAATTGACTCTTAAGAATCTCCTTGTGCTTGGCAACATATGAATCAACCTCACTATCATTGTGAAGAACGTCTGAAGTGTGCTTGCTCTAGTTCTTTCCTTGATACCATCACTAATTTATTTCCTGTCATCCCTTTACTAATCCTTCCCCGCATGACGAGACCTTGGCGGTCCCACAGAATATTCAAGACTAGATAGATAGGCGGTCACGAGAACTCAACAGCTTCTTCAACTATGTAGCGCTCAACAATACAACCCTCGGTCGTGTGATCGGTTTTTCACATATCCTTTTAATATCTTCATGTAACGCTCAACGGATACATCCATCTCATGTAACATGGGCCACACAATTGTGTCTCTCTAACCGGATGAACTATTAGATGAATCATTATGTCAAAAAAGGAAGGTGGGAAATACATCTCAAGCTCACACAAAGTGACAAGTAATTTCTCTTTGCAATGTTGGCAACTTTCGAGTCAATCACTCTACTACAAATCGCCTTAAAGAATAAACAAAGTTTGGTTAAGGTCCGCGCACTTTCTTAGGCAAAATGGATCGTATACCAATGGGTAGCAAATTCTCCATGAGAACATGACAATCGTGGGACTTTAGAGACTTTAACTTGAGGTCTTTAATCGATACAAGAGTCGCCACATTTGAAGAGTATCCTCTGGAACTTTAACTCCATGAAGAAACTCACAAAAGACAGTCTTCTCCTTTCTAGATAGAGTATGAAATGCGGAGGTAGATATGTCGTGTACCCTTCTTTCTGGGACCCAATTCAGTCTCAAGCCCATACTAACCAAATCCAACCTTGAGTTGATGGTATCTTTAGTCTTACGGCATATTGAGTAAGGTACCAATGACACTTTCGAAGACATTCTTTTCAACATGCATCACATCAATGAAATGCCTTACATATAATGACTTCGATGTATGGCAACTCAAAGAAAATCGACTTTTTCTTCCACCCCGTTTGGCAATCTCTCCTGCAAAAGGCTTCCCAAATTTAATGTTCAAATCTTCCACCTTTTCAAATACACATTCGCCCACAAAGGCGGGGAGCTCTACGTGTTTGTATTCCCATCAAATGCCTTTCTCCACAATCGATAGTGATGAGTTGATGGCAAAATCTCGATGACCAAGATAGATATTCTTCTTACCATGTTCCAACCACATCCAATCTGTGTTATCTTCACATATAGGGCATGCACACCGCCGCCTTTGTTCTTTATGCCGGATAGATTGCCGTATGCGGAAAGTCGTTAATTGTGCCAAAGATCATAGCCCTCGGGGTGAAACTTTCTTCTCTGAACCCATCATACACCTCTCTACCCAGTCTCCCACATTTGCTTCAAGTCTTCAATTAAAGGAGCCAAGTATACATCAATATCATTTCTGGTTGTTTGGGCCTGAAATTAACAAAAACGACATCATATATTTGCGTTTCATGCAAAGCCACGTGATAAGTTATAAATCGCCAAAATCACGGGCCATGTCTTGTGGGAGCTACTCTGATACCGTCTTGGGTTAAATCCATCAGCCAGACAATGCAAGGCGTAGGTTTCTCGGGTCATCCCCAAAATTAGGATACTCAATATTGATTTTTTTCCATTGCGGAGAATCTGCAGGGTGTCGTAGCATACCATCTTTAATCCTTTCATCCTCATGCCATGTCAAGTGTTTTGCATCTTACGAACTACGATACATGCGCCTAAATCGAGGAATTATAGGAAAATACCACAACACCTTTTGTGGAGCGGACTCTTTCTTCTTATCTGCATGGTGCATTACATTTAGGACACGACTTTAACAACGCATGTTCATTCAGAAATAAAATGCAATCATTCGGACAAGCGTGTATCTTCTCATAGTTCAAGCCAATAGACCCCAACATTTGCTTTGCATCATACGTCCGAGAAGGAAGCACATTATCATTCGGCAACATTTCTTTCGAAGTGAGAGTAAATCGGTAAAGCTCTTATCCGTCCATCCGTGGCGAGTTTTCAAGTTATACAACTTGATCACGACCAATAATTTTGTGAATTCATTACAACCCGCATACAATGGTGTCTCTCGCATCGATTATCAACTTCTCAAACATTTCGGGACAATCATTAAGATCCTCTTCAACCACCTTTGCCATCTCTTCAAATTCGTTACGCATCAAATGAATGTGTTCGGTGTCAACCGTGGCGCGCATATCTCTTACTAATATCATTCATATTTGAAGATTCACCTTTTTCTCACAGTGCATTATCCAACAAGTGTAACTTTGATCAATTCCATTAAGCCTTTAAATGTCGTGCCAACTCCTCTGCGATGGCGATTTTACATAACAACACCTTAAACAAGGACATTTCATACCACTAGAAGTCCTAAGCGTTCAACGGCCACGACTTCACAAAATAATCCACTCGGTATAATATACTCCTTGGACGAGACGATTGGCGGACATCCAATTTCTATCCATAATTTTCAAATTATATTTATAATAAAATCTGAGAAGAGAACTTTAACATATGACCCATCAAGCAATTCGAATATAATGAAGAATCAATTCATATAAAAAAACAAACAAAAATTCCTCTTTTAAAATTTTTTCAAATCCACTCCTTATTTTCCCAAGCTATATCTATATCATATTCTATTTCTATTCTCGGTCCTTTGGTCAAGACAAAGGAACCATATAGTCTAGTCTTCCAAATAATTAATTTATGTTTAACAAGAAGAGGCTAGTGGTAAAAAAAAAAAAAGAAAGAGTCTAGTGTGCACAAGTGACAAAACTAATATATTTCTAAACTAGAACCCACAATTAATATCTAACAAGAAAGCAGAGCAAGGAACAAAAAACTCACCAATGTTGTGCAGTGAGAGAGATGATGTTCAACGAGAGAGATGATTTTCCTTGAGAGAGATGATGTTAATTTGAGTTAGGGTGTTAGGGTTTTTGCGTTTACGGGTGAGTGATTTTGCATTTACGGGTGAGAGTGTTAGGTGAGAAAGGAAGTAGCTCAATAGGAAACAAAAAAATATTATTTAACCATACCTAGCGTTTTCTAAAAAGCGCTGAGGATCTATCTAGCGTGTTTTCTAAATACCTAGCGTTTTGAATAAAAGCGCTAGGGATGCTGTCTAGAGTGTTTACTAAATACCTAGCGTTTTATAAAAACGCTGAGGATCTATCTAGCGTGTTTTCTAAATACCTAGCGTTTTGAATAAAAGCGCTGAGGGATCTGTCTAGAGTGTTTACTAAATACCTAGCGTTTTATAAAAAACGCTAGGGATCTATCTAGCGTGTTTTCTAATTGGCTAGCGTTTTGAATAAAAGCGCTAGGGATCTGTCTAGCGTGTTTTCTAATTTGCTAGCGTTTTAAGTAAAAGCGCTAGGGATCTGTCTAGCGTGTTACCTAATTGGTAGCGTTTTACATTAAAACGCTACTAATGGTGTAGCGTGTTATTAAAATGGGTAGCGTTTTTTTATAAACGCTACTAAAGGTGGCGATCTCTTTTTACAATTCTGGCGTAGTGCTAGCGTTTTATGTAAAACGCTAGGGATGCTATAGCACCTTTTATTAGCATTCCTAGCGTTATCTGTAAAACGCTAGGGATCCTCTAGCTCCTCTTTACAATTCCTAGCGTTTTATTTTTAAAACGCTAGGTATTGAATGAATTTTTTAACTTCATTTCTAGCGTTTTCACTCTAAAACGCTACCTATTGACTGAATTTTTTTTAAATATTTTTTTATTTTGGTTTGTTCTCCATTTTAATTACAACCTATAAATTCATTCCCTTCCAAACAAATTCAGAAAATACATTCCAATCCAATATCATTCAAACAAAATTCGATCAACAAAATTCATCAAATAATATTTCCAATCCAATATATATCATTCTAAGAAGTACTTACAACATAATATAAATCCAATATATACAACATATATAATAACTAAACTATTATGAATCTCAAAACTTGCTACAAAAAGCTAGAAACAAAAGCGCACCACTCCCCCTTCTACTGTTGTAAGTTGTTCATTGAGTAATTCGGATATTTTTAAAAATTTGGGAAAATCTTTGAAAAATAAAATGAAATAAAATTAGAATTAAAATGTTTATTAAATGTGAGTAAGTATTATAATATCAATATAAAAAGAAATCTAAGTAGTTACCTTGGTTGAGATTGTTACTTTGTCATGAGTGATAATCTCTTTCATAAACCTCATAACGTAGTACCCACAATCATTGTTATTTGGTTGTTTAGGACACTACAAAGCAAAAGATTATAACTTAATTGTCACATTTTATGACCAAAAATTCAATTAAAATTATAAGAATGATTCTTAAAAAGCTTACAGATTATGGGTAGCCATCTTGTTTTACTCGTAGATAATCCCAAGTATTTTTTTCAAAGCAAGCATAACGTCATACATATATATATATATATATAACGTTAAGTTGAACAAAATACATATATTAAATTATACAAATTAAAATGAGAGGGTTACACATACACACCTCTCAACCATCTCTACGAAGTCTCACGAGACGTTGTAATGGCCTTGAAGTGAATCCGGATAGTAGACAACATTTTGCTTAGGGTTTATTGCAAAGAGTACCCAATGTTTCTGCAAGTAAATGAATCACGAATGAGTACACATTAATTTACACTATAATACAATCCTCAAAATAATTAAACAAGTGATTGAAGACTAAATTTCTCACCCATTATTGAGTGGTGCCAAAAATAAAGATTCACCCTTCAAATGCTTGGCATCCATGAAGCGTGAATGGATATAACTTTGTATTTCACTCTTAATAGCCATAATACGTTCCTCTGTATTACCTTGCTTAAACACAACGATACCACGCTGGACACAAGAAGAAATACTCCACATGTGTCCGTTGCGAAGGACAGAAGACGATTGTACAAAAACCTATAAATAATATATATACAACTTTCAGATCCTCATATATATACTCTAATATATACTCTAATATAAACAACTATTGTGTACAAATAATTTAATACATACCTCTGGTATACTCTAATATCGATGGCGATGGCCCAATCCATTTCAACTATAGCTTTCGGATCCTCCATGTTGATCATTACCAAGCTGTTCGAGGCCCACAATGTTATCGGCCGGTAAAAAAATTTGGTCGTCGGGTTCATTTTTTGAGTGATGTGGACCTTTAGAGAATCGATGTATACGGAATTCATCAATGGGAAATTGACCAACATGTTGGACTGGTGTATAGAAGTAGATGGTCGGGAGAGTTTGGTAGTGGAAGGGAAGGTCGGGACACTTTTATGGAAGGGAAGGTCGGGACACTTGGGGTACCTAGTATATATTAAAAAATGATTAATTAGTTAGTTAACACACATTATAGTCATCAACTTATTAACAAAAATATTGTCACTTACAACGACAAGTTGTTCGAGCCATGCCACAAAAGTACTAAGTGCTTGATCCACGATAAATATATCCGCATTAGCAATTGGAGCAGGCAATGGTGCGGACCCTCTATCGAATAGTCTACCCTAACTCTCAAATGGTTTTCGGGCATGGGTAAATTGTGCGATGTGGCACTCAATTGGTTACATATCAAACCCACTTGCAACCTTTCGATGTGGGTTTGCAATATATAGCTCACATTCACGATTATCCTAAATCAATTATAAAGAAAAATAAATATACATGATAATTTTATCAAATACATATGTACAAAAAAGCAGTCGAGTTTTGTTAAATACACATGTTGAAGGGATGGTGCAGCTATCTCGGGCGCTATGGGGGGGTGCAGCAGGTGATATAGGTTCAGCAGGGGGTGGTGCAGCAGGGGATGGTGCACCAATCCTTTGTGCCAAGAGCTGCTTAAACATCTGTCTCTCTTCCATTAATACAGCAACATTCTTGGATAGCTCGTCATACTTTGCCGCCATGACTTTGCAATCCCGCACCCTTGCTTTGGCTCTTTGGCCCAAACACAGTTGATGGAGGAATCCCATATCCATAACCTCTAATCCGACCCTGTCTCTCTTCCCTTCCCAAGGCACGAGCAAGGACATCTTGTTGACCATCACAATCTGTTAAATCTCCTTGTGATACAGATTGTGATATGCTTTGCTGATGCACAAACATAAATTTAATCGACAATAAAAAATATGTCCACGTGTCAAAAAAAATCGAGTAACGGATAAAAATAATAAACAAGTGTCAAAGAAATTTAATCGACAATAAAAAATATGTTCACGTGTCAAAAAAAATCGAGTAACGGATAAAAATAATAAACAAGTGTCAAAGAAATTTAATCGACAATAAAAAATATGTTCACGTGTCAAAAAAATCGAGTAACGGATTAAAAAATATAGTCGACACAAATTCCAACTTGCTAGGAATCATAAAATTAAAATTACAATACATGAATTTTGGAATACTTACAATTTTGTCTTGACCTCCTTAGTTTTCGGATCCACAATCTCCCATCCTTGTTTTGTCGGACCTCTAACCGAGACGATTACAACGATCGAGGATTCTTGAGTTGGATCTTTCCCCTCTTGCGATAACTATTTAAGTTTAATAATTGTTAATCAACTGTAAATTAAAAGATTCATTAAATCATAATAAATTAAACTAATTGTGTCTTACCAATCTTTCTTCAAGAATTTGATATCCACTTGAACCTCCTCTATAAAATTACTCGGGATTAGAAGCTCTCACTTTATTGGCTTTGCTTTTTTCTATTTAAAAACATAAGTATACATTAATGAATGATATCTTGTTGTGAAATATATATATATATATATATATATATATATATATATATATTTAACTTAAATAATTAATATACTAACCAGAAATCCGGATCTGTAGTGCGTATATCTACAAATTTGGTCCAATCCTCCTTAGTTATAATTAGGCATACATCTTTGGAGGCTCTGTCGATGGTCCCATCGGTAGTTTTGATACTTTTTCCCCACATCGCTTCTATATGCCCGATGCAACCTTCCCGCTTCCTTGAGTATCCAATCTCTTGGGCATCATCGACATCAAAGTGTTTCTACTTATACATAAAAATGGATTAAATAAATACAACTAAAAATTCACTAAATAAGATTATTAAAGAGGTCTAAAATTATATACCTGTATTAAGGACCAAAAATCATCTTTCGATTTAGGCAAAAGCAGTATTATCTTTCTCATTCCAACTTTTTATTGAAATTGGAAAGATTTGTTTCACCTTAGTACCAATAAAGCTAATTAAATTTGTGCCGTTGTCTCCAATTGGCAAACCTTTAACACTCCATCGGACCTTAAATAATTAAATCATTAAATAATTAGATAACTTGGAAAGGTAGAGAACAACATTAATAATTAGTAATTAACTTACCTTATATTTCTCGTGTCCTTTACTTATCCGATGGACGATATTCTTTTTCGATGTAATTCCTCGGGGAGTGAACTTCTTTGTGTTTCTATCACTCCCATCACCACCTGACTACTCTCATGATCACTATGTGATGCCATCTCACTTGCAATGACCCAAATGAAATAGACTCAGTGAGTTTTAGCTTTCTAATTGTTTAGAACCAACAAACACTTAACAAAATATAGAAGAAGCCATGCACTAAGTAACATGAAAAGCCATGCACTAAGTATATAACCTAGAGTAAACATACATAGGAAAGCCATGCACTAAGTATATAACCTAGAGTAAACATACATAGGAAAGTCATGCACTAAGTATATAACCTAGAGTAAACATATATAGGAAAGCCATGCACTAAGAACCTAGAGTAAACATATATATGAAAGCCATGCACTAAACAGAGAAAGCCATGCATGCACTAGGAAAGCCATGCACTAGGAAAGTTAATAATGCTATCTAAGCCAGACTAATCTAACAACTAATTAAATATAACATTGAGCTAAGTAACAGAGAAAGCCATACAAAAGATACATAACAAACAACAAAAAAACCAGTGAGAGTATGTTGCGAAAATACCTTTTGAAAGGGAGAGAGTGCGCGAGAAAAAGGAAACAAATGGGTGCTTGCTGCGTGGTAAGATAACACCAAGGAGAGAGAGGATGAGCGAAGAGGATGGGTTTCTGCGTTTTAGGTTTCTGGGTCGCGCGTTTATGGGTTTCTGCGTTTTAGGTTTCTGGAGTGTGGGTTGTTCGCAAGGGATGAGCGAAGAGGATGAGCGAAGAGGATGAGCGAAGAGGATGGGTCGTTTGGTTTGCACAGGTCTCACACGTAAGGGATGAGCGAAGAGGTTTTACGGGTTTTATTTGGGTTTTCGCAAGAGAGGAGTTAGGTAGATGAAGAGACGCAGCGTGAGTGTGTGTGAGAGAGATGAGAGAGCGCGCCTTGTAAAAATTTTAATAGCATCCTAGCGTTTTTACATAAAACGCTAGGGATGCTATAGCGCCTCTTTACAATTCCTAGCGTTTTTACGTAAAACGCTAGTGATACTATTAAAATTTTTACTACCATTCCTAGCGTTTTATGTAAAAACGCTGGGATGCTATATAAGCGCTTTTTACAATTCCTAGCGTTTTCTTATAAGCGCTAGGGATGCTATAACACCTTTTTACTAACATTCCTAGCGTTTTATATAAAAACACTAGGGATGCTATAGCACCTTTTTACTAACATTCCTAGCGTTTTATATATAAAAACGCTAGGGATGCTATAACACATTTTTACTAACATTCCTAGCGTTTTATGTAAAAGCGCTGGGGATGCTATAACACCTTTTTACTACCATTCCTAGCGTTTTACGTAAACGCTAGGGATCCTCTAGCTCCTCTTTACAATTCCTAGCGTTTTATTGATAAAACGCTAGGTATTGAATGAATTTTTTAACTTTATTTCTAGCGTTTTCACTCTAAAACGCTACCTATTGACTGATTTTTTTTTTTAAATATTTTTTTTATTTTGGTTTGTTCTCCATTTTAATTACAACCTATAAATTCATTCCCTTCCAACAAAATTCAGAAAATACATTCCAACAAAATTCAGCCAATATATCATTACAAACCAATATATAGATACACACACATATGTACATATCACCAAAAGACCATATTAAACTAACAATTACTTACAACATAATTAATATATATCCAAATCATACAACATAATAAGTAACTTACATTATGAAACTCAAAAGTAGCTACAAATTAAAGCTAGAAACATATATAACAAAGACAACCTCAATGACTACTTTGTCTTGACCACTAGATCTCATGATCACTAAGTGATGCCATCGACTGCAATATAACATATATAATCCATGTTATTGTTAAATTTACAAAAACAATATAAATATTATCTATTAATAAAAATAACGAGATATCATTAAGTCTATATTACCTTTTCCTTTTCCTAGATAAAATTTTGTTTGCAATTCGCGTCTTGGTATTTTTTTTTTTCCGACGAATAATAATTCCATCATTATGATCTTTTCTAAAATATACAACATCCTCTATAAAGTATTTTCCCTATTATTGGTTACGATGTTACGAAGAAAGGGTCGTCCTCAACACCAACATCATCGGGTGCTTCATCATCATCGTTGTTATACACAAATTTTTTGTCGATCAATAGAACAATAGACCAATTGATATTAAGCTGGATCGGTGACATAAAACACTTGTTGAACTTGCGATGCTAAAATAAAAGGTTCATCTTTATATCCTAACTTGTTGAAATTCACCCGCATGAACCCTAATTCATCAATCAGAAACCAGTATTATTGTCAACCCATTCACATTTGAACACGGGCTCTCTGAAACATATTGTAATCCAACTCCCATATGTGTTCAATGAAGCCAAAGTAAGACATATTCGCATATATGGGATTTCTATCTTTGTACTTTGGATGCATGCATAGAATGAGCTACAAGAGTCACCCCACTATTTTGCATTTTACTCGATCATCTTGTTCTTTTGTATAGAAAGTGCACTCGTTCATTAGATAGTTTGTTGTAAGAGAAGACATGTATATTTGGACCTTTTGCTAACCATCTCAATCTTTTTGAAATCAGTAGGATTCAAACACACTCACCATCAATGTGATGTTTTAGCCACACTATGAAACTCTATTGTGTTCTTTTGCTAACCAAACTTGCTTCTTTCCCGGAATTGACTCTTAAGAATCTCCTTGTGCTTGGCAACATATGAATCAACCTCACTATCATTGTGAAGAACGTACAAGTGTGCTTGCTCTAGTTATTTCCTTGACACCATCACTAATTTAGTTCTGTCATCCCTTTACTAATCCTTCCTTCATGGCGAGACCTTGGCGGTCCCACGAATATTCAAGACTAGATAGATAGCCCGTGCAAAACTCAATAGCCTCTTCAACTATATAGCGCTCAACAATACAACCCTCGTGTCGTGATCGATTTTTCACATATCCTTTTAATATCTTCATGTAACGCTCAAACGGATACATCCATCTCATGTAACATGGGCCACACAATTGTGTCTCTCTAACGGATGACCTATTAGATGAATCATTATGTCAAAAAGGAAGGTGGGAAATACATCTCAAGCTCACACAAAGTGACATAATTTCTCTTTGCAATGTTGGCAACTTTCGGGGTCAATCACTCTACTACAAATCGCCTTAAAGAATAAACAAAGTTTGGTTAAGGTCCCGCGCGCTTTTCTTAGGCAAAATGGATCGAATACCAATGGGTAGCAAATTCTCCATGAGAACATGACAATCGTGGGACTTTAGAGACTTTAACTTGAGGTCTTTAATCGATACAAGAGTCGCCACATTTGAAGAGTATCCTCTGGAACTTTAACTCCATGAAGAAACTCACAAAAGACGATCTTCTCCTTTCTAGATAGAGTATGAGTGCCGGAGGTAGATATGTACGTGTACCCTTCTTTCTGGGACCCAATTCGGGTCTCAAACCCATACTAACCAAATCCAACCTTGAGTTGATGGTATCTTTAGTCTTACCCGGCATATTGAGTAAGGTACCAATGACACTTTCGAAGACATTCTTTTCAACATGCATCACATCAATGAAATGCCTTACATATAATGACTTCGATGGCAACTCAAAGAAAATCGACTTTTCTTCCACCCCGTTTGGCAATCTCTCCTGCAAAAGGCTTCCCAAATTTAATGTTCAAATCTTCCACCTTTTCAAATACACATTAGCGTCAAAGGCGGGAGCTCTACGTGTTCTGTATTCCCATCAAATGCCTTTCTCCACAATCGATAGTGATGAGTTGATGGCAAAAATCTCGATGACCAAGATAGATATTCTTCTTACCATGTTCCAACCACATCCAATGCGTGTTGTCTTCACATATAGGGCATGCACAATCGCCGCTTTGTTCTTGTGCCGGATAGATTGCCGTATGCGGGAAAGTCGTTAATTGTGCCAAAGATCATAGCCCTCGGGTGAAACTTTCTTCTCTGAACCCATCATACACCTCTACCCCCCGATCTCCACATTTGCTTCAAGTCTTCAATTAAAGGAGCCAAGTATACATCAATATCATTTCTGGTTGTTTGGGCCCTGAAATTAACAAAGACGACATCATATATTTGCGTTTCATGCAAAGCCACGGCGATAAGTTATAAATCGCCAAAATCACGGGCCATGTCTTGTGGGAGCTACTCTGATACCGTGCGGGTTAAATCCATCGTGACAATGCAAGGCGTAGGTTTCTCGGGTCATCCCAGAAATTAGGATACTCAATATTGATTTTTTCCATTGCGGAGAATCTGCCGGGTGTCGTAGCATACCATCTTTAATCCTTTCATCCTCATGCCATGTCAAGTGTTTTGCATCTTACGAACTACGATACATGCGCCTAAATCGAGGAATTATAGGAAAATACCACAACACCTTTTGTGGAGCGGACTCTTTCTTCTTATATCTGCGGATGCATTACATTTAGGACACGACTTTAACAACGCATGTTCATTCCGAAATAAAATGCAATCATTCGGACAAGCGTGTATCTTCTCATAGTTCAAGCCAATAGACCCCAACATTTGCTTTGCATCATACGTCCGAGAAGGAAACACATTATCATTCGCAACATTTCTTTCGTAAGTGAGAGTAAATCGGTAAAGCTCTTATCCGTCCATCTCGTGGCGAGTTTTCAAGTTATACAACTTGATCACAGCCAATAATTTTGTGAATTCATTACAACCCGCATACAATGGTGTCTCTGCATCGGTTATCAACTTCTCAAACATTTCAGGACAATCATTAAGATCCTCTTCAACCACCTTTGCCATCTCTTCAAATTCGTTCGCATCAAATGAATGTGTTCCGGTGTCAACCGTGGCGCATATCTCTTACTAATATCATTCATATTTGAAGATTCACATTTTTCTCACCGTGCATTATCCAACAAGTGTAACTTTGATCAATTCCATTCGCCTTTAAATGTCGTGTCAACTCCTCTGCGATGGCGATTTTACATAACAACACCTTAAACAAGGACATTTCATACCACTAGAAGTCCTAAACGTTCAACGAAGACACTCACAAAATAATCCACTCCAGCGGCATACTCCTTGGACAGACGATTGGCAGACATCCAATTTCTATCCATAATTGCCAAATATTTATAATAAAATCCTGAGAAGAGAACTTTAACATATGACCCATCAAGCAATTCGAATATAATGAAGAATCAATTCATATGTGTAACAAGAAGAGGCTAGTGGTGAAAAAAAAGAAGAAGAGTCTAGTGTGCACAAGTGACAAAAATAATATATTTCTAAACTAGAACCCACAATTAATATCTAACAAGAAACAGAGAAAGGAAAGAAAACTCACCAATGTTGTGCGAGTGAGAGAGATGATGTTCACTGAGAGATATGATTTTCGTTGAGAGAGATGATGTTAATTTGAGTTAGGGTGTTAGGGTTTTGCGTTTTTGGGTGAGTGATTTTGCGTTTCTGGGTAAGAGTGTTAGCTGAAAGAGGGAAGTAGCTCAATGGGAAACAAAAAAAAATTATTTAACCATACCTAGCGTTTTCTAAAAAACGCTAGGGATCTATCTAGCGTGTTTTCTAAATACCTAGCGTTTTGAGTAAAAGCGCTAGGGATATGTCTAGAGTGTTTACTAAATACCTAGCGTTTTATAAAAACGCTAGGGATCTATCTAGCGTGTTTTCTAATTGGCTAGTGTTTGAATAAAAGCGCTGAGGATCCGTCTGGCGTGTTTTCTAAATAGCTAGCGCTTTCTAAAAACGCTAGGATCTATCTAGCGTGTTTTCTAATTGGCTAGCGTTTTGAATAAAAGCGCTTGGGGATCCGTCTAGCGTGTTTTCTAATTTGCTAGCGTTTTGATTAAAAGCGCTTGGGGATCATCTGGCGTGTTCTACCTAATAGGTAGCGTTTTCTTTAAAAAACGCTACTAATGGTGTAGCGTGTTATTAAAATGGCTAGCGCGTTTTTATAAACGCTACTAAAAGATGGCGATCTCTTTTTCTGATTACGGCGTAGTGATGATGCGAAAGTTTTTAGAAGAAATGTAAGAATTGCACTGACTATAAACAATTGTCGAGAGAATAAAAGACAAACTAACCCATCCTGCTGTACTGGTTTTGTAAGTTTGGGTGTGGCACCCCTTGTGCCAATTTGAATGAATAAAAATTCTTGACTTATCAAAAATAAAAAAACTAACCCCTCAAAGAGAAGAGGATTGTGCTTTTCGTTCGTACTAACAAACATTTCTCATTTTTAATTATAATGTTAATTTGAAATATCACATGACTACCCCATTTCCTCCTTCAAAGAATGTGGCAGATTATGATGATTTTTTTATTTATGGATATTGCTGAATATAGCGAAGGCATGTGCTCGTGAATTTTCACGAAAGCCTACATCTAACTAGAAACAAGTGATTTCACCCCCACTTTGTTTTGTTATATTCTCTCAATAACTACATCTGACCTTTACAATGAGTTGTAGAATAACTCCATGGCAGAAAGACATAAAGTTGGTGTTGAATTTTCAAACAAGCACCAAAGGATTTGGTTTTCATGTTTAAGAAAATCACTGCATAAGAAAGGCAAGATGTATGTCATGGTAGTAATTGGTTCGATGGGTTCGATGGGTATTGCTTTGGCATCTTTAGAAAGGAGTTTGATGAAGATACCATGGTAAAAAAATGGAATCGTGAAATTTAACGAAAAAATCTGTCGCTCTAAATACCACCGCTCTTTTTTTATTTATTGTAGAAGCGATTTCGTGAGACTTCGGTTCGGAATGAGGAGATAAGGAGATTACAAACAATAATTACAACTATTCTAATTCTTGATTTGTACAACCTAAAATAGGAATTCAAAATATCTACAAATAATGAGGAATATGTTTTTCCTAATTTTTGTAAAAAAAAATGTTTCTCCTAATTTATGCAAGAAATAAAAGTAAACAAATCATAAGAAATTAGCCCCTTGGTTTCTTATTATGCTAATAGGTATTGAGCCTGATCAACTCAATAATAATTGGGGTATAATATGAATAATTATGACTGGAAGACCAAGGGGGCAACATTAATTTAGAGCAGGGAATGAGGAAGACCCAACCCACCTAAAAATATGAGTCAAGAAACACCTATTTTTTCAAATGATACTATTATATGTTTTGACTCATTAATTGCATTAATTACTAAGATTGAATTTTATTTATTGTTGTCAATCAATTATAATCCATTACTTTCCTTCTTAAGTTTGGATTTTATAGTTGGTCAAAAAAAAGTTTGAATTTTTAGCATTGTCAATCAAATTTAAAAAAGCCTTTTGTTCTTTTAACTTTATCAGGATTGTTTTTTTTTTTCTAACATTTTTTATTCTTATAAAAAAACCTTTTAATTTCACCATAAAAAATAAAGTCTTTTTACGTTTAGTCAATTATTAAATATGGAGAAAATATTTAGCCTTAAAACGCATAAAAAATAAAATAAAAAAATACATTATCTTTTAATGTTTTAAATAAATATTAATAAATCTAAATTATTAATTTGAATTTATAGTTTTTTTAAAATTAATATTTTTTAAAGATTTTCGTTGTTATATTTCGAAAACTAAATTGATATATTATTTATTTTAATAAAAAGCCAATGTATTGTCTTATTTTATTTTAAGGCTTATTTAGAGTTTTGGTCTCCTTATTTTCACCAAGTCACGATTTTGATCTCCCAAGAATTTTTTCACAAATTTAGTCCCCCTATTTTCAATAACTTACGATTTTACAGATTGGGAAAATAGGAGGACTGAATTCGTGAAAATAATTTTTGGGGGACTAAAATCGTGAGTTGGTGAAAATAGAGAGAGTAAATTTGTGGAAAAAAACTTTAGGGACTAAAGTCTTGAGTTGGTAGTAAGCAGGGGACTATTTTTTAGTGGCACTAGACCTCGCTCACTCATGTGGCGTTCGTCGAGTATATTAATTAAGTGACACAGACTAATGTGCATCAAAGACATAAGTTATGATACGATGAATCTAAAAGGAATGAAGAAGTATTGAGATTTATGTTGGGCGCCAAAGAGGAAATTAAAACCTAGTAAAAGGTTGTTCAAATGTTATAAAAAACTATTAAAAACCCTTTTTATTTGGAGGTGTTTTTAGGGTGAAATAAGAAATCAAATCCTCACCAGCTAATCATTAAATATGACCATAGGATATAGTATAAAAAGTCATCAACGGTTGAGATCTAATACTTGTTTGTTCCATCTTAATCACTCATAGCATGTTACACAATATCCTACGATCATTTTTAGTAGTTCACCAGTGAGAGAATACGTTATCTTTTAATATTTTTTTGACAAATATCTTTTAATATTTTAAAAAGTATAAAAATTAAAATAAGAAAATAAATTACTTTTAAAAGTATAAAAATGAAATAAGAAAATACATTATCTTTTAATGTTTTAAATAAATATTATAATTATCTCTTTTAATGTATATTATGAAAATTTGAGATTAATTCATTTGAATTTTAGTTTGAAAATAAAATTAGTCTCTACAATTGCATGCAAAGGATATCTGATTCACACCTGATCCGTACCTGAGCGTCCCTTGAAAGAACCGGTCGGGTTTAAGATCCTTCTGTTACTGACGAAGTCGCGAGCAAAGCTCGGGGCGGGTTGTACCTGGAAAGACACTCCAACGCCCAAGCCACACTACAAGAAAAGATTGTTTTAGCCACCAACAATTGCCACGGAGCTTATTCCGTCAGTAATTTGCCACGGATTTGCGACGACATTTGTAAAAAGTAAGAGCGCGAAATTTCCCGCTGGTGTTTGCCACAGACTTGTGAAAGGACAGAAATTTGCGACGGAGATTCCGTGGCAAGTCCGTGGCAAACAAATGATCAAAATAAAACTCCCCGATCCCTAAAAATCAGAACGTTTCTCACCCTAAAAAAATCAAAACATCAAACGCTCTCTGGTTCTCCTCCTCTAACCTCCACCACCTCAGACTCCTCCTCCGATCTCCACCCTCCACCTCCTCCGCCCTCCTCCATCGCTAATCGAGCTCCACCCTCCACGTGACAGACACACGTTCTCCCTCTTCCACTCTCCCTCTCCTTTGCGCCTCCACCATTTCACCTCCACTGTTTCTCCACCGTTTCACCCCGCATCTCCGCCGTATTTCGCAGCCGCTGCTCCTCTTTCCCACTTGTAGGTAATTTGTATTTTGTTTTTTAATTTATCCTTAATTTCACTGATTAAAAAAACCCTAAATGTCCCAATGTTTTTTGAACAAAACCCAAATCATGTTCTAATCATGTTCATATATTGTTGCAAGTTGAGCAACTCATCCTTGTGTTCATATGGTTTTATTGTTGTGTTGATGATCATAGATTTTGCCCTAACAAATGAAGTATAGATTTTGGTGACCTTTATTATGCACGGGAGATTGTATGTGGAACATATTGATGTTTTAACGGCAGCTTTTACATATGCTATTTTTCTCTCATTCTCAAGCTGAAGCATACTTAGCATTGCAATAGTAGTTTTCTATTTAAAACCTCTATTGGGAACCACATAGTTTCATAGATTTTGTTAGTTTATGTTAGAGGGCTATATAACTCTGCTGTAAAAACAATAATAACTTACTACTTTGCAGTTGAACACTTTCTTTCAAATTATAGGCTTTTAGTTTTCATTGACATGAACCCTTTTAGGTTGTGTTCTTGATTTAATAACTACATTGCTTCTGTGATATATGCAAACAAGAATCTATGAAATAATAATTTATAGTTTGTTCTCTCATTTTTTTAAAGGTTAGTTACACTATACTATATCTCCCTCCCATGAGAGGTTCAAGCTTCATCAAGGTATTGATATAAAAGCTGCTGACTATTGTGTCATCGTTGGTTGCAATTTGGTTGCAAGCAATTTCAGCTTTAAGTTCAAGTCACGTAATCATATAGTCATTGAAGAATCAATATTGTGTTCTTTAGTATGATTCTTTCTTGCGGCCATTTTATCGATATTTAGCATTTGACAATTAATTGACTATTTATTTACTCAATTGGTGTTTGCCTTTTCTTCAAGGGGTATTTTAAGATTCTCAATATGGATAGACAATATGTAGGGAATGTGCTAACAAGTTGATGCAAGAAGGCTTCATTCCTTAGGCTGATGAGGTAACATGAATTTTGCATACACAAATGACTCCTTATCAGATAATGATTTGCTACATACACAAATGACAAATGACTACTTGCTCATTTATCACAATAAAATTGAAATTTCCCATGCTGATATGTTCACTACTTTTATTATTTGATCATGTTATTGTTTGAAGTTACATGGTCCTTGCTGTTTCACCACAATGTTATTAGTTATATCTTCCTTCTTATTCCTATGATGGTTATTTAAAAGCTAATTGCTGGTGCTAATTGCTTGATGCGTGTCTTACACTTCTTTTTCTGACCAAAGTTTTGAAAGACAATTGAGAAACATGCCTTTCAACAGCTTCTTTTCAGTTAATACTTTAATGGATTTGATTTCTACTTTCATGACAAAAGTTGATTACAGGGGATTGGGGTTGGGTGATTGTCTATTTCTTTCATTTATTTCTTTCATTTACTTTCATATGGAAAGTGCTGCAATATTCTTGATAACACATAATTCAGCACAGGCTTCCAAGTATGAGTAGCCAAGGTCTGCTAAATAGGAGCAGCATAATCATCAGTTCCGTGCAAAAAAATCTGCATAATTGCTCAGCTCTATTAGTTCAGCACTTAATGCAGACCCCTTCAATGATTTTTGAATTTTAATTTGGTAAATTCTGAAACTGATGTTTGAATTGCTTTCGTTTGGGGAGTTGCGATGGCCAGCCCAGGATTTTTCTAGAAATTTCAGGCGAAAAATTTCCATGCCAATTGACATATGACATAATATATAAATATTCATAAAGTGTCTTTAAATAGGAGAGATGAAATCTAACTCACAATAGAGTCTTAAATAAAATTAGAGCAAAAACCCTAACTCCAAAATACTACCCAAAGAGAGGAATGAGTTGGTTTTCCTTAAAATAGAGCTCAAATGTAAATGATTCAAGCTTGGATTGGACTACTTGAAGTGAAAAGAAGAAGAAAAATGGAGGAGGGCATGGTGGAAGAGAAGAGAAGAAAGTGAGAAAAGGAGAGGGAGAGTGTCGTGAGAGAAGAGAGAGGAAATTGGGGGGTGGGGTTCATTTAGTTTTTGAGTTTTACTTTTTTTACATTGGTGTTTGGACCAATTGAAGTTATTTGTAAAAAATAATTTTAAATTTATTTGATTCTAAATTTAAAATGCTAAAGATATTTTTTAAAAAAATCATCAACCATCTATATTCATAATTTCTAGTTCTAATATAAGAGATGTGGTAATATTAAAAATATGAATAAAATTTATACTCCAAAAAATATAGAAAATATCATACATTTATTCTCTATATATATATAGTGTTACATATTACCTATACATTTTAATAAAATTAATATGATGACTGTAAAATGTATATATATAATACCTGTTTTTAAAAATAAGTTATTAAATATATATATATATATATATATATATATATATATATATATATATATATATATATATATATATATATATATATATAGTGTTACATATTACCTATACATTTTAAATAAAAAAATATTGTTAGTGCATAAAAACATATTTTGTTAATATATGTTTCTATATTAAAGTTGTAAAAGTAAATTAAATAACAATTGTTGGCTTAGTGGTAAAGTGACATTTAGGTAACTTTTTGGTTGTGGTTCAACACTCATTGTAAACTTTTTGGCGAAAATAGAAAACAAAACGGGAAAAAAAAATAGAAAACGCCTTCCACAGGAATCGAACACGGATTCAATGAGTTAAAAAAGAGAAATTAAACCGCTTCGCCAAACGTTTAAACGGTATTTAATTGCGAAATGATGTATATATTTAATAACTTATTTTTAAAAATAGGGGTATTATAGTAATTTCATAGGATTTTGAGCCCGGGCGCGTGTCCGGGCTAGCTGGGCCCTAAAATCGCCCCTGGGGAGTTGACTTATACTGAATTTCCCTTTTAACTTGAATTAATTGATACACTGGATGACTTGATTGTTCATTATTTTTGGTGTTTGTTCTTTGGTTAAGAGAAAATTGAAACAAGAATAAGCTGAATTGAATGCTTGAAATGAGATGCACATTCACAATTTCAGATTCATAGATACATAGTTGCATGTTGCTGTTTTTTTGTTCTTAGTACAAATAATTGGGAGTGAAAGTTGGGGAGAGGGAAGAAAGAGCGTTGCGAGTTCAAATCCGCACTCATGATGTCCACATAGTACTTGTTTTTTACCACTAGATTGTGCTCTCGAGACGCGTGTTGTTCTATTTGTATTAAATTAAACTAATTTTTGGTATTTATTGGCTTTTGTAACACTTGAAATGCTTTGATTTTCATTAGGAAGGAAAGTCATCCAGGGGGAATGGGAGTACAAGGGAGCCTCTGCTTAATGGGGGTCATTCCTCTGAAAACTATTCAATAGCTAATGTGATTCTCTCGTGAGTGTTGCATTTCGACCCCTTCTGCGTTAATTTTTATGGCTTTCCATACAATTTATAGCTCCATAGCATAACATAAAGAATCAACTTTTTGCTTGGTTTAGCTACAATAAACTAGAGTGCTATTACTTATGTAAATGTTGTTCTGCTGATCTTGTTAGCTGTGTGGAAAAATGTGTTAATCATGAAGGGAAAAAAATGAAATAATTATATTTGTTCTTATAAAAATTATTATAATGGTGGTTAGTTAGGATGAAGGTTTAGGTAGCAGTGACAATGAATTTGACCCCAGGTTATTATCAATGAGCATTACTTTCCTTCATTTTAAAGTAAATGCATTTCTTCCTCTTCTTTATGCTTGACATTGATGAAACAATCTAACAACTTTGAAGAAGAAAACTTACATCATTTCATGTTTAGTTCCCCCCATCGGTGTTCTGATATCAAGTCTTTGATTAACTTGTGTGATACTTTTTTGATGAAATAGAAGATGAAATGAAATAACAGCTTGGCCTGTAATCTTACCTAAAAAGTGTTAAAAATCTCAGATTTCTCTTCCCAGCTTTTGGTGGTCTACTATTTGGCTATGATATTGGTGCCACATCTTCTACAGCCGTTTCCATTGAGGTACACCCTTCTATTGTTATTTATGTATTGACTCAACATTTTCATGATACTCATTTGGTCGTAGCGCTGTAATGATTTCTGAACTTAAAAGATTCAGATTTTTCTGTGTGTTATCGCTAGTTGTTTTTCCTTTTGTTTGAAGTATGTACTCATGGTGTGACAAGAAATGCAGATTTATTTGGAAGCTGATATTCTGTTGTAATTTTTCAATGGTTTGCTTGTATACTGATAATTTCTCTTCTTTGCAGTCACCAACACTAAGTGGGATAACATGGTACAACTTAAGCTCTGTCGAAATTGGACTTTTTGTAAGTTTAAATTAAACTTTTGGTTTGTTCTTTATTTGGTCATGACTATGTTATAAGGCAAGTTGTTTGCCAAGTATGTAGAATTTTCTGCTGCAAGCTATTTTTTGTCATGCATAGTTTAATTAATTCTTTAGGTGTTTGATTGTTAGTCAAAATATGAATTAACAAGTCATATGATACTACTAAGTTTTGGTATGAAGTGAAGTACTTTAATTACACGTGTGTGTATGTGTCCCTCTCCTCTTGCTAGTTGTATATGAAGTACTTTGATTAATTTTTTTTTTTTGCCACGGATTTGCGATGAAATTCGCGACAACTTTGCCACGGATATTTGCGACGGATTAGCGACGGATTTGCGACGGAAACATTTGCCACGGAAATTCCGTGGCAAGCAAACGATTTATGACGGCGTTTTTGCCACCAATTTTTGTCCGTGGCATTTCCGTGGAAAATAATGTTTTGCCACAGAAATTGGCCCTTTTGCGACGGAAATGTCCGTGGCAAATCAGCGATTTTCTTGTAGTGCCAGGGGAGAAGAAGTCAAAGTAGGGAATGAGTTAAGTGTGCAAAGTGTACCTTTCGCTGGGGTTGACTCCTATTTATAGAGTCAGAAGGCGCTTCCAGGTCGTAGGATCAGCCGGCTCGATCCTAGCCGTTGATCACGACCTTCATGTGTTCCCAACCTTAGTCAATGTAACCATAGTCAACCTAATTAGTGTTTTAAAACCCGAGCCGGTGACCGGCTCGGTGAATCTTTGGATCATCTGGGTCAAGGTTGGACCAATGATGGTCAGCATTTTTAGAAAATAAATAATTGATGATTCGTAATTAATATCAACAAATATACTGTCTATCCTAGTGGTAATAGGTATTGAGCCTGATCAACTCAATAATACTTGGTGTATAATATGAATAATTATGACTGGAAGACCAAGGGGGCAACATTAATTTAGAGCAGGGAATGAGGAAGACCCAAATCATCTGTGGATGAAATAGATGATGCAGGCCATGCTAGGTCAGCATGCTTAATGCTCAGCAAAAATATTCCACATCCAAGATGAAATTGAGACTTAATTGGTGGAGAAGTGTCCATGCCTACATGGTTGCTGAAGGAGTGCTGTTAACTTGTGAGAGAGAACTTTAGACAGACCTTTCTCAATAAGCGCTTCCTTCCCAGTAGTAATGATGAAGAAAAATTAAGAAGGAAATTAGAGAATTAGTGACACTTCAGCAAGGGAACATGAGTATCAGCGGGTATATATATATGCTGCCAAGTTTGAAGAGCAATCACATTTTTCACCTATATATGGCTCTCAACTTACTCCAAATGAAAAATGGAAAATATGGATCAATTCAAGTGGGGTTTAAGGGCCGACATTGCTCACAATCTCTCTTTTTGTCTGTTTACTGACTATATCTCTCTTGTTCAGCAAAGCTATGTGGCCCAAAGGAAATATCAACAAGGGTAGGTAAGCAGGTGCAGAATTCTGAGACTCCAACTTTGATCGATGCTTGTGTCAAGTGTGGAAGATTTCACAGAGGTGAATGCAAAACTACTCCACCTCAATATTTCTATTGCAAGGTATTTGGTCATTATGCGAAGGAAGGAATGTCCCAAAATTAACAAGTTGGGGGTGTAATGTAATAGCCAAAGGAATTAATAATATTACTTTGACTATTACATTGGTTTTGTCGCTATTTAATTATATGTTTGACACATGAATTAATTCATTTTCTAAAATTTATTCAAATTGTGCGTGATTTTCTAAAATCAACCACTTATGCTTTTTAATTTATAAACTATATATGACTAGTATGTATCACCCGTGCCAGCACGGGTATACATTTTATTTTAACATAACATTTGAATTCGTTGTTTGGGACTTAAAAAAATGCACTTGTACGCTTTCGTGTATTATGTGATATGATGTATCTGTATTTCTTTTATCTAATCGCCTTTTATAAAATCATTATGTTATATAATATATTTTTCCCATTATATTTTGCATATATATATATATATATATATATATATAATTATTTTAGTCAATTATATACATTGATTTTTTATTAAAATATGTATATTCCATAATCTCAAAAATACCCCTTGTGGGTATTTATTATGTTCCGATAAATTCTATATAGACGGGAGAAATTGAAGTAACGATTTAGGAGAAACAACTAAAAGCCTAAAATAGTCATTGACTATCCAATGGAAGCTAAAAGCCTAAAATGGTTTCCTACTACGACTTGAGTTTCATGAGGAAAACTCAGATTGGCCGGGGAGAAACAACCCATGACCCAATGAAAATTCCCCTTTATACATCGTCATGTTATACATTCATTATTTTATATATATATATATATATATATATATATATATCCAAAATTAAACTCATCAATTAATTAAATGTCATTCACACCACTTGATAGTGACTGAATTGCCCGTTACAACTTCAATTGCTCTTTCCAAATATACCATGCAAATGTATAATATATATATATATATATATATATATATATATATATATATATATAATGACCAATTGAAGAAAATATATATTAGTTCTCTTATATATATATATAAACCTCTTCAACTACATTTTAAAAACACTTTGAAAAATTCAACTTTAGTGGTGTGATTATAACCTCTATAATTAAACCTTCAAATTACCTTAATATATTTTAAACATCTTCAACTACATTTTAAAAACACTTGTTATATGTAGTTGTTGATATGCCAACAAAATTGCCCTATAGGTTCATAATACTTATCGTTAGAATCCAACTATATAGTGGAACTTTGTAGCAAAAGTTCATCTTCTGCAAGATAACTAAAATAGCAATACTTCAGCAATCTTAATCCACATTCCACACTTTGAAAAATCTCTTACTTCAATGAGATAAGTGGAAAACCAACCTTTAAGCACTTCACCGAAGTAATATGTTTTTAACATGTTTGAGAACAAAATGTATTGATCCACTTAAATTTTGATCATTCCAAATTTGTCTTCAAATTGGAAGGCAATGACCAAGATAAAATTAGCTAAATCCAAAGTGACAACCTAATATTTTGCAAAACGTGAACCACAAAAAAACCAACTTAGAAAAATCATGAATTAAAATCCAAGTTAATGTACAATTTAATTTTCTCAATTAAGGTAAATGGATAAGGACTTTCAATCTTTACATGGTTCCATAACTTAGTTCTTCTTCCTTTACTTCAAATAGTCACTATGCATATTCAGTGACCATAATTCAATAAAGTATATTCAGTGACCACAACTTAGTTCATAGCAAAAAAAGACTTATACATATTCAGTGACCACAATTCAACAAAGTATATAATTTGGAGATCAATAACTTACAGGCAGAAAAATCCTTCAATTTCAAAGTGAATAGAGGAAAAAAAGCAAAAGTTCACCTTTTAAAAATCTCTGGTTTGACTATGCTAAGCGATTATTTTCACTGCTAAAGAGAAAAGAAATGTAAATCATCCCTTAGTCAAATAAAACAACTTACACTATTTGCACAAAACAGGATTTCATGCAACCATTAAACACAGTTATGATATCCAAACCAAAGAATGTAACAAAGCAATATAAAAGAATAGAACTTTAGAGCACCAGTCACATCCTATCAATAGAAAGCTAAATTAGTACCAATAAAGCAATATAAAAAAATAGAACTCTAGAGCTACAGAAATTTATACCACCAAAGCAAATATTAACAGCTGAAAGAGACTACCAGATTGACGATGAAATATTTGTGACTACGTGCACATATAGAAGAAAATCTGATAAGTAGGCCCATCTTGCTCTCTTCATTATCAGTGCCCATCTTGCTCTCTTCTTGGTCCATATGTTGCAGGTACTTAAAACAAAAGTTTAATGAGAAATTTATTGCAGGGAAAAAGAAGTAATTATCAATAACTTTACAATTAATTAGTATTTCACATGAACAACAAAAAATCATAGGAACAAACCAACTGACACATGAAAAAGAACTAAAAAGGAAAGGAAAAATCATCAAAAAATCATTATGTAAAGATCATTTGTTAAATACGAACCAACACATAGTATATATATCACCTCCGCTAATTTGTGAAGCAAATGAAAGAACAAAGTCAAAACTACTTATAATAACACTGAACTCTTTACTATTGGAACTTCTATTGCATGATTGAGAAGTATTAAGATTGTCTCAACTTCAATCAGCTCTAATAATATATCAAGAAATCGTCTCACTCAAATTATTCTTATAAATAAATAAAACCAAATACCCCTCCCGATGACAAATCATATATCTATATATGAAAAAAAGATATAAAAATACCAAATTTATCTCGGTGTTCCCTTTTCATTCAAATTGTCATGAATAATAAAGAAAACACAACCAACAACAATAACATCAACAAAACTGAAACTACGAAATACTAATCAGTAAATGTAACAAAATGAAGATTGTAATGAGAAACAATCAAATAAAATTCTTGAAAAATTATGATGAAAATACCTTGAATCAAATCCTGTCTTGCCAAATCTCGAAGCCAATATTGTTGAAGCTCCTGAAACATGAAATACGCCAAATCGAAAAGTTAAAACAAAATAAATTAATAATTGAAACTGCACCCCATATCAACGATTGAAAATCAAACAATATTAAAAAACCATGATAAGAAAAACTAAAACCATGATAAGAAAAACTTAGCAGAAATAAAATGTAGAAAGACAAAGGCAGAGAGAAGAGAGGGTTTAGGGTTTGGGTGGATTTCAGCAAAAAAAATGTGGGTAAAACCAAAACAAAACCAAAATTAGATGAAGATTAGTTATATGGAAAAACTATTGAAGAACATTTTCAGAGGAAGAGTTGGAAAGCAAACTACCTATTGTTCAGAGCAGTTTCGTTGTCAGTCACAGATCCGATCTTCTTCTTCCGTTTAGTGCTTCCTTGATTTCTCGATGAGAAGTTTAGGTTTTGGTTTGAGTTCTAGATGATTTGTGTGTAAAGAAGTTGATGGTTTTGAAAGAAGATGGTTTTTGAATTTATGTGAGAGATGAGAGAATTAAAGAAAGAGTTGAGAGAAATGAGAATGAAAGAGATGGTTTTGAAAGTGAGAAAGAAATATGATGAGAGAAGGAAGAGAGATTGGCTTGAGAGAGAGAGAGATTTGGATTATTTGCGAAATCGATTATAACTAAAGCATTCGAAGTGTAGGCCGAACCGTAACCGTGGGATTAAAATAGAGCCGATATAGGTGGATCTGGCGAACGATTTGCGAAATCCGTATGCGAGCAATATTTGAGCCGCTACTATGTATTTCAAGTATCCCAATATTTGAATTCTCTTGATTTCTTTAATTAAAGACAATGAAATCAATAGGAATAATTGTAGATCCACATTTTAAGGCTACTTTTTAAAAACGTAATGACGATTATTTTTTTAATGAAATTTGGTTTTAAAATTGTATCATAAGTGTGTGTGAAATCGGTGATGCGTTTAGTGAGTTAATTAATGGTGCGTGTGAAATTTGTATCAAAAGTTGCGCATGGTGTAGTGGTTCTTGTTGTTGTTTGGCACTCAAAGGTCAAGTGTTCAACTCCCATATGAGACATTTCTTCATTTTATTTTATTAAATTACTGACATCCAAATGTGTATTTGTGGGCTCCACGATTATTGGCGACGTAAAAGCCACATATTTGAAGAGATCTACGTGGCTTTTCTTAGGTGGACGCTTAGGTGGAGTTATTCGTGATTTATATTACTTATGATGTTGACTTTGCATGTGCTGCATGAATGAACTTTTGAATATTTTGATCTAAATGTGAATTGATATGTGAATTGGTTGTTTCTCTCTTTATTAAGTTGTAGAAGCATTTCATTTACTTAGACTTGATGAACAAATGGCTTGATTATAGATGTCTATGTTTTTTTTTTTGACGCAGATGTCTATGTTAAAATTGATTTCTCATGATTGCATGTACTGCCTTCGTGAAATTATTTTGTTTCTGAGCTTATTTAAAGATTGGGAACGGTTGGATTGCCACAGAAGTGAGTGAGATACACATCAAAATATGAAACTCTATTATTTGTTAATGTAACACGGCCATAATGATTCATTACGTACGGGTGTCTGTTTTACAATCTGGTTTGTGTCATAAAATTCTGAAAATTTGACACGTACGGTCGTGTTTACGTTCTGGGATTTGATCAAATACTTGATGTTTTAACTCATTCTTATGGGTACTCTTAACCTATTCCGATTCTTGGTTTTGTGATAAGTTATATATATGTTGTATTCCATCATTTCTTGCTCATTTGATTGATCTGTTTTGGAACCCTTTGAGAGAACTATTACCTATATCGTCATTATAAAATAAATTGAATAAAGAATGGTTAAGGCATACTTAGAGAGGGAATTCGTGAGCCCGTTCGTGCACCCTTTTAAATGTTGGGTGGAGGTTTCCTCGTTTGGATCTAATGTTAAATATGTTATGTCGTTTGGGGATTGCGCCATCGGTAATTAAAAGACATTGTATGAGTCATTATGAGGTACCGTTGAGGAATTCATTGAGATTTCTTTAAATCACACCATTTATTGTTTGTGGCTTTTCTGATAAGCAGGTTAAACGAGTTGGGGATAAAGTTCAAGAGAAAGAGCCTTAGCCTTTCCTATGATTTTCATATGTCATTCAATGACTTTTTTTTTTACGCATGAATGACTTGTTTTTTGCATTAAGTTTCTTTTGAGAATATGTATTTTGGTACTTAACCATTTGGATTGTTTAAGGCAGTTGATGTACCTGCAATTTTGTGATTAGGTTGTACACACATAAGAATTTTGATAATGCAAAATTTTGACACTTTGGTTATCCTTAGCTATGTAGTAATTTAAGGTGGTTGTGTTATGAATTACCATAACTTTTGATGAGTCAATTTGGGAATTTTAAATTCCAATTTGTTAAATCCAAATTTAGTTGCGTATCTTTGATGCTAAAGTGAGTGAAATTCAAAATTTTAATGATGATTAAAATTAAGGGTGTTATATTTTGGTATCAAAGCAGTTCGACCCAGTCAGTCTTAGTGATTAGTTAATTGTGTGTATGTTTTGTTTTAATTCCTTGGTTAAAGTTCTTCTTATTATGCTAATAGACATTGAGTTTGATCAACTCAATACTTGATGCTATTTCTAAAACTTCTTTTTAAATTCAAGTGGGGTATTGTTGGAATTTTTCAATGAATTGTGTGTGAATTATAAAAAGTCCCACATTGGATAGACTAACACTACTTGCACCTTTGAGTAGTGCCACGAAACGTCTTAAAAAAAGCGACCTAGTCCGCGACTCATCCCAGTAATATCTTCGGTTTATTTTAAAGATAAAAAACTTAAAACACTGTTGTTTGGGGAAAGTTCTGGCTAAGGAAAGACTTGGTATTTAAGTGTGTCCATTGTGACCCACCCCTATTTCCTGGGAACCTACTCGAATTAACAATTTTAAGACGTTTCGAGTCAGCCATGAAAACCGAAGAAATTACTGGTACTGGTTTCGCTGCCTCTGACTTCAACAAACCATTTCGGTTTGAGGGAGCTCACTTCAAATGTTGGCAACCAAAAATGCTCTTTTTCTTAACTATGAAAAAGGTTGCCAATGTCTTGACTGATGGCATTCCCAAAGCGGATATGAAACAACCACACCTAAGAAAAGGATAAGACAGTTAAAGAAATACTCCTATGGAAGGAGCATGACTATCTCTGTAAGAATTTTATTCTTAACGGACTTGCTGATGATCTTTATGATTATTATAGTTCGTGCAAGTCTGCCAGAGATGTATGGAATACTCTGAAAAAGAAATATGATACTGAAGAAGTGGGTGCTAAGAAATATGCTGTTAGCCGCTATCTACAAGATGACTGATGAAAAATCAGTAGAGACTCAGTCACATGGATTTTGAAAACTAAAACCTGATGGCACTGTTGATAAATACAAGGCTCGCCTTTTAGCCAAAGGTTTTAGACAAAGAGAGAATATAGATTTCTTCGACACATATTCACCTCTTACTAGAATAACATCCATAAGGGTACTAATTTCGTTGGCCGCAATTCACAATTTGGAAGTACACCAAATGAACGTTAAAACTGCTTTTTAAATGGTGAATTAGAAGAAGAAATCTATATGGAACAACCTGAAGGGTTTGTAGTTCATGGGCAAGCACACAAGGTCTGTAAGTTAGATAAGTCTCTGTATGGTCTCAAACAAGCTCCTAAACAATGGCATGAGAAGTTTGATAATTTAATTATATCGAATGGGTTTAAAGTGAATGAAAGTGACAAATGCATTTATTACAAAACCGAAAATGACATTTGCACTATCATATGTCTCTATGTAGACGACTTACTCATATTTGGATCAAACATTCATGCCATAAATAAAGTGAAATCACTGTTGTGTAACAACTTTGATATGAAAGACCTCGGAGAAGCAAGTGTAATACTTGGACTAGCACTCACTACGCCAGAATTGTAAAAAGAGATCGCCACCTTTAGTAGCGTTTATAAAAAAACGCTAGCCATTTTAATAACACGCTACACCATTAGTAGCGTTTTAAAAAAAAACGCTACCTATTAGGTAACACGCTGACGGATCCTAGCACTTTTACTCAAAACGCTAGCCAATTAGAAAACACGCTAGATAGATCCTAGCGTTTTTAGAAAGCGCTAGCTATTTAGAAAACACGCTAGACGGATCCTAGCGCTTTTATTCAAAACGCTAGCCAATTAGAAAACACGCTAGATAGATCCTAGCGTTTTTATAAAACGCTAGGTATTTAGTAAACACTCTAGACATATCCCTAGCGCTTTTACTCAAAACGCTAGGTATTTAGAAAACACGCTAGATAGATCCCTAGCGTTTTTAGAAAACGCTAGGTATGGTTAAATAATTTTTTTGTTTCCCATTGAGCTACTTCCTCTTTCAAATAACACTCTTACCCGTAAACGCAAAAATCACTCACCCGAAACGCAAAACCCTAACACCCTAACTCAAATTAACATCATCTCTCTCAACGAAAATCATCTCTCTCGATGAACATCATCTCTCTCACTCGAGACAACATTGGTGAGTTTTCTGCCTTTTTCTCTGTTTCTTGTTAGATATTAATTGTGGGTTCTAGTTTAGAAATATATTAGTTTTGTCACTTGTGCACACTAGACTCTTCTTCTTTTTTTTTCACCACTAGCCTCTTCTTGTTACACATAAATTAATTGTTTGGAAGACTAGACTATATGGTTCCTTTGTCTTGACCAAAGGACCGAGAATAGAAATAGAATATGATATAGATATAGCTTGGGAAAATAAGGAGTGGAATTGAAAAAAAATTTAAAAGAGGAAATTTTGTTTGTTTTTTTATATGAATTGATTCTTCATTATATTCGAATTGCTTGATGGGTCATATGTTAAAGTTCTCTTCTCGTGATTTTATTATAAATATTTGGCAATTATGGATAGAAATTGGATGTCCGCCAATCGTGCATCCCAAGGAGTATGCATTGGAGTGGATTATTTTGTGAAATGTCTTTGTTGAGCGTTTAGGGACTTCTAGTGGTATGAAATGTCCTTGTTTAAGGTGTTGTTATGTAAAATCGATTCTTTGCGAGGAGTTGACACACGACATTTAAAGGCGAATGGAATTGATCAAAGTTACACTTGTTGGATAATGCACGGTGAGAAAAAGGTGAATCTTCAAATATGAATGATATTAGTAAGAGATATGCGCCACGGTTGACACCGGAACACATTCATTTGATGCGAACGAATTTGAAGAGATGGCAAAGGTGGTTGAAGAGGATCTTAATGATTGTCCTGAAATGTTTGAGAAGTTGATAAGCGATGCGAGAGACACCATTGTATGCGGGTTGTAATGAATTCACAAAATTATTGGTTGTGATCAAGTTGTATAACTTGAAAACTCGCCACGGATGGACGGATAAGAGCTTTACCGATTTACTCACTTACGAAAGAAATGTTGCGAATGATAATGTGCTTCCTTCTCGGACGTATGATGCAAAGCAAATGTTGGGGTCTATTGGCTTGAACTATGAGAAGATACACGCTTGTCCGAATGATTGCATTTTATTTCGGAATGAACATGCATTGTTAAAGTCGTGTCCTAAATGTAATGCACCGCGTGATATAAGAAGAAAGAGTCCGCTCCACAAAAGGTGTTGTGGTATTTTCCTATAATTCCTCGATTTAGGCGCATGTATCGTAGTTCGGAAGATGCAAAACACTTGACATGGCATGAGGATGAAAGGATTAAAGATGGTATGCTCGACACCCTGCATTCTCCGAATGGAAAAAATCAATATTGAGTATCCTAATTTCGGGGATGACCCGAGAAACCTACGCCTTGCATTGTCTGGCGATGGATTTAACCATACGGTATCGAGTAGCTCCCACAATTACATGGCCCGTGATTTTGGCGATTTATAACTTACTGCGTGTGCTTTGCATGAAACGCAAATATATGATCTTTGTCTTTGTTAATTTACGGGCCCAAACAACCGAGAAATGATATTGATGTATACTTGGCTCCTTTAATTGAAGACTTGAAGCAAATGTGGGAGATTGGGGTAGAGGTGTATGATGGGTTCGAGAAAAAGTTTCACCACGAGGCTATGATCTTTGGCACAATTAACGACTTTCCTGCATCGACAATCTATCTCGGTACAGATAACAAAGGCGATGTGCATGCCCTATATGTGAAGATAACACAGATTGGATGTGGTTGGAACATGGTAAGAAGAATATCTATCTTGGTCATCGTAGATTTTTGCCATCAACTCATCACTATCGATTGTGGAGAAAGGCATTTGATGGGAATACAGAACACGTAGAGCTCCCCCGCCTTTGTGGGCGAACAAGTATTTGAAAAGGTGGAAGATTTGAACATTAAATTTGGGAAGCCTTTTGCGGGAGAGATTGCCAAACGGGGTGGAAGAAAAAGTCGATTTTCTTTGAGTTGCCATCTTGGAAGTCATTATATGTAAGGCATTTCATTGATGTGATGCATGTTGAAAAGAATGTCTTGAAAGTGTCATTGGTACCTTACTCAATATGTCGGGTAAGACTAAAGATACCATCAACTCAAGGTTGGATTTGGTTAGTATGGGTTTGAGACCTGAATTGGGTCCGGTAAAGAAGGATACACGTACATATCTACCTCAGTGACTCATACTCTATCTAGAAAGGAGAAGAATCTGTCTTTTGTGAGTTTCTTCATGGAGTTAAAGTTCCAGAGGATACTCTTCAAATGTGGCGACTCTTGTATCGATTAAAGACCTCAAGTTAAAGTCTCTAAAGTCCCACGATTGTCATGTTCTCATGGAGAATTTGCTACCCATTGGTATACGATCCATTTTGCCTAAGAAAGTCGTCGGACCTTAACCAAACTTTGTTTATTCTTTAAGGCGATTTGTAGTAGAGTGATTGACCTGGAAAGTTGCCAACATTGCAAAGAGAAATTATCATCACTTTGTGTGAGCTTGAGATGTATTTCCCACCTTCCTTTTTGACATAATGATTCATCTAATAGTTCATCTCGGTTAGAGAGACACAATTGTGTGGCCCATGTTACATGAGATGGATGTATCCGTTTGAGCGTTACATGAAGATATTAAAAGGATATGTGAAAAATCGATCACGACACGAGGGTTGTATTGTTGAGCGCTATATAGTTGAAGAGGCTATTGAGTTTTGCACGGGCTATCTATCTAGTCTTGAATATTCCATGTGGGACCGCCAAGTCTCGTCATGAAGGAAGGATTAGTAAAGGGATGACAGAACTAAATTAGTGATGGTATCAAGGAAAGAACTAGAGCAAGCACACTTGTACGTTCTTCACAATGATAATGAGGTTGATTCATATGTTGCCAAGCACAAGGAGATTCTTAAGAGTCAATTCCCTGGAAAGAAGCAAGTTTGGTTAGCAAAAGAACACAATAGGAGTTTCATAGTGTGGCTAAAACATCACATTGATGGTGAGTGTGTTTGAATCCTACTTGATTTCAAAAAGATTGAGATGGTTAGCAAAGGTCCAAATATACATGTCTTCTCTTACAACAACTATCTAATGAGCGAGTGCACTTTCTATACAAAAGAACAAGATGATCGAGAGTAAAATGCAAAATAGTGGGGTGACTCTTGTAGCTCATTCTATGCATGCATCCAATTGCGAAGATATAAATCCCATATATGCGAATATGTCTTACTTTGGCTTCATTGAACACATATGGGAGTTGGATTACAATATGTTTCGAGAGCACGTGTTCAAATGTGAATGGGTTGACAATAATCTTGGTTTCTGATTGATGAATTAGGGTTCATGCGGGTGAATTTCAACAAGTTAGGATATAAAGATGAACCTTTTATTTTAGCATCGCAAGCTCAACAAGTGTTTTATGTCACTGATCCAGTTAATATCAATTGGTCTATTGTTCTATTGACTGACAAAAAATTTGTGTATAAATAACAACGATGATGATGAAGCACCCGATGATGTTGGTGTTGAGGATGACCCTTTCTTCAGAACATCAGAACCAATAATAGGGGAAAATACTTCTATAGAGGATGTTGTATATTTTAGAAAAGATCATAATGATGGAATTATTATTAAATCGGAAAAAAAAAAATACCAAGACGCGAATTGCAAACAAAATTTTATCTAGGAAAAGGAAAAGGTAATATAGACTTAATGATATCTCGTTATTTTTTATTAATAGATAATATTTATATTGTTTTTGTAAATTTAACAATAACATGGATTATGTTATATTGCAGGTCAGATGGCATCACTTAGTGATCATGAGATCTAGTGGTCAAGACAGTAGTCATTGAGGGTTGTGCTGTTATATATGTTTCTAGCTTTAATTTGTAGCTACTTTTGAGTTTCATAATGTAAGTTACTTATTATGTTGTATGATTTGGATATATATTAATTATGTTGTAAGTAATTGTTAGTTTAATATGGTCTTTTGGTGATATGTACATATGTGTGTGTATCTATATATTGGATTGTAATGATATATTGGCTGAATTTTGTTGGAATGATATTTGATGAATTTTGTTGGAAGGGAATGAATTAATAGGTTGTAATTAAAAGGGAGAATAAACAAAAATAAAAAAAATATTTAAAAAAAAAATCAGTCAATACATAGCGTTTTAAAGTTAAAACGCTAGAAATAAAATTAAAAAAATCATTCAATTCCTAGCGTTTTATAGAAAACGCTAGGAATTGTAAAGATGAGCTAGAGGATCCCTAGCGTTTCTGACGCTAGGAATGATAGTAAAAGGTGATATAGCATCCTAGCGTTTTTACATAAAACGCTAGGAATGTTAGTAAAAGGTGCTATAGCATCCCTAGCGTTTTACCTAAAACGCTAGGAATGTTAGTAAAAGGTGCTATAGCATCCCTAGCGTTTCTGACGCTAGGAATTGTAAAAAGCGTTATAGCATCCTAAGCGTTTTTACATAAAACGCTAGGAATGGTAGTAAAAATTTTAATAGCATCCCTAGCGTTTTACAGAAAACGCTAGGAATTGTAAAGAGGCGCTATAGCATCCCTAGCGTTTTATGTAAAAACGCTAGGGATGCTATTAAAATTTTTACAAGGCGCGCTCTCTCATCTCTCTCACACACACTCACGCTGTCTCTTCATCTACCTAACTCCTCTCTTGCGAAAACCCAGAAACCTCTTCGTTCATCCCTTCTGTGTGAGACCCAGGCAAACCAAACGACCCATCCTCTTCGTTCATCCTCTTCGTTCATCCTCTTCGTTCATCCCTTGCGAACAACCCACACTCCACGTATTCGTTCATCATCCAGAAACCCATAAACGCGCGACCCAGGAAACCTAAAACGCAGAAACCCATCCTCTTCGTTCATCCTCTCTCTCCTTGGTGTTATCTTACCACGCAGCAAGCACCCATTTGTTTCCTTTTTCTGCACTCTCTCTCCCTTTCAAAAGGTATTTCTGCAACATACTCTCACTGGTTTTTTTTATGGTTTGTTATGTATCTTTTGTATGGCTTTCTCTGTTACTTAGCTCAATGTTATATTTAATTAGTTGTTAGATTAGTCTGGCTTAGATAGCATTATTAACTTGACTAGTGCATGGCTTTCCTAGTGCATGGCTTTCCTAGTGCATGCATGGCTTTCTCTGTTTAGTGCATGGCTTTCATATATATGTTTACTCTAGGTTCTTAGTGCATGGCTTTCCTATATATGTTTACTCTAGGTTATATACTTAGTGCATGGCTTTCCTATGTATGTTTACTCTAGGTTATATACTTAGTGCATGGCTTTCACTGTTACTTAGTGCATGGCTTCTTCTATATTTTGTTAAGTGTTTGTTGGTTCTAAACAATTAGAAAGCTAAAACTCACTGAGTCTATTTCATTTGGGTCATTGCAAGTGAGATGGCATCACATAGTGATCATGAGAGTAGTCAGGGTGGTGATGGGGTGATAGAAACACAAAGAAGTTCACTCCCGAGGAATTACATCGAAAAGAATATCGTCCATCGGATAAGTAAAGGACACGAGAAATATAAGGTAAGTTAATTACTAATTATTAATGTTGTTCTCTACCTTTCCAAGTTATCTAATTATTTAATGATTTAATTATTTAAGGTCCGATGGAGTGTTAAAGGTTTGCCAATTGGAGACAACGGCACAAATTTAATTAGCTTTATTGGTACTAAGGTGAAACAAATCTTTCCAATTTCAATAAAAAGTTGGAATGAGAAAGATAATACGATTTTACCTAAACTGAAAGATGATTTTTGGTCCTTAATACGGTATATATAATTTTAGACCTCTTTAATAATCTTATTTAGTGAATTTTTAGTTGTATTTATTTAATCCATTTTTATGTATAAGTAGAAACACTTTGATGTCGATGATGCCCAAGAGATTGGATACTCAAGGAAGCGGGAAGGTTGCATCGGGCATATAGAAGCGATGTGGGGAAAAAGTATTCAAACATCCTGATGGGACCATCAGACAGAGCCTCTCAAGATCTTGTATGCCGGAATTATAACTAAGGAGGATTGGACCAAATTTGTAGATATACGCACTTCTGATCCGGATTTCTGGTTAGTATATTAATTATTTAAGTTATATATATATATATATATATATATATATATATATATATATATATATATATATATATATATATATATATATATTTCACAACAAGATATCATTCATTAATGTATACTTATGTTTTTAAATAGAAAAAAAGCAAAGCCAATAAAGTGAGAGCTTCTAATCCCGAGTACCCTTATAGAGGAGGTTCAAGTGGATATCAAATTCTTGAAGAAAGATTGGTAAGACACAATTAGTTTAATTTATTATGATTTAATGAATCTTTTAATTTACAGTTGATTAACAATTATTAAACTTAAATAGTTACTGCAAGAGGGGAAAGATCCAACTCAAGAATCCCTTGATCGTTGTACTGTCTGGTTAGAGGCCCGACAAAACAAGGATGGGGAGATTGTGGATCCGAAAACTAAGGAGGTCAAGGACAAAATTGTAAGTATTCCAAAATTCATGTATTGTAATTTTAATTTTATGATTCCTAGCAAGTTGGAATTTGTGTCTGACTATATTTTTTTAATCCGTTACTCGATTTTTTTGACACGTGAACATATTTTTTATTGTCGATTAAATTTCTTTGACACTTGTTTATTATTTTTATCCGTTACTCGATTTTTTTGACACGTGGACATATTTTTATTGTCGATTAAATTTCTTTGACACTTGTTTATTATTTTTATCCGTTACTCGATTTTTTTGACACGTGAACATATTTTTATTGTCGATTAAATTTCTTTGACACTTGTTTATTATTTTTATCCGTTACTCGATTTTTTTGACACGTGGACATATTTTTATTGTCGATTAAATTTCTTTGACACTTGTTTATTATTTTTATCCGTTACTCGATTTTTTTGACACGTGGACATATTTTTATTGTCGATTAAATTTCTCTTGACACTTGTTTATTAATTTTATCCGTTATTTATGTTTGTGCATCAATCAAGAAAGCATATCACAATCAGATCACAAGGAGATTTAACAGATTGTGATGGTCAACAAGATGTCCTTGCTCGTGCCTTGGGAAGGGAAGAGAGACGAGAGGTCGGATTAGAGGTTATGGATATGGGATTCCTCCTACAACCGTGTTTTGGGCCAAAGAGCCAAAGCAAGGGTGCGGGATTGTAAAGTCATGGCGGCAAAGTATGACGAGCTATCCAAGAATGTTCTTTGTATTAATGGAAGAGAGACGGATGTTTAAGCGACTCTTGGCACAAAGGATTGGTGCACCATCCCCACTTGCACCACCCCCCTTTGAACCTATATCACCTGCTGCACCCCCATAGCGCACGAGATAGCTGCACCATCCTTTCAACACGTATTTAACAAAACTCGACTGCTTTTTTGTACATATGTATTTGATAAAATTATCATGTATATTTATTTTTCTTTATAATTTATTTAGGATAATCACAATGTGAGCTATATATTGCAAACCCACATCGAAAGGTTGCGAAAGTGGGTTTGATATGTAACCAATTGAGTGCCACAATGCACAATTTACCCATGCCCGAAAACCATTTGAGAGTTAGGGTAGACTATTCAATAGAGGTCCTGCACCATTGCTGCTCCAATTGCTAATGCGGATATATTTCTCGTGGATCAAGCACTTAGTACTTTTGTGGCATGGCTTTGAACAACTTGTCGTTGTAAGTGACAATATTTTTGTTAATAAGTTAATGACTCATTGTTATATATAATGTGTGTTAACTAACTAATTAATCATTTTTTAATATATACTAGGTACCCCAAGTGTCCCGACCTTCCCTTCCATAAAAGTGTCCCGACCTTCCCTTCCACTACCAAACTCTCACGACCATCTACTTCTATACAGCCAGGTCAGTCCAACATGTTGTTCAATCTCCCGTTGATGAATTCCAAAAGTCCATCGATCTAATAAAGGTCCACATCACTCAAAAATGAAGCCCGACGACCAAATTATGTTACTGGCCGATAACATTGTGGGATCGAAGCAGTTGGTAATGATCAACATGGAGGATCCGAAAGTCAGTAGTTGAAATGGATTGGGCCACTGCCACTGATATTAGAGTATACCAGAGGTATGTATTAAATTATTTGTACACAATAGTTGTTTATATTAGAGTATATATATGAGGAACTGAAAAGTTGTATATATATTATTTATAGGTTTTTGTACAATCATTTTCGGTCCTTCATAAACTGGACACGTAAGTTTTTCTTCTTGTGTCCAGTTGTATCGTTGTGTTTCACCAAGGTAATCTGAGAGGAACGCATTATGGCTATGAAGAGTGAAATGGAAAGTTATATCCTTTCACGCTTCATGGATGTCAAGCATTTGGAGGACGAATCTTTATTTTTGGCACCACTCAATAATGGGTGAGAAATTTAGTCTTCAATCACTTGTTTAATTATTTTGAGGATTGTATTATAGTGTAAATGTGTACTCATTCGTGATTCATTTACTTGCAGGCAACATTGGGTACTCTTTGCAATAAACCCTAAGCAAAATGTTGTCTACTATTTGGATTCAATTCAAGGCCATTCTGAGTCTCACGAAGACTTCGTAGAGATGGTTGAGAGGTGTGTATGTGTAACCCTCTCATTTTAATTTGTATAATTTAATATATGTATTTTGTTCAACTTAACGTTATATTTATATGTATGACGTTACAGTGCTTTGAAAAAATACTTGGGATTATCTACTATGAGTAAAACAAGATGGCTAGCCATAACTGTAAGTTTTTTAAAAATCACTCTTATAATTTTAATTGAATTTTTGCTCATAAAAATGTGACAATTAACTAATCTTTTGCTTTGTAGTGTCCTAAACAACCCAATAATAATGATTGTGGGTACTACGTTATGAGGTATATGAGAGAGATTATCACTCAGGACAGAGTAGTAATCCCAATGAAGGTAACTACTTAGATTTATTTTTTATATTGATATTATAATACTTACTCACATTTAATAAACATTTTAATTCTAATTTGATTTCATTTTATTTTTCAAGATTTTCCATCAGTAAGAACATCCAAAGATTACTCGATAAACAACTTACAACAATAAGGGGGGAGTGGTGCAGTTTTGTTTCTAGATTTTTGTAGCAAGTTTTGAGTTAATTTCATAATAGTTAGTTGTTGTATATATTGTAGTTAGTTGTTGTATATATTGTATTCTTAGAATGATATTGGATTGGAAATATTTGATGAATTTTGTTGAATGAATTTTGTTGAATGAATTTTGTTTGAATGATATTGGATTGGAATGTATTTTCTGAATTTTGTTGGAAAGGAATGAATTTATAGGTTGTAATTAAAATGGAGAACAAACCAAAATAAAAAAAATATTTAAAAAAAAATTCAGTCAATAGGTAGCGTTTTAGAGTGAAAACGCTAGAAATAAAGTTAAAAAATTCATTCAATACCTAGCGTTTTATAGATAAAACGCTAGGAATTGTAAAGAGGAGCTAGAGGATCCCTAGCGTTTCTGACGCTAACGCTAGGAATGCTAATAAAAGGTGCTATAGCATCCCTAGCGTTTTATGTAAAAACGCTAGGAATGGTAGTAAAAAGGTGCTATAGCATCCCTAGCGTTTTATATAAAACGCTAGGAATGGTTGTAAAAATGTGCTATAGCATCCCTAGCGTTTTTATATGAAACGCTAGGAATGGTAGTAAAAAGGAGCTATGAAATCCCTAGCGTTTTACAGAAAACGCTAGGAATTGTAAAAAGGCGATGGGTCAATGGCTAGCGTTTTACATAAAACGCTACGTATGTCTAAAACACGCTGGGTCAATGGCTAGCGTTTTTAGAAACGCTACGTATGTCTAAAACACGCTGGGTCAATGGCTAGCGTTTTTAGAAACGCTACTAATGGGGTGTACGCATTAGTAGCGCCAAATTTCTCTAGCGTTTTAAAACGCTACCAATGCCCAAAAAAAACGCTGCAAATCCTAATACGCTGGCGTAGTGACTAGCAATTGGTGGCGCTGTATATATAATCACTGGTGGCGTTGTATCCTGGAAATCTAAGAAACAGACCATATTGGCTCAGTCCACTATGGAGTTTGAAATGATAGCACTAGCAACTGCTAGTGAAGAAGCTACTTGGCTAAGATGCTTACTAGCAGAGATTCCCTTTGGGAAAAACCAATGCCAGCTGTGTTGATCCACTGCGATAGTACCGCAACTATTGCAAAAATAGAGAACCATTATTATAACGGTAAGAGACGACAAATACGTCGTAAGCACATCACTATGAGAGAATGTATCTCAAAAGGAGCTGTGAGAGTGGATCATGTACGCACTGATATGAACTTAGCTGATCCTTTGACGAAAGGATTAACTAGGGAGAAAGTCCAAAATACATCTCAAAGGATGGGACTACTGCCATTAGAATCATGAGTCACTCACTATGGTAACCCGACCTAAAATACTGGAGATCCCAAGAATTAGGTTCAATGGGTAATAACAAGTTGTGAAGTGATACGAGATGAACATGCTATAATGAATAAAGAAGCATGATTCCTGAAGCGACTTAAGGTTGAGGTAATAGAAACTCTTAATGAGATCAATACTCTATGTGGAGTGGAGTACCTAGCTACAGGAGTACTCTTGATAGACTCACCTTTGTGAATGTGGAAGTGGGGCCGCTTCCTATGGAATCATTGGCAAGATTCCTAGAGCGTTCACTAAACTGGGATAGACGTGCAGGGCCATAAAAGCACGGGCTTATAAGAATAAACCCATAGAAAAGGTTGTGTGTGGTTTTGATGTTCGAGATAGAGTTCAAGACTACGAGTCACTCTTATTGAATCGAAATCCTAACCGCTATGTAAAGGTTCAAGTCGTAGACACCTTTGCTTATGCATAATCTTATAGAAGCGTTTGACGCTATTTATGAAACTTCTTTTAAATTCAAGTGGGGATTGCTTTGGAATTTTCAATGAATTGTGTGTGAATTATAAAAAGTCCCACATTGGATAGACTAAGCACTTCTATAGTGTTTATAAGTGGAAAACTCACCCTTTGGGTTGGGGCTCAAGGGGTACCCAATTTTATGGATGAGTGAGGACACACACAGAGTGACCATCGCTACACACGCCATGTGCCGCCGTCCGTCCGACCGGCCGGCTTGGCTTGGCTATGTGGTGTATTATTTTTTAATTTTCGGATATTATTATATTAAAGAAATAAAATTATTTTTATTTTTGACCGGTTTGACCAAGTCAAAACCGTAACCACTTTATTTTTGCTCCTATATAAAGAGTGCTTCCCCACACTTATTCCTTGCACCAAAACTTTGTGAATCAAGAGTTTTCTTCACAAGTTTTTGTGAATCGGTTTGGTTCGATTCTTCAAATAGTGTTAAGTGATGTATCGTGTCTCAAATGTAACATATTAAAATCTACTCACCATATTCCATAAGGAATAAGAAAAACTTTATGAAAATAATAAGTTGTAATTATTACCATTAGTGTATTAATTAACTATAATAAAAAATGTATATTTGAATATCTTTTTGGCTCATTAGTTATGTATACAATATTTAATATTCCATATTAAGTGTCGTTATTTTTTTATTGTAAAACAAAATTGTCCTTAATTTTTTCATAAGTATTAAGGAAAACTTTATGAATATACTAAATTGTAATTATAAACCATTAGAGTATTAAATATAATCAAAAATGTATTTTTTTTTGGACTCGTTAGTTGTGTATACAATATTTAATATTCCATATTAAGTGTCGGTATTTTCTTTATAGTAAAAAAAAAGTGTCCTTAATTTTTTCGATAATGATTAATATTTTTTTGACAATTAGAAGAAAAACTTTATGAATATACTAATTGTAATTATAAACCATTAGAGTATTAATTATTATCATAAATGTATATTTGAATATCATGATTTACTTTCTCAAAAAAAAAAAAGAATATCATGACTTATTTTTTTTCACATAATCATGACTTATTAGTTATGTAGCATTTAAAAGATAATTTAATAATTCATACGATTTTTAATACAATATTTATTTGGCAGAAAATGAAGGGAAACAAAATAATGTAGCATTTAAAAGATAATTTATAATTAATGTGATTTTTATTAAAAAACCATTTTATTGTAAAACAAACCAATTTTTTTTTAAATTCTTTACTAAATTCATTGAATACAATGAGGGTTAATAATGTAGAGTGCTAGTATCATTTGCATCTATATAAGTCCTTCACCTTTCCTGCGGTCTACAGAGTTTGTAAGAGAGAGAAGATACGACAGACCACCCAAAGCATAATGGCTAAGTTTGTGTGTGCATTTTTTCTCATGCTTGCCATGGCTTTCGGTGATCCAAGATGCCTATGTAAGTCAATCTTTTTTTTTTTCACTATTCTTTCACACTTAATAGTTTTTGTTGTCATTCTACATCATAAAAAGCAAACACACACCCACACACACTCATACATACATACATACATACATACATACATAATTTATCGAGTGAGAACTCTTGTTTATTATGAGAAATGAGAAATGAATTTTTAAAGAAAATTGTTAGTAATTAATAACATAATTTGAATTGTTAATTTTAAATTCAACGGTAATATTTAAATGTTCTCATTTCTCACAATAAGCAAGAATGAGAATGTATCCGGTGAAAATTCTTGTTTATTATGAAAAATGAGAACTTTTAAATATCACTGTTAAATTTAAAATTAACTTCTCAAATTACGTTATTAATTACAATATCTATCATGATGTTTAACTAAAAAGAAAACAATCATACAAAATATTGTAAATAATAACAGAATCTGAGTCATCACATTTTTTCGATCTTCACAGGAATCCGTGTAAGATAAGAAATTTTTAACATTTGTTGAATCGTTACTTTAAATCCAACAATTATAATTAACTTTTTTCATTTCTCATGATAATAACCAAGTGTTCTCACCGAAGTTGTCCCCCACACACAAAGTCAATGTGATAATCAACTCCTTTATTATACGGTCCTGATTTACTTAATGTCATATTGAGTTAGCGACTCAAACTGCGTCATTAATTACAAAATCTCGCATTATTTTTTTGGCAAACAATATTTGATAGGATTATTTTCTTTTTAATTAAAGATCACATGAGATTTTGTAATTAATGACTCTGATTACGTTATTAATTATAAGATCTCGTATGATTATTATTTTTTTAAATTAAAGATAAAAAGAGATCTTGTAATTAATGACAATCTATATTTCTTGAATTTTAATATAATGACTATAATTAAATGTTCTTATTTTTCACGATAGTTAGTGTTCTCACCTAAGTCGTCAAACACACATATAAATAGAGCATATCGGATGAGAATTCTTGTTTATCGTGACAAATGATTTTTTTTTATTTTAAATCATTGGATTAAAATTAATAGTTTAAATTACGTCATTAGTTACCATATATTATGACTCATAATAAACAAGAGTTGTCACCTTATACACTCTCTATTAAAAAAAATCTCCCTATATATATATAGTCTTCAAGTACCCTTAATATATATCCATGTTATGCTTTCCGTTGAATTCACACTAACATCGAATTCTTTTTTCTTGTTTTAATAAAAAATCAACAGGCTGGTGGGGAAGGATCACTTGGTCCCCAAGGTACTAATTTTAGCTCATACTTTTTAAAAAATTATAGTGATGTACTTTTTTTATTTAATTATACTAATATATTTTATTATTCAGATTGTGCGCCAGCATGCGATTATCGTTGCTCAGCAACTTCACACAAGAAGCCATGTCTATTCTACTGCAATTATTGTTGTGCAAAATGCTTGTGTGTCCCATCAGGAACATATGGCAACAAGGAAGAATGTCCATGCTACAATAACATGAAAACTAACGAAGGAAAACCAAAATGCCCCTAATTTATGTTTTGTCGCAATTTATTTATTGGCCATACCTGGATATGTATCAATGTCTTGCTCAGCTACTTAAGTTTAAATAAAATTTATATTTCTAAGTTCAAGTTAATCCATAAGTTTGGCGTTCCCTCTAAAGTTATGAAAGCATTGTTAGATAAGTCGAGTTTGGATCCTAACAATTGCTTGTGAAACAAGAGAGATTGATGCAAACAAAAAGATAATTAATAACATTTATTTTAACCATTTATTCAATATCTCACAACTAGAACTAACACCGTTGGCCCAGTTGCTTAATCTACTCTGGGACACAGGGATCGGTCCAATATGCTCCTGACTTCATTTGTCACAGTGGAATAATGGTGTCGGCCAATGCGGAATTTGATCCTAAGTGCGAGCGGAGATTAATCTTTCATTAAAAGCGTTGGAACACTCCGTGGAAAACTAACAATAATTTAATGCACAATTACATTCAAATGTACAAATACTATAAATACTGAAATTGTTTGTCATATCTTGTTTACTTATATAGAAATAAATATTTAATTAAATAGAAATATTATATAAAAATAAATATTTATTTACTATTTAGGAAAAAAATACTTATAGATAACTATATACAAATAAATATTTAGTGAACTATAGAAATATTTTATTTAGTAATTAATATACAAAAAAAGTTTATATAAAACATGGTAACAATGTAGAATTAAATAACAAATTTCATATCATGTTTACTTATATTTAGAAATGAATAACTAGAATAAATTTAAAATATATGTTTAAAAAATGGAAAGAAGAAAGAACCGGTAAATTCCTAAAGAATCTAATATCTATATATACAAAAACATCGCTATTGAACTTCTAAATTTAGCCCTCACATTTAATTGACACATGTACTACCTAAAACAAGGTCAAATGGTACTAATCTCCTAACCTTGATGCTAGTGTCAAGTGTGGGGGATTTCACAGAGGTGAATGTAGAACTAGTCCACCTCAATGTTTCTATTGCAAGGTATTTAGTCACTATGCGAAGGAATGTCCGAAAATTAAGAAGGCGTAGTCTAACTCATCAAATCCAATTCAAGGGAGAGTTTATACCTTAGACGCTAAGAAGACTCTAAAGGAGATGAAAATTTGATAGAGGGTACAAGATTTATTAGTTTTCTTGTTTGCTTCGGAGCATTTGAATGTTCATCTCTCAAAAATGTGTTGAACGAATGCAGTTAACCCTGACACCCTTACCTCATTCTATTCAAATTCATATGCCCGCCAAGGGTAGTGTTTTCACCCAATTTATTTGTGAAAATTGTTTGATTTTGGTTGGAGAAAAAAAATTATTGTTGATTTTGTGTGCCTACCTTTAAAGGGTATGAATATCATTTTGGGTATGGATTGGCTTACGACCAATCATGTCGTTCTTGATTGTTTTAATAGAATAGTTGATTTTGTGTCTGAGTTGGTAGAGTCTTCCAAAAACAATCACAATCCCTTAATCTCTATTTGAGTGGTATGTCTTACTACACACTTTAAATTCCGAAACCGGTTTAGATTTGACCTCGATTCGTATCATCAATGAGTTTCTTCATGTGATCAAAAAAATATGAAAGATCAATATGAGATTTCTGTCAATTTTGTTTTCCATCTTTTAGTTAATATTCCTATTGATGTAAAAGAGCATAAAAAAATCAACTCATCGTTTAATTACCTATCAAATCTATTAGCAAAAATCAATGAATATGATTAAAATCAACCAAGTTTTTGACAAGAGACATCCAAACTTATACGAACAATGTGATTTTCTTAACTGCGTGACCGTGGAGATTAAAATACAAGTGGTTCTCTCATACATCTAAGGACTAAAATAATCATCAATATATTAGCAACAAAATGAAAAGCAATTGGCATGATGAAAAAAAAAACCATTATCCAATTGTTTGTACATTGTCAAAGCTTTCATCATGTAGGAAAAACAACAAAATGTTTAAAAAAAAAATCCAGACATTCAAGTACCTCAACTCAACAGCAAATGCTTCAAAATGAAGCAAAATCAATGATAATCCATTTCTAACAACTAACGGACTTTGTTGGTAGAAACATAACCCTACGGGTTTCGAAACTCGCTCCCCTTTCCTCTCTCGCAACTATTACACTAATCACTAACCACTTTGCCTATAAAAAATGATATTTTATTTCTCTATTCATCATCAGGAGCAGGTAGATTAAGATCAAGTAAGGAAATAGGAGCAGGCGCAGCAGGAGCATGAGCAGGAGCAACAGGAGGAGCTGGAGGAGGAGCATCTGGTCTAGTCACAAGAGTATTATTTTCTTCATAACCACCAAAAAAATGAGATCTTTTATGACCTCCTAAAGCTTGTCCTGACCTAAAAATCTTGTTACAAATTGGACACTCATGTTCCTTACTTTTCTTTGACTTCAATTTCTTCTTTCCCTTCTTAGAACACTTCTTAACCTTCCCATTGAGATTCTTACTACTATTGTTGTTGTTTTGAGTCTTTGCAGCAGGATATAAATCACTATCTGTGCTATTTTCTTCACTCTCATAAGTTGAATCATCATAAGTACCATTGTATCTTTCATTGTTTTCACCTTTTTTTGCTCTCTTATTAGAAGCTCCAACTAAATTTTTACCAAGAGAATCATTGTTTGGCCTTGGCCTTTTCCTTGAATTATCCAAATACTCAAAGTAACCAAGTTTTGAAGAGTTAACTTCATCAGCAGAATCCAAGTTTTTAGGACCATATAAAAAATACCCAGAATCAGAATTATCAGAATCATAATCACTATCATAATATTTACTCTTAAGGTTCACATCTTTCTGCTTCAGCTTCTTCTCCTCCTCCTCCTCCTTCTCAACAATAACGCCATAATTCGTCGAAGAAGGTGATTTTTCTTCAGAAAGAAGAGAGTTATTCTCAGAAGAATCTGTAACCAAAGTAAAGGTACTACCACCTTGATAGTTTGGATCTTCTGACATTTTCATCAAACACATAATAATCTCTTCTTCTTCATTTTCAACCTCAGACACAGATGAAGAACCATTTAACAAACGAAGGTTTTTAAATTTCATTCTTTTGGATCTTCTTGATTTCATTGGAAGTGAAGTTTCAGTATCAGATTGGCTACAACTATTATTACTATCAACGAGTTTATGTTTTTCAGTGATAACGGAATCTGAATTCTTTTCAAATATTCTCACTTTATCTTTCTCTGAATGACAAGCCATATGACCACATAAAGCTTTCAATGATGGAAAACCTTTTCCACATTCTTTACAAAAATTCTCATTTTGAGAATTGTTGTTATTAACAACATTAGAATGCACAAACCTAGTTGTTTTCTTAGGATTCTCTCTAAGACCATAAATAAAATTCCCATCTTCACCAACACCACAAGACCCTAAATCCCTTTTCCTCTTCAACAACATAGTAGCATTGTTTTTGTTTCTCTCTTCATTATTATTAACTGAATAATGTTCATTCATCATATGAATTCTTATATGACCTCCAAGAGATTTTCCACAAGAAAATATTTTGCTACAATACTTGCACACATGCTTCTTTTCCTCCATATCAAAAGCCAGAAAATAAAACAAGATCAGAAAATTATGACACTTACCTCAAAAGAGTGTCTTCAATTGAGCAATTGAGGATAAATTGAGATCGAATTAAGTTGAGAAACAGGTTATGATGATCAGAGGAAAATCAAAAGCTTTTCAGATGTGACATTTCTTATTGAGAATTGAGAACACAAAAAAGGAACAACAACAACTAGTAGTAGTAGATAGAAAGAAGAGACCCCTTAATTTTCGTTACCTAGGTCAACAAATTTAATTTAAGTAAATAATAAAAATTAAGTTTTTGATCGAGTGGGTTGTTTCTACCCATTGCGTTCTATTAGGCCATAAACATAACTAACCATGACTCTCTCTTCTTGTTAGAGAATTTCATGCATGGAAGGATAATAAATTAATAATAAATTAAAAAGGGTGTTACAAAATCAATAAAAAGGATGTGTAAAACGGTCGAAGACTTATGATACTAAAAAATTTCTTAGTAATAACTACTAAAATTTTCGGTAACCATTATATAACTATCCAATGGTTACCACAATTTAGTGTTTCTGTGGTGAGTGACCACAATTTAGTGTTTGTGTGGTTAGTACATACAAACCACAATTTAGTGTTTGTCTGATTATCAAATTTTTTCATTGATGGAGAAATGACTATAATGTTCATTTAGTAACAATTACTAAGTATGCCGGACTCTGTAAAACGAATACTAGGAAGCACGTGTACTCGAATGAGAACAAATTAGTACCGGTCAAGATTTAAGATTTAGGATGTGTTTGGTAGAAGAAAAAAAAGCGAAAAGAGAGTGATTTTCTATGCCTTGGGATGTTAGAATAGTTGAGTAGTTGTTTTTTTAGTCTACTTAGATGAAATGACTAATAAACACCACGCACACATGCTACTACTCCTATATCCTATATACCCCCACAATTAAGCAAAGTACCCATTTTTATTGCAATATAAGTAAAATAGATATATTGTAAATATGTTAACTATGGTTAGCATATTAGGAACCACAGTTAGTTTAGCTCATTAGAGTAGTTAGTTTTTAATTCAGTCTCTTATAGTTACATTTGGTTCAGTTATAGTTTGTTCTGACCGTTAGGGATTTTTCCCCGAATTCATCGAGCTAAAGCTCAAGAACACTCATGCTTCATCTTTCGATCACAGGCTCATTTTACACCCCACCCAGCACTGTTGACACTAACACGACCATTCACGCCGCGGTGGAATTGTTGAAGCTATATTCTACAAATGTTGCAAAGGACATATTGCAACCACTAGGGGATCATATTTAAAATTTATGTGGCTAGATGTGATCTATGAAGGACATCTTGCAACGGGAAATTGGATTTATGGAAAACTTGACGAGTTTGATATTTTTATTTCAGTGCTGGATTGACAAGTATTTTCCTAATATAGGCGACCGCGTCGACTTGGGTCCTACTGCGAGGCCACGTGCTGGGAGGTGGCGTAGAAAAAACAAAGATAGTGTTAAACTTCCAGATTACCGGAGGATGCCTTAGTCTCCGCCAACGTCACATGGAGACCGTGGGAAGACCACAGGGATGTGCGACCATTTCAATCTATTTCTCTATAAAAGGGTTTATTCATTGGTGCGACATCGTTGTACCTTACATGCCAGATAGGTGCCTCTAGCAGTTTGGATACGTCAAAGACATCCCACGTTAGTTGCTTGATGGTCGTCCACAAGATAGAGACACTAACATGAGGTGGTTGTTTTTCGCCCACACTATTGAATCTGTTGTCAGTAGGGCTACTCATGCCACAGTCCCAGATGAGTGCAATGGAAGTTACCTCCAATGGTACTATCGGGTATCATGTCACTGCCTCACGACACTTGTGGTGGATGTTGCACATAAGGTTTCTTTTTAGGATATTCCAGCACCATCAATGGCACCAATAATCGACGTCGAGAGACTTGACATTGTTGCTGCACGGATACGAGAGGCCCTAGGATCAAGAGGCAATTGATCCTAACGGTCCGACCTATAGGATTATTTGCCCATAGGGTACCCGCAAAAATTACCCACAAACGGGCGGGTAATTACCCGCACATATGGGCGCGGGCTCAGTGCACGCACTCTGATTGCCCACTTACCCCAAGCCCACACCCATATATATATATATATATATATATATATATATATATACAATTTAAAAAACTATTTTTTTCTAAAAACACTAAATATAACTACTAAATAACATTTTAGATATTTTTAATTCACTAAATAGTATTGTGTGTAATATTTTAATTAGTAGATAAAAAAAATAACGGCTCTTTAAATTGAATTATAATGCTTTTTATGTTATTTATTATTTTTTGTTGTTAATAAAGTGCGGGTAATTGGTGTGCCCATGGACACTTGGTGCCCAGAGGGTACAGGGACGGGCACTATAGTACCCTGCCCATACATATGCGGGCTCGGGTATGGTCACTATAGTACCCTGCCCATAGGGTACCCATTGCCATCCCTAATTATTTGGATCACGTTGGACATGTGCTAGGGACGAGACCCTTGATGTATTTTTTTATTATTGTTTTGAACAATTTTTTTAGGACATTGTATCGTAAACAGTACTTATATTTACAGTTGTTTTATATTGCGTGGTTGAACTAGGAGAAAACATCTATTTATTCGAAGCTAGATTTTTATTGATGCAAAAGCGGTACATAGAAATGACAACACAAACAAACATAACAAAAACAAATGAGGAAATAGAAAACGATCTAGCGGAGATATATTACTCACTACAACAGATCTAGTAGATGGGCAGCGCTTTTTTTCATCCATGGGCAGCGCTTTTGAGCGCTGCTGAACGTGGCGCTGGTGATTCCACTCCAACAATGGGCAGCGCTCCCTAAAAGCGCCACCCATTGCCAAACACGTCCTCCCAGATACGCAGCGCTTTTTAAAAAGCGGCCAATATTTCCTGCCGTCCTACCAAATCACGCAGCGCTTGTTAAAAAGCTACCGAATATTGCCCAAGCGTCCTACCAAATCGCAGCGCTTGTTAAAAAGCACTGAATATTTACCAATTGCCTTCCCAGATACGCAGCGCTTGTTAAAAAGCGCTGAATATTGCCTATTTGCGTTACCAAATACGCAGCGCTTCATTAAAAGCGCTTAATATTGCCTAAATTTTTAATTTTTTTTTAATTTTTTTCTGTTTGTGTTTTCCTTTTTATATTTACAAGTTACCTGCCTGTACAGCCAATCCAATCCATAACAGAAACAAATACATAAGAGGAACCAAAACAAAATTGCTAAGAGGAACCAAATTACATATAACAGAAACAAATTACATAAGAGGAACCAAAACAAAATAGCTAAGAAGTTTCATTATCTAATTCATATGTATCCAAAACAAGCTATCAAGTTACAATATTATGAACCAAAAACTAGCTACCTAACTTATATGTATCCAAATCAAACTTAAAAAAACGGGAGACATAACTGCACCAGTCTCCCCTAAGCTCAGCAAGCTGCTCAACAGAGTATGTCTGACACTGACAATCGCGAAAATACTGAAATTATATAAATAAATAAAATTAGAATTGAAATGGTTAAATATTGGAAAGAACCACTATTAAATCGAAATCATATAAAAATATATTATAAGTAGATACCTGACGGGGGATAGTCGTTTTCTTTTGGGTAATAATATTCTTCATATATTTCATGACGTAATACCCACAATCAATGTTATTGAATTGTCTAGGACACTACGAAACATAAGATTAGTTAATTGTTAAATTGAGTTGAATACAATTTTTTGACAAAATAATGTAATGTATAAGTTACAAACTTACAATTATTGGTAACCATTTGACCGTTAATTTATCCACTCCCCAATATGTGCTTAAACAACTGAATAGAATGTCATATAACTATATTAATAAGAATACATACATATATAAGTACAAGTAAGAAATATGCAGAATGAACGAAATAAACACATCTGTTAATAAGCTCCACAAACTCGATGTGGTTTTGGTAATGATTTTGAAGTGAGTCAAGGTAATACACGGTTTGTTTGCTAGGATTAATTGCAAACAAACCCAATGTCTCCTACAAAATAAATTTACGAATAAGTAATTGACTACTATTTAAAAAATGCATGTTATATAAGAATGGGTAAAATTTCTCACCCTAAGTTAACCTGCTAGAAGTAAGGTATCAACGCTTCTATTTTGAGCTTCATAGAAGCGCTCGGTGATATAAGTTTTAACAAAGACCGGTTTTGTTCCACAAGTGATTGATAATTAGGCAAGTTGCGATTCACTTGATGAAAGGTTGTACTTTCCTGGACACAAGAATGTAAATCTATGTGTGCTGTTGGAAGGACCAAAATGTCCTCGCATACAAGTACCTACAATTAGATATATAAATATATATATATATATATATATAAATTAAATTAACGATATAATAAAATAAATTCGACAATGTCAAATAATAAATTACATAGTACCTGACATATATATTCATAACAACACCGGTTGCCTCATCCGAATCACATACAGCACGGAAATCCTCACGTCCGACTATTACTGGACCGCTAAATCCAAAAATTTCTTCATCAAACATTATGATAAGGCCTGTCTCCTTCATCACGTATTTCTCGTACGTGTCGGCCTGACCAATATTCCTATAAGCTTCATTAATGGAAGAGGAAGAGGCGGGCTGAGACACAATTGGAGAAGGGGAGGGATGAGTCACTTGGCGAGAAGAGGAGGGTCGATCACCACACTTTTGGAGGAGAGGCGGTGAGAAACTTCTGCATAAGGGGTGGACTGAGACACTTTTGTAGAAGGGGTGGATCGAGACACTTTCTTGCCAATAGATTTTTCCTTGCCAACACTTTTCAAAGGAGACATTTTCTTGCCAGTAGACACTTTCTTAGATTTTGCATTTTGGCGTATCTATGTATAAACAAAAATAATTACTTAGTTAGCACAAAATATAAGACAAAAACTATAATTAGTTAGTTACAAATATATTGTCACTTACAACGACAAGGTCTGATGGACATGCCACAAAGGTACCAACTGCTTGTAACACCGTCAGTATATCAATACTGTCAATTGGAACAGGCAATGGTGCATCCTCCCTAATTGGTACCGCAACTCTGACTCTAACATGATTTGGAGGTAGGGGTAAATTGTGCATCAAGGGACCCAATTCTTTACATGTGAAGCCTATTGCAACCATTTCATATGGGTTTGAGATATACAATTCACACTCACACTCATTGTTGTCCTAAATCAATTATAAACCAAAAAATAATAAAGACATTATTTGATGTTATATATATATATATATATATATATATATATATATATATATATACACAATAAAGAGAGATTAATTCCTTATTTATTGTAATAAAAAACAATTAATACCTTAGTTGACGGCATGGTGCAGCTATCTCATGCACTGCTATGTGTAGCAAGGGATGGTACCGGTGGCATAACATGGCCATAATGCGATCGGATATCATTAAGTTGAGCTTGCAAACTTTCATACAATGTCATCATCTTTCTCAATTGTGGACAATCATGATTCTCATCATAGACTTTCTGTTTTGGTCCAAAGTACTCGGTTGGATTAATGCCAAATCCAAAGACCCTCATGCGACCTTATATTCTTCTCTACCTAAGGCACGTGTAAGGATTTCCTTTTTAGAGCAATCAGTGAGCTCTCCCTGTGACACTGACTGTGATATGGCTTCCTGATTCACAAAACAAAAGTATAATACATTATAAAAATCATAAAAGTTACAAAACAATATTTGAAATTAGGAAATACTTACAATTCTTTCAGACACCTCCTTAGTTTTAGGATCAACAATCTCCTTTTCTTTGTTTAGTCGACCCTCTACCCACAAAACATGCCGCTCAACACCTTCTTTAGTAGGATCTTTCCCACTCTCCACCAACTATATTTAAATTTACCAAATGTTAAGAAATTATTTATAAAAAAGTTTCCTGAAACTAAAAAAATCAAGCTTATTGTGCCTTACTGTTCCTAACTATTCCCTGGAGTAGGGTTTAGCAAGAACACATAATATAGTATGTGAGAAGTAAAAATGTTCATCCCCCTTCATTGGGCTCATGGGCATATATTTATATTACAATACGTTATTAAAGCTCATAAATGCTCATAAAGGTACATGAATGCCGCGAGATCTCAGGCGAGATTATCGGGCTTGCCTAATATATCTAACAGGACTTTCGCCTGAGGCCGAACCTACTAGAGACGTCGGCCCTTTGGCCGGGAGGTGGTCCGTGCGTCGGCATTGGTGTGTCGCCGGCGGAAGCTTCGGTGATGAGGGCGCGGTGACCTTGGTCTTCGTCTTCTAAGCCCGCATTTAGTCGGCTAGGAGGTGTATCATATCCGAGCCTTCTGGGTGATCGGTGAGGAACACACCCTCGAGCGGTGGGCACTTTGTGCGAAGGCGTTCCAAGTATCTTTGGTTTATTCTCGGTTCCCATAGTCCCTCATTCCGTGTGTTGAGGTGATCCGTCCTCACTTGCCTTTAGTGTCTTGGGTCCTGGTCTTGTGTGGATTTTTGTGCTCCCCTTGACCTGGTCATTCTTTGACTCGCATGGGTTTCTGTTGCGTCATAAGTGCGTTTCCTCTGACTTGGTCAGTTTTTGACTTGCATGGGTTTCCGTTACACCATAAACGTAACCCCTAGGGGTCTTCGTTCCTCCCTTGTATAAATAGGGGTTTCTTGTCGCTTTGGTTGTTCATGGCTTGGTTGCACACGCTCTCCTATGGTGAGATGGCGTCCCCTCCTTTGAGTCTTTTGAACAACCCCATCTGTCGCAGGTGTGTGGGGGTTGTTAAGAGGCTCAAAGCGGTGGTTATTGATCTTTGTGAGCTCTGGCTCTTTTCTTCTTGCAGGTGGCCTTACCTCTGAATGTTGGAGTTGTTCAGAAGACTCAAAGAGCGATCGGCAGGGATATCTCGCCGACCGTTCATGGAAGGTGACACCTCGGCCGCTCGATGCGGGGCCTCGTCATAATTGGCTGGCAATCCTCGAGTGGGCCTTGGTGTTTCCTTTGGTGCAAAGGGGGAGGTCGTCCTCTGTTCCTGCTTCCTGGGGCCGATTCAGAACATTGGATGTAGCAATCAGGCCAGGAAGCTCGTCAGGAGATTTTTCAAGGTTCTATGGTACCTACGAGAAAGTCGTTGTTACCAAGTGCACATTAGTAGTTCATTCTTTTATAGTGATTTTGATTTCGTGCTGCCATTGTAATGTAATGTTGTATTGAAAATAAACGGACTATATTAGTACTGAAACCTTCCCTTTTATTGTTGTTTTCTGCTCGTCTGGCTTTCCTTTCCGCCCCGCGACCGATTGCATCTCCCTGTTTCTCCGAACTCTTTCCTAGCCGATAGCATTGTGGCTCATCCGACTTCTCTTTTTGGCCGACGGCCTAATGGCCGATATCTATTGATTGACGCGATGTGACGCGGCGTTTGATTGATTTGATTTTTGGCGGGAGGTGTCATCATGACGCTCTTGGGAACTGTCACGTCCTTTAAGTGCTCCATTGGGGGCAAGACACGTGTCACGACCGTACTGCCTGGGATTTGAACCGCTTCGAGTCTCCACCGTTGATTTTATTGGTGGGTTTGTGAGCCGTTGGATCATCTTTACTCCAAAAGGGTCTTACTTCGTGTCTCTTCGCTTAGTTTTCTTTTCCGTTTCGCTTCCTCTCCATTCCTGCCACCGTCTTTCTCTCGCCTCTCTCTTCTCCTGTGCTCTTCCTGTGCCTTTCTCTTCCTTTGGTGGTGTTTGTGGCTACCCAGATTTCTTACTTAAGGTACGTGGCTTCTCGCATTACCCTCTTATTTTCTGCTTTGGTGTGTATAATTGGTCGCTTTTTTTACGCTTCTTCTTGGTCGCATTTCTTTGCATTTGTTTCCTGCAAAAATAGGGATGGTTTCGATAGTTGAAATAAGTAGTGATAGTGAGAGTGAGGTGACCTCTGAATATAAGTGTCCTAATCCCAACTGTGCTGCTTCCCTTAAGTGTGGCTATTGTTCGCTGCGCAACTGCCGTCGAGTGATAAAGGAAATAGGCGACCTTTATAATAGTGGTTCCCCTTCTGATTCCGCAGGACCGACTGATTTATCTGTTATGGCCGGAGACGAGTCCTAGCGCGAACGATCCGGGAGCGAGGGGCTTTCTGGGTAGATCAAGAGGTGCTTGATTCGTACTCGAGCTTCGCACCGAGGCCTCCCTTGTTGGTATTCGGCGAGATACTATGTCACCCCTGATGAGGATCGGCTCTGACTAGTCCGGTTTCCTTGGAGGAAGTCGTTTTGGATGAGGGCACTCGGGGATGATGTGTATACCTATGCTTACTGCACTGTTTGAACATTTGGGGTTCGCCGCCTTTCCCCACTTTATCTTGTCGGTGTTGAAGATGCTCCATGTGGCTCGACGCACTTCATCCCAACGGTGGGGCCCATATGAGGGCTTGAGAAATTCTCTGCGAATGCCTTGGGAGAAGTCTCGGCTGCAAGTTTTTGTATTTCTTCCGCTCGTCAGTGAAGGATCCGATGAGGTGGATGTCTTTATGCAACCATCAGCACCGCCCTTTTATGGCTTTGTACAAAAGTAGCTATAAGTACTTTAAGCATTACTGGTTCGGTTTGTCTCCGGGGCTGAAGTGTCCCTTATTGCTGGTTGATGAGGCTGGTGACGAACGGTTTCCTTTGAGTTGGACGAGGCACCCCAAGGATAAGTTTTATGTTGAGAGAAGGGCGCTGAGTTCGGTTGAAAAGCGGTGTGGATCGGTGGATGGTCAAGTTAAGTCCTCGGGTATGCTGAAATCTTCCCTGTTGTTGGGCCTAGTGGATGACGCCGAGTCGTTGATTGACTATTTAAGTAATTCTCTCGGGCATCTTTCCCCCCCTTTTTTTTTTGGCCGCTTCTCTTCTCCTTTCAGGTGGTTTTGGGATGTCTACACTTAGTGTTGCTGAGCGCAAAAAATATCGGGAGAGGCAGAAGAAGAAACAAGGGATAGCTCCGGAGCCTTCTCCTTCACCGATTGTGGAGCCGAGTCCCTCTTCTGGCCGAGGTTCTCCTGCTTCTAAAAGTCCGGTCAAGGTTTTGCAAACGCCGTTGGGGTCGGAGGGCGCTGCCAATGCTCAAGGTACGAGTAGTCCTCGTCCCCCTCCCTTCTCGAAGAATCCTGCTGCAAAGAGGCAGAGGACTGGTGCTGCTGTTGAGATTGGTTTGTCGCAGCGCGTGGAGGGGGTTATTGACACTGCTTGGAAGGACGTGTTGAGATGTCGGAAGAGGGCCGATGGACCTGCCGACGAGCCCATCCGGTCGACCTTTGATTCCAGGTATCCTTTGAACATCAGTGCTCAACAGCTGGCTGGCTGTGCAGTGCGGTGATGTGGAAAAGGTGGCCACTCTGGGAATTCGGCAGACGTTGGTGGCAGTGAAAACTTATGGCCATTATGCTTCGGTGCTTGCTCACCTTGCCGAGGATGCTTTCAATAAAACTGCTGCCGAGCATGGTCGGCAGGAGGAGGCCTGGAAGAAGACCAAGGAGGAGCTGGAGGCCTGTAAGGTTGAGAAGAACCGTTTGGAACAAGAGTTGGTTAAGTGGGACCTGGAGAAACGCCGGTTTGAGGAGAGGGTGTTCGTGTTGACTGCCGAGAAGAAGAAGTTGGGGGAGTCCTTGGATAAGGTTGGCAAGGAATTGGAGGCGGCGCAGGCTGAAACTGCTAGCAGCAATGGAGTGCTCAAAGGGATTTGGGATTTGTTCCCCAACTTGCCTGTAGGTGGAGACTTGGTTGCGGCTATCGATGAGGTGAAGGCTTCGGTTGCTGAAAGTTTTGACAACGGCTTTAGCAGGGTGCTGGATCAGTTGAAGACCATTTTTCCTGAAGTTGACGTCAGGCGGCTTGATCCTGACAAAATTGTGGTGAACGGCGAGCTTGTTGACGAGGAGGCTGCCGAAAGAGTTGCTGGTGATGCGGCCGGTGGTGCCTTGCTTGATTTTGGCAAAGTTGACGCACTGTTGACTGATGCTGAAGTGGGGCAAGTTTTGGCCGACGGTGAAATCCACGGTGAGGATCCTCCTCAGGCTTCTTAATTTTCCTGTTAAGCAAAGACAAAGTTTTGCGACAAAGTTTTGTAATGGATTCAAGTTACCTTTGTTGTTACTATGGCTTTTTGAACAGATTGCCCGTTGGGCTCTTGTATAATTTCTTTTCGCTTTCTTTCGATTGCTGCTTTGTTTATTTTGGCCTATCCGTTTTTACGCTTCTTTGATTGCAACGTCTTACGCTACCTCGGCCTACTGATTGTTTTATGTTACCTCGGTTTATTTTACCGGTTGTTGCGCTTTTTACTTACAGCGTCTTGTTTTACTTTGGTTTTGCTTTACCGGTTTTGCGAGCGGCCTTGTTGGTGCCCGGCGGGCTGTCGTCGCTCTCGTGCGATCTACACTGTTGGGACTTGGGTTTAATGGGCTTTTCTCCGGTGTCGGACACGTTGGTCCTGTCGGCGAGCGCGTTAGCATCGCCTGCACCTTTGAAGAGCTCTTACATCGCACCGAGCGTGTTAGCGTCGTCGGCAGTTACTTTAGCCTATGCGATGTAAGCTCCATTTCGGTTTCCAGTGAGGCGAAGGCCCACGTCCGAACCGAATCGGGTGTGCCTGGCGGGTGGTGCGTGGCTCGTCGGCCCGCTCTCACCTGTCAGGACTTTAGTCTTCATTGCCCAAGGGCAACATCGAGACGTTGCTCGGTCCTTGCCTATCGGGACTTTGTTATTATGGCCACCCTCTTGTTTTAACCTTTGGGATCAGGTTGTTGAGTTGCTTTACTCAGAGAAAATAATTCGTGTTGAATTGAAAATCGGTTCTCTTTATTCAAGATGAAGATGAAGTACATTTGGGGCTTTTATACTGCCGCATACAAATGTTACATGAAGTGAATAATGGATAATGGTGAGAACCGACAACTAGTAGCTTGATTTCAACTGTAGTAAAATCGGAGGTTGGCAGCATTCCAGGACCTCGGGATTTTACCCCCATCGAACTTTTATAACTTGAAGGCTCCCTGGCCGATGACTTCTTTAACTCTGAACGGGCCTTCCTGGGGTTTGTTTGATAGTTTACTGTGGCACCGACACGGTGGATCGCTGAGCACTAGGTCCCCGCTGCTCAAAAAGTTCTTGGCAACACTCTCGAGTTGTATTTCCTTGCATTGTTGTTGTTTAGCGCTTTGCTCCTTTACTTTTGCTAACTCTCTTACCTCTTCTATCAAGTCTAAGTTTGCTCTGAGTGCGGCTTCATCTGGGACTGTTTCGGTGAAAGCTCGCCTTGGACTAGGTTCCAGCACCTATATGGGAATGAAGGTGTCGCTACCATATACCAACCGAAAGGGAGCCTCTTGAGTGGAAGACTGCGGAGTGGTGTTGTACGACCATAGCACGAGTGGTAATTCTTCAGCCCATCCTCCTTTAGATTCATCGAGTTTCTTCTTAAGTCCGTTCAGTATAACTTTGTTTGCGGCCTCGGCCTGCCCGTTGGTCTGGGGGTGCTCGACCGAGGTGAAGGCTTGATAGATGTTCCATTTTCTGCAAAGTTCTGCTACTGAGTCGGAGGCGAACTGAGTGCCGTTGTCTGTTACTATGGTGGCTGGGATGCCGAAGCGACAGATGAGCCTCTGCCAGTAGAATTTCTTCACCCTTTGTGCTGAGATGGTAGTAATGGGCTCGTCCTCTATGTGGCTGCTGCATACTCCTTCGTGGATTTCCTTCAAGACTTTCTCAACTTTTTCACCTGCCAGGCATTTGAGGAGGGGTCTGGAGAATACTCTCTTGAATAGTTCGGCTTCGATGAGAATATACTTAGCAGCCACCTTCTCTAACTTATTCACCTCCTTTTCTTGCAACTGCAACTGTTCTCCCTGCAAATAAGCAATTATATTGGTCATCCAGCTCTTTGGTTCCCCCTCAATTGAGAGGACCTGTGTTTTGGCTAAGCTGGGTTCGGAGAGTGACTCCTGTACCAATCTCTCTTCAATATGTTGATATGGAGTAGCACCGCCTCTATAAGGATACTCACAGCCAGAAGCACACTTTCGATTCTGTTGACTTGCTTTCTATTTAGAGAGATAAGTATACATTAATGTATAATAGATAATTGTCAAATATATATTTTATGTTATAACTTAATAGATATAGTAGCACTAACCAAGAAGTTTGGATCTTCAGTGCGTATCCTAACAAATGTGTGCCAATCCTCCTCTGAAATAAACCCACTATATATTGGTGGAGGATTCCAATTGATGTTTCCATTAACATTCCAAATGAGTGCTGTTTTCTCCAATTGGCAGACCCTTAACATTCCATTGGACCTGCATTATGTCATTAGTAAATTAGTTCAGAAACAATTAAAACTTAGTATTGAATGAAGTTAATTAGCAATTAATTAGTAACTTACATTTAATTTTCCTTTTCCTTTACTTATCCTGGTTGATGAAATCCTTTTTACTGGCTCACTCCAAGAGGAGCACGCTTCCTGATATAGTTTCCAACATCATGATCACTATCATGACCGCTGTCATGCCCACTATCATGATCACTATGATCTGCCATCTTACCTGCAATAAAACATAATCATTGTTTGTTATATTTATCTAATTAAAAAAAACATCCAACAAAAAAATAAATAATCAGTCAAAGAAGATGAAAATAACATCCATGTCTATAAAATAACATCTATGTCGGTAGAGCTGGCAAAATGGGCCGGGCTTGCCGGGCCGGGCTAGCCCGCAAAAACATAGGGCTTGGGCCGAAGGAATTGAGCCCATTTTTACACCCGGGCTTTTTAGCCTGATCCTAAAAAGCCCGAGCCCGAGCCCGCAAAAACATAGGGCTCGGTTACCTTTTCCTTTTCTTCAATACAATTTTTTTTGCAATTCGCTCCTTGATACTTTGTTTTTGACGAATCGTAATTCCATCAGTATGATCCTTTCTAACATACACAACATCCTCTCTATAAGTACTTTCCTCTACTAGTGATGTCCCCAAGAAAGGGTCGTCCTCGATACCATCATCATTGGTTTCTTGATCATAAATGTAATTCACTAATTTTTTTTTTGTCAGTAAAACAATAGACCAATTGATATCAATTGGATCAGTGACATAAAACACTTGTTGAGCTTGGGATGCCAAAATAAAAGGCTCATCTTTATATCCCAACTTGTTGAAATTCACCCGCTTGAACCCCGACTCATCAATCTGTAAACCATTATTATTGTCAACCCACTTACATTGGAACACAGACTCCTGAAACATGGTGTAATCCAACTCCCATATTTGTTTAATGACCCCGAAGTATGACATATTCGCGTATATGGGATTTCTGTCTTTGGCACTTGATGTATGCATAGCTTGAGCAACAAGAGTCACCCCACTATTTTGCATTTTACTCTGATCATCATGGGTTTTTGTATAGAACGTGTACACGTTAATTAGATAGCTGGTGTAAGAGAAAATATGCATATTTGGACCTTTTGCTAACCATCTCAATCTTTTTGAAATAGAAGTAGGATTCATAGCAAACTCGAAATCAATGTGCTCTTTTAACCACACTATGAAACTACGATTGTGTTCCTTTGTTAACCAAACTTCACTCTTATATGGGTAATCACTCTTAAGTATGTCCATGTGCTTGGCAACATATGAATCAACCTCACTATCATTGTGCAAAACATATAAGTGTGCTTTATCTAGTTCTTCCCTCAACACCATCACTATTTTATATCCTGACATCCCTTTACTAATGCTTCCTAAGTGACGAGACCTTGGAAGTCCCATAGAATATTCAAGACTAGATAGATAGCCGGTGCAGAACTCAACAACTTCTTCAACTATGTAGCGCTCAAGAATACAACCCTCGGATCGTGATCGGTTTTTCACATATCCTTTTAATATCTTCATGTAACGCTCAAACGGATACATCCATCTCATGTAACATGGGCCACACAATTGTGTCTCTCTAATCAAATGAACTGTTAGATGAATCATTATGTCAAAAAATGAAGGTGGGAAATACATCTCAAGCTCACACAAAGTAACAGTAATTTCTCTTTGCAATGATGGCAACTTTCTAGAGTCAATCACTCTACTACAAATCGCCTTAAAGAAGTAACAAATTTTGGTTAGCGTCTGACGCACTTTCTTAGGCAAAATGGATCGTATACCAATGGGGAGCAAATTCTCCATTAGAACATGACAATCATGGGACTTTAAAGACTTTAACTTGAGGTCTTTCATGGATACAAGGTTTGTAACATTTGACGAATACCTCTCTGGAACTTTTACTTCATGAAGAAACTTACAAAACACGGTCTTCTCCTTTTTAGATAGAGTATGAGCTGCCGGAGGTAGATATGTACGTGTACCCTTCTTTATCGGACCCAATTCTGGTCTCAACCCCATACTAAGCAAGTCCAACCTCGAATTGATGGTATCTTTAGTCTTTCCTGGCATATTGAGTAAGGTACCAATGACACTTTCAAAGACATTTTTTTCAACATGCATCACATCAATGAAGTGTCTTACATATAATGACTTCCCAAATTTAATGTTCAAACTTTCACCTTTTCAAACAGTTGTTCACCTGTCAAAGCCATGGGAGCTTTACGGGTTTCGGTATTCCCATTGAATGCCTTTTTCAACGATCGATCTTGATGAGTAGATGGCAAAAATCTCACGATGACCGGGTAGATATTCTTCCTACCATGTTCCAACCACATCCAATCGGTGTTATCTTCACATATAGGGCATGCACACCGACCTTTCGTCTCATGCCCTGGATAGATTGCCGTATCTTTGGAAAGTCATTAATTGTGCCAAAAATCATAGCCCTCAAGTTGAAACTTTCTTCTCTGAACCCATCATACACCTCTACTCCATTCTCCCACATTAGCTTCCAGTCTTCAATTAAAGGAGCCAAGTATACATCAATATCATTTCCCGGTTGCTTGGGCCTAGAAATTAACAAAGACAACATCATATATTTGTGTTTCATGCAAAGCCATGGAGGTAAGTTATAAATCGCCAATATCACGAGCCATGTACTGTGGGAGCTACTTTGAATACCGTGCGGGTTAAAACCATCGGCAAACAATGCAAGCCGTAGGTTTCTTGGATCCAACCCGAAATCAGGATAATCAATATCAAATTTTTTCCATTGCGGAGAATCCGCCGGGTGTCGTAACATGCCATCTTTATTCCTTTCATCCTCATGCCATGTCAAGTGTTTTGCATCTTCTGAACTACGGTACATACGCCTAAATCGAGGAATTATGGGAAAATACCACAACACATTTTCTGGAGCAGAATCTTTCTTTTTATACCGCGATGCATTACATTTAGGACACGACTTTAAAAAAGCATGCTCATTCCGAAATAGAATGCAATCATTGGGACAAGCGTGTATCTTCTCATAGTTCAAGCCAATGGACCCTAACATTTGTTTTGCATCATACGTCCGAGAAGGGAGCACATTATCCTTCGGCAACATATTCTTTCAATAGTGTGAGTAATTCAGTAAAGCTCTTATCCGTCCATCCGTGGCAAGTTTTCAAGTTATACAACTTTATCACACGACCAATAATTTTGTGAATTCAAGACAACCTCATACAACGGCGTCTCTGCATCCGTTATCAACTTCTCAAACATTTGAGGACGGTCATTAAGATCGTCTTCAAAAGCCTTTTCCATCTCTTCAAATTCGTCCCCAACAAATGTAGGTATTTCGGTGTCAACCGGTGCACATATCTCAGTACTATTACCCATATTCGAAGATTCAACTATTTCCTCACCATGCATTGTCCAACAAGTGTAAGTTTGATCAATTCCATTACCCTTTAAATGTCCTCATCAACTCGCTCGCATTAATCGATTTTACATAGCAACAACGTAAACGAGGGACATATCATATTACTAGATCTCCTAAACGTTTAACGAAGACAGTTCACAAAATAATTCACTCCATCTCAGATATTCCTTGGACAGACGATTGGCAGACATCCACTTTCTATCCATAATGTCCCAATATCTATAATAAATTTCGGATAAGAGAACTTAAACTTATTATATATATATATAGATGAAAAACAAAGAATTTACAATTTTATTGAACCTAAGACATTCGATCAACTAGCTAGTAGTTTCAACTAAACAAATCAAAAACTTTGATGTCTTCTATATAGTCATTAATTCTTCATATAAAAAAAACAAAAGAACAAAAAAAGTACCTGAACAAGTGGAAGCAACACTGACAAAATCTCCAACCAGCTGTGAACTCGAACTAGAACGAACTCTCGAACCAGGACAAACTCGAAGAACGATCGCGAAGCTCCGACAAAAAAAACTCCCAAAACCTAACAAACAATTCGCATAGTATTTTTTTACACATTCAACTAATTTTACACATATCAAACACATACAACTACATTCAACATATTCCTCTCCTATCAAATTTTTTTTTTCACACATTCAACATATTCCTCTCCAATCAAACTACATTCATCTCCAACCTATCAAAAAACCTAAAAAACAAAAAACAAAATAGAGAACTAACCTTTGAGAGAAGATGAAGACAAGCAATGAGGACTATGGGTGTTGGAGAGGATTCACGAGAGTGAGGGATTGAGAGGATTCACGAGACAAGCAATGTGGGTTTGGGGGTTATTGTGGGTTTGGGGGTTATTGTGGGTTTGGGGTTTGTGGGTTTGGGGGTTTTCTGGGTTGTGGGAGCTCGCTGAGAGTGAGGGAGAGCTCGCGGATTTGTGGGTTTGTGTGGGTTTGTGGGTTTTTGCTGAGAGAGAGAGAGAGGGAGAAGAACGCAGAAAAACGCAGAGAGCTGAGAGAGGAGAAGAAGCGCGAAGGGAAATGAGAGGTGAGAGAGAAACACAAACGGGCAAAAAAAAAATTAAAACAATACTCAGCGTTTCTAAAAACGCTGAATATGTGGTTTTTCGTTTTAAAATAACAGCGTTTCCTAAAAAACGCTGGTTATGAGGCTATCTCGTCCTCTCTATACGCATCGTTTGCTGAAAAACGCTGGGTATGTGGCAATCTCGTCCTCTCTATACGCAGCGTTTGCTGAAAAACGCTGGGTATGTGGCAATCTCGTCCTCTCTATACGCAGCGTTTGCTAAAAAACGCTGGGTATGGGGTTAGCGTGTTTGGGTATAGGTGGCGTTTCTTAAAAAATGCTGGGTATGGGGTTAGCGTGTTTGGGTATAGGTGGCGTTTTAAGACAAAACGTTGCTCATGGTGGCGCTCTTTTTTAGCCATTCTGGCATAGTGACTGTGGGTCCCTGTGATAAACGGGAAAAAAATCTCGTTGACACTTCAGATGGTCTCGGCGTACAGCTCTAAAGTACCAAAAATTTTATACTCGTCATGGATGTCCATCATTTCTCTTACATCGTCGTCGCTCCTTACATTCATCTCTAACAAGTGAATATTATCATCATCTCTCCGCGACTGGGTTTGCGATACATAATACTAGTAACATCTCGATGGAATGCACCTCGTTGAACCTTTCCTCTACTTTATCCTTTAACCGTGTGAAGGTGATGTCCTTCTTGAGCCTACATGAAATAGGATTTGGACATTGAAACCAAACACCATTCTTATTTTGCGTGATTTTTCTACGATGATGAAGGGCAGTCATCGTGATGTCCGTCAAGAATTGGGTATAAAGGATGTTCATTTTGGAAGGTTTAGAGAATCAAATTAGCAAATGTTTACTAAATCGGAGAGAAATGCTGGAGTGAAAGAGATGAGGTAAGTGTGTATACTTTTAGCGATTTCGTTGAGTGTTTGCAATTGATCAATAATGTGCATAAAAAATCTAGATCGTTGAGATTCTATCCATTGTGGCACACTTATCAATGCATAAACTAAATAACTTTGACTGAATGTAGGCTATTGATAAAAAATGTCGATAAGATCGAGGTCGTCAAAAGTGTCAGTGGGATCTTAGACGTTGATCAAAATTTAGTATTATTACATTTAAATTAAAGTTTAATAGTTAATTCATATTATTAAAATTAATCCTAGATTTATGTGTTAAGACATATATTTGTAGTGTAAGTTTATATTCCAGATTTATGTTTTAAGAGATAAATTCTTAATATATATTTATATTTCGGATTTATGTTTAAAATGTAAATCTGGAATTTAAATTTTACATTAAGGATTTATGTCTTAAAACATAAATCCGGAATTAAAAATCAAATTCCTAATTTACATTTTAAACAAAAATCCGAAAAATAAAATGAAAATTGATTTTCTGAATAAAATTTTATTTATTTTTAAGGGGTAAAATTGGAATAACACAAAAAATTGGGGGGTATATCATATTGGTGTAGGGGTATGAAACCGGTTAACGTACTATTCAACTCATGATTGTATAGTCCATACCTAATTTTCACTCTTGAGTCTGTAGTTCTCAGCTTGAAAGGACAACTACACTTCTTTAAAGATAACACTCTACAACAACTAGTGTCTACTTTGGTGTATTTACCACTCTTTTTCAGTGTATTTTATATTTTTTTCGCAACCAAAAATAAATTTATTTCTCCTCATGGGTTGCTTTATTTGATCTCAGAATGTTGACAACTATTCTAATAGTTTTCTCAACCTCTCTAGCCCAATGTACAACATTGTGACATGTAGAAAATATCTATAAAATAGAAAAAATCTATTTATTGTAACTAATAATACTTTAAAAACTCGTAAAAAATTAATTAAATATACTTTGTCGTCGTTAATGTGTTTGATGTATCAGCATTGAATGAAACAAAAAGATCACTTGTATCCATATTTGTTTCATTTAAAAAATAAAATTAATTATAATATTATTAAAAATAACTATGGATTTAACTTTTACCCACATAAATCCATTATTAATAATACATTACGATTTATCTTTTAAATACATAAATCCGTAAAAAAAATAATAAAGTATATTCCAAAATTACATTTTTTTTGGTAAATATGGAAATCACAAAAAAATTACCCTGCTACAAATGTGGTAAAATAAGATTAAATGTAGTTTGTGGGAGTATAAGGGCTAGAGGTCAGGTATAAAAATCACCAGCCCAACTATTATTGTGAAAGATATTTGTATGTCCCGTCAGGAGAATACACCCCAAAATCTAAAATATTCCAAAATTACCCTCACGTGAAACACGCGTGGAAACCCTCTCACGTTGTATTTTAGAATGGTTCGGTTTCCAGTCTCCGGACTGGTTCGATTGTCAGTATCTGAACCAGTTCGGTTGTCATGTACCAAACACCTCAAACAGCCCTTTCTCTCTTTTTATTTCAGGAGTTTCACCGGTTTTGATGAAATTGAAGTTTCACTGGTTTTGACATTTTAGTGATGAGCATAGAGTTATGATTACCAATTTGAATACGATTGATAAAATTAAAGTTGTGGAACCAAAGACTGAATTGGAAGTTCATACGAAAATGCAAGCAAAGGAAAGAGAAGAAGATGGAAGAAGAGGAAGAGAAGGGGAAGGCAGATGGAAGAAGGGGGTTCAGCTGAGGTAATCCGAACGGGTTCGGCTGAGGCAACCTGAATCTTGTAAAATAACATAAAATGGGGTGTGTGATGGAAATTATACGCCACAGTACCAAAGTACCGTACCGGTTTGGTGACAAGGAACTAAACCCGTGAATTATCACGGAAAAAAAATAAGGAGGCACTGAAAACATTTTTTTCATTAATGATATTTTGGTCATTTTGCACGGTTTGAAATTTGTCATGTTGAGTAGTGAGGGTTGGGAAAAGCAAAGCTCGGAGTATATGGTCAGGTAAGGGTATTTGATTGACCAAAAAAAAGGGGCGTTTACTTTTCCCACACCCCCTCCTACTCTTTCACACCCCTTAACAAATTTTATTCCAAAAATAACCTCGCGTGAAACGCCGCTGGCGGACGCGTGTTTAAATCTCGTTCAACGACCTTGTTCGAACACGTTCGAATGACCTCGTTCGAACAGGTGAAATTACGCACAAAAGGGTGTGAAATCAATATTTAACACACTCGAACGATGTCGTTCGAACAAGGTCATGCGAACCTCTGTTCGCATGACCTCATGCGAACAGGTGAAAAACGCCCAAAGAGAGTGTGAAGTCAAAATTTAACACACTCAAACGATGTCATTCGAACCTGTACGAAGGCCCGTGTTCGAACAGGTGAAATTTCGTGAAAAAAAGAGGTTTTGGCTGGCCTTTTAGTCTTTTCACACCCTTGTGGGGTGTGTTTTGAGTAGGAGGGGGTGTGGGAAAAGCAATAGCCAAAAAAGGCAAGGATAATGGGCCACAAAATATGATCGAACATGTACAAGTAAGGCCCAGTCATGTAAAAAAGTTTCCAATCTGATTAAACGACATTGTATTTTGATAAAAAAAAACGACTATGTATAATAATAATAAAAATAATAATAATAATAATAATAATAATAATGTCAATAATAATAATAGTAATAAGGTTAAATATGTTTTTAATCCTCATAAAATTCACAATTTTGCGTTTAGTCTCTTTAAAAAATTTCATCGACCTTTAATCCCAACAATATTTTTCATTAGCAGTTTTAGTCTCTACAAAATCAAAATAAATTGATATGTTATTTGAATAGTATGAAACTTTGCAGATATACTCTATGTGTTATGATAGTTAGCTCAAAATTTGATTTATAGGTTGATATTTCCTTTATTTTGTGTCTTGTTTTTTACTGTAAAAAAATTTATATTTTGATTCATCTTTATTAAAAAAATATGAGTCTTTTGTGGGCAAGATATTTATAATGTTCTTAATAAGTATGCAAAATGTCATTCATAAAATGGAAAGGTATACATGAGTTGACATTTTATAGAGACTAAAACTGTGAATGAAAAATATTGTAGGGATGAAAAGTCGATCAAAGATTTTTGTTCCCAATCAGACCGATTGGTATATACAAGGGCTCAACGGCCTTATACCTACCCAACCAAATGGAGATAAATTCCCCTGTGAAGGTCACCGGTCGGTCAATACCATCCTATATCCGCTCGGCAAGTCAGTCATAATGACGGTCAATGCATTCATTAGAATCCCGAATTTCCTTCCTCAGGTCCTGTAATGGCCATAACAACCATAATGTGCAATAAACAACATTAATCGCCGTCTCAGACTAATAGAAGGATCCAGAAACTCATTTTCTCAACATTCTTTACTCGTTTCTCACCTACTCAATGATAATATTACTATAGTATATCGTGTTCGGCTGTATTCCTCACGGAGACAGATCAAGACATTGGTGCCCACTGTGGGGCCTTGTAAAACTCATCCCACGTCTCACGTAAAAACCTAGATCCACCGTCATCCACCGTAGAGGTCTAATACATTGATCCCAGAATCTCCAGTCTCATGGAGACGGTCCAAATTCTGCAGTCACAGAATATGAAGCAGAAGGACTACAATAAGAGGCTAGACAAACAAATCTAGATCTAGGAAATTAGAGAGAAAAGGTTACAAGAGCACCTCAATGACGCATGCAAGCTCACACAAATCCTCGAAACAACAACCCAACCGCGGCACAAAGACGACCTAAAAGAAGGTCATAGCAACAAGTGCCACCCTACACCTCGCAAGCGCCAACAACACTGAGGTGGAAATAACACTTCCAAGGGCGTCTCAACAGCGATGGTTGAAAGTCAACACGTGGGAACAATGGGGTTTTGGGTGGAGGAGCCTCATCATCCTCAATAAAAAGGTATGCTCTCTCTATTATGAGTTTAGAAAGCGTTGAAAATACTTTTGTTTTTCCAGCATAATCGGTCGTCTCCCTTGACGCTCGTGACTTTGAAGGAATTCAGATCCACGAAGGCAACCCTTTGGTTATCTCCACCATAATCAGAGCTCCAACATCACTCAAATAGTCATCAACGGAGGAAGCTCTATCAATGTGATGTATTGGATTTGCTTCAACCAGTTGCAAGTACCCATTGAGGAACTAAAAAACTTCACATAGGTCTTTTCAGGTTTCTCCAGGGAGAAAGCGGAAGTATGCGGCTACCTCAACCTACAAACTACATTGCGACGAGGATCCGACATGCTGACATCATCACAAATCGATCTGCGGTCATGATCCACAAATTAATCTCAGCAAACCTCCAAACTAAGCATCATGTAGCCGACCCCGGTCGCCTTGATATGCTTGGGGCTACTTTTTATGAAGAGCGTGTCAAACCTCGGTAAGTGCATGTCATACTTCAACCCAATATCGTTCCACTAGCAAGGACTTCACCAATTCAACATGCACACCAACACACAGGGGAGATACCCCTCATCAGATACAGTTTGGGATAGTCCCACACATCTATTTGATGCAAAGTATTGGTACCAACAGGGGCGATTTTAGGGCCCAGCTAGCCCGGGCACGCGCCCGGGCTCAACTTCTACTTTGTTTGTAAAGCCCCCAACCTAATAGTTGATTTTCTCTATTAAGGATATATAATATATATCTCGTTTGCAAGATGTTTCACTACAAATGGTTCAAATTGTAGTGTAAGATGTTCATTGTTTTGTATTTGTGTTGTATTCGGTCATGAGTTCGAACCTCAACTTTCTTAAATTTTACAATGCTTCATTTTATTATTTTTCATATATAGTAGCGGTGAGGTGGGATGTATGTGTGTTTGCAATCAAAATGTTTTTACAATATTTGTTAATTGTTTTGCATTTATTTTTGGTGACAATATATATTTTCATAGTATAAAATAAATTCAATCGTATTTATGATTAAAAAAATCAAAGTTACCTTTTTGAAAAACACAAATTTTTTAATTTATTAACCAAGGCACTATATTTTGTCAAAAAATTGAGTATTTATTGTCCAATTAAAATATGATTTTCAGAAAACTAATTTTGTTTGTAAATTTAATATTTCTATTATATTATTTGATTACTTTTGGCTCCCCCTAATAATTCATTCAAGTTCCGCCACTGTGTGTGGAGATGGATCACCGGTTTAGTGAAGGAAGTAACAATGTTCTGAATTGCTTCTCATGTCTTGAAAGTTTGGCTATGAAGATGGTTCAAACTCAGAAACATTTGGTATTTCCATTGGTCTACAAACTCATTGAGTTGGCTTTGCTGTTGCCGGTGTCGACAACATCCGTTGAAAGAGCTTTTTCAGCAATGAAGATTATCAAGTCTAAATTACGCAACAAGATCAACGATGAGTGGTTCAATGACTTGATGATATGTTACACCGAGCGGGAGATATTCAAGTCACTTCAAGATGTTGATATTATGCGAACATTCACCCGAAAGAAGTCTCGGAAAGGGCATTTACCTCCTAATTTTATTTAGCACTCTATTGACAGGTTATATTTCATCTCTCCTATTTAGCACACTTTATGATTATTTATATATTATGTCATATGTCAATTAGCGGGAAATTTTCTTGCCCAGGCTCTAGAAAAATCCTGGCTTCGCCACTGGGTACCAACCTTCAAATTATACACATGCGAAAATCTCCAAACCAACTTGGGTATCATAAGCCAACTTCAGATAGATACATCAGGTCGCTTAAACATCACTACTTGAGAGATTGGGAACAACGACATTGTGCTCACCATTCCATTGAATATTGGCAACCTCACCCGTAGATCGGTAAAGAAATAGACAAGCTCTCTAGTCTGAGTCAAATCTGTGCCGAGCACTTGGTAAACTAGACCAAAGGGGATCAATGTCAAAGTTCGTTTACTCCTTCTCAGGAAAGAACCAAGGCAAACTCCTCAGTCCGTATTAAATCCAAGTCGAGCACTCGATAAATTGGGCTGGAGGGATTCTATGTCACGTTCACTCACTCTTTTTCAAAGATTCGACTGAGAAATTTCCTCGTTCTTAGTATATCGGCTCATTGCTTATTAGGAAACAATGTGACATCATTTAATGTCATCAAGAACCCGGGCTAATTATCTCGGTGTCGTACTCAGGCGTTGGGGGAAAATACATCCTTCCACACTCTCAAATTCATCCCATGCATTAGGCTCCGAATTAAAGAAACTTGAGCTACCACCAATCGAACAATTGATGGGACAAAAGCACTTTAGTCAACATTTATGGAGAAAAGGGCCTAAAAATCACATTGGTCACGACTTTCATACACTCCTTTGATATCCACAAGGTCAAGATACCTCGGTGGAGTGCTTCCCTAAAAGTCCATAAGGTTGTTGCTTCGCCTTCTCACCTCATCCAAGGAGGACTTCAGGATTTCATACATGCATCGGTCACCCAACGAGATTTCATACACGCATCCTCCGCGAAAGAACACTTGTAAACACCTCGGCCTATCCGGTATACAAAATATCTAGGGTAATACCCCTATGACCGCGTCACGCAGATCGATAATTTTATCATTATTAGCTAACTTTTGTAGGCCGACTGACCCACGAAGAATACTATGCTCACAAGTCGGCCTCACATCATGTTCAACCGACTTGGGGGGCTATTGTTCTGAATTGGTCAAAAACCATCAAATGGGCTAAATGCAAGCCAGCCCAATACTAAAAGGCACGAAGCCCAACATGGGGAAACTTCTAGGGTAAACTTATTGCCACACTATAAATACCACCAGTCGCTCATAAAAGGTATGCCCTCTCCACTCCACAAAAATTGCTCCGTCTTAATTAGAGACTGACTTGAGCGTTAGAGTGCTTGCAGGTGGCGGCCTCCCCACGTCTCTCACCGGAGCTCCGAGCATCATCAAATACATCTCGTCATCACCCCCGTGAGATCTAGCTTCTCAGCTTGGTGAGCATCTCGGCCTACCACTTGACCGAGTTATGTAGCCAAAACGGATCACGGTTACAACTAGTTTTCAACGGAAACAACAATTAATATCACTAATTGGGGTAGTTAGGTACTAACTAACTGTTGGTCAAAAAAAAGGTACTAACTAACTGATCTAGTTAGCTGATTATAGATCACTAATAAGCTAACAGTTAGTAACTAGCATTATCTGATAATAGACAAAGAAACAAACATTATCAAAAATATACCTTTAAATAATGCTTTCACATACAAACGTGATATGAATGTTACGTTAAGCTTTTATCTTGAAATGTAATCTGAAGGCCGTAATCCAATAAAAGTTTTTGGTGTTGTGAATTTAAATGATATATGTTATGGAGAAATCACACGCCTACTATTCACACCCCCCACTCCTTCAGCCAAACTGATTGGGCCTTCAACAGTCCAAGCCCATATCTACTCATCGAATGGCCCAGATTGCACCTCCACAACGAACGGACCAGATCATCACAATTAAATGCCTCCAAAGCCTATAAATACCACATTTATCATGAGAGAGAGGTACGCATTAAATACTACTCATTTGCATTAACTCGACAACTACTGACTTTAGCATCGGAGTGTTTGTGCAGGTACACCCCACCTCAGCTCGGAATATCAACTCGGACGTGACTCCATATTGATCAAAACTTTATTACCTACCAACTATCTCGGATATACATTATCCTTAGATACGGTACAGAACAATATATTTGATAAAATTATCCATCTCATTTGATCAAAATAATGCATAGCCTATCCAAATTAATTATCATTGCATTATTTCAATGATTAAACCAATAAGAATACGTATCTAGTTTTGCTGTATACCACTTCACAAATTATTTTTAGCTTATCTTTCTCATCACATACAGCTTTTTTTTTATGACACCCTCATCATATACAGCTTGATGAGTATTATAAAATGACAGAAAACTGCTAATCATATTTGACATTTCCTGATGATCGTACCTTGACCAATAGAAGGACCTGGGTCATTGAGGACCTGGGTCGTAGAGGACCTGGCTGGAACCAGGGGTCTTGGCCGCACGGAAGGACCTGGACCGGTCGCTGGTGGAAGGACCTGTGAGGAAGGACTCGCACGGGCGTTGAGGAAGGACTGGCTCGGATGTTGAGGACCTAACTTTCGGTCGTGGAGGACCTAACTTTCGCCGTTGAGGACTGGGCCGGAACCAGGGGTCTTGGCCGCACGCGGGTGGTACCTGCAATGACACTCCGACGCTCAAGTCAGTGGTGTGCTCTCGGGCAGGATTCACAAGGTAGGAAAACGTACCTGAAGCCATATGTGAATGGCGTATATATCTGCTTTGATTCTGGCGATCGCATTGCGAAGATTTCGGCCGGCTAGCGCAGTGTGCGCTCCAAGCAACCGAGCTTGGGCCGGTTATGCTGATATGGGCCGACGGCCCAAATGTTACTAGAACCTCTCGGTTTTGCTGATACACCCCGGAACACCTGATCAACCTGTTTTTTCTTTAAAAAAAAAATTATCCATTTTATAGATGAAAACAAAAACCAAGTTATATATGATTGTTTTGTGGCTTCCATGTGGAATTATGAAGGTTTGTTGATTATAATAACATAGTATACTAACAAGCACCATGTTTTTTTTTGGCAGAATAAGGACAGAGACAACACAGATCAAAGATCCCCATTCCTAAACTCCAGAGATGTAAAGCATAATGCAGAAATTTCAGTAGGTATTTTTTAAATTAAAATTTTCAGTTACAATCATTTTGAACCCTGTTTAAATAGTAATATTCTTTAGACCATTTTTTTTGAAGGAATCACACTGTATTATTAGAACAAAAATGGACAAGAGATCACGTTGATTCTTGTCATAGTAACCATTTTAAAATCAATATATCAAAATCCAACCAAAAATTATAAGTATCATTTTGTCTTAGAAAACAAGCTTAACTATGGTCTCCATTTTGCATGTTTAAGCTAAGTTGGGCCGATTTGCGCTTTGCAAGGTTTGAGTTTGGCCAACGTTGAAAATGTTAGCTGCTTAAGTCATAGCTCATTTTTGAGGCATGACATGATGACATTTTTGAAAGCAAACAAAGTCTGAAAGCTCGATAAGATGTGAAAGACTGTTTAAAATTTTAATTCATTTTTTATGTAAACTAAAACCCTTAAATGATGTAGGCTTTTGTTAATAGTTTAAGTTCATATTTGATATCTAACAATATATTTTAGATCATTATCTTTATATGAGATCCTATTTTTTTGGTAAGCTATATGAGATCCTATTTAAATTTTATTTTATGAGAATACCTTTAAATAAGTCAAAAATTTGTATAAGTCAACATGTTTAAATTAACAAAAAAATGTGTCAAATTTATGATTTAACACAAAATACAAAATTTAATATAATAATAGTAGCAATGAAAAATATTATTTATATTTATTTAAGTAGGCTGGCTGGGTAAACCTAAAAGGCTTTGTCGGTAGTCTGTAGCTTGACTTTTTTAGCTAAATAGATTTTTTAAAAAAAAACATTAGCTTTATCTATTTAAATTTTTTTTAGTCATAGCCTTAGCTTAATATAGGCCAAGTGTCGATCGGTCTGGCCTAATCTCACTCATGATGAAACCGTCTTCCTAAACAATAGTTTGTATTTTTTCTCTTCTCTTATTTTCTGAAAACGATTTGCTTACCGACATATGGAGGTTTTTGGATTGTGGGAATTGAGAATAACTTAAAGTCAACCCCACAAATAATAGAGGCTAAATGAATTAATATATCACAATTATCGTGTTGATTATAAAAGAGAAATATTATTTAAACATCAAATTAAGACAAAAAAAATCGACATAATTTTGCCAGTTAATTCAATTCAAAGTACATTATGAATGAAGTGTCAGACTTGGTTAATGAATATACCAATGTGTCACAACTCAATAATCATAAAGTAAAGATATTAACTATGAATTTCAACATTATTAACCACAACTTTTAAGTGTTCGAACATAATTAGTGCAAATATATTTAAACACCAAAAATTAGGGTTAATGATATGTTCAAAATTGTGGTTAATGAAATTTAGTTGATTGTGAACCCTTAATATATTCATCTATCAAATTTAATATTTTATTAACCGCTTGTATGAAATGTATCCACCAATTAATAATTGATATCCATTTTTAGTGTTGAACTTGATATTCAAAAATAACATATCTGTTATACAATTATTGGAGTTTTTTTTTTGAATTGTGACGAGCTGGAAAGGTTTCTTTTTTCATAAGAACAACTTGATCGTTTAATTACAATAAATTAATAGTGTAATTAAAAGAACTATATGGTCATCTAATAACATCTCACTATATTTAATTTTATGAATATTTTAAGAAATAACATTATAATATGACTAGATGTTTGTATAAAATTTGATTACGTATCATGTACAAAAAAAGAAACTTGATTACGTATACATAATTATTTAACTTAAGTAATACACTTTTTTATTGAAAACATGAAAATATTGTAAAATATCATTCAACCTCTCTATCAAATATTTTTGGCAAGATTATACTCGTGCCCTTTAACTTAATTTCAAATTTCAAATTGGTTCTTAAACTTGTTTTTTCACTAACTGATCCTTTATGTTTCAAATTGTTTTAGACATTCACTCTTTTTTAGACATTTTGTTAACAAAACGCGTACATGAGCATTACACACAAGACAAACATGTTTGTATTCATCTTCTTCTTACACATGACTGTATTCATTTTCTCCTTCAAATATATTTAAACACCTAAAGTTAGGGTTAATGATGTTCAAAATTGTGGTTTTAATGAAATGTAGTTCCTTGTTTATCAGTTGTGATACCTTAATATGTCTATTTATCAAGTTCAACATTTTATTAACTAACCGTGTGTACGAACCAGTGGCGAAGCCAGGATTTTTCTAGAGTCTGGGCAAGAAAATTTCCCGCCAATTGACATATGACATAATTTAGACTTGATCGTTGATCTTGTTGCGTAATTTAGACTTGATAATCTTCATTCTTGAAAAAGCTCTTTCAACGGATCTTGTTTATCGACCTAAGCAAATAAAGAAAGCCAACTCAATGAGTTTGTAGACCAATGGAAATACCAAATGTTTCGAGTTTGAACCATCTTCATAGCCAAACTTTCAAGACATGAGAAGCAATTCAAAGACATTGTTACTTCCTTCACTAAACCAGGTGATCCATCTCCACACACCGTGGCGGAACTTGAATGAGGAGCCAAAAGTAATCAAATAATATAATAGAAATATTAAATTTACAAACAAAATTAGTTTTCTCAAAATCATATTTTAATTGGACAATAAATACTCAATTTTTGACAAAATATAGTGCCTTGGTTAATAAATTAAAAAATTTGTGTTTTTCAAAAGGTAACTTTGATTTTTTAATCATAAATACGATTGAATTTATTTTATACTATGAAAATATATATTGTCACCAAAAATAAATGCAAAACAATTAACAAATATTGTAAAAACATTTTGATTGCAACACACATATACATCCCACCTCACCGCTACTTCTATATCTTGAAAAATAATAAAAATGACATTGCAAAATTTAAGAAAGTGAGGTTCGAACTCGCGACCCGAATACAACACAAATACAAAACAATGAACATCTTACCATTGCATTTGAACCATTTGTTGTGAAACATCTTGCAAACGAGATATATATTATATATTCTTATTAGAGAAAATCAATTATTAGGTTGGGGCTTTACAAACAAAGTAGAAGTTGAGCCCGGGCTAGCTGGGCCCTAAAATCGCCCCTGGTACGAAACGTATTAATCAATATAATTAATATCTGTTTTAAGTGTTGAATTTGATATTCAAATAAGATAACTGTTATACAATTATTAGAGTTTATATTTATTTTTTTCTGATTTGTGATAAGTTGGAAATGTTTTTATATAAGAACAAGTTGAGTAAAAATACTATATATTTATAGTGTAATTAAAATAATTATATAGACATCTAATAACACCATATACTAATTTATGAGTATTTTAAGAAATAACATTATAATATGACTGTATGTTTGCATAAAACATGATTACGTATCATTGCATAATTATCCAACTCAAATAATACAATTTTTTATTAGAAACATGAAAATATTGTAAAATATAATTCAATCTTTGTATCAAATATTTTCGGCAAAACTACACTTGCAGTCCTTTAACTTAATTAATTTCAAATTTCAAATTGGTTCTTGATATTGTTTTTTTCTCAAACTGGTCATTTATGTTTCAAATTATTTACAGTCATTCCTTTTTAGACTATTTGTTAACATAACACATACATGAGCATTACACACATGATACAAATGTCTATGTGTTTTCATCTTCCTCTTGCAAATGATCTAATGATATGTATTCATTTTCTCTTCTCTAGCAAAGCTTTAGATTTTCGATCACCAAATATGTCTGATCCATGGATTCATTTTCACTACAAGAAAAAGTTAATTTAATGACCAAATTTGAGAACGAAAATTTGCATTTCCTGTCACTAATTTTCCCTCTTTAGTTTCACTTTTTTTCATAGAGATAGAGACTTTTACACTTTTTAAGTCGTGCCACCAACACTTAGTATGATTAGAATTGCAAAAACAATTGTTTTTGTTTTTGCCCATCAACGCCTCATAAAAAACCTATAGTTTTAGAGAATCAAGAAATAGAACTTCCACGTAGCATATATAACTTAATTAAAAAAAAATTAAGTTACATCGAAATGTGTCTGAGATAAAATAAAAACATAGCAAAAGAAGCTTTTCTTTTCTTTCTATCACACACACACATATATATATATATATATATATATATATATATATATATGAATATCACTGTTGAAAGGTAAATATAAAGCTTCATTATCTGGTACATTTCGTAATATGAGGTGTTTGATACTTGGTGGAGGAGTAGGTGAAACTTGAAAGATGATTGGGTCAAATTCAACCTACAAAATACAGTAGTATGTATAAAATATCAGTTATGTACATAAAAATTGAATGAACCAGTGAAATAATTAATTTATACTTACTGCAATCGACCGATGTGTGTACAAGGATATTGATATTGATGACCAAACATGACAAAATATAAATTTTTTGATGAATTCTTCGAAGATAGAAAGATTGTGATAATCAATGACCATCTCAATATTGACTACCAGTTGACTAGAACCTTCGAAAAACGATAAACTAGGTTTCAGAACATTACTTCTAAAGCCCGAATGTAAACATGATAGTAGATTTGGAGCAACAATGTTGATCTCTTCACATTAGAGCAAGATGATAAAACCAACACCTTAAGTCGATCACTTGAGATATCAATCCTCTTAGGCATGGTACAATTATATAACTTCAAACTCTCAAGGATGGGAAATTTTTGAAACAGTTCAAGAAACCACTTTTACTTCCAAATTTACTGATAAATTCGGAAATCTCACTTTTTTTTTCAATTATTAATTTTTTTTATTTACATTTTCCTTTTTTTTTATAGTGGCGAGTAGTAGACCAGGCAATGTAAGCATAAGCAGTCTTTCGAGGCAAGACACCCGCATCCGCGATGATCACAAAGATATTGGGGAGTCCAAAGCCGATGTGGTATGTCCCAGAGGAGTGCTACTCCTTCTCCGGACACTCTATAGAGGCTCAGAGCTGCTGGACATGCTTCTGAGCGTGATAGGCGCCAGAGAGCCCGCGCCAGACTCATAGAGATGGCTGCAGATCAGCCACACCCGGTGAGAGCGCGCGGCCTCGGCCCGGTATGGCGGCAGTACCACGACCACCCAGATTATGAGTACTATACGCGGCACTACGAAGAGCACCCAGAGCTGTATCAGGACCCTCTTGTTGACGGTTGGGAGGCTTGGGAATGGGAGTATCAGCGGCAGGAGGATGAGGGTCGGCATCAGGAGGAGGAGGTTCAAGAGGAGGAGGTTCAGGAGGAGGTCCAGGCGGAGGTTCAGGAGGAGGTTCAGGCTGCTCCAACTGTGGTTCACCCACCATTATTGTTACACTGGGATACGCACTGCGCGTCCTTGATAGATAGAGGCCAGGTAATAATTTAATTCTTTCTTTTAATTTTACTAAACAACAATTAATTATTTATTTTTAATAACGTATGGTTTAATTTTAATTTTTTCAGAGCCGAAAACTGAAGATTGTATCTCACAGCCAGAAGTATATTGGGTTTAGACCTGCCGAGCACCACCCAGATGTAGCCCACAGGTTGCGCCAGGCTAAGCTATTTGAGCTGGACATCACACCTCTCGGTGCAATCAACCATGAGTCGATATCGCTTTTTGTGGAGAGGTGGCATCCACGAGACCACTCATTCCACATGCCCTTTGGGGAAATGAATGTCACCCTGGATGATGTGTCCGCGTTGCTCCACTTGCCGCTGGAGGGCGCCATATTGGACCACAAGCCCCATGTTGATTCTGTTGAGGTTTTTCACTTGGTTGTCGAAAGATTTGGGCATGCATCGGCGGTATCCGCAGGAGCTTCATGATAACGAGCGATGTTGAGAGATCGCCTTTGTAGAGGGCGCTTTCGGGAGAACGTGGCACGGGGTGCTTATGAGGAGGTTGCGGTGCTACATGCTCTACTTGTTAGGAACCACCATTCTGGCCGACAAGAGTCACACATTACTGCCAGTGAAGTGGATGCGTTTGATTCAGGATCTTGAGCAGTGTGGCGAGTGGTCTTGAGGAATAGCTGCTCTTAGTGTCCTCTACACTGAGTTGACGGAAGCGGTCTTTCATACGACCAAGCGGTTTGGCGGATCTGTGACAGCTTCCGGTAATCAAGTATTTATTTTTAAATTTAAGCTTTTAATTAAATTACTCTTATGTTAATAATTGGTTATTTATTAATTTAATTATTTATTTTCGATCTCGGATATACGAGCATTTTCCCACCATCGTTGGTCGGAAAGTGTTTGCTAGACGCATCGACCACATGCCACCACCATTTGGGAACAAGAAGTTTGGATAAAATAAAGTTGGTGGACTTTAGGGAGCGGATCGATAACTTGCGGTGGAGGATGTCATTCTCACCCCTTATATACGGACCACGAGCGGTATGTTCCTTTATCGAACATATCTGTTTACAGAGGCTGGTTGAGTTGGGCCGGTGAGTCGGTCCCCTACATGCCAGACAGGATGCGTTGGCAGTTCGGGCACGTCCAGACGATCCCTTCACCACCCATTTCGGGTAAAGCTCCATCTGCGGACAGGATCATACGGGGGTTGGTGATGTATCAGATTCAGGCGCGGACTTTTTGGCGGGGTGGTAGAGAGGCAGTCTACCACGGCGAGTGCGATCCTAATTACCTACCCGTACGATCGGGTAACGGGTGAAGTCTTACTCGGTGCGAGCCACAGCCAGAGCCAGTTGCAGATGAGGAGCCCGTTGTCCCAGAGACTTTAGAGGAGAGGGTTCAGAGAGCAGCTGCATTGGCCCGGGATGCGCTAGATGTCGACCGTTCACCTGCTACTTCACGTCGTTATTTTCAGTCATTTTTAGACATTTTGGACTCGTAGTTGTATTTGACTTATTTGTATTTGTACTCGTATTTCATATTCGGGTTTTTTTTATATATTTTGACGTATTTTAGATCATATAGGACGTCTCTTTACTCGTATATCGTAACGCTTTCGTTTTGTTATTTAAATCGTAAAGTGTTTTATTGTATTTTAATACACAATTTTTTTATAAAAAAAATATCCGGATTTACCTCAAACGCAGGTAAATCCGGTTCATAATTATGAACCGGATTTACCTGAGTATGAGGTAAATTCGGAAATCCCAAACGTAAAATAAAACCCCATTTTTTGAACCGAATTTACCATAAATTGAGGTAAAACCGGGAATCTTAATTTATTTTTTTAAAAAAAATTTCAAGGGTATTTCTGAATTTTATGGGTTTATGGGGGTCTGAGAGAGAAGGAGGGGGTGAAAAAAAACCTCCACTTTTTTTATGAGACTCTCCAATTTTTCACTGAACACACACATTATATATATATATATATAGGTGAGGTTGTTTTCTACCCAAAAATATAGGGTAATCAATAAAAATGGGGAGATCAATGACTATATATAATAGATATTTTATAAGATAGTCTTCAATGTTATGAATGTTGCCGCGGGTATTAAACTAGTAGCCCCACGACCCGTCCGATGGATGGGTTGGTTAGGTATTGAGCAAGTAAAGCATCCAGATATAAAATCATCTAGTACTAACATTTGTTAAAGAATTTAAAATTGGTAGTTGTTAAAGACATGTAAGTCTAATACATATGGAATAAGTAGGATTAAGGTTTAATACTTAAAAACGACATAAAGATGCTTCAAAAGTACAGACAATTGTTAATCTTACTACAGAAGTTTTGATATTGAAAGAGCAAGCACTATTATTTTTGTAGGAGAGTAGGAAATTCAGTTACTAAACTCTACCAGATTTCCTAATGATGTCAACAAAAACAAGGTGGCTGCCACGGCCCGTGGCAGAACAACAATGACCCTGTTTTGCTGAATTTCGTTCTGATTCTCATTCCGATTCGATTCCGTTCCTTTTCCAACTCAATCCAAACATCAAAACAGATATTATATCAACATATTTCAGTCCAAACATAACAATTCAACAATCAAATAATAATGGTTTCGTTCTAAGTTTTGAAAACACGTAATTTTCATAAAATACCGTTTACGACTCAAAAATTCACGAAACTCAAGATTTCGAAAACCAATTTAAACCAGTCACACAAACAACATACAAAATCCCTAATCGTGAGTAAAACTCACCGGTTGTGATGAAAATCACGTAAAATCCGAGACTTTCGGAAGCTCACAATTTTGAACTTCCCGAACTCGCTCCGAAACTTCACAAACCGTTCCCAAATCGAACTCGAACAATCCCTCAAGCCTCTACACCCTATGAACAACAACCAATGCTAAATACAAACCCTTGAATGGTGGAGTAATCCCCACAATCAGAATACCAAATACCTATCTTCAAGTGTTAGCTCCAAAACCGAAATTCTACAAAACCGATTTCCATAGCTTCACAATTCTTTTAAATCCCACTCAACCTCTAGAACAGCACCCAAAACTTACTCTCAAATCGTTGAAATGCTAAATCTTTTTCCAATAACCCAATAATCAGCTCCTATCCTCAATATGGTGATAGGAGGGATGAGAATTAAATGGTGATAAGAAGGGATGGTTAGAATGAGCAGGAAGTGGTGATTCTAATTGTTTTAAAACATCTCACATGCATCCAAGTGAGGTGATTTTCTCTCCTCCCCACCTCCCTCAACCTCACGCTCTCTCTCCCTTTCTTCTCTTTCTTTTCTTTCTTTTACTTAAGCCGAAGATGTGAGTGTGTGTGAGTTTGGAAATGTTTTATGGGAAAGGAGTAAACTGATGTGTGAAAGTAAACCGATGTGGGAATGATTGGTGGTGCTTGTTTACAAATTTTTGAAGGTAAAAAAAAGAAAGTAAATAATGTGAGCAACACAATTGGAATTCAGAATAAAAAAATTGAAGTACATAACAAAAAATCTTTCCCACTTAAGATTGGAAAACTCATGTATTGCCGCATACATGAGTAAGATAAGATAGGAGGTTATCAACTTGCTAGATTTGGTTGTCCAAGCTTTGACCTTAACTACCCATTTTAAGTGTATAGGAGCATAAACAACAGGCTAATCACACATATTAGATCAACTCATAACACAAACAACTTAAAGTTGTAAGATAAACAACAGCCTATAATAATGTTTGCTATATTCATCAAATGTAATAATAAAAACTTAACCCATAATACGGTCGTACCAGGTTTGAGGGATTAGTCTCTAGAGTGGCACGTAGTGGATACCCAGTTTATATAAAAAAATGTAAATATAAAAACTTAACTCATAATTAAAGAGAAAATAAGACTACATAATTAGAAAGTGAAACAATGCAGAGTTTGATTTAAAACTAAACACCAATTAAAGTATGCTTCTAATACTTGTTGATGCGAAATTATCTAAATAAATAATAAAATACCAATTTGGACAAGTAAATTATGTTTTAGATTCTAAAGTACCCCAAAACACACAGCCTAGAATCACTGTCAACATCGCAATTTGGACATGAATTTTTTCCATCAAACAGATTATTAAGGAATGAACATTGCGTATTTGAACATCTAAATTTTTTTCTGGACCCTTAAGTTCCCCAAAATACACTGCCAACATCGCACTTTACGTATTTTGTCACGAACTTATTATTTTTTACCAAATCGGTTATTTACGAAGAAACTTCTAGTATTTGAATAGTTAAAAAAAATTCTGAATTCTAAAGTCCCCCCAAAACACACTGCGTAACATTTCACGTTACACGTTCTACAAAATAATTTTATCCCCATCATGTACACCAAAACATAAAAGAAGAACATTGGGTGTGACAAAAACTCTGTTGGAAGGAGATAATCTCACAAGCCGGCAACCGAATACTCGTGGTCAGCCAACTTCCCCGATGTAAATTAGTCATTGGTAAAGCCGATAAAAACTTCACACCACAGACGTTGTAACAAAAAAAGTAATAAAAAAAAAGACAAACTAAAAAAATAAAAGGCCAAGTGAACAAAAAATTGGAAGTTGGAAAAAAAAAAGCTTTCCCTCCCAAATTGTGCGGCAATGCCAAGTAATATAAAAACTTAACCTATAACTAAAGAGAAAAGAAGACGACATAATTAGAAAGTAAAACATGTACGTAGGTATCATGCAGAGTTTGGTTTAAAACTAAACACCAATTTAAGTATGCTTTGAATACTTGTTGGTGCGAAATTATCTAAATAAAGAAGAATATACCAATTTGGGCATGTAATTTTTTTTCTAGATTCTAAAGTACCCTAAAACACACAACCTAGAATCACACTTTATGTATTTTGTCATGAATATTTTTTCCATCAAACAGATTATTGATGAACGAACTTTGCGTATTTGAACATCAAAATTTTTTCTGGACCCTTAAGTTTCCCAAAATACACTGTCAACACGTATTTTGTCACAAACTTATTATTTTTTATCAAACCGGTTATTTACGAAGAAACGTCTATTATTTGAAGAGTTAAAAAAATTCTGAATCCTAAAATACCCTAAAACACACTGTCTAACATTTCACGTTATGCGTTTTGCTACAAAATAATTTTGTCCCCATTAAGTACACCAAAACACACTCTTTAGCATCTCACTTTACTTATTTTCTTACGAAATTAAATCTTTTTTTAATCGAAAATTGTCATATTTAAACAAGTAAATTTTTTCGATATGGTAAAGTACCTATTAAAATATAAAAAAGAAAAAAAATACAAAACCTTCAAATATAAAAGAAGAACCTTGGGTGTGACAAAAACTCTGTTAGGGGCAGATAACCACACAAACCGACAAAGCCAAGTACTCGTGGCCAGTCAGTTTCTCCGGTGTAGAGTTGTCATCGATAAAGCTGATGAAAATTGTACACTAATAACACGGTAACAAAAAAAGTAAAAGAAAAAAACAAAGAAAAACTGAAGAAAAAAAAAAAAAAAAGCCAATTGAACAAAAAAAATTGGAAGTGGCACCAAAAAATTATTCCCGCAGACATTGGCAAGTCTATGCCAAGCCGCATAAGGTATTAGATATAGTCAAATAACCGTGAATAAAAATTAAATTATAACTATAAATTTAATAAACTTCACCCAAAATTGATTATTGAAGAATAAACATCACATATTAAAATATCTTAAATTTTTTGGGACTCCAATGTACTCCTTAAAATATAAAAAAGAGGGTCCCTTAACCATTTGGTCATAAGTTCGATCACTGTTTGATACGCATGAAAAAACATTTGTTGAGAGAGCTCAACCCCTTAAATGAATCTCTGATACCTCAAATAGATTAAGCGTAACACATTATTGTTAAACCATTCTTCATTGTTATTTTAAATAAAAACCTTAGTACATTATTTTATATTTTTGAGAATGTTATGAGTTGAAAATTGTTCAAATCTTACCTACTTTTTCACGTGTTTAATGGTTGTTAGGTACCTATTTTATATTTAGGGATTTGATTTAAATTTTATGAGTAATGAGTTTAGTTAAGTTATCATCAATAGACAGATTATGTATTACTATTTAGTTTTTTAGATATTAATCTTTATATAATCTTAAATATTTTTATATAAAGATTGCAGCATCTACAAATAAGACTAGATTTTTCATATTCTAACAACCTCCTGAAGTGTTAGTTTGATTTTTCCCGTTTATAGTTTCTTTGTAGGAATATACAAAATACCATAAGGGTTCTTTCGTAATATGGAACATACATATATTAAATCGAAATTAACAATTAAATAGTCAAATATTATAAAAAAATACTCACTATATTGGCAAAAGTAGGATGATAATTTATAGATAAAAATACTCACTATAAAAAAATTCTTTAAGAACCCATATAAAAAAATTCTTTAGGACGAGATTATAAAAAAATACTCACAATAAAAAAATACCCACTATATATATAAAAATAAATAAATGCATAAACATATATATTATATATCATAATGAATGGAAAAAAGACGGTGTACAAAGAAATCGATGTGTCATATAATACACGAAAACATACAACTGCATTTTTAAAGGTGCCAATTTTTTTTTTTAAATTTTATAATAAAATGAGATGTATACCCGTGTTGCTTACAAAACATTATAAGACAGGAAACAAAATCTTTTCCTAGACAAAACCCCACATCCCATTTGAAATTATAATATATAATTATATTATATATATATATATATAAATCTAAATTAAATTTCCTACTATTATATAAATATTTAAAATAGTTGAAGTAATTACCTTACGGTCTCTAAACAAATGAATTAGAGGTAAATTATACTAGTATATATATATATATATATATATATATATATATATATATATATATATATATATATATATATATATATATATATATATATATAGACACACACTGCAGCAGGGGGGTTGAATAGGTTTTTCTTGTAAAAATCGTTTCTTCAAAACTTGTTTTTCAAAAGCCTTTGCAAAACAATAATATAGTAAGGCAAGGAAATCAAGTAAATGGGACAAGGATATTTATACTAGTTCACCACCACGTGGTAGCTAGTCCAATCCCTTCAAAACCTTTTAAAGGTTCCACTACAACCTTTTAGCTTTTACAACTTTAAGAGTATGTTTGATTTGCAAGAAAGCGACGAGATTGAACCTGAATGAAGTTTGTCCGCATATCACATTGTTTTCGTGAAGCCATGAACAACACAAGCAAAATGTTATATTTAATGGATTGGACTGGACTGGACAAGCATTTATCATATTTAATAGTTCATCAGTGGGGTATTTGATTTGCTCCTTGGATCGGGGAACTAGTGCTTGATCATTTCTACGACTAAAAGGTTATATATGTCCCAACGGATCCAAGGAGCACTACTTCCCCGACTAAAAGGTTGATTTGCTCCAACGGATCATTTCTACGACTAAGATTTTTTCTCCTAATTGAGCCAAAGGGAAAGCAATTAAGTTTAGAATTTGTCTCAGTCAAAAAAAAAGTTTAGAATTTGTCGGATAGCTTGTCGGATAGCACTATTGAAAAAAAAAATTTAGAATTTGTCGAATAGCACTATTTGTAAACATGACAGTATTGGACTGGACAAGCTTTTGTCTAGTATATTGTTTGGTGAATCATGGACAACACAAGAAAAAAATGAAAATTTTACTATAATACTTTTTCAAATGTTTTTAATGATTTTATATAACATATATTATAATGTAATTAAAAAATTATAAAGAAAAACATACGAAGGAGAATATGGAAGAGAGAGAGAGAGATGATGGAGAGATGTCATGAGATGAGAAGATACAAGAGAGATAAGAGGTGGAGAGGAGGGAGTGAAAGAGAGATAAATGAGATAGGTCATGAGATGAGAAAGTATTAGAGAGGTAGAGAAAATGATAGAGAAGATGGGATATGTGAGAAAGAGAGAGAGAGAGATAGGGAGAGAGAGAGAAGAATGAGATAGGAGAGAGAGAGAGGGAGAATAGAGGAAAGAGAAAAAATTATTGAATAGGAAATAAACATAATATTTTGGTTTTTTTAGTGATCAGGAAGTTGTACTGTGGTGCAAAAAGTTGTACTGTGGTTTTGTGAGTGCAGAGAATGCGGGACTTTGTCCACCCTTGCTTCTCATTTACATCCCAATCATCGTGAATAGCTTTTTTTAAATCAAACAGAAAGACAAATGAAGTTATCCAATCCAATCTCTTACTACTTAGCGAATCAAACGCACCCTACCACTAAGATTTTTTCTCCTAATTGAGCCAAAGGGAACGCAATTAAAAGTTTAGAATTTGTCGGATAGCACTATTGATAATGACACGTTATCCAATAATATGGAGCACATGCCAAGTATCACGTGGCATAACACCATTGTAGAAACAAAAGAATGTTTTCAGGAAAATGCTCCTCTCTCTCTACCAAATCATCTCTCCCCAATAAATAAATAATCAAATAATTGACCAACACCCCATACCAGTGTTAAATTCTATTCTAACCCCAAGCAAGAGTTGCATGTGAAAGTGTCGCCTGAGTAGGAAAACAAACACGAACTAAACGCATTGATGTGTAATATATGTTCTATGACTTTGGTCTATATTTTGAACTTCCCCATGTGAATGTAAGGGCATTTCATTTGTAATTTAAAGACATGTTCAATTGATCATGGGGTCTTTGCTTCTGAGTCAAACAACAATGTCATGGTCCAATACAATGATTCTATTCTATTGTGAACATATTCATCAAACTAGTACATGTTACATCATAGTTACTGTTTACCCAAGTGTTCTTGTTTCCCATTCCTTGTTTGAAAGACTCGTTTTGTCCTTAGCATTGTCTACTTTCTCTTTTTTTAAATTTTGAACCCAAGGGTACAATTAGAGAAAAAAGGGGGAAATGTGAGAAGTTAATTGAAAAATAAGAACAAATTTGCATATTGATGTGAGACATTATTTGAATTAATGAAATTTAATTTATAAAACAATCTTTTTGATTTTATTTACTAAACAATTTGTAAAATTAAAATAAAATTACCTTACTATATTTTTTACTTTTTAAATCATTATTTTGGTCAAAAAAAACTTTTTAAATCATTATATATTTTTAGACAATACTCAAATTTTTTTTTTCGATCTTCACTATTTCTTCTCTTGTTTCTCATTCCAAAATTAGTTTAATATCTTTATTTTTATTTTTATTATGTTTAGAAAAAAAATAATATATCAAACTCTTGAAAGTTATATTTTGACTTAGTTGTGGCTTGAATGTATCACTTTATTTTTGATTATTTTTTTAAGGATCAATTTTTTTATGTTTAAATTAGTTTAGAGACCTATTTACAAATTTTTAATTAGTTCATGGCTCTATTTCCGAATTGTCAATGTCACGTAGCATTGACTAACTGTAATTAAACAAAAAAATAATTGAAAAAAATATTAGCTTAAAACTTGACTACAACTTTTTTTAATTTAAAAACGTATGTAAAAATTCAAAAAAAAGAAAAAAAAACTTAGAGACCAAGAGAGTAATTAATCCTTTATTCTATTTGTTAGATATTCCACTCTTTTCACACTTTTTTCAGACATATTTCTCTCAACACAATTGTTTTGAGAACCAAACACACCAAAGTGAAGTTATCTTGACTGGAATAAACTTAGTATTCAAGGGAATGCTAAAGTTGTTCCATGTGTCTAAAGAGAATTCACAGACACTAACCTCGTACAAACAATGCGACGACTTTAACTTGAACTAATTAATGGAGGGGCACACGTAATCTCTATGCAAAAGTGAGTTGTTTACTTTAATCATCTTTCCATACAAAAGAAAATAAGTTTATTCCAAAACATGATGCAATAGCTAAAATGCTTGAATTACATTGGTTTCAAAATCTAGAATAAAAAAAAAAATACTACCTCCCAAACTTATGGGATTTTTCGTGCAAAAAGAAGCTGCTTTTGTGTGAGAGAAATTAAACCTATGTTCTTTACCAAATTCCATTCTTGTACCACTTGATTTAAAACCTGTTCCGGACGGGGCCGAGGCGAAGGTAGATCCAATTCAACGTAGGCTCTGGCCCAGGCGTTGGCCTCAAAGATGGAAGCACGATCAACGGTCAAGATCGACTCTGCCTCATCCAACGGTTCCGCAACAGACCCTGCATCTATAAATAGACTATCACCCCCTCAAATCAGGTACACGTCGTTCATTTGTGTTCTTCTCCATTTCTACTTGCTAACTTAGACATCATAGTGCTTGCAAGTATACACCCCAAGTGACCCTAACCTCGGAGGATCGTCACTAGCTCGGATCACCCAGATCCCAAATGACTCTACTTACAACAATCCCGAATTCAGATCCAGATACCGAACAAAACCAATGAAAGTGTTGAACTATTAATGATATTAAATAGTTACTAAGATGGATATACTCTTCTATATATGGTTTGGTTAATTATCCAAATTAGATGGGTTCCGTGATGTGATAACTACAGCACAAGGCCAATAACTTAGTCACGAAAATGGAAATACATATATATATGATCACATGGATTCATAGACATACTCCTTGTCATTTTCTTATTTCCATGAATTATATTATGGGGTATATGATATGATATATATGGTCACTCTTCATGCATTAAATTATTATTATTGCATCTTATCCTTTTATCAAATTGCATCTTAACTTGAATCACGGAGAGGCAGATAACCTCTTTAATTAGTCTTAGTCTTTCTTCCTCTAGAAGTAGCTAGCTAGGATGGTAGTTAGTTAGAAATGATAACACTTTTTTGGCCTTTTTTTGCTTCTTGATTCCTCCTATTTTTATTTGATTTTGCTTTTCATTTTTCACTATTTCACCTTTCATAACTCTCCCTTAATTTTGGGTAGTTAATTAGATTAAATTAGTCACCAACACCATGATTCTTCTTTATATAAAGAGATAATGGTTTCATTACTGAATGTTACGCATAGGGAATCTATTAGAGACAAAGAAAAAGTTTTTCTCTGATTGTGGAGCAGAGCAACAACGTTGTATGCAGCTAATGGGGAAGAAAAGAACACCTTCCCCCATAACCAAATCCAAATGTTTTGCTTTTTACAAGAAGAAAAACACAAAGTGGTTACAATACAGTGTATATCCATATTTAAGGGTCACGTGACTACTATATACAAGTTGAATTCCTTTGTGCGCTTTTGATGGTTTGTAACAATATGTGAACCCCTATAACATGATGTATATTTCGTCCTTGACTCCCTCACCTCACATGCTCCACATTTAGGCCTCAGCTGACTAGATTTGCTAGCTAGATACTTTCCTGATTATAATATAAGAAACTAATATAAAAATTGAATGTTTTGCATTTTCTATTTTACTGTTCTTGATCCCAAAAATTGGATAGGATATGATGTGCATGCATGAACATTCATTACCTTTGGAGTGTGACAACTAATAAGTTTGTGTTTGATGAATTAGTAGAGCAAGTATAAGGTAATAAATCTGCTCAGAAGTCGACCCAGTGAATAAGGTAATAAATTTGTTTTGAAGTCGACCCAATGAAGGTCGGCTTGGAAGTTGAGCCTGCCCTTGATGTGTGGACTGCCACACGTTGATTCGACGTAGGGGGCGTACCTGCACACACTCTGATGCTCAAATCAGTCTAGAGTATTTGCATGTGAGGTAGAGAGAATGTGTACCTGTTGTAGTGAATACAGAGGTTCTTATAGGAGTCAGATGATGATGGGAGCGCGCTATCACGGAAGGGATGAGATCTGGGCCGTTGGATCTAGGTGTGTGGTCTTCGCCCTTGATAAGCCAGGTCACACAGATAGCTATCGTGGCATCATACAGCGCACTGGTCTGCTGTGATATGAACCATGGATGTTGCCTAGCGCATCTCAATTGTTGTTTAGCGCTACGCGCAGATCGCCAACGAGGTCGGGTCTGCGATCCCTTTAATTCGAGCGAGTTGTTACTCGGTCCAGAACAAAACCTAACAATAAGTCAATTAAATGATAGCCATTTAGGTCTATCATATGGCAGGGTTACATCATTACAAGTAATAGACTGTTCTAGTCTTTTTTGGTGATTGAGCGGGAACACGACTAGAGAGTGTAAGTAAATTGTGCCTAACAAAAATAACATGTCTTTCATTAACCTTATATATATGGTGGAACATGCAGTACAAGCCAAAAATGGCCATAATTGAAGTGTTAAATAATTACGATGGTTAGGAGAACAAGAGTGTGAATGATCATAGATACTGTGTTAATAAGGTTAGGCAATTACAAAATAGGGTCCCTCAGCTATAAGTTAGGGTTGGTGCTGATGGGCAAGATATATCGGTCAGTCCTAGAACGTTGGTTGGTTCATCGACGATCCTCAGTCGGTTAGGTGAGTCTTCTAGTGGATACTGGTCGATTGAGATCGCCCAGCCAGAAACATGACCCATAACACAAAGGATGCTTAACAGAGTGATTAGCCATATATGATGCAATATTGCTTGGAGCATTTGGTTAATTATATATGAAAGCGGATCCAAATTGGAGTAACTTAGAAATATAAATCATTTCTTAAACAAAGTCTCTTCCTCAGATAGTCTCACTTGATACAAAAATATAGGGCTATCATAGGTTTTACACATTAAGCATTTCGTCTTTACAGGTCCCATGCTTGGGAGTTGTGTTGTGGATATTGTTGTAGAAACATTGATACTTTAGCTTATACTTATAGTCTACGGGTCATGCTTACAAAGTTGACAAGCTAAGATTATGTGGTCGCCGGTCGGTCAGTCCATATGTGTCTGGCCCATTTTTTTTAATTGCTTAAGAAACTGAATTGCGTAAATCGCTAAGGGAGTGATTGAGAGATTGTACATCGACCAAGTACATTAAGTTTTTTTTTGGTCAACTGAAACTGGTTTTGTATTTAGAATACTTGGGCTAAGCCCAAACCAAGATACAGACAGTTTGTTGTTGGGTTATAGTGGAACCGACCCAAACAACAACAACTACTAAATCATCAACAACTTACACTTAAAAGGAAACAATACAACTGAGAGTTACTCAAGACAATAAACCACAACCCTTATTCGGAAAAATCTGATCTACCACTCCACCCACCATAACCTCGAGAATTACAGCGTGCTTCACAGTCAAGGGTCGCCTTCAATTTGCGAGGAGGAGAAGACACCTAATTCCATGGAAGAGTTCCAGTTAAGAAGAGTTTGGCCACCATGTCAACCGCTTTGTTGCCACCTTTATTCGTCCACATGAAGCCCAATGAGGTAAAGAACTCTCGTTGACTCATAATGTCTGTATGCTCAATTTCTTTTCTAACAATATCTCCTCTGCATGTTTCCACCAATTGTTCGCTGCCCAATTCAATGAGGATTGAGGAGCAATGAAGATTCGATACCAAATATATTGCTTTGCACATCACATGAGCCATTAGAATTAGAGCGCCGCGAATAAACGAGAGGTAATTCTGTTACAACTTCACCCTTTGAGTTTCTGCAAATTATTCCACTATGACCTCGACCATTGATCTCAGTAAACTGAGCATCAGTGTTGAACTTTAGGGTTTCGCGACAGGGTGGACGCCATATAGATGGGGTTCTTCCACTAGGGTAAATTGGAGGGGTTAGGGTTTGTAACCTCTTTGACTAAGAGAAATTCAGCATAGCTAGCTTTAGTTGTGAAGAGGACTTCCTTAGGGTTGGGGCTTTTTTCATCAAAGATTTTGCAATTTCGAGCTTTCCAGATTCCCCAAAGAGTTGTAAGCACTTTTGAGAAGGTTTCCAAGCAGGTATTCTCATCATTAGCATTCCTATCAAGGAAATTGTCCATCCAGTGTGATGTTTGAAGGAGTTGGAACACTGCAAAGTTGGAGACAAAACCATTGGAGTCGTCTATGGGCATAGGAGAAACAAGTGTTCTAGTGACTCCTCTTCCTTTTGACAAATAGAGCATAAAGGGTCTCTAGCAATCCTTTTCTTGAATAGGTTTGTTTAGTGGCCAGAGCATTGTGTTTGATACGCCACCCAAACTGTTTGAAATTCTATGGAATTGATGCTTTCCAAATAGCCCTCAAAGATTCCTCAGAATGAATAAAAGATGATGAGGGGTTACTAGTAGGGCAAGACCCTCCATAATTCTGTGGTAGCCTGATTTAACACTATAAACACTGTATCTTGTAACCAGAAGAAATAGTCATTAGGATTAGATCTGCCAATTGGAGTTTTCAAAGCTTCAATATCTGAATTATTTTCCAACACACTCCTCAGGGTCGTGATATTCCAAGAATGATCAGTAGGGTCAATTAGGTCTTTAACTGTTGTAAGGTTGCAACCTTGTTTCACCTGAGCCCTATCACCAGAAGCCAGCCACAAATCTTCACACTCTCCGTACTCCCAATATTCCACTTTCACTTGCTTTCAATAGGTCCCTTCCATGCAGCAAACTCCTCCACATCCATAAAGTTCCCTTCTTGGGTTTAACATCCAAGAACTTATCTCTAACACAATACATTCCTCTAACAATTTGTACCCAGTACTCATTAGGATTTTGCATAAACCTCCAGGCTTGCTAAGAGAGGAGAGATGAGTTCTGGGTGTTAAAATCTTTAAACCCCATTCCAATGATAGGATGGCTTGAATAAAAACTTTTATAAGGACTTCCTTACTAGCTTGGGTTAGAATTTGCTCCTTCCAATGTTCCATCTTAGAGAGAATTCTTTCTTTTATCCACAGTAGGGCTTGAGTTTTAGAGTGACCCCATTCAACAGGGATGCCAAGATATTTTCATGGGGCATCCCAAAGAGGAATGTGTAGAATATCTGAGATGGCACCCTTCAATCTTGGAGGCATTCCTTTGATGCAAATTAAACCAGATTTCTGAAGGTTGATTTGTGGGCCAGAAGCAGCTATGAAACTTTTAGAGATATTCACCATTTGATAGATTTCTTCCTTGTTAGCCCTGCCAAATATAATGGCATCATCTGCAAAAAACAAATGGGTTAGTGTAGGGGATCCAGGATCCAAAAAGAGACCTTTTATGAGACCTAGACCACAGGCTTCTGAAATTAGCCTAGAGAGGACATCAAAGATTAAAATGAACAAGTAAGGGGGCCTCCCTTCCTTAGACCACGACTAAGACTGACCACACGACTTCTAGAACCATTGAGTTGGTAGGTGTATTTGACTGAAGACATTAGGGACAAGACCATAGAGACCCACTGTTGATTAAAACCAAAACCTAGCAGATGGAAAGTCCAGTCAACCCGGTCATAAGCTTTGTTAATATGCAGTTTGATGGCAAGCCCATGGTCTTTAGACCTCTTATTTTTTTTCAGGAAGTGATTGATTGAATCACTAAGGGAGTGATTGAGAGATTGTACATGGGCTCGTTTGGATAAACATCTTAATTAAATACTTATGGCGTAAGAACTTATCATATAAGTGATTATGCATAACTTGTTTATATGATAAATGATGACATAATGTAACTATTTTTCTGTAAGTCATAAGTTATTTTCATAAGCTAGGGTTTATGAAAATTAATAAAAAAAAGCTTATAAACATGTCATAAACTGTTTTCATAAACTCTCTTAAACAGTCTTTTAAGTACTTATGTCAGTAAATAAACCCAAAATAAACCGATCCAAAGGAGCAACATTAAGTTGCTCATTCGACATCTAAAACTTCTTTGAGACTATTTCAGCTATCAAGAAGTCCTAGATCCTAATAGAAATAAATTGAAAAAGTTTATTGCCCAATTATAACATTAAAAACAATAATACCTGTGAACATCAACTCCCATGTGAAGCAACAGATGCTCTTTGCACTTACATGTGATTTGATCATGTGCTGCTATTCTCCTAAACATGCTGACCATTGTTAGTAGACATATGATTATTAACTAATCGCAATATACATAGTCAAGCCATAATGTTGGGACCTATAGCTATCAAATTCGATATTAATTAAACATTAACATATGACTTCCTGCTAAGTATTCAACTTCTTTATTACGTGGCATCTTCTGCATGTGATTGTCAGACTGAGGCAGAAATTGAATTAAACACACTGACACATATATAATTGAATTCAGAAAGTGGATCATACTAATACTAATGTTATGCAGATACAGATTGGAGCCTTTGGACTCATTACAATCTTTCAATGATCACAACAAAAAATGAAAAATGTTAATTATCACAAAATAATTGTACCTATTCAGTGTGAGAGTCGAATATTTTTGTCTCAATATATAGAAGCAAAGAACCTGAAAGGAAAGCGAAATAATTCAAGTGTATTAAAAGAAGGCTTTATTATAAGAGCTTCAAAATAATTCAAGTGTGTTTATCCATTTTTCCTAAATTTGTAGGGACTAACATATACTATTATTAAGAGAAAACAATTTGTTTACATAAGAGCTTCAAAATAAACTTTTTATAATTGTTTGGTTACAAATATGTAGTTGCAGAGAATAGGATTCACCTTCTATATATTAATTTTAAAGAGTAAATAAACAATTTCAACCATCAATGGGAAAAATGGATAAATTAACTCTGTTTTATAAATTTTTAAACTCAAATGCAAGAGATAATGTTTTAACTCAAGTGGATTTATAGACGGAGTGATAAGTGTCACTTGAAATTTACCCGCACAACTACGAGATCTTAAGTTCAAATTATGTGTCATGATATTTAGACAAATGATTTCAGCATATTCCAACTGAACAAGGCCTACGAACCTATATATCTTATGTTTTAATAAAATAATTTATCTACTGATAGAATTATTTTTGAATTCGCACATATAAGAGAAATTAAAAGTTTGCACACGAATATCAGCTTTGTAAGGACTTGACTCATATCTTATAACAATGTGATTTGATGTCGATGTGAAGACCTCACTACTTAATATTAATAAATACTTCTATAAATTCTCCTAATCTCTCTTTCATGTATTTTTATTTTGATACATCTCTCTTCTTTGTATGTTCCTTTGTTAATTTTTTTTTATTATAAAAAAATTACTAATTTTATAGAGTTTAATTGGTACAAACCGTTGTTGTAAAATTTATTACATCGCCAAGCAATTAAAGGTTATGATATGGGTGACTTTGAAAGTAGTTAAGATGAAGTCAATCATTCTTTATGTTAAAATACATTTTTGGTTAATCTAAAAAAAAAAATTTTGGTCTTGTAAATTATTTTAAAAGTTCACATTGGTCCTTTAAGTTTTTTTCCCCAGAAGGTCTTTTATGTTTCAAATTTGTGACACATTTTTTTTGGACTTTCTGTCCATATCTGATTAACAGTAGCATGACGTAGTTGTTAACTACTTTCCTAATTAGATCATTTTTACTTTCTCAATCCAATAAATTCATAATCTTCATCATCCTCTTCCTCAATCTAGAAAATCCAGAATGATGAGGAAAACAAAGTGGTCGTAGTTTAGTTTTGCAGTAATCGCTGAAACAAAGTGCTCAAAATGCAAAATTTCTTCTATGCTAATGCAGAAAATGATGCGAGGATTCCAAATCTAAGGTTAATTTGTGTCAGTTATATATCTATATTCATCGGAAAAGAGGAGAGAAGTTTTCATTTGAATTTCTTGATCTATTTTGACGTTGTTGTGTTTCTGTAATAAAAATGGGTGATTCTTGTAGAGGAGAATGAGAAGAATGGTGGTCTTGGGGTGGTCAGAGTTGATCGAAGAAGCTTAAAACGTGGCGGTTGTGGTGGTTTTGGGCGAGTGGGCATGAGAGAAAAGGGAATAAGCGAGAGAAAGGAAGTGAGGAGCTCGAAAATGGCATTGGGTATGGAGATGAAATAAAGATTTCGAGTTTTCTAGGTTGAGAATGGAGAAAATGATGAAAAAGTAGAGTTAACTTTAAGGAAGATGAAGATGAAGATGAAGATGAAGATGAAGTAAATATGATCTATTTAAAACTAAAGTTATACATAAAGTACCTAGTTGAAACCATAACATTTGTCACGCATATAAGTCAATCAGCTGTGTTACATGCAATTATCAGTAGAGCCGGCAAAATGGGCCGAGCCCGCCGGGCCGGGCCGGGCTAGCCCGCAAAAACATAGGGCTTGGGCCTATAAATTTGTGTCCGTTTTTATATCCGGGCTTTTTAGCCCTACCCATAAAAGCCCGAGCCATGCACCGACTAGCTGCCCGACCACGGGTAGCCATAAGCCCGCAAATTAAGATTTGGTTTGGCAATTTTTTTATCTATGCATGATTTTTGTGTCAAGATCCCATAACTTTTTTGTGGTTATTAAATCCCAAACATAGTGTCATAAACTCCACTTCATTCCTACATCTCCATTGTTGCTCAAATTCTCTCTATTTGCATAACCTATACCACTTTACATCTTTCTCTAAATTGTTAATTATATATTTTCTATACCATAGTGGCATCAAGCTTAAAAGGCATAAACATATAATGCTATATGAAGCTAAATGGCTAAATAAACAATGACTTTAAATTATTCACATTAACCGTGGCATTACATAATTGACATTGATTTTTTTAAGTCTTGAACATGTATTTTATTTTAAAAAAAATTAATTTTGTAATTAATGTTGCGCATAACACGGGCTAGCCCGAAAAGCCCGTGGCCCGTATAGGTCGGGCTTGGGCCACAAAAGTTGAGCCCGAATCTTAACCTCCGCCTTTTGGCCCGCCTATAAAAGCCCGCGATGTGGGCGGCCGATCTTGGCCGGGTAGCCCGTTTTGCCAGCTCTAATTATCAGGCACATCAACCTCTGTTAACAATGATGAACATAATTTCTAAAAATGGATTTATGCGTCACGAATTTGAAACATAGAAGACCTATATTTTAAAAAAAAACTTATATACCCAATATGAACTTGTAAAATAATTTATAAGATCAAAAATGTATTTTAGCCTTATAAAAAACATGGGTTTAAGACCATAAAAATCGTACTCGGTGAGAACTCTTATTTATCGTGAGAAATGCGAAGTTATAATTTTACTGTTAGGTTAAAGTTAATGATTTAGAATACATAATTAATTATATCATTCTTTCTTTTTTAATCAAAGATAACATGAAATGAAATCTTATAATTAATGATATATTCAGGCAAAAAAAAAAGTGTATACCCCATCCGTTGTCAAAAAAAAAAGTGTTTACCCCATCCGTGTGCCCCACGGAGCTTCTATTGCATCAGTATAAAAGAGCAGCGGCAAAGGAACTCCTTTATCACGCCAAACAACTCCCAAGTCTCAACTCTTCCAAACTCTACCGCCAAAAACACCCTCAACGCACCGTTTAAGCGGTTACTCATTCCTTCCGTCTACTTCGCCACCGTTGCTTGCAGTTCTCGAATGCCGAGTCACTAACTCACCGGCACCGAGCAAAAAGACCACAATGTCCTCAAGGCGCCACTCGCTCAGCGGTCCTCCCCAACTCAGCAGTGCCGGTTCAACTCATGACCTCCGGCAACGAGTCATCACCTGCCTCAACAAGCTCTCCGACCGCGATACCCTCGCCGCCGCTTCCGCAGAGTTAGAATCCATCGCTCGAACCCTAAGCAACGATTCCTTCTCCTCTTTCCTTTCATGCATTCACAACACCGACTCCTCTTCCAAATCTCCGGTTCGCAAACAATGCGTACACCTTCTCAGCCTTCTCTCACGTTTCCACGGTGACTCTCTCTCGCCTTTCGTCTCGAAGATGATCGCCACCGTCCTCCGCCGCATCCATGATCCCGACTCTTCCGTACGATCCGCTTGCGTTGACGCTGTCGCCGACATGTCTTCACAGATCATTAAGCCGTCGTTCTCCACTGCATTCCTTAAGCCGCTCATGGACGCCCTGGCGGTGGAGCAGGACTCCAATGCGCAGATCGGTGCAGCACTGTGCCTCGCCGCCGCTGTTGAGGCGGCGCCGGATCCTGATACTGATTCGCTCCGGCGGAATGCGCTGCCTAGGCTGGGAAGCTTCTAAAGACGGACTCATGCAAGGCTAAGGCGGCGATTTTGGTGCTGATCGGAAGTGTAGTGGCCGTCGGAGGTGCGGCGAGCCGTGGAGCAATGAATTGGTTGGTTCCGTGCCTCGTAGAGTTCCTGAGCTGTGAGGATTGGACTGTGAGAAAGGCTTCGGCGGAGGCGTTGGGGAAAGTTGCTTTGGCAGAGCAAGCTTTGGCGTCGCAGCATAAGGTTCTCTGTTTGGAATCGTTGCAGAATCGCAAGTTTGATAAGGTAACTTGATATTTATTATTTACTTCTTTATTTATTGTTGAGATTAACTTGATATTTTTATCGTGAAATAGTGAGTTGTTAGAATATACACTTCTGAATATTCAAGATAGTGACATTGAAAAGAAGAAAAAGAAAATGATAGTTTTTAATGGGGCGGTGGTGTTGTTATAGGTCAAAATAGTTCGCGAAACTATGAATCGTGCGTTGGATATGTGGAAGGAAGTAACAGATGCATCTGAGAATGTCCCTTCTCCGGTTAAGTCCGCATGTGCTTCAGTTGGTAAGGGTCCCCTTTTTTTATTTGTCTTTGTATTAACTTCCAAATAGTGATTAATTTTTGTTGTATAATAATTGAGACAATTTGATTTTGAGGTTTCAACTTAGGAGTTAGGATCTAATAGTACTACCCAAACCCCTCAACACTAAGTAAAACTCGGGATTAAGATTTGGTCTAGTAATCTATTGCACTCTTCGTAGTGATGTGAATCTTTATGTGGGGTTCTGTTAGTTCTAGTTTAGCTGAATTGAGATGAAGAATGCGCGTAGTATGAGAATTATTATTATAGTTGTGAGCCAGTTTGGTATCCCCTTAAAGTTTGTGGTGAAAAATTTAGGGACCAACTTTTGTAAGATTTTCTATATTAAATCCATGCATTTTTCACTTTGCTAAAACACCACACTAAATTAGGATGTTTCCATTTCAGAATTTGAAGGTAAGATGTCTTTTGACTAATTGTTTCTATATTTTCTTGGTATTTTGATCATTGAAGTTATCATACTTTTTCAACTGCCGATGAAGTAATCTCATTGTTCTTTTTGTTGTTACTTTTTCATTTGCACAGAAGATGGTAAAGGTCAGTCTGTTACCAAAAGTTCACCTTATGTGGGCTCTAAATCATCTCAACCAAAGAAAACGATCCCTGCCAGCAGGTCCCCTCCATCTACAGTTTCTGTTTTATCATCCGGCAAAAGAGAGAATCCTATAAAGAGTAATGACAAGAATTTGAGAATGGGGACATTGCATCAGCAGGATCATGATAAATTGTCTGATGAGAAACTTGAAACTCCAGTATCAAAGTCCTCCCTCTCAAACATGTCTAAGGAAGATGATATTACAAGGTGTGATTTTGAAACTTCTAAATCAACCCCATACCAGAATGTGGTAAATTCAAGGGCTGATGTAAAGCGAGTTCTCTTTAGCAAGATATCAGATGAGAAAGGGCTGAAGTTTGGTGGTTCCAAATCTCGTGTTGTTCCATGTTATGATGATGACAATCTTGGCACAGATGTAACCATCAACAATGTAAATGAAGTTTGTGAAAGCCCGCAAGATGTTGAGGATTTTTCTTTGATACGAGAACAACTTATTCAAATTGAAAACCAGCAATCAAATCTAATGGACGTCCTCCAGGTATTTTGTGTCTTGATATACCTTTTAATACTCTACTGAACCTAACTTGTTTGTGCTAGTGCTATTCCTGTCTAGTTAACTTATTTACATTGCTTTTGAAATATTCTTTGTCTAGCTTTCTTGTCGTATGCGGCATGTCTTTTTACTTTCTGAATTCAGGATAACATTTTCCTTCTTGGACCATAATAATATTGACAAGCCACTTATATTAACAGAAAACTTGGTGTCATAAATCGTGGAATCCTTTTTGGCTAATGTCTCTTTCTATATTTGGCTCAAATTATGAATGTCTTATTGAAAATGTTCCTTTTCTGCATTGCATTGCTTAATTATTTGAAGATATGATTATGAATGAAATGGGAATTAGACATCTAACCGTCTCTTATTTTCTCCCTCAAAGGTTAACATAATACTATTTCCATTTATGTTTCATTGTCTGTATCTTGTTGGGCATCTCACGTAATCCTCTCCTCTCCCACCTTTTCATCCCCCGTGTTTGGGTGAATGCACAATTTCTAGGTAAATTGTAATACACCCCCAATGATTTTTCTAAAAAGCTTATATGCAAATTTCCTACTTATATTAGAAAGAAAAAAATAATCATTGAAGTGTATATTTCTGACTCGTATCCTCATCTTTATTTGAATATAGAGATTTATTGGAAGCTCCCAAAGTGGGATGAATTCTCTGGAGACACGTGTACATGGTCTAGAGATGGCCTTGGATGAAATTTCATATGATTTGGCTGTATCAAGTGGCAGGATTCCCAATGTTGATGGCATAGAAGACACCTGTTGCAGGCTACCTGGTACTGACTTTTTGAGTTCTAAATTCTGGAAGAAGACCGAAGGCCGGTATTCCACATCAAGGTTCTCTTTCGGAAGCTCAGCATCCACAAATGCTATGCATAATGCAACTGATAAAGATGGAAGCAAAGAGTTGTTAACTGCACACAGCAGAAGATTTCAGCATCGTAGGGATGATGGTGGATATTTTGTGAACCCTTTGGCAGAAATTCAAAGTGATTTGAAGGGACGTTTTGGGAAGCATTCATATAGAATGTCTAAAAACATAGTTCAAGATGCAGAGAGTGCTCGAAGTAACAATGCCTGCAGATTTGATGGCATTTCGTCTACTAATGAAGCACTGAGGAATCAGAATATAAGGTAATATATATGAATTTAGTAGTTATATCTTGAAACACTATTGTCTGCATCCATCCACTCTCTCAGCCAAAAGATTGGAAGCTCTGTTATTGTTCTATAGATAACTCATGATTTTGTTCTTTCTGTGCTTCATCAGGTCATCCGTGTAGACGACAGCACGTCAATGATTATATTATTGCAGCAACCACAAGACTCACCATTTAGCACCGCAGATCAATAATTTGCTGAAATCAATCTTGTTGCTTGTTGGTCTAAGTTGCAGTGCACGGGAGGTGCTTACATTAAGCGATAAGTGATAAATTATTATTGAGAAAGGGCATTTTTATCTGAAATTGTTCATGCTGAGGAAGGTCAACAGCTTGTGGATAGAGTTTATATTGACGTGTAGCTTAAATGTAGAAATGTGATGCAGGTATAGGAGTTTTCTTCGTATGTATCGTAATTAAATTATTTCTTTGGCTCTTTGCCATCGTTAGAAGATAGAAAAAGAATTGATTATGCTCTGCTGTTCAACAGAATTTCTAGCCTTAACCGTAATTTAAGTAAGATAATGGGGTGATACCTTAATGTATCGATATGCAGGTAAACTTATTTGAAAATTTAAATTTATATCAAGATAATTTAAATATAAAAGATGAGATGTCAGTATGTGATTGGTATGAGAGGGTTCACCAAATATGTCGGATAAATGACAGCAAAAATATAAATTGAAAGCTATGATTTTTGCACGCATTTTGTTTTGACTCAGACATAACAGAGTATATTCCTTAATTACATACTAAGCTGCTAGAAATGCTTATAGCAATTAGCAGGATTTTATGCCAAACACGGCCAGAGTGCTTTGGAGGCTAACTTAAGATGCTTTGTAATTGGATATTAGAAGAGTGGCATAAATGGTATGTAAATGGACATCAGAAGTGGCATAAATGGTTGGCATGGATAGAATTTTGGTTCAATCCTTCATATAATGTTTCTGTTCAGAATTGAATTGAAGCGTGAACATTGGTTACCTGAGCTCTAACCACTTAATTATAGAACTTTGGTTATTCATAAACAATAGGCAACTGGTCGTTATAGAGTTTAATAACCACATAAGTGAAAGAAGAAGGAAGAAAGAAGAAGAAAAAAATCAACATGAAATTGAAAGAAGAAAGAAGAAAGAAGAAAAAAAAGCAATGTGAGATAGAAACAGCCCCAAAAAATAGAAATTAATTTAATGGATAATTAAATTTAATTAATACCAAAAAAGCAATAGATTCATATTATTAATTTAGTAATAATTACTCAGCAAAAGGCTTAGTAATATAAGCCTTAGCCCACAAGCACATACACATTATGATTGCCTTAGTAGTACTATAAAGAGCTAACTCTATAAGGAGCACATTAAGAGTAGAAAGATAGAAGGCAAAATATTAGATGGATTTGCCTAGGCAAAATACTATATGGGTCCATTAACTTATTTTCAATTAGGTCCCTTATGTTTTGTTTGTAACGAATAGATCTCTTATGTTTTACACTATTACCCTTTTTTGTAATTTTGTTTAACTCTGTTACAAAAATACTTAGTTGGTTGTTATTTGTGATTATGTGGCATTAATGACTTACACAGTGTTAATCCATGTCATTTTTAATTACTTTTATGACAAAAAAAATCATTTTAAATTTAATTTTTATTAAATAAAATATTGAAACATTGAACCGATCTTGCTCAAGCCCAACTCTTCTTCCATTTCGTTTCTTGCTCACAGTGAAATCACGTAATGTACCCATACTTTATTTTATCTCTGATAAACTCTTTACGCTTGTTGCGTCAAAGACACACCTAGAGCAAGTGTACTCTATCGCGGAAGTAGTATAAAAAATATCGTCTCCACAAGGATTAATTAATAAGTACCAAACTATTTAAGATTAGTTATTATTTAGACGAACAAATGTTTGGTGATTGTAAAAACTAAAATAACAATAAGTAAATAGCAAGAATTTAAATTGTAAAGTTTGATCAATGGAGAGAAGCCTAGGGTCACGGTTTCACCTGCAAGGTTCGATACCTCTATGTTCAATTCCTACTTGAATTCCTTTATTTTACTTCAATTACCAATCCCTTTACTACAGCTACTAACTCGTTTGGTCATTCGTGATTAGTATTCTTTTTCCTAAACTAACCCTTGTTTGGTCATGCAAGAATTTAAATTTAAGAAAAGCATAAAGCATACAAAGGTTGAGTGATTGAAAGACTAAATTACGGTTTGGTCATTCCTTAATTATAGTCCAAATTATCCTATAGGTCCACCAACTAATTGCAGTACGGTCGCTGATCAACTAATTGATTATTAACATGCAAAGGGTTGTCAATCCTAATTATGTGATAAAAACAATAGAATAATATTAATTGAAATAAAACTAGGAATTCAAAGCATAAATTAAACATAAAAAGGTCTCTAATCAAGCAAGATCCACCTAAGACCCTAGAAAAGGATTTAGCTATCCATAGTGTTCAAGAACATTAGAATAAAATTTAAAGTCATGAATTACAGAATATAAAAATAAGAAGGAGATTGAGTAAATTCTGATCCTTTATTCCGTCTCTGTATTTTGCTCCAAAGCTCTCTCACGGTGTCAAAAACGGGTACCCAAAACTCCAATATCTCTCCGCGCTCTCCGTGTGCGTCAGTCTATTCCAATTCTCCGTCTCGGTTCCGTGTGCAGCTCTCTCTCCCAATTCACGTTGCAGCCCTCTCCAATGTTGTGCCGTCAGCTCCCCCTCATATATGCTGCAAGCATCCCTTTTATAATTGGGTTTTTTTTTGGTACCCCCACCCATTCCCCTAACACCCCCACCCACCGTGTGAAAATACTAAAATACCCCTGACTCTTTACAAAATCACAATTTCTTCACACAATTGGTCATACCTACGTTTGACCACCTTCACTGCATATATACGCCAACCGGCGTATATACGATCGGCCAAATCAACCAATCGTATATACCCCACGGACCCTATATACGATTTAACACTTTTTACTCACCGTATATACCCCTAGTCAGGCGTATATACGATTAGCAGAAATTCATCCGCTCGCATATACGTCCAGAAGACCCTATATACGACGAGCAAAATAGTAAGCATCGTATATACACCTGTTTTGATGTAAATACGATGAGCAATTTTTTTTTTTTTACTAATTTTTTTTTCTTCGCTTGCAGTGTCCGGTAGGCATAGAGGGAGACGTGAGGTCTCTCCGATCGAGAGAGATAGGGAGTCATCTCATCGCTCGAGTACGAGGACTCGGAGGCATAATCAGCTCCATGCTTGGCCGACGGAGACGAGAGCGAGCACGGCTGAGCGGTGAGTATGAGCTCGAGCCACCGAGTATCGGCTGAGCGGCTTCGATGATCGGCCACTGGAGCTTTCTATCTCGGGGATTACTGCGGCGAGCAGACGCAGGGAGGATTGGCATAGGGGGAGGCCGGTTTCTCAGTATCATTCCCAGCCTACCCCTCGATATCATCCACAGTATCCCCAGTATGATCCCCAACCTCTTCATTACCATCCCCCACCTCCCGAGTATCGCGTTCAGTGATGCTTATTACTCGAACCGATCCATGTCCGAGTATCATGAGGTGCCTCAACCCGATGTCGGGAGGAGCCTCAAAGATGATCGGGAGGAGCCTCGGGAGGAGCCTCGACCTCTCTTTTCACCGACTTGCGGATCATGTCTGCAGTTCTATACTCGCTGACCCGGTAAGTTTTGCATTTTTTGCTTAAATAATTTATTTATTTATTTAAGTCACATAGTATGCACTTTTTGCTTACATTATTTATTTATTTTTATTTCAGGAGTATCAGCGTGTTGTCAAAGTATGGGCTCATGGCAACAAAGTCCATACTAGACTCCATCTTCATTACCCGACCTACTACAAACAAGCACCACCGTGGGTCGGGACTCCATTGGCCCCACTTCTCCGGGGCCATCCACACGCCACGAGAGACCATGAGTTCTTTGTCGGCTTTTATTGAGAGATGGCACTCGGACACTTCGTCATTTCACTTGCCATTTGGTGAGATGACGATCACTCGATGACGTCTCTTCGTCTGCTTTGCACCTTCCCATCCGTGGAACTATGCCACACCTCTCCCGCCTCTCACCGTTAGCTCGGAGTTTGCCACACGGCTTGCTTTGAGACATATTTGGGTGTGTCACGGGTTGAGGCCGCTAACAACACCCGTGGGGTCCATATTACGACTTTCAAATGGTGGAGCGGGTTTATGAGCGTAACTTGGAGGAGGGGGTGACATCACGATTCTTTGTCGTGGGCTTATCTCGCTTCGCTTTCCGACCTCATGTATCTTCACCACGAAGACCGGAGAGTGGCGAGGCTAAGTGGTTGATCTACCTGGATGATCTGAGTCCAGAGGTTCTTGGAGGCTATGCATGGGGTGCAGGTGCACTAGCTGCCATGTATGAGTCCTTGAACACTGCGTCTTTGAGGACTACGCAGCAGTGTGGAGGGTATGCCAGCCTATTTCAGGTATACATTTTAACTTCTTGTATTTTTGTTAAATCGCACTGACTTTTGGTAAATTTTTGTGAATTAAATATGTTCTTTATTTTTGCATTTCAGGCTTGGATTATGTGGTATTTCCCCCGGATGGTGGATAGGTTGCCCGGTCATATCCCGGGTGCGGAGCCACTTGCTGGGCGCTACCGGAAGAAGAAGTCTGACCACCTGAAGCTCAGCCACTACAGGAGGATGCTTGATGAGCTGAGGCCAGAGGATGTCTGCTGGCGACCATTTGAGGAGGGCGGTGGGTAGACCGCTTTGAGCGAGATCTCCTGCTGCAGAGGCATCACCGGGCCGACTTGAGTTCCGTACATGCCTGATAGGTGCTTGCGTCAGTTTGGGTACACGCAGATCATCCCACGTGACCCTCTTAGTGGCCGTCCGAGTCATACTGATTGCGTGTTTGGGATCGTCCACTTCATGGCATCTGTGGAGGACATCCTGCGCACTACTCGGGTTGCTCGGAGGCCGGATCAGGCTGTACGTAACTACTTAGAGTGGTACGTCCGGGCTTCTATCCCCAGACTATTACCGGCTCCACCATCACCACCATCACCTAGAGCTCAGCCCTGGACACCCTCCCCTGAGATACGCTACGACGATCAGGACTGGATTAGGGAGCTTGTGAGGGCTTGTAGAGAGGGGATTCGTGACGGCGACATCGCGCATGGCAGTCCGGCGTATCGGACAATCCATAGGATGGTGGGGATGGCAGCACCGGATGACGTGGCTGGGGAGCTTAGACGACGGGGGCGAGGGCGAGGGGCGCCGTTAGGGATTTTTATTTGTTTTTGATGTATTTGATATTATTTTGGCACTTTATTATATTATTAACTTTTTTCGGATGTTTTATTTATTTTACGAGTTTCCATGAATTTTTGATTTCATTGATTCGATAAAACAAAGTTACACAAGCGATAAAACATAAACAACTTGAATAAAAATAGACAGATAAAATGAAAATACAATAGAAACTCATTGAAATGTGGTGGAGTTAATCGACGAAGGATCTCGTGACGGTCATTCCGGTTTCGACGTGCGGATGAATGTAACTCCTCCATTTAATTGTTATATGAATGGACATCATGTCTCTCGGACGTCATCCTCGCCGTTGACATCCATGGTAGACCAAAGAAATACCTCCACTAGTCGTTTCGGGTTTCAGATAAACAATACGAATTATCTCATGTTCGCTCGTTCTCGGTTGAACCATCTGCGGTAGTTTTACGCTAAGAGCGAAAAATGATATATCGTGTTTTAACCTACACGAAACAACATCTCTCCCATCGAAACTTATACCATCATCTTTCAAGATGATGCCCGATGATCAACAAACCCCATATTAGAATGAGCGATAGTGAGGAAAGAAGGCTCGTAGTATGACATTAGCGAAGCTGCATCATCTTCACTTGTGATGTGTGTGAGAGAAGGAGGAAGTTGAATTTTTGGTGTGAAAATAGTGATGGTGGGAGTGAGTATTTATAGATGAGGTAAAAGATTATCAACCGTTGATTTTGGCGTGCAATCTACACCGTTGATCAACTTTGAAAGTGAAATCATGACCAATTAAATTTTTTTACAATTTTTTAAAAAAATTTAAGACGCATCGTATATATATGTCATTTGGGACATATATACGATGTGTATTTAAACGCATCGATATATATACTGAAGAAGTATATACGATTGGTGGTTACACCACCAATCGTATATACTTCTTCAGTATATATATCGATGCGTTAAAATACACACATCGTATATATGTCCCAAATGACATATATACGATGCGTCTTTTTAAAAAAAAAAAAAATAGATTACAAAGGGCATTTTGGAGATTTCAATTTGGGTGGGGGTGTTAGGGGAATGGGTGGGGGTACCAAAAAAAAAACCCTTTATAATTCATTCCATTCTAGGTATCCATTCAAGTTATGGATTGGACTCTTTCTTCTTTCTCCATTGTGGGCCTTAGGCATTACTATTTAAACTCCATGCTCTTTAATCATTCAACCCACACATCTTATTATTATATATAAATATTATTCTTGTTTTGGCTTTATTTGAACTTTCACTCTTTTTTTATCTTTTCTTCATTGCTACAAAATAAAGAGTAAAGTAAGTCATTTATTTGTTTTAATGATAATAATTCTTCTAACAAATAGCCTAAAAATATATCTAAAAAATGCACTAAATAGGAGTTTATCAACTCCCCCACACTTAACTGTTTGCTTGTCCTCAAGTAAATTTTCTGGCCTTATAAATTTTTCAAATAAATAACAGAGACAGCCAGATAAGGGATCCAAAATTAGAAGCACAATGATAGACAATAGATAATATAGCACATATGAGGTGTCAATAGGTTGCCCAATCAGAGGCTCATGTCCCTGAAAAATACATTTCTGTGAACAATGGCACTTGCTCACAATCTCTCTAAGTGTTTAGGGACTAGTGAAAATATACACTCAAGTTTCAACAAAATGCACATTACCATAAGCTTGTAATTTGACCAAATCTCCACTAAATAGTTCACATGCATGCAAAAGATGGGGTTTCATGGGTTGTAATGGGGCCAAGGTGAATTCATGCCGGGTAGGAAATAAGAAGAGGGAGATACTCAAATGGCTAAAAGAAAAAATAAGAAGCAAACAGTAACCATTGAAACCAAATATGGAGCTCCTATCTATTTTACAATTTTTGTCCAAACTCCAACTTAATTTCACTTTCATTCTTTACTCTTCTTCTATTGAATCAGCTCTATTTGATTTACCCTCTCTCTTGAGTAGACCCTTTTTCTTTTTTTTTTCTTTTTTTTTTGGATTTGCCCTTTGGCTCTTTCATTCTTTTGATGTGTCTTTTCCTCCTTTACTTTTCTCTTTTTTTTTTTCAAATTTTCTTTTTTATATATTTTTTTTCATAGGAGGAAAAGGTAAGTACATGAAAACTTCTATTTTGCTTCCTTTGTAGGAAGATATTCTTATAAGCACATGATTCACTCATTTTTTTTTATCCTAACAAGATAGACAACTAAAGTAGGAGACAAAATTTCAGTCCTGACAATATAGACCACTAAAATATAGGACGTAATTGTAATTTTCAATAGTTGCTCCACATTTAATTCCAAATGGTTACCAAAAGAAGAAAAAAAGAAAAATATATCTGGGTACCAAAGAACAAAAATTATAACAATTAGGCTCAGAGTGGGCAACTAAGGGATAAATTCAACAGACAACTTTGTGGCCAGAAAAATACCTAAATTCCCCAAATCTTTTTACATGATGCAAATCAATTTTCGCCTTGAAATGGTCAAAAGACAAATTCTAGAATGTAGCAAATTGGGAAACACACTCATAGAAAGAAAAAGGGTAAAAATTTATGATTTAGTATCACTCCCCTTATGAAGGCTCAGATCTCACATTTAGAAGCTAGTTCACAAAAAGTACTCAAGAGGGACAAATGCTTATTATCAGCTTCCTAAGGACATCCTCACAGTTACAATTAAGCACAAGTCTGTCATGTAAATTAATTATGGGATCCCTTAAAGACATAATCTCTATTTTTTTTTTCAATTTACGCATAATTCATGCAAAACAAGCCAGAAAATGCTATCAACATATTTAGTGGGTATGTGCATTAATAGAGACCAAATGACAAAATATACTCTCCTCCCCCACACTAGCATGAAGCATAGTCCTCAATGCAAAATATCAAATTGGCACAAAAAGAAATAAATGAGAGAGAGAGAGAGAGAGAGAGAGAGAGAGAGAGAGAGAGAGAGAGAGAGAGAGAGAGAGTAAGAGTAAGAGTGACTTCCCTGAGAGAGCTTTGCAAACTGAGCTAATTCCCAAATAAAAAAAACAAACAAACAAAAGTGAGAGAAAATAAAACACAGGTTGCCTCCTGCGAAGCGCTTGTTTAACGTCCCGAGCCTGACGGTACTACGGTCAATCCTTGAGGCCAGTGACATAGCTCACTTGGAGCAACCCTTCCTCAAAATGCTTCACACGCTGACCATTGACCTTAAAAGTGGTACCATCTTCATGAGATACCTCAAGCACTCCATAAGGAAAAACTTGAGTAACAGTGTAGGGTCCATACCACCTTGAGCGCAACTTTCCTGGAAAAAGACGCAAACGTGAGTTATAGATTAAAACTTTCTCACCAACATGGAATTCACGCTGCTGAATGCGCTTATCATGCCACTTTTTAGTCCGCTCCTTATATAACTTGGCATTCTCATAAGCTCCGAGACGGAGCTCATCCAATTCATCGAGCTGCAGCAACCTATTTTCACCTGTAAGCTGAGCATCAAAGTTTAGAAATTTTAAAGCCCAAAGTGCTTTATGCTCTAATTCAACAGGCAAATGACATGCTTTTCCAAAAACAAGACAGTAAGGAGACATCCCAATGAGGGTTTTAAAAGCAGTTCTATAAGCCCATAGTGCATCATCAAGTTTCAAAGACCAATCTTTTCTTGATGCACTAACTGTCTTCTCTAAAATCCTTTTTAGCTCTCTGTTTGAAATTTCAACTTGCCCACTAGTTTGTGGGTGGTAAGGAGTTGCTACCTTATGAGTGACACCATATTTGCTCAAAAGATTTTCAAATTGTTTATTGCAAAAATGAGTGCCACCATCACTAATAATTGCTCTGGGAGTGCCAAATCTAGTAAAAATGTTTTTCTTCAAAAACCTCACTACTACCCGAGCATCATTAGTGGGTAAGGCTACAACTTCTACCCACTTAGACACATAATCTACAGCAACAAGAATATATTGATTTGAAAAAGATTTAGGGAAGGGCCCCATAAAGTCAATACCCCATACATCAAATATCTCACAAACCAAAATATTGTTTAAGGGCATCTCTTGACGCCTAGAAATATTTCCACTCCTTTGGCAACTATCACAAGCTTTCACAAATTCATGAGCATCTTTAAATATAGTAGGCCAATAAAAACCACATTGTAAAACCTTATATGCAGTTCTATTTGGGCCAAAGTGGCCACCTACCTCTTTAGAATGACAATGCTCAAGGATAGAAGTTACCTCATCCATAGGCACACAACGCCTTATTACCTTGTCTCCACATACTTTAAATAGGTAAGGGTCATCCCACAAGTAGTCTCTAGCATCAGAAATTAATTTCTTCTTTTGTTGAAATGAAAAATCAGATGGAACAACCTTACCCACCAAGTAGTTGACAATATCTGCAAACCAAGGAACAGTAGAAATAGCTAAAAGTCTCTCATCAGGGAAAACCTCATTGATCTCCCCATCATTTGAGGCCTGCATCACACTATGGTCGAGCCTTGAGAGGTGGTCAGCTACAAAGTTCTCTGAGCTTTTCTTGTCTCTAATCTCCAAGTCAAACTCTTGTAATAATAAAATCCACCTGATTAACCTGGGTTTGGCATCCTGCTTTCCAAGCAAATATCTAATAGCAGCATGATCAGTATAAACAATAACGTTAGAAAGAACAAGGTAATGACGAAACTTGTCAAATGCAAATACTACAGCTAGCAACTCTTTCTCTGTGGTAGTGTAATTTCTTTGAGCATCATCAAGAGTCCGACTAGCATAGTAAATGGTATAGAATACCTTATTCCTTCTTTGCCCCAAAACAGCCCCCACAGCAGTATCGTTAGCATCACACATAATTTCAAAGGGAAGACCAATCGGGGGCAACAACAATAGGGGCACTAATTAATTTTTCCTTTAAACAATTAAAAGCCTTCAAACAAGTGTCAGAAAAATCAAAAGTGGTCTCCTTAACCAAGAGGTCACTCATAGGCTTTGCAATTTTTGAAAAATCTTTAACAAACCTTCTATAGAAACCAGCATGGCCTAAGAAACTACGAACCCCTTTAACAGAATTGGGTGGGGGCAACTTTGCAATTACCTCCACCTTTGCGGGATCGACTTCAATGCCTTTAGTAGACACCTTGTGTCCCCAAAATAATGCAATCTTGTACCATAAATTGACACTTCTCCCAATTGAGCACTAAATTAGTATCCCTACATCTACGCAACACCAATTCAAGTTATGTAAACAATCCTCATAAGAGGATCCAAAAGCGATAAAGTCATCCATGAATATCTCAATGCATTTTTCAACCAAGTCGGAAAAAATAGCCATCATGCATCTTTGGAAAGTGGCGGGAGCATTACAAAAACCGAATGGCATCCTTTTATATGCAAATGTTCCATATGGGCAAGTAAAAGTAGTTTTTCTTGATCCTCGTAAGCCACCGGTATTTGCAAATAACCGAATATCCATCCAAACAACAATAATAATCATGTCCTGCCACTCTCTTAAGCATTTGATCAATAAAGGGAAGGGGAAGTGATCTTTCCGGTGGCATCATTTAATTTTCTATAATCAATGCACATACGCCACCCTGTAGTTTTTCTAATCGCAATTAATTCATTTTTATCATTTTCCATCACAAAGAGTACCTCACTTTTTAGGAACACATTGAACAGGACTTACCCACTTACTATCAGAGATAGGATAGATGATACCTGCATCAAGAAGGTTAATTACTTCCTTTTTTACCACCTCTTTCATGTTAGGATTAAGGCGGCGTTGAGGTAGTGCTCGAGGTTGGTATTCATCCTCCATGTAGATCTTGTGAGTGCAAATTGAGGGACTAATGTCTTTTATATCATGAAGTGACCATCCAAAGGCCTCTTTGTTGGCCCTTAATACCCTCAAAAGCTTATCCTCCATGGTGTCTGTCAAACCTGCAGCAATAATCACAGGCAAAGAGGAAGGGGGTGCAAGAAAGCATATTTTACATTTGAAGGAAGAGGCTTTAATTCAAGCTCAGGAGCCTCTTCAATTGAAGGTTTGGGTTTTGGAGTGTTACCCCATTCCAATTCCTCAAATCCACGGTTACTACAATTTTTCTGAGGGTGGTGAGCCTGCAAAAACATTAAGAACTCTTCTTCCTCACCACCTGCAAAGATGCCAAGTCCCTTGTAAGTAAGTACTTTTTCTAGAGGATCCTGAATTCTAAAATCATCAAAACTGTCAGAGGTAATCACATCATTAATATCTCTAGCTTGAATAAAATTACAAGAAGCAAATGAGGAAGGATTTTTTAATGAATTCAAGACTTGAAATACAACTTCCTCATCTCCAAGTCTCAAAGTCAATTTTCCTCACAACATCAATTAAGCTTTTTCTGTAGCTAAGAAAGGACGCCCCAAAATAATTGGGACTTCCTCATCTTCTTCCATATCCAAAACAACAAAATCAGCAGGGAAAATAAACTTATCAACCTTAACTAAAACATCTTCCACCACTCCACGGGGGTGGGCAATGGATCTATCAGCTAGGTGCAAGTGATGTTAGTAGGATGGGGTTCCTGCAAACCAAGCTTTCTAAAAACAGAAAATGCATCAAATTTATACTTGCTCCTAAATCACATAATGCCTTTTCAAAATGCGAGTTACCAATTGTACAAGGGATAGTAAAACTATCTGGATCTTTAAGCTTAGGTGGTAACTTTTTTAAAACTATAGCAGAACATTCCTCATTAAGCCTAACTGTCTCAAAGCCTTCCAACTTCCTTTTGTTAGAAATAATTTCTTTTAAAAATTTGGCATATTTAGGCATTTGAGCAATAGCTTCAGCAAAAGGAATGTTAATATGCAATTTTCTAAATATTTCAAGAAATCTAGCAAACTGCTTATCATTCTGCTCATTTTAAGTCTTTGAGGATAAGGAACATTTACCTTTGCTTGCTCATATTTCTCCCTTTCCTTTTTGCTTTCCTCAGAAGTGCTCCCCTCAGTAGGAGCTTGTATTTCTTTCTCGGGCGCCCGCCCATCTTGATTGTTTTCTTGAACCAGCTCCTTGCCACTCCTAAGAGTGACAGCCTTGCACTGCTCGTTTCTTGGATTAGGCTCAGTCTGGGTAGGAAGTGAGCCTTGAGGTCTTTGAGATAACATAGTAACGATACTTGCAAGTTGAGTACCTATGGCTCCCATTTGGCCTTCCAAGCTTCCAATTCTATCTCAAGTCTTCCTTCCACACTTCCAATTTTCTCATTAAGTTTTCCCTCCAGGCTTCCAAACACATCATTGGTATCTAGCTTCTTATCCTCTTGTCTTTGCACATGTGGAGGCTTATAGGAATTTGAGTTTTGCCCCTTTTGTTGTCCTCCCCAAGAGAAATTTGGGTGATTTCTCCAACCCGGATTGTAAGTGTTTGAATAAGGATCATTTTGGCTCCGGTTGGAATTCTGAACATAATTGGCCTCCTCAGTTGAAGCGGTTAGTCGACCACAGTGCTTTTATAAGATCTTCAATAGATTGCAACCTCTCATCAGTCCTGTCCATGTAATTGGCTAGGACACCCATGCATGGATGTCCAACTTTTTCCATGTATCTAACTAAAGAATCTTGCATACCAGGCCTTAACTCACTTTTCTTCTGACCAAGATAGTTGACTTCTTCAGCTGGGCCTCCCCAAAGATTATTTGTGATGTCACTAGTGGAGGTAACTATTGGAGTAGATTGAGCTTGTACCTTCATCAAAGATTGCACCTGTTTAGAGAGAACATCTAGTTTTATATCAAGACTAGTTTCATCCTCAACCTTGTACATCCCAGCTGATTTCTTAACGTGTCTGTCAGTTGTCTCCCATTGGGCATTATCAGCTGCTATTTCTGCAATTAAGTCATATACTATCGCAGGTTCCCCATTCAATAGAGAGCCACCACAAGCCATATTAACAATTCCCCTATTTTGAGAAGATAATTCGTTGCAAAAGTATTCAAGTAGTTGCCACTTCTCAAATCCATGATGAGGACAACTTCAGAGTAAGTCTTGAAACCTTTCCCAAGCCTCATGTAAAGATTCTTGCTTGACTTGAGCAAAGCTGATTATTGTACCTCGGATCTTAGTAGTCTTACATGGGGGAAAATATTTGGTCAAGAATTTTTGCTTGATTGTTCCCACTCGTAATGGACTCAAGGAGGTTGAGAGTCTAGCCAGCGGCATGCCTTGTCGGCCAAGGACCATGGAAACAATCTCACTCTAATAGCATCAGGGGTGACACCATTGCAAATTACCGAGTCTGCCACCCTCAAGAAGTTTCTAAGATGGGTGTGCGGGTCTTCTGTTGGCGCACCTCTCGAACATAGTCGACTCTCAACCATTTGAATCAAGCTTGGTTTGAGTTCAAAATTAGTGGCTTCTTGCTGATTGGGTTGACTATGCTTGTAGTGATATTCACTGTCGGAGTGAAGTAGTCTCGAAGAGTTCTTCTCGGATTGGCGACCATCACTCTTGTCTCTTTTCTTATCCTTGAGCGCTTCTTTCAATTTACGGATCAAAACCAAAATAGGCTCCCGGGAGCGGGTGAGCATGCACAAGTAATAATAAAAATAACAGTAACAAATAAAAATAAACTAATAAACTAAATGACAAAAATATGTAATTTTTTTTTTATTAAATTAAAATAAAACAGACTAAAACAAGAAAAAAAATGTCTAAAGCAATAAAAAATCTCTTTTGTTTAATATTATTAAATTAATCCCCGGCAATGGCGCCAAAAACTTGTTGCGTCAAAGACACACCTAGAGCAAGTGTACTCTATCGTGGAAGTAGTATAAAAAATATCGTCTCCACAATGATTAATTAATAAGTACCAAACTATTTAAGATTAGTTATTATTTAGACGAACAAATGTTTGGTGATTGTAAAAACTAAAATAACAATAAGTAAATAGCAAGAATTTAAATTGTAAAGTTTGATCAATGGAGAGAAGCCTAGGGTCACGGTTTCACCTGCAAGGTTCGATACCTCTATGTTCAATTCCTACTTGAATTCCTTTATTTTACTTCAATTACCAATCCCTTTACTACAACTACTAACCCGTTTGGTCATTCGTGATTAGTATTCTTTTTCCTAAACTAACCCTTGTTTGGTCATGCAAGAATTTAAATTTAAGAAAAGCATAAAGCACACAAAGGTTGAGTGATTGAAAGACTAAATTACGGTTTGGTCATTCCTTAATTATAGTCCCAATTATCCTATAGGTCCACCAACTAATTGCAGTACGGTCGCTGATCAACTAATTGATTATTAACATGCAAAGGGTTGTCAATCCTAATTATGTGATAAAAACAATAGGATAATATTAATTGAAATAAAACTAGGAATTCAAAGCATAAATTAAACATAAAAAGGTCTCTAATCAAGCAAGATCCACCTAAGACTCTAGAAAAGGATTTAGCTATCCATAGTGTTCAAGAACATTAGAATAAAATTTAAAGTCATGAATTACAGAATATAAAAATAACCCGGAGATTGAGTAAATTTTGATCCTTTATTCAGTCTCTATATTTTGCTCCAAAGCTCTCTCACGGTGTCAAAAACGGGTACCCAAAACTCCAATATCTCTCCGCGCTCTCCGTGTGCGTCGGTCTATTCCAATTCTCCGTCTCGGTTCCGTGTGCAGCTCTCGTCTCTCAATTCACGTTGCAGCTCTCTCTCCCAATTCACGTTGCAGCCATCTCCAATGTTGTGTCGTCAGCTCCCCCTCATATATGCTGCAAGCATCCCTTTTATAAGGTTTTTTTTTGTACCCCCACCCCATCCCCATAAACCCCCACCCACACTGAAAACCCCAAAATGCCCTTCTGAAAACGTATTTTTTTTTTAAAATTTTTTGACCAATCGTATATACACCTGGGGGGTATATATACGACCCTATTTTTTGCCCATCGTATATACACCCCCCAAGGCGTATATACGATGGAAAACCCCCACCTTAATCATATATACGCCTTGGGAGGTGGATATACGATGGGCAAAAAATAGGGTCGTATATATACCCCCCTCAGGTGTATATACGACCCCCATTGTATTTTTTTTTACATTTTTTAAGTCAAATAAAAATTATATAAGTCCTGAAAATAGGTTTTGTGTGTAGTTCGTTAAAATGTGACGATGTTATACGTCGAACGAATAATTTAGGCTAAAAAATCGGTTTTCGGGAAACATACTCCGATCGTAATGAAACCACAGCTATTAAATCCGAAAAAAATCAAGAATCAAGACTCCCCTAGAAGGGACTTCTTACGGGACTATGGCCTCAAAATCCCAAATTCCATCGTTTACTATTTTTTACGATTTTTTTAAATTTTTCATAGTCTCCAAAAAATCTAAAAAAATTTGTATATCCTTATTTTGGTTTTGTTAGATTTTTAGTGGTGTTTTTATAATTTTTTGGAGTAGTTTTGACTATTTAACGAATTTTTAGTAGCCTTTTAGTAATAAAAATTAAAACAAATTATTAAAAAAAATAAAAAGTGAATCGTATATACCCCTTTGAGTACGTATATACGATTGGACAAAAAATAGCCATCGTATATACGTACCCATAGGGGTATATACGATTTATTTATTTTTTTTAAAAAAAAATAAGTTTCAAAAGGCATTTTGGGGTTTTTGTTATTGGGTGGGGGTGGGAGGGAATGGGGTGGGGGTCCAAAAAAAAAGACCCCTTTTATAATTCATTCCATTCTAGGTATCCATTCAAGTTATGGATTGGACTCTTTCTTCTTTCTCCATTGTGGGCCTTGGGCATTGCTATTTAAACTCCATGCCCTTTAATCATTCAACCCACACATCTTATTATTATATATAAATATTATTCTTGTTTTGGCTTTATTTGAACTTTCACTCTTTTTTTTATCTTTTCTTCATTGCTACAAAATAAAGAGTAAAGTAAGTCATTTATTTGTTTTAATGATAATAATTCTTCTAACAAATAGCCCAAAAATATATCTAAAAAATGCACTAAATAGGAGTTTATCAACGCTCCATATTATCCATACAAGTACATAGCTTTTTCTTTTTAAGTCATTTTTTTACATTTAATTTTATTATTATTGTAACTTACTCTTACCTAAATTTTGTAAAATAAAAATGAAGTTAGTGATAAACATTTAGTAAACTAATGCAATCATTTAATTTAATTTATTTAGAATTATATAATGTCGTAATTTTAAGTGTACATTCTTTATTCTAATAGAAATGCTATTTATCATTTTTTTTAATTGATAGGATTAGTTCAAGTAGATTTTCATTATAGTAGGAACAGTTCCATGTGTGAAGTCATATATTCAACACAGAATTGTTCAATTCCTCTTTATTGTTATTTTTAGTATAGAGACTTATTTATATAGCTCATGTAAGGGTACCACTTGGCACATGATCAGAACAACTTCAACAAGAACCATTCCTTTCCACATTCTAATCAGGTTTGTTAAATTTTGCTCACTGTGTACTATTTTTTTTTTGGCAATAAGTGTGTGCTAATTGTTGGTTGCAGAGAACCTGCTACTATAGCTTATAAATTAAACACATGTATTTAATTTCAATCACTAAGCATTTTTGGCCTTTTCTTTTTTTACATTTATCATCAACACCTTGTATCCCTAATAGGATACACTCTTTCTCGTTAAAACAAAATCTTGGATATTGAATATATTCCCAACAAGACATTAGATCATCACCTTCACGATGGCAAAGACCGTCTATTTTGTCGACCTCGTTACCGATACTTCCCTCACGCTATTCATCATCTGGGTTATAGAGCTCCCGATCATAATCCTTCTTTACAGTTTCTACCGAAAGAATCCTAAACAATGCGTACCTGCGAGCTGTTGGGAGAGGCATTCTAGGAGTGCCTACAGGGTTACTACTAACTTCTTTAGCAGCTATTGCTTATGGAGCGCCAATTACCTAAGTATCTACCCAAGACTGTCAATTGGTCTCTTATGATGTCATTGTTTACGACGGTTCCTGCATCTTGTGTTCTTGGTTCATCATGGACTGATTGGAAACGTATTTTTCTACAATTAAATTACATTATTGTAATCCTTATTCTATATTTAAGGAAAATGGACTTGTTGAGGGGTTGCTTTGTGCACTTGAAGTACATTTTCCCTTTAGATAGTTGATTTAATTTTTATGTTATGTACTTGAAGTACATTTTCTTATGCTTCTAGTTAAATATTTTTATGTTATGATCTTGAAAAACTATTCCTCATGTTTCTAGTTTCATATCTTTATGTTATGAACTTGAACATTTTTTATGTTATGAAATTACTAGGTAAATTTATATCTTGTTGGAATTTATATTTTGGATTAAGAATATAAATATACATACTAATGTTATTTTGTTGAAATAGAGTTACAATTACTATTAGTTTAGCAAAAAATGAAAATTAAATACAATTAATAAGTCAATAGATATAAAAAAATTCAAAAACAACAATGATACAGTACAAATATATCTTCAGATTTATATGATACAATGTGCTTATCATTTATGAATGTCATGTCAGGATTGACTAACTGTAATATAACAGAATGACGTAATTGAAAATTTTATATTAGTTTGAGGACCCGATTACAACTTTTTTAGTTTACCTATTTAAAAATTTCTAAATAATTTAGGGATCTACAGAGTAATTAAACATAAATTAAAAGAATAAAAAAATTATTTAAAATATAAATATATTTATAACTCAGTAAGAATATTAGTAAAATTCGGATACGATCGTTAGTTTGACTGAGAGTTAAACCATTAGTATTACACCATCAAGATATGTATTTTTAAGTTTTTTAAGTTTGTTGTATTTTAAATGCGTAAGTATGCTTTATTTTTTAAACTTGTTGTATATATTATGAGCCTGTTTCTTACAGATTATTTAAAAAAAATCACTTTTTTTTTAAAAAAATAATCACTTATGACGATATGTTGTCCGTTAATTTGTTACAGATTTTTAAAAAAATGAAAAGCTGAAAATAATCTAAAAACTGCTTCATATGAGAAGTTGTTTTGAGTAGCTTCTCATGAAAAACAGTTTTTTAAGAATGATTTTTTTAAAATAAGTGATTTTCAGAATGTTACACAAACACAAAACAACTTCTCATTTTCTTAAAAATCTCTAAAAACTAATCTCTAAATTATTTTACAACACAATCACTTATTTTTTAATCCAAAACAAACGGGCCCATAATATTTGTAATGTCAAAAGTGTGGTATTTCCCATTAATAAAAACTAGCCCTACGACCCGGGTTGGCTAACAATTTGTTAAAGAGTAAACATTTAAAGAAAAGAAGCATAAGAACAACAGTATTAGAAAAGAAGCATAAGATTTTTTTACTAAACAAATTCTAAGTATTAGAAAGACATCACATTTAAAGACAAAAGTCACACATATTAGATCAAATCACAAACAACTTAAAGTTGGAGCATAAACAACAGCCTAAACACACATATTAGATGAAGTCATAACACAATCAGTTTAAAGTTGTAAAATAAACAACAACCTATAATAACATTATCCATATTCATCAAAATGTAACCATAAAAATTTAACCCATCATACCGTCTTACCGATTCGAGGGATTAGTCTCTAGAGTTGCGCGTAGAGGATATATACCCAGTTTATACCAAAAAACTATACACATGAAAACTTAACTCATAATTAAAGAGAAAAGAAGACACCATAATTAAAAAGTGAAACACGTAAGTAAGTCTCATGCAGAGATTGATTTAAAAGTAAATATCAATTTAATTATGCTTCTAATACTTCTTAATGCGAAATTATCTAAATAAAGAAGAAAATACCAATTTGGACATGTAATTTTTTTTCAAGATTCTAAAGTACCCCAAAACATTGCCTAGAATCACAATTTATGTATTTTGTCATCAAATTGTTTTTCCATCAAATAGATTATTGACGAACGAAGTATTTCAATAGTTAAATTTTTTTTCTGAATACTATAAAGTAACCCAAAACACATTGTCTAATGTCTAACATTTCACGTTACGCGTTTTGCTACCAAATAATTTTTCCGTCAAGTACACTAAAGCACACTATTTAGCATTCCACTTTAAAATATAAAAATATAAAAAAAAAAGTAGATTAGTCATTGTAAAATTCTGTTGGGAGGATATAACCACACACACCGACAGAATTGAGTTCTCGTGGCCAGCCAACTTTCCCGGTGTACATTAGTCATCGATAAAGCCGATAAAAATTGCACACTAATGAGATGATAACAAAAAAAGTAAAAGAAAGGAAAAAGAAAAAAAACCAAAGTGAAAAAAAAAGTTGATTGGCCAAAAATTTGGAATCCAATTGACCAAAAAATTATTCCTCCCAAATTGAATATGCATGCCAAGCCGAATTCATGTTTTAGATAATTATAAAAATATGCACAAAACTATTGTGCATACATGTGCCAAAAATAATTAAAAAATCGAATATAGCGAGGGAGGTGCTTGCTTGCATTATCAGATTGGAGTTTTGAGCACTGCGGACTCGAAATTAGGTCCAATTCAAAAACCATGTAAATTGTTATGGACTCGAATAAGCTACGAAATTACCAACTTAACTTTACCTTTTTAAAAAATTTCCTCCATATCCTTCATCCCTCTTCTTCTCCTACACACTCCCCTCAAACACTCCAAACCTTCCATCTCCCCACTCCAAATCCTATCCTCCATTCCTACATCATTAACCTTTTAATCATCTTCTCAACATTATTAACTATTATTCCTACGAAACTTTTTTCGTTTTCATCTCTTAAAGTTACTGCATTTGGATTTTTTTTCTTTAGAAGTCGCGCTTGGTTCGGTTGCCCATAACCGAATGGGTTCGGATAGGCACAACCGAACCTTGTAAATGACTTCGGGAGTTTTTCTTTTCATTGTCATTCTGTCTATGCAGTATCAGGTGGGTTCAGGCCAGGCCTACCAAACCTGTTCGGTTTCCCATCCCCGGACAAACAAAATTGATAAAACACACCTCCTTCTAAATTTTTATAACGTCTTGTTGACGTTAGCCGAACACGTTCGGTTGGTCTTAACCGAACCGCTCGTAAACACGTCCTCCATTAGGTTATTGGAGTGTTTCATGTGAGGGTATTTTTGGAATTTTTTAGTTAAGGGTGTGTGGTGAGTAGGGAGGGGTGTGGGAAAAGCAGTGGGCATCAATTAACGACACTTTCCAAGCCCATTGAAATTACTTGGGCTTGTTTCCTTAATTGGGCTGATCTAATTTTCTTTTCTTTTAGTCTTTCTTCTAATTTCAACTCATATATGGTTTAGCTGTTTCTCTTTTGGTAGCTGAAGCCCTGGTTCTTCGTCATGCAATCCTCTTTGCGAATAACCTTGGGATTTCTAAAGTTCTTTTCGAATCAGATAATCTCATTCTTGTTCAAACCTGCAGAGGAGAGAAGGAAATGAGAAGTATCAAAGTTATAATTGATGACATCTTGAATTTGAAATCTAGGTTTTTGCGTTTTGGGATTACTTGGACTGCTAGAGAGGGGAATCAAGCTGCTCACATTGTTGCTGAGTTGCTCCGGTTGAAATTGTTGCCTGTTCGTTGGATTTTTAACCCTCCACCGAAACTTCGTGAAGCGATCTCTCTGGATAGATTTCGAGTGTTAACTGATTGATTGTTCCAGTGCTTTCTCCCTCTTGGATTTCAAGCTTCAAAGATTTGTGTTGTTGATGATCGTTGACTTCTTGATTGTGCATTGTCAGGATGTGTTTCCATTTTTAGGGTTTTCTCGTTTGCAGTTCGTTTCCTAATCGAGCTTCTATGCTTGTGTAATTTCATGTTTTTTGTTTTGTTGTTTCGTTTGCTGACTTCGTGTGGTTCAGCCTTTTGTTTGGGCTGTTTTGGTCTTCTCAATTGTTGTGGGCCACATTTGGGTATGTTTGGTTTGGGCTTGGCCCATTATATAAATCAGATAACCTTTGGATCAGAAAAAAACTCATATATATTATTTCATGTTTTTTCTCCTTTCCGCAAAATATAGAGTAAATTAAATAAGTAATTTGCATAATTAGTAATAATTGCTCTAAATATAACCCAAAAATATCTCTAAAAACAGTACTAAATTGGAGTTTATTAGATGGTGCATGACTTTATGGAGTGTGTGGCAAGCTCAGAATGATTGTGGTTGGAATAACAGGAAGGTGGATGCAAATAGTATAATATGGGTTGGTTCGAATCTTTACCGTGATTGGTCTATTGCTCATGGTTTACAAAGTCTTGATGATGTCAGTAGTAGTTCTAGTAACATTGCTAATGGCGACTCGTGGAGAAAACCGACTTAGGATTGTGTGAAGTGCAACATTGATGCCTCTTTTAATTTCCTTGTCTGAGAATAGGATTGGTATGACTTATGCATCCTTGGGTAATTTTATTGGAGCAAAAACTCACTAGTTTTCGCCTATGACTAATGTTCTTATGTGTGAAACTATGGGTTTCTACTTGGCGATTAACTTGGTTAGTGAACTATGCTTTAAGGATGTTATTTTTGAGATGGATGCCAAGATGGTGGTTGACGCCTTTAATTCTAATAATCATGTTATTTCTGAGTTTGGTGTTTGATTTCAGTTTGTAAGACTCTCTTTAGCTCTTTCAGTAACAACTTTAATGTAGAGTTCACTACGAGAAATGCTAATAAGGTTGCTCATTTCTTAGTTGGGGTGACATTATTCACAAGTCCTCAAGAATACTATGATATCCCTACATGTATTACCGATTTAATTATGAATGAAATGCACTAGGTGCTTTGTGTCAAAAAATATATTTTTCTCTTTTTTTTGTTGGATCTAAACTTTTTTCTTTGAATAGGAATTATCTCCATTCTGCATATGTTAGTTTTTTTGTATTTGCCACTCTATTTGTATACATAAAAAGACACACACACAACATAATTTCTACCTGACTTGTTATATTATTTTGCCATCTTGATTGTGGACTTTCATTTTTGAATTAGTTGTTATTAATCTTATTTAAAATCTAATTTAAAAGATTTAATTTTTATGTTACTCGATTTAATTTCTCTAAATCAATTTCACCATTTCATTCTAATGAAATGATCGAATGGAAAGAATAATAAACATGTCATTGTAATTATTTTAAAAAAAATACTTAGTATAAATGCAATGCTATCTATTGAAAAAGTTTTAAAGTTAATTTACATATAGATTTGTTTTTCTTACATTACACTGAAACATATAATCCAAATATTTTTTATATTAGCTTTTCATATTTTTTTTTAAACAAAAGAAAAGGTTATGGAGCCTCGTTAAAACCTTCTAATGTAAAATCTTCCATAGGGACACCATGAAGGAAAGAGTATTCCCCCTAAATTGTATTGATAAAAAAGAGAAAAAGAATAGGAAACATGGAGGGACTAGACCAAAACCATGAGCATAAACATCAAAATAACTGGAAAAAATGAAAGCAAACCTACCTAGGTACACAAAAGCATCACTATAACGACTCTCATCCCAATCAGGTCGGCACCAGAGTTGCTAACAATCATCTGGAGCACACCAAAAATAGGAAGCAAAAGGCGAACCCGGCTATCGAGGGACAGAGGGACTAACAAAACCTATAGTTAGGCAAAATCTGTATTAGCTTTTCATATCAATTGCATATTTGTTACAGGAAAAATTACATCAGGGGTCCTTTAAGTTATTTAATTGTAATAAGTTGGTCCTTTATGTTTTTTTCGTATCACTTAGGTCCTTTAAGTTATTCAATAAGTTTGTCCTTTAAGTTACATAATATGTACACCGTTAGTCTTTTTTTCATTTTCTGTTACAAAGAAAGCCACTTCGCACTAACAGAGCTGACATGACTGTAACGGAGCCTACATGTCATCTGTCTTGTAACAATTTTGTCATTTAAGACTATCGTCACGTAATAATTTGGTTCTTTAAACTTAAAAAAAACGGAAGATGAATCATCTTTTTTAAAAAAAAATTAAGTTGAAAGTTCCAAATTGTTACATGACAGCAGTCTTAAATGACCAAATTCTTACAAGATAGGTAGTCTTTGTTAGTGCGAATTGAGCTTTTTTGTAATAAAAAATGAAAAATGACTAACGGTGTACAATTATGTAACTTAAAGGACTTAAGTGTTACGAAAAAAACTTAAAGGACCAACTTATTACAATTAAATAACTTAAAGGACTCCCATAATTTTGTTTTTGTTACATGGCCTCTTCTTATAATTATCTATGTTACATTAGTTTGAGATGTTATATAAGCATCATACATATTTGATAAAAAGAATTATTGTTATATGTTGAAAAATTTATGTCTACCTTAGAGCAAAAATATATATAAATTTTTTGACGTGACAAGTATACAACATAATTTTTTTTATTATAATAATAATTTTAATATGTAAACCAAGCTTATCTTCAATAACCATAATATATTAGCTTATATTTTGTTGAACATTAATTTATACTATATATATAGTAAAAAAAAGTGGTAACATTGCGGAAATAAACTAATACAATTGTTTACGGCAATTGCCAACTACTAAGAATGTGATTCGTTGGGTTTAAAACTGATACTTTTAAGAGATTTAATTTCATGGCCAAAACATATTTGTGCATGATGATGTAGTACCAACTTCCAACTTCATGTGTCTCTCAGTTTCTTTTTTCTCTCTCGATGATTTTCATCATTATTCGTGTTTCAACTTCGTTCTCTTCATAACCTTTATAAACAACACTATGTGCACACTTTTTTGGCATACATCCACATTTTACACCTATGAATAAATTACTTATATATATATATATATATATATATATATATATATATATATATATTTATATTGAGTTCATAGATCTTGTTGACTATTTATTGAATTATAGTTTAAATATTTTTAGTGACTCGTACATAGAAATAAAATATATGACGCGTAACTCCGAGTTTTTGATTATGGGGAATCGAATCAAAAAAATTTATTAATATGGAGGAGGTGATTTTAACTTATCATTTTGTCAAAATGAGTAGTGATAACATTGCTGATGATTGATCCTGGATAAGCCTTTACTTATTTTTTTAATATTTGATAAGCAGTTTACGCTCCTTATTCTCCATAAAAGTACATAGCTTTTTTCTTTTTAAATCTTTTTTTATATTTAATTTTATTATTATTGTAACTTACTCTTTTACCTAAATTTTGTAAAAAAAAAATATATGAAGTTAGCAATAAACATGTAGTAAACCAATACAATAATTCAATTTAATTTATTTATAGGTATTATATCGTAAATTTAAGTGTACATTCGTTAATTCTAATAGAAATAATGTTCATCATATTTATAGATAATAAGATTCGTTTAAGTAGATTTTTATTACAGTAGGAATAGCTTCATATGAGAAGTTAAATATTGAACGCAGAATTATTCAGTTCCTCTTTATTGTTATAATTAGTATATAGACTAGTTAATAGCTCATGTAAGGGTACCACATGGCACATGATCCGAATACAACTTCAATAAGACTTATTCCTTACCACATTCTACTCGAATTTGTTAAGTTTTGTTCGGTGCGTCAGTACAACAGATCTAGTAGATTGGTAGCGTTTTTTTATCCATGACAATGCTTTTGGTAACTGAACGAACGTGTGTGTTGCTATTCCACTCCAACAATAAGCGCCACCCATTGCCAAACACGTCCTCCCAGATACGCAACGCTTTTTAAAAAGCGCTGAATATTGCCCCATATACGCAGCGCTTCATTAAAAGCGCTGAATATTGCCTAAATTTTTTTTTTAATTTTTTTTTTCTGTTTTGTGTGTTTTCCTTTTTATATTTACAAGTTACTTGTACAGCCAATCCAATCCAATACATAACAGAATCAAATTGCTAAGAGGAACCAAATTACATATAACAGAAACAAATTACATAAGAGGAACCAAAACAAAATAGCTAAGAAGTTTCATTATATGTATCCAAAACAAGCTATCAAGTTACAATATTATGAACCAAAAACTAGCTAGCTAACTTATATGTAAAAAAACGGGAGACATAACTGCACCATTCTCCCCTAAGCTCAAGAATCGCTTTCGATGAGAGTATGTCCGCACTTACAATCGCGAAAATACTGAAATTATATAAATAAATAAAATTAGAATTGAAATGGTTAAATATTGGAAAGAACCACTATTAAATCGAAATCATATAAAAATATATTATAAGTAGATACCTGACGGGGGATAGTGGTTTTCTTTTGGGTAATAATGTCCTTCATATATTTCATGACATAATAGCCACAATCAATGTTATTGAATTGTCTAGGACACTACAAAACATAAGATTAGTTAATTGTTAAATTGAGTTGAATACAATTTTTTGACAAAATAATGTAATGTATAAGTTAGAAACTTACAATTATTGGTAACCATTTGACCGTTAATTTATTCACTCCCAATATGTGCTTAAAGCTATTTGAATAGAATGTCATATAACAATATTAATAACAATATATACATATATAAGTAAAAGTAAGAAATATGCAGAATGAACGGAATAAACACACCTGTTAAAAAGCTCCACAAACTCGCTGTGGTTTTGGTAACGATTTTGAAGGGAGTCAAGGTAATACACGGTTTGTTTGCTAGGATTAATTGCAAACAAAACCCAATGTCTCCTACAAAATAAATTTACGAATAAGTAATTGACTACTATTTAAAAAATGCATGTTATATAAGAATGAGTAAAATTTCTCACCCAAGATTAACCGGTGCTAGAAGTAAGGTATCATCACTTCTATTTTGAGCTTCATTGAAGCGCTCATTGACATAAGTTTGAACAAAGAAATTTCTGGGTTTTGTTCCACAAGTGATTGATAATTTGGCAGGCTGCGATCCACTTGATGAAAGGTTGTACTTTCCGGACACAAGAAGAAAAATCTATGTGTCTGTTCGGAAGGGACCACAATGTCCTCGTACAAGTACCTACATTTATATATATAAATATATATATATATATATATATATATATATATATATATATATATATATATATATATATAAATTAAATTAACGATATAATAAAATAAAATCGACAATGTCAAATAATAAATTACATAGTACCTGACATATATATTCATAACAATACCGGTTGCCTCATCCGAATCACATACAGCACGGATATCCTCACGTCCGACTATTTGAGGACCGCTAGCTCCAAAAATTTCTTCATCAAAATTTATGATAAGGTCTGTCTCCTTCATCATGTATTTCTCGTGATGCTGCGTCGGCTGACCAATATTCATATAAGCTTCATTAACTAAGAGGAAGAGGCGGGCCGAGACACAATTGGAGAAGGGGAGGATGAGTCACTTGGCGAGAAGAGGAGGGTCGATCACCACTTTTGGAGGAGAGGCGGTGAGAAACTTCTACATAAGGGGTGGACTGAGACACTTTTGTAGAAGGGGTGGATCGAGACACTTTCTTGCCAATAGATTTTCCTTGCCAACACTTTTCAAAGGAGACCTTTTCTTGCTTGGTAGACACTTTCTTAGATTTTGCATTTTGGCGTATCTATGTATAAACAAAAATAATTACTTAGTTAGCACAAATTATATGACAAAAACTATAATTAGTTAGTTACAAATATATTGTCACTTACAACGACAAGGTCTGATGGCCATACCACAAAGGTACCAACTGCTTGTGACACCGTCAGTATATCAATACTGTCAATTGGAACATGCAATGGTGCATCCTCTCTAATTGGTACTGCAACTCTGACTCTAACATGATTTGGAGGTAGGGGTAAATTGTGCATCAAGGGACCCAATTCGTTACATGTGAAGCCAATTGCAACCATTTCATGTGGGTTTGAGATATACAATTCACACTCACACTCATTGTTGTCCTAAATCAATTATAAACCACAAATTAATAAAGACATTATTTGATGTTATATATATATATATATATGTACAATAAAGAGAGCTTAATTCCTTATTTATTGTAATAAAAAACAATTAATACCTTAGTTGACGGTATGGTGCAGCTATCTCGTGCACTGCTATGTGTAGCAGGGGATGGTGCCGGTGGCATAACATGGCCATAATGCGATCGGATATCATTAAGTTGAGCTTGCAAACTTTCATACAATTCCATCATCTTTCTCAATTGTGGACAATCATGATTCTCATCATAGACTTTCTGTTTTGGTCCAAAGTACTCGGTTGGTGCAATGCCAAATCCAGCACCCCTTGTGCGACCCGAGTATTCTTCTCTACCTAAGGCACGTGTAAGGATTTCCTTTTCAGAGCAATCAGTGAGCTCTCCCTGTGACACTGACTGTGATATGGCTTCCTGATTCACAAAACAAACGTATAGGCCATTATAAAAATCATAAAAGTTACAATTAAAATCAGCGAGCTTGAATTTAGGAAATACTTACAATTCTTTCAGACACCTCTTTAGTTTTAGGATCAACAATCTCCTTTTCTAAGTTTAGTCGAGCCTCTACCCACAAAACATGCCGCGCAACACCTTCTTTAGTAGGATCTTTCCCACTCTCCACCAATTATATTTAAATTTACCAAATGTTAAGAAATTATTTATAAAAAGTTTCATGAAACTAAAAAAATCAAGCTTATTGTGCCTTACCAATCTCTCTTCAATATGTTGATATGGAGTAGCACCGCCTCTATAAGGATACTCACAGCCAGAAGCACACTTTCGATTCACCTCACTTGCTTTCTATTAAGAGAGATAAGTATACATTAATGTATAATAGATAATTGTGAAATATATTTTATGTTATAACTTAATAGATAGTAGCACTAACCATGAAGTTTGGATCTTCAGTGCGTCTCCTAACAAATGTGTGCCAATCCTCCTCTGAAATAAACCCACTATATATTGGTGGAGGATTCCAATTGATGTTTCCATTATCATCTTTCAGCCAAATTTTTGTTAATGTCGTTCTCAAATTTTTATGTAACTTTCCTTTCCTTCATTATCCAAATTTTTTAAAATCATCCACATCAAAATATTTCTCGCTTATGCACATTCAATGAAAATGATATAAATAAATTTATATATATATATATATATATATATATATATATATATATATATATATATATATATATATATATATATATATATATATATATATATGGGACTACAAAATTACTAAATAAGATAACCAAAAGATCTAAAATTATATACCCGTATTGTTACCTGAACTCATGTTTTTGTTTCTTCAAAACGGGATTTTTTGTGTGAACCCAAGTAGTGATTGTTATTGGTATCATTTGTTTTACCTTACTACCAAGGAAAGTAATCAAATGAGTGCTGTTTTCTCCAATTGGCAGACCCTTAACATTCCATTGGACCTGCATTATGTAAATAGTAAATTAGATCACAAACAATTAAAACTTAGTATTGAATGAAGTTAATTAGCAATTAATTAGTAACTTACACTTAATTTTTCTTTTCCTTTACTTATCCGGTTGATGATATCCTTTTTTACTGTCATTCCACGAGGAGCACGCTTCCTGATATAGTTTGCAACATCATGATCACTGCCCTCACCGGTGTCATGCCCACTATCACTATGATCTGCCATCTTACCTGCAATAAAACATAATCATTGTTTGTTATATTTATCCAATTAAAAAAAACATCCAACAAAAAAATAAATAATCAGTCAAAGAAGATGAAAATAAGATCCATGTCTATAAAATAACATCTATGTCGGTTACCTTTTCCTTTTCTTCGATACAATTTTTTTTGCAATTCGCTCCTTGGTACTTTGTTTTTGACGAATCGTAATTCCATCAGTATGATCCTTTCTAACATACACAACATCCTCTCTATAAGTACTTTCCTCTTCTAGTGATGTCCCCAAGAAAGGGTCGTCCTCGATACCATCATCATTGGTTTCTTGATCATAAATGTAATTCACTAATTTTTTTTGTGTCAGTAAAACAATAGACCAATTGATATCAATTGGATCAGTGACATAAAACACTTGTTGAGCTTGGGATGCCAAAATAAAAGGCTCATCTTTATATCCCAACTTCTTGAAATTCACCCGCATGAACCCCGACTCATCAATCAGAAACCATTATTATTGTCAACCCACTTACATTGGAACACAAACTCACGAAACATGGTGTAATCGAACTCCCATATTTGTTCAATGACCCCGGTATGACATATTCGCGTATCACGGGATTTACGTCTTTGGCACTTGATGTATGCATAGCTTGAGCAAACAAGAGTCACCCCACTATTTTGCATTTTACTCGATCATCATGGGTTTTTGTATAGAACGTGTAACAGTTAATTAGATAGGCGGTGTAAGAGAAAACATGCATATTTGGACCTTTTGCTAACCATCTCAATCTTTTTGAAATCAAGTAGGATTCATAGCAAACTCGAAATCAATGTGGTCTTTTAACCACACTATGAAACTCCGATTGTGTTCCTTTGTTAACCAAACTTCACTCTTATATGGGTAATCACTCTTAAGTATGTCCATGTGCTTGGCAACATATGAATCAACCTCACTATCATTGTGCAAAACATATAAGTGTGCTTGATGTAGTTCTTCCCTTGGCACCATAACTATTTTATATCCCGACATCCCTTTACTAATGCTTCCTAAGTGATTTGAGACCTTGGAAGTCCCGAGAATATTCAAGACTAGATAGATAGGCGGTGCGTAACTCAACAAACTTCTTCAACTATGTAGCGCTCAACAATACAACCCTCGGTCGTGATCGGTTTTTCACATATCCTTTTAATATCTTCATGTAACGCTCAAACGGATACATCCATCTCATGTAACATGGGCCACACAATTGTGTCTCTCTAATCAAATGAATCATTAGATGAATCATTATGTCAAAAAATGAAGGTGGGAAATACATCTCAAGCTCACACAAAGTGACAAGTAATTTCTCTTTGCAATGATGGCAACTTTCTAGGGTCAATCACTCTACTACAAATCGCCTTAAAGAAGTAACAAAGTTTGGTTAGCGTCACGCACTTTCTTAGGCAAAATGGATCGTATTATACCAATGGGGAGCAAATTCTCCATTAGAACATGACAATCATGGGACTTTAAAGACTTTAACTTGAGGTCTTTCATGGATACAAGGTTTGTAACATTTGAAGAATACCCTCTGGAACTTTTACTCCATGAAGAAACTTACAAAACACGGTCTTCTCCTTTTTAGATAGAGTATGAGTCACGAGGTAGATATGTACGTGTACCCTTCTTTATCGGACCCACCGGTCTCAACCCCATACTAAGCAAGTCCAACCTCGAGTTGATGGTATCTTTAGTCTTTCCTAGCATATTGAGTAAGGTACCAATGACACTTTCAAAGACATTTTTTCAACATGCATCACATCAATGAAGTGTCTTACATATAATGACTTCCAAGATGGCAACTCAAAGAAAATCGACTTTTCTTCCACCCCGTTTGGCAACCTCTCCGCAAAAGGCTTCCCAAATTTAATGTTCAAATCTTTCACCTTTTCAAACAGCTTGTTCACCCACAAAGCCGTGGGAGCTTTACGGGTTTCGGTATTCCCATTGAATGCCTTTTTCAACAGTTGATACTGATGAGTAGATGGCAAAAATCTACGATGACCAGGGTAGATATTCTTCCTACCATGTTCCAACCACATCCAATCGGTGTTATCTTCACATATAGGGCATGCACACTCGACCTTTAAATGCACTACCGGATAGATTGCCGTATCTTTGGAAAGTCATTAATTGTGCCAAAAATCATAGCCCTCAAGTTGAAACTTTCTTCTCTGAACCCATCATACACCTCTACTCCATTCTCCCACATTAGCTTCAAGTCTTCAATTAAAGGAGCCAAGTATACATCAATATCATTTCCCGGTTGCTTGGGCCCATAAATTAACAAAGACAACATCATATATTTGCGTTTCATGCAAAGCCATGGAGGTAAGTTATAAATCGCTAATATCACGGGCCATGTATCTTGTGGGAGCTACTCAATACCGTGCGGGTTAAAACCATCGGCGACAATGCAAGTCGTAGGTTTCTTGGATCCAATCCAAATCAGGATAATCAATATCAAATTTTTTCCATTGCGGAGAATCCGCCGGGTGTCGTAACATGTCATCTTTAATCCTTTCATCCTCATGCCATGTCAAGTGTTTTGCATCTTCTGAACTACGGTACATACGCCTAAATCGAGGAATTATGGGAAAATACCACAACACCTTTTCTGGAGCAGAATCTTTCTTTTTATACCGCGATGCATTACATTTAGGACGCGACTTTAAAAATGCATGTTCATTCCGAAATAGAATGCAATCATTGGGACAAGCGTGTATCTTCTCATAGTTCAAGCCAATGGCACCTAACATTTGTTTTGCATCATACGTCCGAGAAGGGAGTACATTATCATTCGGCAACATTTCTTTCAATAGTGTGAGTAATTCAGTAAAGCTCTTATCCGTCCATCCGTGGCAAGTTTTCAAGTTATACAACTTTATCACACCAATAATTTTGTGAATTCAAGTATAACCTCATACAACGGCGTCTCTGCATCCGTTATCAACTTCTCAAACATTTGAGGACGGTCATTAAGATCGTCTTCAAAAGCCTTTGCCATCTTTTCAAATTCGTCCCCAACAAATGTAGGTATTTCGGTGTCAACCGGTGCACATCTCTCAGTACTATTACCCATATTCGAAGATTCAACTCTTTCCTCACCATGCATTGTCCAACAAGTGTAAGTTTGATCAATTCCATTACCCTTTAAATGTCCTGTCAACTCGCTCGCATTAATCGATTTTACATAGCAACAACGTAAACAGGGGACATATCATATTATTAAATTTCCCTAAACGTTGAACAACACAGTTCACAAAATAATCCACTCCATCTCTATATTCCTTGGACAGACGATTGGCAGACATCCACTTTCTATCCATAATGTCCCAATATCTATAATAAATTCGGATAAGAGAATTTACAATTTTATTGAAGCTAATACATTCAATCAACTAGCTAATAGTTTCAACTAAACAAATCAAAGACTTTGATGTCTTCTATATAGTCATTAATTCTTCATATAAAATAAACAAAAGAACAAAAAAGTACGAACAAGTGGAAGCAACACCGACAAATATCCAACCAAATGTGAACTCGAACTAGAAACGAACTCTCGAACCAGACAAACTCGAACAACGATCGCGAAGCTCAGACAAAAAAAACTCCCAAAACCTAACAAACAATTCGCATATTCGATTTAGGCATATTTGATTTTACTAATATAGATGACACACACTTGCTTAAAAAATCTATCCTTTGAGAATCAAAATCTCAACAAAACCAAGCAACAAACACTTAAAATTTTTAGTCAACAACAACAACAATCTTTCTTATTTGTAAAAAAAAAACAACGAACAATCTTTCATAGCAATTGATAGATATTCATCACATGAAGAAGTACTCCTATTCAAAGCAATTCAATTTAAATTGTATACACTTCAAAAATGTAGATGAAAATGAACATATTAAAAGAGACACCTAATTTCTCTCCTATCAAACACATTCAACTAATTTTACACATATCAAACACATACAACTACATTCAACATATTCCTCTCCTATCAAATATTTTTTTTCACACATTCAACATATTCCTCTCCAATCAAACTACATTCATCTCCAACCTAACAAAAAACCTAAAAAACAAAATAGAGAACTAACCTTTGAGAGAAGATTGAGACAAGCAATGTGGGTTTGGGGGTTATTGTGGGTTTGGGGGTTTGTGGGTTTGGGGGTTATTGTGGGTTTGGGGGTTTGTGGGTTTGGGGTGGTGCTAGAGAGAACGAGAGTGAGGGAGAGCTGAGAGAACACGAGCTAATGAGAGTGAGGGAGAGAAGAGAACCGCGCGAGAGCGTGAGCTGAGAGAGAGAGAGACGTGAGCGAGAGATAGAGTGCAGAGCTTGCTGAGAGTGAGAGTGAGAGCGAGGGAAGAGAGAACCGAGTGAGAGGGAGGGTTTAATTTGGTACAGTTAGTTGGTAGAAATATTTAAGGCAATGGGTGGCGTTTTCAAAAACGTTGGATATGGTGAGTACGCATTGCGTAGCGTTTTTAAAGAAACGCTGGATATGGTGAGAACGCATTGTGTGATGCGTAGCGTTTTTAAAGAAACGCTGGTTATATGAGGAGAACGCATTGTGTGATGCGTAGCGTTTTTAAAGAAACGCTGGTTATTTGGTAGAACACATTGTGTGATGCGTAGCGTTTTTAAAGAAACGCTGGTTATATGGTGAGAACGCATTGTGTGATGCGTAGCGTTTTTAAAGAAACGCTGGTTATTTGGTAGAACGGTCTAGGCAATGGGTGGCGTTTTCAAACAAACGCTGGGTAAGGCTCACGCGTTCTCTGCGCGATGGCGGCGTTTTTAAAAACGCCCAGTTATAGGCGCCTTTTTTAAACAAATCTGGCGTAGTGCGTACTAATTTTTGGTTGCAGAGAACCTGCTACAAAGGCCTATAAATTGAGCACATGTGCTTAATTTCCATCACTAAGCATTGTTGGATTTTAATTTCTTCTCTATAAACAATGTTTACATTTATCTCATATTTTGTTTTCCTTCATGATACTATGGAGATCTATCTATAAACCATCATAACACTATGGTGATCACGATGACTATTAGCAACGACTATACAAGGTATGTGGCGTAGGATTTCCTCTGGTAGATTATGTAAGTTGTAGTTTTCCTAGAGTTTACATGCAAGAAAACTACATAAATAAGATATTGAAATTCACATAGGAAGAAGCACTAACATTTGATGGCTTGAATAATAATAGAAATTCTTTTCAATCTCTTTCCCTTTCTTGCTTATGACTCTTTTCATTGATGGAGTGTTAAAATCATACTATCATAGGTAGATATAGGGAATGTCGAATATCTATTTTCATCCTTATATAATGTATAATTTTGTTATTACAAAAACAAAAGAACGGTTACCTAAATTATTTTCAAAAGATTTTTATATGTCATTCCAAATATAGTTACACTATATGATCCAATTGAAAATTCATTCGAAGTGGCTGAAGCACAATGTTTTTGATAAATGGATGGAAGCAAATGATTTATATTAGTGATAATAAATTTTTCATTCAAGTTAAAGATATACATACGTCAATTATATATCCTATTAATTATCCCTTGAATATAACAAAATATGTTCTCAAAGCTTCAAGTACTCCACCGGCTATTCATTATGTGAATTTGGATGGGAAGAATGTCTTTTTCCCAATCTCTTCAAAAGCATCTCACAGCTTTTGAAATAAATTTGGGTGCATTGATACATATTATTGACTCTTAAATTCCAATTCCAAATTCAAAGGCATTCAAGTTGTACATTTAAGAAATATATTACAATAGTAGCTTATCCATTCTTCATGTTGGTATCTTGCAGCAAAGATTGCAAGAAATTTTATTTCTATATTGTTGGTTTTCCATTGATTTATAAACCTTTGGTTGAATGGTATCTTGATGGGTCCTGGAATATCTATATTGTGATCAATAGATATTGGACATCACATTGGTAGATGTACTTAAATTAATGTAGTCTATAGTTTAATGAGACCATGTTTAATGAGCCTATATTAATGTAGCCCACATGAAAGGGTAGGTCCCCTCTCCACTTTCATATATGTCTTGGGACATATGAAAATGCCTAATGTCATTTTGCACACTTACCCATCAAAGTTTGAGAAAGAAAGGGAGGAAGATCTTATCCTAGATCATTGATATTCATCATCGTCCAAGTGCATCAAATCATTCCAAAGAGATTAACTTCAGATAAGTAACTTATCCATCATTGTTATTTATATGGTGTCCTAAATTCATACAACTGTGATCTTGGGTTATTTGTTCATGACATAAAATTATGATTCATATTATGATATTATTGTCATAATACAGATTTTTTTTTTCCTGAAGAACTGGAAGCAAGGAAAGTCGGTGTAGCACAAAACGATGGAATGGAACCAATTTTTACTTCTCGAGCTTCAGAGTGGCAGACAATGTTTTTCTTTAAGTTTCATTTTTTCATGTTCTATGTTTAATTTCAAAAGGTTGTAGTCTGAATCTTTATCAAGTTCCTTTTCTGTAAAATCAAGTTTGACACTCAATATGAATTAGAGAAGTATGAATCAACTGTTATGTTTTGTTTGTTTTTTATCTACTTTTCTACTTCATACATACAAACAACCCACTACTAAAAATACTAAATTATCTCTCACTTTTATTTCAAACTTAAAGATAAAAATGTCATTTCAAAGTATTTCCCCTCACTTATTTTCTATCACTCACTTTTATTATTAGTGGGTCACACTCTCACATCATCTTTTTTTTTTTGACCGGGCTCACATCATCTTTTAAATTCTGTAGAATTTACTATTTACTATAATCTACTCAAACTATTAAACTCAATTAACTTAACCCCTATCAATTGTCAAAAAAAACGATACTTCTAGCAAAAATTCTAAAATTATTTTTCCTAAAAAATTAATAATTAAATCTCATCCACTTTTTTCTGTGAGCCACACGGGAGCAAAGAATGATAAATACAATGTGACGTCGTCAATGAAGCATATGAGTAAGTAAAAAGCGACAAAAGGCGCATGCCGTCTGTGATCAAATTTTTTTAACTTTTTTTTTATAAGCAATGGAATTAATAACCGGCACAAGCCCATGCCCTTACAAACGGTGTCCGGGGGGCCTCGTTAAAAACTCCAAGGGCCAAAACCCATTGGGAAAAAGACCCAAGGAGAAAAGAGTACCCCCAAAATGTGGTTACAAAGATGATAGGCAACCAATCGGACAATTCAACCAATCAACAAAATTACAATTTAATTTCCTACCCCTCTTCGCACTAAACCAGCCCCATGCTAGTTGCTTAACACAGTTAACTAAATAAAAAGTTACAATTTAATTTTTTTAACTTTTTAATTTTTTTCTTCTAAAAAATCAGTAACTAAATAAACTTAATAAAGTTAATATTAAGTTATGTAGAATTTATTATTTACTTTAACCTATTCAAAACTACTAAACCCAATTAATTTAATCACTACACAATGAATTTATAATTCACAAGTACTTTTGTGGAAAACTATGAGAGAGATTTTGACACATTTATTATAATAATAGATACAATAAATATTATTATCTTTTTGTTTGTGTCACTCTCTCTCATAATTTGTTTCACAAGTACTTGTGAGGATCCAAACTCTAATTTTACCATTTTGATTGTAAAATTTCATTTTTGAATTAATTGTTATCAGTCCTATAAAACAAGGGACGGATGCAATTGTAGGTAATTGGGGGCATTTGCCTCCACTTGAAAAATTATTTTAGTTAGAAATCTATATAACAAACTTATTTTGCCCCCTTAAAAAAATAATGGTTGTCCCTATAAGATAATATTTTTAATTAAATATAACAATTTCACAATAGATCTAAATAAAATAGAGAATCAATTGGTACCCGTTTTACTTTTTTAGCTATCTAATTTGTAGAGATTTAAGTATTTTGGAATTTTTCAGTAATAAAATTATGTATTTTGTTAAAATTTATAATATTTTTTTAAGAAAGCATTATAGGTTATTTTTTTGCCCCCACTAATAAAAAATCCTGGATCCGTCACTTTATAAAACTCTAATTAAAAAGTTTTAATTTTTCATGTTACCCAACTTAATTTCTCCAAATCAATTTCACCACATGAAAGGAATGAAAAAATAATGAACACATGTCATTACAATGAATTGAGAAAATGTCAAAAAATAGTTACATTGAGAAAATGAATTGATGCAATTGTTTATGTGTATCGTATGAAATTGACAGTTGCCAACTATTGGGAATATGATTCGTTAGGTTCAAAATTGGAACTTTAAGTAATTTCATGGACACTGTAGAACTAAGTCATCAAGCCCACTAATTATACACTAATTATACATTTTTTGCATACATCCACATTTTACACCTAGTAGGAATAGATTACTTATTATTGCATTGATTTCATGGATCTTGTTGATTGTTTATTGAATTAATATTATTTATTTTTTAATGACACTTTGAAATAAATATGCGCGTAGACTATGAATCTAATCACGATTTAGGATAAATGTGGATGAGGCACTTGAAACTTTCCATTTTATTAAAATGAGTAGTGGTGAGATTGTTGATGATTGATCTTGGATATGCCCTTACGAGTACATAGTTTTTTCTTTTTAAATCTTTTTCTTATATTTAATTTTTTTTTCTTATTGTGACTTACTTTTTTACATAAATTTTGTAAAAAAAAATTGAAGTTGGTGATAAATCTGTAATGAACCAATGCAATATTTCATATTAATTTATTTCGAAATATAATGTCATAAATTTAAGTGTACATTCGTTATTTCTCATAGTAATATTGTTTATCATTTTACTAATTGATTGGGTTAGTTTAAGAAGATTTCCTTCCGTAGGAATAGATCCAAGTGAGAAGTTAAGTCAAGATCGAATTGTTCAATTTAGTATATCAACTAATTTATAGGTCATGTAAGGTGCCACATGGCACATGATCCAGATAAACTTCATGAAGAATTATTCCTTTCCACGTTGTAATTTTTGTTGAATGTGTCCTAACTGTTGGTTGCAGAGAACCTGCTATGAAAGCTTATAAGTTGAGCTCATGTGCTTAATTTCAATCACTAAGCGTTATTGGTTGTTTCTTCTCTATAAACAATTTTTACATTTATCATTGACACCATGCATGTACCCCTAATAGGAGGATACACTCTTTCTCGACAAAACAAAATCTTTGTTGTTGAATATATTCCCAACAAGACTTTAGATCATCACCTTCACGATGGTATGTATGTACTATATATGTACTAATAATATATAACATAGTACGTATGTGAAGGTGGTGGTCTAATGTTTTGTTGAGAATTTATCTAAAAGAAGATCGATTCTTGAAAGGTGAGCATTCTAGCATTTTAGCATTCTTATTTTCTCCATCGTTTTGATATATAACACATTAATTGTTTCTTTTATTTTGTTTTATGACTCTTAATGTTTTTGATCAGTTCCCTTTCTTTTTAACTATTTTTTGCTTTTCATGGTTGGTTCGACAAATATACTAATATGTTGAAAAAATTAAATTTCAAAATTGACTTTTTTTATTTAACAATTATTAATTCAGCAGGTCAAATAATTGAAATTTCTCTTTATTTTCGTAAAAAGACAATATTGCTGTGATAATTGAATTCTTTCATTTTGATTGCTATGCCAACTTTTGATTGAACTTGATTTATGTGAAAAATTCCAACATATATAAGAAGCTCGGTCATATTTGAACTGTTACCACATATATAACAAGCTCCCTCCCTCCCTCTCTCTCCCACCCTCCAAAGCAAAAAGCCTAGGTATATTAGCAAACTTACTAAATCGTAGCCTATATACTTTGAAACTTTTTTCCCAATCCTTAGCTTGTTAATAAGTGACTTAATTTAATTATGTTTTACATGAAAGGGGAAAAACAAAAGGTGATTCTTTCAACAATATATCTCTTGCACATACCATGTATCTAGTTTGAAGTTTGCTAATTGAACCAATTGTTGTCAATGCCTCATTAACCCTGTATATATCTCTTGCACATACCATGTATCTAGTTTGAAGTTTGCTAATTGAACCAATTCTTTCAACAATATATCTCTTCCCTCCTTGGGCCTTTTTCCCAATGGGTTTTGGCCCTTGGAGGTTTTAACGAGGCCCCTCGGTTGTAAGGGTTGGTGCACCCCTTGTGCTCCCTTTAATATCATAATTGCTTATCTAAAAAAAAGAGTTCGACCATAACATTCACCACAGGCTCCCTTCTAGAACAAATTGGTTGTGCCTTAGCTTCTTGTAAGAATTATAAAGGCTTGAGTAATTTTCACTCATCCACAATCCTCTATTTATACACTCTTCATAATAAGTACAATTTAAAATTTACAATGAATTTAATGAGATCACTACTTCCTATGTGCAAGAATATTATTTCCTAGGTACACGACTAAGTGCATTAGGATATTTCCTAGGTACATGGTTGACTATGTACATGAATTTATTTGCTAACTTTCTCAATGGTAACACTAATATCACATTTGACTAACACTCCCCCGCAAGATTGGAGTGCCGTCAAAAAAACCAATATTGTTCCGAAAATAGTGATATCAAACATTGGAAAGGGGTTTTGTGAGACAATCTGCAAGTTGGTCAATAGTGCTAACATGGTGAACTTTGAGTTTTCCTAGTTGTACAAAATCACAGACAAAGTGAACGTCAATGGAGATGTGCTTCATGCAAGTGTGTGATATAGTGGATTTTTGGTGAGATATGCAGCATCAAATTGTCACAATGTATAGAAGGTATGGAGTGAGAGGTTACACTTAACTCAGTAAGAAGAGATTGAATCCAAGACAATTCCGCTGTAGTGTTTTCCAAAGCTATGTATTCTGCCTCTGTAGATAACCTTGCTACTGCTTGTTGTTTGGATGATTTCCAATATATGAGATTAGAGCTAAAGTACACAAGGTGAGAAGATATGGAGGTGTAATCATCTTTATTACTTGCCTAATCAGAATCACTATGTACTCTGAGGGAAGAGTTGGTCGGTTTCTGAAGAAGAAGACCATTGAAGGTTATTGTTCCCTTGAGATAGCGTAGAACTCTTTTAAGTTCTATTAGATGAGTGGTGGTTGGTCGCTGCATGAACTGACCAAGTTTGTTTACAGAGAATGCAGTATCAGGTCGTGTGAGAGATATTGGAGTATACCTATGGTGTTGCGGTAGAAGGTAGAATCGGTGGTGGGAGAACCATCATCTTTAGTTAAGGTGATGGAAATTGAAAATGGGGTAAGGAAATCTTTGGCATCAATCATCTTTGTCCTTTCAAGCAACTCTCTAATAAACTTGTGTTGGGAGAGAAAGAGGCCCGTGGAGGTGGGAATAACCTCAATGCCAAAGAAGTAGTGTAGTGAACCCATATCCTTGATGGAGAAGGTTGTGACAAGCTTGGTGATGCATTCATTGACCCTTGCAGTAGAGTTTCCTATGATAATGATATCATCTACATACACCAATGTGTATAAAACCATGTCCCGGTTTTGGAGAATGAATAGAGATGAGTCAGACTCAGAATTTACAAAACTATAGTCATAGAGAAACTTACGCAGAGTTTGATACGAAGCACGCGCTGCTTATTTGAGGCCATAGATAAACTTCTTGGGGCAATGATAACTCATATTTATATGAGTTATTTATACTCTCATTACTTAAATTAATGCAAGTTCTTAAGTAATATTGTTGTTTAATTAAGTAAATATATGTTGTTTAATGTAAAAGAGGGTTAGGAACTAATTTGTGATCATTTGGCATTTTGGTGCCCCATCTTGTGTTTTAATGTGTTTGTTCAGTATGTTATAGCATTAGGCGTTATAGCGTTACGTTCTACAGCTGATGAGAGAGAAAACGAAAAAACAGTTTCTGCAGCGTGTCAAATCACTGCAGAGCAGTGCAGAACTTTTCCTGCAGCTGTCACCCACCTTTTACTTTATGGGACACTTGTCTATTTTGTAATGGAGGATGAAAATAGTTGGTGGGATGGTTTTTCAACCTTTTTGGGAGATATTTCTTTATATAGAAACCACAACCTTCATCTTCATCATCTTGGGGGTTGCTGGTCTGAAGATAGGAGAGTTAGAAATAACTCTCTTGCACTCCATTTTAGTCCAAGCTACATTTTCACAATAAAAAGTATAAATTCTATAGTGCTGTGAGGGACGTTATAACGTCAAGCGATTTTGTTACTGATGTTGTAACGTCACAGGAACTGTCATCATTTGGAGTATTTTCCATATCTTTGTGATTTTGGTTTTATGGCTTTAGGTAACACCTTTATGCTTTATTTCTTGTGTTGTTGCTCATCATGAGTTGATTCTCTTGTAGTTGGATGCTTAAAGCTTTGTAATGACTTTTTAATTGTTTTAATGTAATGTTTGATGTTAGCTTTTTAACCCTGATTACTTGAAACTTCTTCCAATGCTTATTTTAGAATTGATCAGCTAAATATAAGTACATTTGTAGGTTCAGACATGGTCTATAAATCGATGGCTCAGAGAGGTTTTGAGGAGGCCCTCTCCCTTCACTTACCTCCATTGTAAGGGTTGGGCACCCCTTGTGCTTCCTTCAATGTTACTTGTTGATTATCTAAAAAAATGGTCTATAAATCGAACTCAAGGATAAATGTGGGTGAGTGGTTGTTTTAAGGACACTTAAAACAATCTATGGACTTATTTAGAACGGAAACATAAGAGTCTTGTAACGAAACTCTGACGTTAGTGACCGAAAGACACACATCAAATGCTACAGCACCCAACACACATCAAATACGTAAGTGAAGGTGGTGGTCTAATGTTTTGTTGAGAATCTATCTAAAAAGAAGATCGATTCTTGAAAGGTGAGCATTCTAGCATTTTAGCATTCTTATTTTCTCCATCGTTTTGATATATAACACATTGTTTCTTTTATTTTGTTTTATCACTCTTAATGTTTTTGATCAGTTCCCTTTCTTTTTAACTATTTTTTGCTTTTCATGGTTGGTTCCACAAATATACTAATATGTTGAAAAAAATTAAATTTCAAAATTGACATTTTTTATTTAACAATTATTAATTCAGCAGGTCAAATAATTGAAATTTCTCTTTATTTTCGTAAAAAGACAATATTGTTGTCTCTTCATGCATGACTACTCACCTATATGTCTACTTTGTGATAATTGAATTCTTTCATTTTGATTGCTATGCCAACTTTTGATTGAACTTGATTTATGTGAAAAATTCCAACATATATAAGAAGCTTGGTAATATTTGAACTATTACCACATATATAACAAGCTCCCTCCTCTCTCTCTCTCTCTCTCTCTCTCTCTCTCTCTCTCTCTCTCTATATATATATATATATATATATATATATATATATATATATATATATATATATATATCTCCTCCAAAGCAAAAGCCTATATTAGCCATCAAATATATGGACTCTCAAACTTACTAAATCCTAGCCTACTTTGAAACTTTTTTCCCAATCCTTAGCTTGTTACAAGTGACTTAATTTAATTATGTTTTACATGAAAGGGGAAAAACAAAAGGTGATTCTTTCAACTTTCTTGTACATCTAGTTTAAAGTTTTCTAATTGAACCAATTGTTGTGAATGCCTCATACATAATTAAGAGTTCGACCATAATATTCACTACGGGCTCCCTTCTAGAACAAATTGGTTGTGCCTTAGCTTCTTGTAAAAATTAGAAAGGCTTGAGTAATTTTCACTCATCCACTATCCTCTATTTATACACTCTTCATAATAAGTGCAATTTAAAATTTACAATGAATTTAATGAGATCACTACTTCCTATGTGCAAGAATGTTATTTCCTAGGTACATGACTAATTAAGTGCATTAGGATATTTCCTAGGTACATGGTTTGACTATGTACATGAATTTATTTGCTAAATTTCTCAATGGTAACACTAATGTCACATTTGACTAACAGTCCCCCGCAAGATTGGAGTGCCGTCAAAAAAACCAATCTTGTTCCGTAAATAGTGATGTCAAACATTTAAAAGGGGTTTGGTGAGACAATCCACAAGTTGGTCAGTAGTGCTAACATGGTGAACTTTGAGTTTTCCTTGTTGTACAAAATCACAGACAAAGTGAAAACGTCAACGGAGATGTGTTTCATGCAAGTGTGATTAGGGATGGCAATTGAGCCCATGCCCATAGGGTACCCGCAAACGGGCGGGTAATTACCACAAGAAGAGATTGAATCCAAGACAATTTGTTGTAGTGTTTTCCAAAGCTATGTATTCTGCCTTAGTAGATAACCTTGCTACTGCTTGTCGTTTGGACAATTTCTAATATATGAGATTAGAGCTAAAGTACACAAGGTGAGAAGATATGGAGGTGTAATCATCTTTATTACCTGCCCAATCAGCATCACTATGTACTATGAGGGAAGAGTTTGTCGGTTTCTGAAGAAGAAGACCTTTGAAGGTCATTGTTCCCTTGAGATAGCGTAGAACTCTTTTAAGTTCTATTAGATGAGTGGTGGTTGGTCGCTGCATGAACTGGCCAAGTTTGTTTACAGAGAATGCAGTATCAGGTCGTGTCATGGAGAGATATTGGAGAATACCTATGGTGTTGTGGTAGAAGGTATAATTGGTGGTGGGAGAACCATCATCTTTAGTTAAGGTGATCGAAGTTGAAAATGAGGTAAGGACATCTTTGGCATCAATCATCTTTGTCCTTTCAAGAAACTCTCTAATAAACTTGTGTTGGGAGAGAAAGAGGCCCGTGGAGGTGGGAATAACCTCAACGCCAAAGAAGTAGTGTAGTGAACCCATATCCTTGATGGGGAAGGTGGTGACAAGCTTGGTGATTCATTCATTGACCCTTGCAGTAGAGTTTCTTGTGATAATTGTTAAGAATTCGGCAAGTGTACCGAATCGTCACAAGTAATAATAAAACGGTAGAGCCAAGTGTCGAACTCAAGGATCGAATGCAAATACAAATAAGCGTTAACAACAACTAAACGAACACAAATAGACCAATATTAGGTTGATATGATTGAGTAATAAAACTCTAAGGTAAGGACAATAAAATGTTTTTGTATTTTTGATAATAGAAACCGAAGAACGCTTGAAAAGATGAGATGATGAAAGATGTTAGGGACAAACTCCTATTGATTCCACACTATTGCAATTGATTTGAATTAGCAAATTACTCTCTCTTTAACTTTGTTATCAAACCCACAACTTTAACTAATTCCTAATTCCTTAGGCAAAATGGATCCTTTGTTGTTAACTAAAACCCCTAATCCCTTAGGTGAATCTAATTGACAACAAGCATTACAATCAAGGGTTTGCAATATACAACAACTCAAATATTATTCCTAAGCTAAGAGTTGAAGGTATTCTCAATCTCAAACATTCAAATATAAAATTTCTATTCCATAAATGAATCATAGATCATCTCATGAGTGATCAAGTCATAAAAAGCATTAAGAACAAAGATTCAATACACAAAGCAAGAGAGAATATAACATAAAAATAGATCTAAACCAACTACAATAGTGTTTTCTCAATATTCATTCATCCCTAACAAAAAAAGATTTAGCTACGCATAGAGGAAGAAGAGGAAAAACAGAAATTACACTTGAATGAAGAAGATGAACTCATTTGAAGCTCCAAATTTTGTTCCCAAGCCTAGATGAGATGGAATGAGTGCCTTTTAGTTCTAGGGTTTCCAAGAGTGTAAAAAACTGGTTTTTTCGAGTTCCAAGTCGCTACTTAAGTGATTTCGGGCATCAGATCTGTTCAGATGCGTGTACGCGCAAGATACGAGCAGGATACTAGAATACTACTGCCAACTTGCGCGTGACTGGCGCTTACGCGCAACTTACGCGCAACAGCTATTGGGAAAATACTGCACACTTGCGCGTGACTGGCGCTCACGCGCGACTTACGCGCAACAGTTCTGGAGAAGTTTTGAAATCTTGCGCGTGACTGGTGCTTACGCGCAACTTATGCGCAGCAGATTCAAGACTAATTCCACCAATGGATGTTTAGTACAAAATGAGACCGCCGGTACTGTCTGGTGCTGCCAGAAACTTGCTACTGCTTAACTCTTCCTAAATCGCTCCAACTTTACTTCTTGTTTGCACACTTGTTCTTCAATGTGATCTAGTTCCTGAGCACATAAACATAAAGAAACCCACATAACCACTACACAAAAACTAGATTCAAATATTCACAAACTTTACTGGTTTTCATTAAAATCTTCCTTCAAAACACAGTTTATAACATTCAAAACAATCATGTGATATGGATTTATCAATAATGATATCATCTACATACACCAATGTGTATAACACCATGTCCCAATTTTGGAGAATGAATAGAGATGAGTCAAACTTAGAATTTACAAAACAATAGTCACAGAGAAACTTACGCAAAGTTTGATACCAAGCACGCGGTGCTTGTTTGAGGCCATAGAAAACTTCCTGGGGCAACACACATATCATGTTAGCAGGATGGATGAAACCAAGGGGTTGTTGCATGTAAACTTCTTCTGTTAGAGTGTCATGCAATAATGTCTTATTGACATCAAGCTGACGGAGTGGCCAATTATGCTGAACGGCTAAAGAGAGTACAAATTGAATCGTGATGGTCTTGACTACGGGGCTAAAGGTATGAGTGTAGTCAAGGCCAGGGCTTTGGCGAAAGCCTTTTGCTACTAACCGGGCTTTATACCTGTCAATATCGCCATTTGGTTTTCTTTTGATTCGGTAAACCCACTTGCAACTGATGAGATTCTTGTTGTGAGTTCAAGAAACCAGCTCCCATGTTTGTTGTTGAAGCAAAGCGTTGAATTCATGGCTCCAAGATTCACTCCATTCACTTGATTTGAGTGCTTGGCCTAGGCAGGTGGGCTCGGCCGATAGTGGCATAGAATGCTTAGTGGTGAGGAGGTACTTGGGGTTTGGTTGACGAATTTTGCTCATTGCTCTTGTGATGGGGAGAGAAACTGTTGGCGGGGACGGTGACTATGCAGGCCATTAAAATTGATGAGATGAATCTATGAGGTGTTGGGAGGTGGTTTGAGCAACTGAAGATGTGGAGGATATGGGTGTGGTTGGTGCATTTGCAGTTATAAAAGGGGTTTCTAAAGATGCATTGGAGTTTGAAGGTGTGATTGGTGGAGTAGTTGGAGAAAGAGTGTTTGCATAGAGTTGTTTAAGGATGAGGGGATGGCGTGATATGGGTGGGTTTGTATTTGGGTTTGGAGTTTGTGGGTTGAGGACCGGTTGAGTGGTAGTGAAAGGGAATATAGACTCGTGGAAGACCACTTGCCTATAGAGGTATAGTTCTTGAGTTTGAAGGTGATAGCATAGGTGGGCATGATGTTGAAGGGAGGCACCTATAAATACACATGGCAAACTTCTATTGGACAATTCGTGTTGAGAGTAAGGACGTAGCCATGGATAGAAAAGGTACCCAAAGACACAAAGACTGTGGTAATTGGGTTTGGAGCCAAAAAGAAGCTCATGAGGACATTTGTTGTTGCGCTGAGGGGTAGGAATGTAGTTGATGTGGTACACTTCTGTTTGGAAGGCATAACATCAAAGTTTTGGTGGAACTGAGGAGAGAGAGATGTAAGGGAAATTTCAACTATATGGCGATGTTTACCTTCAGCAATGCCAATGTGTACAGGTATATATGGTGGACTGATGAAGTGGGATATCCCTTGGCTATTGAGATATGGCTTTAATTTAAAATACTTTGTTCATCCATCAGTGTAAATGGATCGGACTTTGTGGGAGAAAAACTTTCCAATTTTGGAGTGAAATTGAGGACATATGACAGCTACATCAGTTTTTCTTTTAAGAGGATAAATCCATGTGTAACGGGTGAAATGATCAACAAAGACAAGGTAGTATTTGTAGACATTCATGGATAGTATAGGAGATGATCCCCAAACATCAAAAAAAAAAATAAGTTAAAGAGTAGTGGTTTGAATTGAGGATGTGGAGAAGGGAAGTTTATGACTTTTTATTTTGTAGAAGATGATAAAGGAAAAAAGACAAAAAGAAAAAGAAAAAATAAGCGACTATCGAGAAAAGTAGACTTCACTGGCGTCAGCAAGAAGGAGATTGAGGATCCCAGATGGGGGGAAAGAAAGGGAGAGCCAACACCCAATTTAGCGAGAAAATCAGCACAAGTATTACCTTCCCTCAAGGCATGGGTCATATGGACTCTCCAATCTCTAGATAGCAATTCCTTAATATTGAGGATTAGAGTTGCATAATGATACCACTTGTCTACATCTTCATAGACCAAATTGATTGCAGTCAACGAATCAAAATAGATTGCAGTCAACGAATCAAAATAGATTGCAGTCAACGAATCAAATTAATATTGAGGATTAGGACTTCGGAACTTTATAACTTTTGTTAATAGAGAAAGAATTTCAAGATTTTGTTATTGAAATTCTTAGAAAGACTAGGGATACAGATCACCATCACTTGGACCACGCACCAAAACCGCCCCGTCAACGGATCCTTCACACGAAAAAAAATACAATCATTGAATTCAATATAAACATGGTTAGTTTTTCAAAATTTCCTGACAGAAATGAGATTATGCTTTGCATGAGGAACAAATAGAATATTTTTGAAATGAAAAGTAGTGTTAGGTGTGAGAAGTGTAGTGGAGCCAATATGAGATATTTTTAAACTTATACCAAATTTGTACTTCTGTAGGACCATCATATGCTGAATGAATCTGCAAGTTATTCATATTGTTGGCAACTTGTTGACTAGCCCCTATGTCCAGTACCCAGTTCGTGTTAGCGGGGTTGACAGATGTATAATGATCCACTAGAGGGTTGATGGCTTTAGGAATTTCTGAAGAGTAGCGGGAAATATGTCTCATGGCTAAGCAGAATTGGCAACGTGGATTTACCTAGGCCATAGTCGCAACCATAGTTAGAGCTGCGCGAAAGATAAGCTGAGAAGCCACAACCATATGATGGTGTTGGTAGAAGACCATTGTTTGCGGAGAACTTCCGAGCAAGGTTTGCAGACGGAACTTGGATTTCCACTTGAGATTCCCGACGAATGTATACATCGTGGGAAAGTAGGTGGCTGTGAAGTTCTTCAAAAAATAAAGAACACTCACGAGTCCAAATAAAGGCAGAAATGTCATAATAGTCAAGTCTAAGGCTGTTGACAATGTAGAGGGTGAAATCGTCATCAGAAATTCTACTATCACTGATAGCGAGTTCATCTACAAGACTTTTAACTGAGAAGAGATAGTCAGTGATGGATTTGTCGCCCTTGGTGCAACATTGAATCTGATTTTTGATGGATATGACATGAGAGCGAGAGGTGTTCACATATTGGGCTTGAATGGCAACCCAGAGAGAGTGAGCAGTGTCATAAGAGGCAAAAGAGAGAGACTGTCTGGTTCAGTCAAAAATGAGAGAAAAAGGTTGATGATGAGTTGATCTATACCGAACTAGTTTGAGTATTCTAGATTAGGGTTTGATACACCATCAATATCTATAGTGAGAGGTTGAGGTTGTGTAGTGTCATCAATGTCGCCAGATATTTGAAATGCCAGAGAGGAGAGTAGTAACCTGTCGTTTCCAAGAACGATGTTTGGTTCGAGAAAGTTTGAAGGTGATGGTAGCATTGAGAAGAAGAGAAGGAATAGAGGGAGTTGTAATAGTTGCAGCCATTATAGAAGGTGGGGGATTTGAGAAGTGTTGTTAAACAAAGGTTGAGTTGATACCATGTAAGAATAAGGATGGCTTGAGTAATTTGCATCAGCCACAATCCTCTATTTATACACTCTTCATAATAAGTACAATTTACAATTTACAAGGAATTTAATGAGATCACTACTTCCTAAGTGCATGAAGGTTATTTCCTAAGTACATGACTAAGTGCATGAGGATATTTCCTAGGGACATGGTTTGACTATGTATTTGAATGTATTTGTTACAATTCTCGATCGTAACACTAATGTCACATTTGACTAACACTTCTCCATCGTGGAAATCTATACATGCCCTAGTGCAAGTTATATTCATTCATATTCCTCTTGAATCTTTAGATCATGATTCCTTTAGATTAGATTTAACCCCATATGCTTAATATCAAGTGACAACTCACTACGCCAGCGTATTAGGATTTGCAGCGTTTTTTTTGGGCATTGGTAGCGTTTTAAAACGCTAGAGAAGCTGGCGCTACTAATGCGTACACCCCATTAGTAGCGTTTCTAAAAACGCTAGCCATTGACCCAGCGTGTTTTAGACATACGTAGCGTTTCTAAAAACGCTAGCCATTGACCCAGCGTGTTTTAGACATACGTAGCGTTTTATGTAAAACGCTAGCCATTGACCCAGCGCCTTTTTACAATTCCTAGCGTTTTCTGTAAAACGCTAGGGATTTCATAGCTCCTTTTTACTACCATTCCTAGCGTTTCATATAAAAACGCTAGGGATGCTATAGCACATTTTTACTACCATTCCTAGCGTTTTATATAAAACGCTAGGGATGCTATAGCACCTTTTTACTACCATTCCTAGCGTTTTTACATAAAACGCTAGGGATGCTATAGCACCTTTTATTAGCATTCCTAGCGTTTTCTGTAAAACGCTAGGGATCCTCTAGCTCCTCTTTACAATTCCTAGCGTTTTATCTATAAAACGCTAGGTATTGAATGAATTTTTTAACTTTATTTCTAGCGTTTTCACTCTAAAACGCTACCTATTGACTGAATTTTTTTTTAAATATTTTTTTTATTTTGGTTTGTTCTCCATTTTAATTACAACCTATAAATTCATCCCCTTCCAACAAAATTCAGAAAATACATTCCAATCCAATATCATTCAAACAAAATTCATTCAACAAAATTCATCAAATATTTCCAATCCAATATCATTCTAAGAATACAATATATACAACAACTAACTACAATATATACAACAACTAACTATTATGAAATTAACTCAAAACTTGCTACAAAAATCTAGAAACAAAACTGCACCACTCCCCCCTTATTGTTGTAAGTTGTTTATCGAGTAATCTTTGGATGTTCTTACGAGAAGGAAAATCTTGAAAAATAAAATGAAATCAAATTAGAATTAAAATGTTTATTAAATGTGAGTAAGTATTATAATATCAATATAAAAAATAAATCTAAGTAGTTACCTTCATTGGGATTACTACTCTGTCCTGAGTGATAATCTCTCTCATATACCTCATAACGTAGTACCCACAATCATTATGAGCAAAAATTCAATTAAAATTATAAGAGTGATTTTTAAAAACCTTACAGTTATGGCTAGCCATCTTGTTTTACTCGTAGATAATCCCAAGTATTTTTCAAAAGCAATCGTAACGTCATACATATAAATATAACGTTAAGTTGAACAAAATACATATATTAAATTATACAAATTAAAATGAGAGGGTTACACATACACACCTCTCAACCATCTCTACGAAGTCTTCGTAGACTCTGTAATGGCCTTGAATTGAATCCAAATAGTAGACAACATTTTGCTTAGGGTTTATTGCAAAGAGTACCCAATGTTGCCTGCAAGTAAATGAATCACGAATGAGTACACATTTACACTATAATACAATCCTCAAAATAATTAAACAAGTGATTGAAGACTAAATTTCTCACCCATTATTGAGTGGTGCCAAAAATAAAGATTCGTCCTCCAAATGCTTGGCATCCATGAAGCGTGAAAGGATATAACTTTCCATTTCACTCTTCATATTCCTCTGTATTACCTTGGTGAAACACAACGATACAATCTGGACACAAGAAGAAAAACTTACGTGTCCCGCTTCGATGAGGACAGAAAATGATTGTACAAAAACCTATAAATAATATATATACAACTTTTCAGTTCCTCATATATATACTCTAATATATACTCTAATATAAACAACTATTGTGTACAAATAATTTAATACATACCTCTACGGTATACTCTAATATCGATGGCGATGGCCCAATCCATTTCAACTACGACTTCGGATCCTCCATGTTGATCATTACCAACTGTTCGAAATCCCACAATGTTATCGGCCCAAGAACATAATTTGGTCGTCGGGCTTCATTTTTGAGTGATGTGGACCTTTATTAGATCAATGGACTTTTGGAATTCATCAACGGGAGATTGAGCAACATGTTGGACTGGGGCTGGCTGTATAGAAGTAGATGGTCGGGAGAGTTTGGTAGTGGAAGGGGAAGGTCGGGACACTTTTATGGAAGGGAAGGTCGGGACACTTGGGGTACCTAGTATATATTAAAAAATGATTAATTAGTTAGTTAACACACATTATATATAACAATGAGTCATTAACTTATTAACAAAAATATTGTCACTTACAACGACAAGTTGTTCAAAGCCATGCCACAAAAGTACTAAGTGCTTGATCCACAAATAAATATATCCACATTAGCAATTGGAGCAGGCAATGGTGCAGACCCTCTATTGAATAGTCTACCCTAACTCTCAAATGGTTTTCGGGCATGGGTAAATTGTGCATTGTGGCACTCAATTGGTTACATATCAAACCCACTTTGCAACCTTTCGATGTGGGTTTGCAATATATAGCTCACATTGTGATTATCCTAAATCAATTATAAAGAAAAACAAATATACATGATAATTTTATCAAATACATATGTACAAAAAACAAGTCGAGTTTTGTTAAATACCTGTGTTGAAGGGATGGTGCAGCTATCTCGTGCGCTATGGGGGGGTGCAGCGGGTGATATAGGTTCAGGGGGGGTGGTGCAAAGCGGGGATGGTGCACCAATCCTTTGTGCCAAGAGTCTGCTTAAACATCTGTCTCTCTTCCATTAATACAAACAACATTCTTGGATAGCTCGTCATACTTTGCCGCCATGACTTTACAATCCCGCACCCCTTGCTTTGGCTCTTTGGCCCAAACACGGTTGTAGGAGGAATCCCATATCCATAACCTATAATCCGACCACTGTCTCTCTTCCCTTCCCAAGGCACGAGCAAGGACATCTTGTTGACCATCACAATCTGTTAAATCTCCTTGTGATACTGATTGTGATATGCTTTGGCGATGCACAAACATAAATAACGGATAAAATGAATAAACAAGTGTCAAGAGAAATTTAATCGACAATAAAAATATGTTCACGTGTCAAAAAAATCGAGTAACGGATAAAAATAATAAACAAGTGTCAAAGAAATTTAATCGACAATAAAAAATATGTCCACGTGTCAAAAAAATCGAGTAACGGATAAAAATAATAAACAAGTGTCAAAGAAATTTAATCGACAATAAAAAATATGTTCACGTGTCAAAAAAATCGAGTAACGGATAAAAATAATAAACAAGTGTCAAAGAAATTTAATCGACAATAAAAAATATGTCCACGTGTCAAAAAAATCGAGTAACGGATAAAAATAATAAACAAGTGTCAAAGAAATTTAATCGACAATAAAAAATATGTTCACGTGTCAAAAAAAATCGAGTTGGAATACTTACAATTTTGTCCTTGACCTCCTTAGTTTTCGGATCCACAATCTCCCCATCCTTGTTTTGTGGACCCTCTAACCGCAGACGAGACAAACGATCAAGGGATTCTTGAGTTGGATCTTTCCCCTCTTGCGATAACTATTTAAGTTTAATAATTGTTAATCAAGCTCTGTAAATTAAAAGATTCATTAAATCATAATAAATTAAACTAATTGTGTCTTACCAATCTTTCTTCAAGAATTTGATATCCACTTGAACCTCCTCTATAAATTTACTCGAGGATTAGAAGCTCTCACTTTATTGGCTTTGCTTTTTTCTATTTAAAAACATAAGTATACATTAATGAATGATATCTTGTTGTGAAATATATATATATATATATATATATATATATATATATATATATATATATATATATATATATATATATATATATATATATATATATATAAACTTAAATAATTAATATACTAACCAGAAATCCGGATCTGTAGTGCGTATATCTACAAATTTGGTCCAATCCTCCTTAGTTATAATTCCGCATACAATCTTTGGAGGCTCTGTCTGATGGTCCCATCAGGCCGTTTCAGATACTTTTTCCCCACATCAGTTCTATATGCCCGATGCAACCTTCCCGCTTCCTTGAGTATCCAATCTCTTCGGGCATCATCGACATCAAAGTGTTTCTACTTATACATAAAAATGGATTAAATAAATACAACTAAAAATTCACTAAATAAGATTATTAAAGAGGTCTAAAATTATATACCTGTATTAAGGACCAAAAATCATCTTTCAGTTTAGGCAAAACTGTATTATCTTGTCTCCAATTGGCAAACCTTTAACACTCCATCGGACCTTAAATAATTAAATCATTAAATAATTAGATAACTTGGAAAGGTAGAGAACAACATTAATAATTAGTAATTAACTTACCTTATATTTCTCGTGTCCTTTACTTATCCGATGGACGATATTCTTTTTCGATGTAATTCCTCGGGAGTGAACTTCTTTGTGTTTCTATCACCCCCATCACCACCACGACTACTCTCATGATCACTATGTGATGCCATCTCACTTGCAATGACCCAAATGAAATAGACTCGAGTGAGTTTTAGCTTTCTAATTGTTTAGAACCAACAAACACTTAACAAAATATAGAAGAAGCCATGCACTAAGTAACAGTGAAAGCCATGCACTAAGTATATAACCTAGAGTAAACATACATAGGAAAGCCATGCACTAAGTATATAACCTAGAGTAAACATATATAGGAAAGCCATGCACTAAGAACCTAGAGTAAACATATATATGAAAGCCATGCACTAAATGAGAGAAAGCCATGCATGCACTAGGAAAGCCATGCACTAGGAAAGCCATGCACTAGTCAAGTTAATAATGCTATCTAAGCCAGACTAATCTAACATATATAGGAAAGCCATGCACTAAGAACCTAGAGTAAACATATATATGAAAGCCATGCACTAAACAGAGAAAGCCATGCATGCACTAGGAAAGCCATGCACTAGGAAAGCCATGCACTAGTCAAGTTAATAATGCTATCTAAGCCAGACTAATCTAACAACTAATTAAATATAACATTGAGCTAAGTAACCTAGAGTATGTTGCAGAAATACCTTTTGAAAGGGAGAGAGAGTGCAGAAAAAGGAAACAAATGGGTGCTTGCTGCGTGGTAAGATAACACCAAGGAGAGAGAGGATGAACGAAGAGGATGGGTTTCTGCGTTTTAGGTTTCTGGGTCGCGCGCGTTTATGGGTTTCTCGGATGATGAGCGAATACGTGGAGTGTGGGTTGTTCGCAAGGGATGAGCGAAGAGGATGAGCGAAGAGGATGGGTCGTTTGGTTTGCACAGGTCTCACACGAAAGGATGAGCGAAGAGGTTTTACGGGTTTTATTTGGGTTTTCGCAAGAGAGGAGTTAGGTAGATGAAGAGACAGCGTGAGTGTGTGTGAGAGAGAGAGAGCGCGCCTTGTAAAAATTTTAATAGCATCCCTAGCGTTTTTACATAAAACGCTAGGGATGCTATATAGCTTCTTTTACAATTCCTAGCGTTTTAGTAAACGCTAGGGATGCTATTAAAATTTTTACTACCATTCCTAGCGTTTTATGTAAAAACGCTAGGGATGCTATAAGCGCTTTTTTACAATTCCTAGCGTTTTACGTAAACGCTAGGGATGCTATAGCACCTTTTACTAACATTCCTAGCGTTTTAGGTAAAAAACGCTGGGGATGCTATAGCACCTTTTACTAACATTCCTAGCGTTTTATGTAAAAACGCTGGGGATGCTATAACACCTTTTACTATCATTCCTAGCGTTTTCTGTAAAACGCTAGGGATCCTCTAGCTCATCTTTACAATTCCTAGCGTTTTCTATAAAACGCTAGGAATTGAATGATTTTTTTAATTTTATTTCTAGCGTTTTAACTTTAAAACGCTATGTATTGACTGATTTTTTTTTTAAATATTTTTTTATTTTTGTTTATTCTCCTTTTTAATTACAACCTATTAATTCATTCCTTCCAACAAAATTCATCAAATATCATTCCAACAAAATTCAGCCAATATATCATTACAATCCAATATATAGATACACACACATATGTACATATCACCAAAAGACCATATTAAATTAACAATTACTTACAACATAATTAATATATATCCAAATCATACAACATAATAAGTAACTTACATTATGAAACTCAAAAGTAGCTACAAATTAAAGCTAGAAACATATATAACAAAGACAACCCTCAATGACTCTTTGTCTTGACCACTAGATCTCATGATCACTAAGTGATGCCATCGACTGCAATATAACATATATAATCCATGTTATTGTTAAATTTACAAAAACAATATAAATATTATCTATTAATAAAAATAACGAGATATCATTAAGTCTATATTACCTTTTCCTTTTCCTAGATAAAATTTTGTTTGCAATTCGCGTCTTGGTATTTTTTTTCCGATTTAATAATAATTCCATCATTATGATCTTTTCTAAAATATACAACATCCTCTATAGAAGTATTTTCCCCTATTATTGGTTACGATGTTACGAAGAAAGTGGTCGTCCTCAACACCAACATCATCGGGTGCTTCATCATCATCGTTGTTATACACAAATTTTTGTCGATCAATAGAACAATAGACCAATTGATATTAAGCGGATCGGTGACATAAAACACTTGTTGAACTTGCGATGCTAAAATAAAAGGTTCATCTTTATATCCTAACTTGTTGAAATTCACCCGCATGAACCCTAATTCATCAATCAGTAAACCAATGTATTATTGTCAACCCATTCACATTTGAACACGGGCTCTGAAACATATTGTAATCCAACTCCCATATGTGTTCAATGAAGCCAAAGTAAGACATATTCGCATATATGGGATTTCTATCTTTGCACTTGGATGCATGCATAGAATGAGCTACAAGAGTCACCCCACTATTTTGCATTTTACTCTGATCATCTTGTTCTTTTGTATAGAAAGTGCACTTTCGTTCATTAGATAGTTTGTTGTAAGAGAAGACATGTATATTTGGACTTTTGCTAACCATCTCAATCTTTTTGAAATCAAGTAGGATTCAAACACACTCACCATCAATGTGATGTTTTAGCCACACTATGAAACTCCTATTGTGTTCTTTTGCTAACCAAACTTGCTTCTTTCCCGGAATTGACTCTTAAGAATCTCCTTGTGCTTGGCAACATATGAATCAACCTCACTATCATTGTGAAGAACGTATAAGTGTGCTTGCTCTAGTTCTTTCCTTGATACCATCACTAATTTAGTTCCCGTCATCCCTTTACTAATCCTTCCTTCATGGCGAGACCTTGGCGGTCCCACGAATATTCAAGACTAAATAGATAGCCCGTGCAAAAACTCAATAGCCTCTTCAACTATATAGCGCTCAACAATACAACCTCGTGTCGTGATCGATTTTCACATATCCTTTTAATATCTTCATGTAACGCTCAAACGGATACATCCATCTCATGTAACATGGGCCACACAATTGTGTCTCTCTAACCGGATGAACTATTAGATGAATCATTATGTCAAAAAGGAAGGTGGGAAATACATCTCAAGCTCACACAAAGTGACGATAATTTCTCTTTGCAATGTTGGCAACTTTCGGTGGTCAATCACTCTACTACAAATCGCCTTAAAGAATAAACAAAGTTTGGTTAAGGTCCGACGCACTTTCTTAGGCAAAATGGATCGTATACCAATGGGTAGCAAATTCTCCATGAGAACATGACAATCGTGGGACTTTAGAGACTTTAACTTGAGGTCTTTAATCGATACAAGAGTCGCCACATTTGAAGAGTATCCTCTGGAACTTTAACTCCATGAAGAAACTCACAAAAGACAGATCTTCTCCTTTCTAGATAGAGTATGAGTTTCACGGAGGTAGATATGTACGTGTACCCTTCTTTCTGGGACCCAATTCGGTCTCAAACCCATACTAACCAAATCCAACCTTGAGTTGATGGTATCTTTAGTCTTACCCGCATATTGAGTAAGGTACCAATGACACTTTCGAAGACATTCTTTTCAACATGCATCACATCAATGAAATGCCTTACATATAATGACTTCCAATAGATGGCAACTCAAAGAAAATCGACTTTTCTTCCACCCCGTTTGGCAATCTCTCCCGCAAAAGGCTTCCCAAATTTAATGTTCAAATCTTCCACCTTTTCAAATACCTGTTCGCCCATCAAAGCGGGGAGCTCTACGTGTTTACGTATTCCCATCAAATGCCTTTCTCCACAATCGATAGTGATGAGTTGATGGCAAAAATCTCGATGACCAAGATAGATATTCTTCTTACCATGTTCCAACCACATCCAATCGTGTTATCTTCACATATAGGGCATGCACACCGCCTTTTGTTCTTTGCACCTGGATAGATTGCCGTATGCAGGGAAAGTCGTTAATTGTGCCAAAGATCATAGCCCTCGGGGTGAAACTTTCTTCTCTGAACCCATCATACACCTCTACCCCAATCTCCCACATTTGCTTCAAGTCTTCAATTAAAGGAGCCAAGTATACATCAATATCATTTCTGGTTGTTTGGGCCTGAAATTAACAAAGACGACATCATATATTTGCGTTTCATGCAAAGCCACTGATAAGTTATAAATCGCCAAAATCACGGGCCATATATTTGTGGGAGCTACTCGGATACCGTGCGGGTTAAATCCATCGTGAGACAATGCAAGGCGTAGGTTTCTCGGGTCATCCCCGAAATTAGGATACTCAATATTGATTTTTTCCATTGCGGAGAATCTGTAGGGTGTCGTAGCATACCATCTTTAATCCTTTCATCCTCATGCCATGTCAAATGTTTTGCATCTTCGAACTACGATACATGCGCCTAAATCGAGGAATTATAGGAAAATACCACAACACCTTTTGTGGAGCGGACTCTTTCTTCTTATATGCATGGTGCATTACATTTAGGACACGACTTTAACAACGCATGTTCATTCCGAAATAAAATGCAATCATTCGGACAAGCGTGTATCTTCTCATAGTTCAAGCCAATAGACCCCAACATTTGCTTTGCATCATACGTCCGAGAAGGAAGCACATTATCATTCGGCAACATTTCTTTCGAAGTGAGAGTAAATCGGTAAAGCTCTTATTCGTCCATCCGTGGCGAGTTTTCAAGTTATACAACTTGATCACGACCAATAATTTTGTGAATTCATTACAACCCGCATACAATGGTGTCTCTCGGATCGGTTATCAACTTCTCAAACATTTCGGGACAATCATTAAGATCCTCTTCAACCACCTTTGCCATCTCTTCAAATTCGTTCGCATCAAATGAATGTGTTCCGTGTCAACCGTGGCGCATATCTCTTACTAATATCATTCATATTTGAAGATTCACCTTTTTCTCACTTTGTGCATTATCCAACAAGTGTAACTTTGATCAATTCCATTCGCCTTTAAATGTCGTGTCAACTCCTCTGCAGTAACTCAGATTTTACATAACAACACCTTAAACAAGGACATTTCATACCACTAGAAGTCCCTAAACGTTCAACAGCACAGCTCACAAAATAATCCACTCCAGCGGCATACTCCTTGGACAGACGATTGGCAGACATCCAATTTCTATCCATAATTGCCAAATATTTATAATAAAATCCTGAGAAGAGAACTTTAACATATGACCCATCAAGCAATTCGAATATAATGAAGAATCAATTCATATAAAAAACAAACAAAATTTCCTCTTTTAAATTTTTTTCAATTCCACTCCTTATTTTCCCAAGCTATATCTATATCATATTCTATTTCTATTCTCGGTCCTTTGGTCAAGACAAAGGAACCATATAGTCTAGTCTTCCAAACAATTAATTTATGTGTAACAAGAAGAGGCTAGTGGTGAAAAAAAAGAAGAGTCTAGTGTGCACAAGTGACAAAACTAATATATTTCTAAACTAGAACCCACAATTAATATCTAACAAGAAACAGAGAAAGGAACAGAAAACTCACCAATTGTCTGAGTGAGAGAGATGATGTTCACTGAGAGAGATGATTTTCGTTGAGAGAGATGATGTTAATTTGAGTTAGGGTGTTAGGGTTTTGCGTTTCTGGGTGAGTGATTTTGCGTTTCTGGGTAAGAGTGTTAGCTGAAAGAGGGAAGTAGCTCAATGGGAAACAAAAAAAAATTATTTAACCATACCTAGCGTTTTCAAAAAGCGCTAGGATCTATCTAGCGTGTTTTCTAAATACCTAGCGTTTTGAGTAAAAGCGCTAGGGATATGTCTAGAGTGTTTACTAAATACCTAGCGTTTTATAAAAAGCGCTAGGATCTATCTAGCGTGTTTTCTAATTGGCTAGCGTTTTGAATAAAAGCGCTAGGATGCGTCTAGCGTGTTTTCTAAATAGCTAGCGCTTTCTAAAAAACGCTAGGGATCTATCTAGCGTGTTTTCTAATTGGCTAGCGTTTTGAATAAAAGCGCTAGGGATCTGTCTAGCGTGTTTTCTAATTTGCTAGCGTTTTGAGTAAAAGCGCTAGGGATCATCTAGCGTGTTACCTAATAGGTAGCGTTTTACTTTAAAAACGCTACTAATGGTGTAGCGTGTTATTAAAATGGCTAGCGTTTTTATAAACGCTACTAAAGGTGGCGATCTCTTTTTACAATTACAGCGTAGTGACTTGTTCTTCTTGTGAAAAATGAGAACTCTCAATTATAACGAGCTGATTAAAATCAACAATTTAGATTATGTCATTAATTACAAGATCTCGTATGATTGTTTCCTATATATATATATATATATATATATATATATATATATATATATATATATATATATATATATATATATATATATATATATATATATATATAATTTACAAATGTCAAAGACGAATTGAAATTCATTTGTTTAGACACATAAGGTAATTACTTCAACTATTTTAAATATTTATATAATAGTAGGAACTTAAATTTAGATTTATATATTTATATATATATATATATATATATATATAATATAATTATATATTATAATTTCAAATGGGATGTGGGTTTTGTCCAAGAAAGGATTATGTTTCCTGTCTTATAATGTTTTGTAATAATTAAATGAAGGAATATTAATATAAAAAATATTCAAACAAAGTACTAAAACAAAAATTGAAACCGATGAAAATATGATTATCGTCTAATGTATTCTGAATGAGTATATAGAAAAACACATTACTATTAATAATGTCAGAAGAAAAAGGATATACGATAATAGAATGTTTCATCTATTTTGTAATATATCCTTTATAATTTGTTTTCGCTAAGCGTGTGAACCTTGTCATACCCCAATTTTGTCCGGCTTAGGTCAAAACCCTAATTTTCCCTAAAAATAATTAAATTAAAAAGTAAAAAACATCATGCATTGCATTTAGAGTTCTAAAAGTCATTTCAAAGCTTCTAAAATCATTTTTGGAGTTGGAATGCACTTCTTAGACAAATTAGGGTTTTTCAGTGCAAAAGGGTATCTTGGTCATTTTTCAAATAAGGGACAATTTCTCAGAACAAGTCATTCAACATGCATTTTTGAGGTACTAGAGGTCACTCCTAGGGTGAAAAAATCATTTTTGAAGTGGAAGTGTGTTTCAGGCAAAAGCTAGGGTTTTTAGAGTGAAAGGGCATTTTGGTCATTTCACAATAAAAGCGGTATTTTGTCCCAAATCCTTGAATAATCATCAATGGTTTATTTGAAGAATATTTGTGCTCCATTGCGATTATTTTTGTGCATAAATATTAAGCCTTTTGGCCTAAAAACCTAGTTTTTGGATAAAAGGGTAAAATGGTCATTTCCTTTGAGGTGGGGTAAATAAATCAATTTTAGGATTGGTGAGATCATAAAATTCAGAGCCCAATTATTGAATCATGGGATATGGCCCAAAATGGTATGAATTTGGAAGAATGATCTAGAATGGAATATTCCACATTCTTTTGAATTATGAAAGGATAAGATTAGCACAATAGTACAATTTGCAATTCCACTCACTCCCCACTCCACTAGCTGCGCATACTTCAGCCCCAATCCACTCCATTTTGATTTATTTTTATTGTTTGCAAATTGTGTTAAATCATGGCCATTCATTCAAGTGTGAAAAACAATCTTCACCCTTCATTTGAACCAAAATGGCACTTGTGTAATAAGCTTTATGGAAAAATACATTTTTGTCAATGAGCTTATCCTTCACCACCCTCCTTATGCTGCACACCCAGCCCTCTCTCTCTTCATTTTATTGCCCTTAATCCATGTGATAATGCATCTTGACCATTGATTCAATTTCTTTCTCAAATCCTAGTGGTTTACAAGAGATGCATTGTCCACAAAATACCCTAAATTTTCACTTCATATAAAACCCAAAAATAGGAGACCTCACACACACACACTCTCATTTTTACCCTAGCTAGCACTCTTCCTCCTCCCCTCCCTCTCTTGGCCGAAAACCACTCCCTCCTCCTCCTCCACTTTCTTTTCAATCTTCCTTCACCAAATCACCTCAAACACACTCTACATTCATATATCTTCTTCCTTTTATCCTTGATTCCATTTTTACATTATCAAAGGGGTTGTTTCTTCAAGGTGTTGGAGCTGTTCTTGCTAGTTCTTGAGGATTGTTGGTGTTTTATTGCTCTTAATCTTCATTCCTACTCTTATTTAGCTTGAAACCAAGGTATACATCAAATCCTTTGCATCAACTTTGCTATTTTGAGGATTATGTGTTGATTAGCTTGAAACCAAGCTTGAAATCCTTTGCTATTTTGTTGGTGTTCTTGCTAGTTCTTGAGGATTATGTGTTGATTAGGTTTTATTCTTTTGATTTGCTATTTTGGTCATGCGATTTTTACCCAAATGAAAACATGTTTCCCTTTTCTTTTTTGCTTCAACTTTGAGCCTAATCCATGATCCTTTGAATATTCTTGTTCATTAAATGATTTGAAGTTGATTAATGCTTGATTAATTGTGCTAATTTTGTGAACCATGCTTGTTGTTGAATCTTGATGTTTTAGACTTGGATTTTTGTGAATATGGTTTCGGTTTGGGCTCCAATTTTGGGGGTTTTAGTTTGTTTTTATTGTTTATCATGTATGCATGTTTATTTATGTGATTAAATAAATTTTCATGAAGAAATTTGATGATTTCTTGGGCAAATAAGCTCTCGGTTTCATGCTAGCTTTTAGGGATTGGTTGTTTTGTTCATTCTTTGTATTCTTGCATGAAATAAATGGGGTTTGAGCTACAATAGGCTTCGGCCTTGTAGTCCATTATGTGCTTAGTTGATATGCTTGAACCACAAAAATAATTGTTGTTAAGTCTTGAAAAAGTAAAAATTTGTTTCAAAGTTGTTTTGCTTTGCAAGTTAGGATGTGAATTAGTGTTTGTGATTTTAGTTGTAAAACCAAATTGAAGTAGAATCTAAAGTGATTTTTCTTAAGTTTGCTTTGACCTAATTTGCTTGTCATTTGTTGTTGGTTGATGATTGGCAATATGAGGCTCACTTGTGCTTCATGCACTTTAACCTAAGTGAGAGGATTGTTTAAATGTGATTCAACTTTCTATTCTTGAGTTGATTGTTTTAATTGTTGATGATGTGTAAAAGGATTCCCACTCATGCTTAGTGCATATGCCTAGTAGTGTGGAAGATTACTTCAAAGGATTCAACTTGCTTTTAATTTCCAATGCAAGTTTGTGCTTCTATTTGTAAATTGCTCATAGCGACTTGTGAATACTCTTATGATTGCGTTGCTTGTGTTCCAATGGTTGTTTTGGGGTTTTGACTTGGAAAAAGGATTTGAAATGTTATATTTCTTTTAAAGCTTGAAATCCTATGTTTTTCTTTTCAAATAAGAAAACCTAAGGCATTTTCCTAAATAAAATCATTAACCATCACTCAAAGCCGTTGCTTGTTTGATCGTTAATGAGGAGTTATTAGTGGTAGTCACTCAAGCCTTTGCTTGTTTGGCTATCATGAAAACTCCCACACATTAAATAAACAACAACAAAAACAACTAATTCAAACTTCCAAAATAACACGAGCTACTAGCTCACCCCCTTTTTTTTTTTTTTTTTTTTTTCAACTATTTTCAAAAGAATAATACGACGTTGTCGCTTGTAATCACTCGAAGCCATTGCTTGTTTGATTACCGATTCGACTCTCTTTTCTTTCGAGTTAATACCGAATGCCACTCGAAGCCTTTGCTTGTTTGGTGTTCGCGAACACTCGAGTCTTATTTCAAAAAACTCCAAAAACACTTTCAAAAATCACAAAGCCGTTTTCACACGCCAAACCGAGAACTACGTTGCTTTGATCCTCGGCCGATGAGTGCGTAGGGCCCGGGTTCATGTTCCCGTCAAGCATACCTTTAAAAACCCATAAAAAAATAAGAACTACGTTGCTTTGATCCTCACCGCGGAGAGGTGCGTGGGACCCGGGTTCTGTCCCGTCAAGCACGCTTTTTCAAAAAAATCTTTATCTTGTTCCGCTTTTTAAAGATACCAAAAACATCCCTTTTTCCCGCTTTCAATAAAGTGATTTCTCAAAAAGAAAAGAAGAATAAATAGAACAATGTATTTCAAATCAAACATTTCAAAACCACATCAAATTAATGGTTCCTTTTACGTAGAGAAAGGCGCGCGTGAAATGCTAATACCTTCCCCATGCATGGCGAATTTCCGAACCTACATCTCTAAGTTTTGAAAGACCACCCGCTTTCAAAAGGTTTTTTCAATGTTTTCCTAAAATAAAATATTGGTGGCGCTCTCTACTTGATTTTCAAACGTTGTCAAACCGAAAAGTCCCAAACCGGATTTTTCTGGCGCAATAAATGGCGACTCCAACGGGAGTTTCTTTCTTTATTTATTTAAAGAGAGATGAGGTCGAACCTAATTAATTTGATGTGGTTCAAATTGTTTGATTTGAAAAATTATGTTCTATCTCTTCCTTCTCTTTTTCTTTTCTCTTCCTTTGTATGCCTATGGTTGTGCTTATGCATGCATTCCTCAATTCCCATGATCCTCTTCTTCGCTCCTTTTCTTGAGGTAAAACATGCATTCCCCATTCTATTATGTCCCCTTCTTCTTAGCTCCCTTTCTTGAGGTAAGCAATGCGTGTAATTACTGTGGGACTTATTAGAATGGTTTGTATATTAAACTAGTGTATGCATGTTGAACCCTAGGGTAGACAAGCTGTTATCCGGATCATTACTGGTTTCCTTGCGGGTGGGGTGGGTAGATTTTAGGAAGTATGTCCTCGATCACACACTTTCACACCTTATGATTTGTGTGCTATGGTGGGCTCCTATGCCCTGATCCAACAAACACTTAGGGAGTGGAGGCGATTAGTGACTTGTCATTCAAGACCTTTGTCTGTCTCTGATACTCATGAAAGTCTCAACCGAGATGCGCTTTCTCATGACGCCTCACACTTGGTAGCATTCTACATTTGTGGGGTGTCGGCATGAGGATTCTATAGCCGGTAGCCATTGTGAGGGTGTGAATTAGAACTACATGGGAGGAACCTTTGAAGTTGCCACTAGAACTTAGGATTCCCACCTTTGTAGGACACGAGGGCATACGAATTGTGTCTTTGCATGGTAATTTAGGGCATGTCTTCCTCAAAAGGAGCTTTTTTTCAAAAAAAATTCTCCAAGAAAATACAAAAATATTTTCATTCTTTCAAATAAACCGCTCCTGAATTTTTGAACCTCCATCCATATACATCGCTTTCATCATCTCTATATGCATCATTCATATCATAATCGCATCATGCCGCATTCATTAAAACTAATTGTTGTAAGCATCCGCATTCATACCGCATCTCATTTGCATTTGCTTGCAGGAGCCCTTGAGTAACATACCGCCTTGTCATAGGTGTATCAAAATGGAGTTGAATAGCAAGACTTCGCTCATTTCTCGCTTCCCGATTATGAAGAGGGTTGAGATCGGTAGTCCGAGGCGGTGTGCACCTTTATGGGCCCGGACGAGAGAGAGTCCTTTGATCGGGCATACGGGAATGTTCGTAGATTGCTGCGATTGAGCGTCCAAGAGGACGCTCTTATAGCTTTGAGCCGCTTCTACGACTACGATGTGAGGTGTTTCTTCTTCAAGAATTTTCAGATTGTCACCCACATTAGAGGAGTATGAGCGGCTTTTGGGGTTCGCGGATCACATGCTAGGCCTTACCAATATCGAGCGTGACTATCATCGATGAAAAGCTCGCAACGCCGCTTTCGGGATTAGTGTGGATGAATTGAGGTTGCAGAAGTTAAAGAGAAATGGTGTAGCCGGGTATCCACAAGAGTACTTCGAGGGCCTATTACAATCTTATGCGCGGCTAAGAAGTGGGGGACCGTTCAAATTAGTGCTCGCTCTTACCATATTTGGGGTGGTCCTCTTTCCTCAAATAGAGAGATATGTTGATGAAGATGCAATCGGTGCATTCTTGGCCTTCAAAGACACTCGTAACCCTATCAATCCAGGTGCTGCTATTCTTGCTAACACGTACCACGCTCTTACTCGCTCTGACCAGTTCCATAAAAAGAAATTATGTCTTTCCTCCCACATTCTCTACGCCGGCTTATTACCCATGTGATACACAACCAGAACTAATGTTAGGAGCTAATCTCTTACGCCCTAAGCCGTGAGGTGGAGGTCAAAACTTGCTATGGAATGGGTTGAGTTTTTGAAGAATCTCAATGAACTCCAAATCCGGTGATACGCAAATGCTTGTTGGGATGACAGACCCGGTGGTAGTGTTCGGTTGTGGAAGCTTTCAAAATGTGCCTCTCATGGGGACTCGGGGTGTATCAACTACAACCCTTCATTGACCTTGAGGCGGCTCGGTTACCGATGAGGAACTCACCCTCCGAAAAGCATCTTTGTCCGCATTTACCTCTATAAGGGGATGCCTAAATGCGGCGACTTGCTTGAAGAGTTCAACAATATGGGAATCAGTGTAGTGCGGAAGGGAGTGAAGAGTTGTCAAAGAGAATCGATGACATCACCTTCAATCAATGGCTCAAGGAGAAGCTTCAAAACGCAAATCACCAATTCAAGGATGCTTTCCCTTGAAGGAGAGATACTGAGCCTTATGTCCCTACCCATGAAGGGCTAAACGAAGTCAAATCCGCATTAGCAAAAGCGAGAAGAGGAAAAGAGGCACCTTTGCGGGCTAAGATAGAAGAGATAGCTCTAGAGAAAGAAAAGCTAGAGGAAGAAAACAATGTCAAGATGATCGCTGTGGAAGAAAGCGTCAAACGATTCAAGAAGGAAGAACAAAGCAAGATAGAAGCCCAGAGGCATCTGAAGGGGGCCAGAGAGGAGCTCCAAAGGTATAAACAAAAGACGAGGAAAGCACTCAAGAAGCTCAGAGTGGAAGACATTAGCCATGGAATCGGGGCAAGAATCACATTTAGTGGCGAGTTGAGAGTCGGTTGAGAAGCCTCGAAGCAAGAAAGGGTGGCCATTAATGAAACTCTCAAAGAATACCAGCAGGCTTTGAGCTTTGAAAGAGAAATATTTGGTGAATTGAAGAGAGACCTTCGCTGTCTAGAAGATGCCTACAGGCAGGTCCGAGTAGAGAGCCAGTATTGGGAAAAACGCTTCCTAGAGTTGATTGGAAAGATCGAAGATCAAGAGGTCATTAAAGAACTCAAGGATGAGATCTGGTTTGTGGAAGAACAAGTTCTCAAAGTCATCGAGCCGCCCGTCAGGCTATGTTGGGAATCCCCAAGAATCTGAGGTTAGCTGAGGCTGAGATGCACTTCTTCAACACCCCGCCTGAAGTGTATCGGTTTGTGAAATACTGCAGAGCGTTGATCACAGAATTCAAAAAGCAATCTCAAAGTGCAAGTGCAAGCAAGAAGAGGAAGAGAGTTGGGGAGCTTGGAGCTATTTGTAATTGAGTTGCCTATTTGTATTCTTCGATTTAAGAGTTTATTTCGAGCTTTGTATTCAAGAATATTGTACTGCTCTCTTTATGAACATTGTACCGTCTTTTTCCCTTTAATGAAAACTGATGAAGCTTTGAAATCTTGATGAGTGAAGTGTGCTATTTCGATTCCTTGTTTACTTCAATTCGTAAAGAAAAAGTTTTTGCGCTTATGACAAGACAAGGCATCCCGTGGTTCCCGGCATCAAGCAAACATTGTACATACATTCATATATTCATTCATGCATTCTCATGCAATAAATGTCTAAACAAACGAGAAAAGGCACGCTGGTTCTCCGTCACCGATACTTCACCCGACTACAAGCCAAGTGATGGCTAATCCGCAAAAGCATCCGGAGATTGGCGAGAGTAATCCAGAGCATGAAGATTTAAGCATACAAATTTTGAACCACGAGCGGTGGCTCGGAAAAACCAAGTGCTTAAGGATAAGGTTGGGGCAATGGAGGCCCGGATGCACGAGATGATGGCCATGCTACAAAGTCTAAAGAATGGGCACCGTTGAAGCCGCCATCAGAGTGGGTCGATTGGTGTCACCTCTTTTGTTCCCCTTCGATGACGCCAACGCTACGATTCTGCGATTCATGCACGGATCCGGGTCGATCACCACTGAAATGAATGTGTCAAATCGGTACACTCCACAAAGATGTCCTTGGGGTATGCTGCTGGTACATGCCGCAAGTCGTTGGATCCATTCTGCCGGTGTGAATACGCCCAATCAAGTCCCTTCTTCTGCCGCCGTGCACAGGAGGCTGCCGGAGGACCGCAGATCCAGATGTTTAGTTCTCTGCTTTGCACTCGTCCTACTGCTGGGCTAGTGACACCACCTCATAATGCTCCTCACTGGATGGTATTATTACGGTATGGGTAGTCACCCCCGAGGACACATGTTCGAGGGGTCGCAGCCCAAATGACCCACCCGTGCACTCGAAGAAAGAGTAAGGGCGATGGAGGTGCCGGTGTCGAAACCAAGGAGGCATGTGAGTGTGTTTGGTCCCGCACTTGGTTTTGCCACCAAAATTCAAGGCTCCCGAGGTGGACAAGCACGCAGGAACCGGGCGTCCGGTGAGTCGCATTATGACGTTTGATCACAAGGCTCGGGGGCATCGGTGCAAAGAGACGGACCGATTTTGATCCAATCTCAATGACGATATCTTGAGTTGTTTGATTACTTAACCTTCAAGAACTTAGTCGGACTTTCGTTCAATGAAGCCCGTTCACCGCCATTTCCCGGAGGTTACAACGCTAATACTACTGCGGTTTCCATGAAAACGGGGTTGGTCATCTTGTGGAGGAGTGTAAAGCCTTCAAGCGTGTGGTGCAAGACCTAATCGATGCCAATTGGATTTCATTCAAGCAAAATGGTCCAAGCATAATCGCAAACCCATTGCAGGGGCACGAGAAGCCAACCTCTAATGCCATAGAAGATTTTAATGGGCAAGTAATAAGAAAGATTGCTAAAATCATGATGGATCAAGGTATAAGGTTGGAGTGCGGCTTGGGAAAATCTGGACAAGGAATTCTTGCGCATGTCCAAATTTAAAAGGAATAAGGACCGTTGCGGGTTGGGATACGATCCAAGTCTAGCCAAGAGAAGGAAAGTGGCGAGAGGAAAGAAGTGGCGGATGGTTGGGTGAGTCAAAAGGCCAAGATCCACGCCCCCGAGCATTCTCGTGCGTGACATCCGCCGAGCTTCGTGAGTGCTTAGGTTTGCTTAATCACAACCAAGTTGTTGCCATCCGTGGTGGATCTAAAAAGCGAAGAAGATGGGTGCAGTGCGGTTCGTCATTTGTCTTTCACTTGGAAAAGAGGTGAAGAATTGGGAAGTCGCTGATTTCCGTGACCTTTTAACTCAAAGTAATTGGTTTTAATGCAACCCTGTGGCTCTGCCCAAGGCCATAGGACCAGTTGTTAGGGGCACGCATGTTTTTATTTTCAGAATCATCATCATCAATAAAAACGCTTGTTTTGAATTTCTCAATCAATAAAAATCATTTTTCTCTTCATTGTGTGAGTCTTTTTCTGTTTATTGTTTGCTTGCTTTCTTGTTTCGCCTTTCATTCTGCTTTTTGGCTTCGGCAAAAGGCAGATCCACAGCAATAGTCTTTGAAAACAGCAGTGCCGATAGTCCGTATTTTGACTTTGATCACCCCACAATCAAGTGAGGGGATGTTGAGGAAGACTGGGAAACTCCTCCAGAACTCGTGAGGTTAAAGAAAGAGTTATTCAGCCTCACGGGGAATATACTGAAGTAATCAACTTGGGTACAGCTGAGAACAAGAAAGAGGTCAAAGTGGTTACCACCATGAATGAAGAAGACCGCATAAAGTTGGTTCAGTTGTTGCGTGATTACGTGGATGTGTTTGCATGGTCATATCAAGATATGCCTAGGTTGGACACCGACATCGTGGTACACAAGCTACCAGTCGAGCCCGAATGCCCGCCTGTAAAACAGAAATTGAGAAAGATGAAGCCTGAGATGTCCCTCAAAATTAGAGACGGAGTGAAGAAGCAATTTGATGCAGGGTTCCTAGCAGTGGCCAAGTACCCGCAGTGGGTTGCCAATATCATCCCGGTTCCGAAAAAGGATGATAAAGTCAGAATGTGCATTGACTACTGAGTGCGAATCGTGCTAGTCCCAAAGATGATTTTCCTTCAAACAAAAAAAAAACACAAAAAACAAATGACCGTAAAAAAGAAAGGTTGAGTCGGAAAATAAAAAAAAAAAAAAGGCAAACATATAGGAGTAGATAAATTATTGTCCTTGGGTTAATTTTTGAGAAAACGAGCAATCATGATTTGAAATAAAGTTTGACCATTTTCTCATATTCTTGAAAAAAAGCATGCTACACAATCGTAAGCCAAAAATCCAAAAATCACCCTAGACAAGGATCACCTCAAATATCAAAAAAGGTCGTCACTTTTTATCACCACCCAGAGTCAAAAAAAAAAAAATCAATCAAAAAAAAATCAAAAAAAAAAAAAAGGAAAAAAGGATTTAAAAAAGAAAATCCCAAAAAAAATACAAAAGAAATGTAAGTGGTGAGCTGATACATGTTACCACAAAGCACAAGAGATCCTTGTCCCAATAAACTGCAATACTTCCATTTGACCTCGGCATCCCGCCCTCCACCAACCCTTAGACAGGAATAAAACTTCCAAACACCTCATCAAGCCAAATAACCATCATAAATCACCAAACGTCAGCCAACGCCGAATAAAAATCATCCTACCATTAGCTCCAAGCACTTCCTTAAACCCAATCATCCTTCCTCCACAAAAACCCACAGTCTCCGAAAATCCATTCCGATCAATGATCGATTGCTTTTGTTTTCTCAGAGTTTTAGCTTTAGGACAAATAAGTTTGCCCAAAAAGAAAAAAAACAAACAAGCAGAAAAAAGAAAGCTGTTCAAAAAAAATCTCAAAAAAGAAAGGGGGGAAAGAAAAATCAAAAGGCTTGCACTCCAAGATTCATTCAAGTTATAATTATATCAGGGCAAAGTTTTAGAGATCACCAAGTGGGTTGAAGCTGCCTCATACTCGAAGATAACCGCTTTAGTGGTTGCCAAATTTGTGAAGAAAGATCTGATTTGCCGTCATGGTCTTCCAAGCAAGATCATCACTGATAATGGCAGCAACCTGAACAGCAAAATGATGAAGGACCTGTGTGCAGAGTTCAAAATCCAGTATCATAATTCTTCTCCTTACCGCCCGAAGATGAATGGAGCGGTCAAAGCGGCCAAAGAAAACATCAAGAAGATTGTGCAAAAGATGTTGGTAACCTACAAGGATTGGCATGAGATGCTTCCCTTTGCTTTGCATGGCTACCGAACTTCAGTACGCACTTCAACTGGGGCAAATCCTTTCTCTCCGGTATATGGGTCGGAAGCAGTCCTCCCTATTGAGGTTGAGATACCCTCCCTGCGGGTCTTGATGGAAACCAAGTTAGAAGAAGCAGAATGGGTTCAAGCCCGTCTGGATCAGCTAAACCTCATTGAAGAAAAAAGAATTGCAGCCTTGTGTCAAGGGCGGTTGTACCAACAGAGAATGAGAGCGGCTTTTGACAAGAAAGTCTGACCCCGTGAATTCAAGCAAGGTGATCTGGTGCTTAAAAAGATCTTGCTTATCCAGACTGATCCCCGTAGGAAGTAGACTCCAAGCTATGATGGACCATATGTTGTCAAGAAAGCCTTCTTTGGAGGAGCACTGGTACTTACCAACATGGACGGCGAAGATCTCAAGAACCCAGTCCATTCAAACTCTGTGAAGAAATACTATGCCTGAAAGAAATAAACGAAAAAAGAGAAAGACAAGCCAAGTAAGAACTAGCTCGCTAGGTTGAAAACTCGCAAAGGGCGGCCTAGGCAAAATCAGAGCGACCCGGTGGATTGAAAACCCGCAAAGGGCGATCCAGGCAAAAATTAGGGTCAGAAAACTTGAGCATGAAAAGTAAAGAAAGGCATACAACTCCCCTGAAGACTTGGATGAGGGAGTGATCAAGGTTAAGGACACAAATGTTGGCACTGTTCCACAGAGACGGACAGTCAGAATTCAGCTTCTCTATTGTTTTTTCGTGTCTTTTTGTAGTTTAAAACTTTCAAATGTATTGAACAGTCATCGTAACATTCTGTACGATCGACTTCTACATCAATAAAGCTCAAACTTTCTCATGTCTGTTTGTTGATTAGTTTCGCTTTTACGCTCAAAATAAACGTTTTATGATGATGGTGATCTGAATCAAAACATGTGCATACATCATATAGCATTGCAAGTCATTACGAAATTCTTAAAAGTCACGAGAAAGAGGCAATTCCCCAAACAAGTTAGTCATGCAAGAGAAAGTGATTGAGCCCACGATTGCTTCGAACGACAAAGTTAAAGCCCACCCGCACTTTTGCCCATGAGCCCCGCAAGTCTAATATATTCCTCGGTCTCGTGCCATGAGTGTCGCGGATTGGTGAACCAAAGAAGAAAATAAGCTAACGAGGCAAGAGAGCAAAAGGAAAACAAACGATCGAAAAAGTGAAAGTGACCAAAGGAAGTTAATCTTACAAAGAAGGTTGCACTCACAAACCATTCGGATGGCGAATCATAAAGCAAACTTGTGTCCGATCCATGAGCCTGCGGTTTCCATCGGCCTCTCGATCTTGTGCGGGAGTATCGGAGTCGGTTGAACCAATAAAAGAATGAGCCTTTGTCAAAAGCGAAAAAACAAACGATCGAGAAAAAGAAAGTGACCAAAGAAAATCAAGAATAGCATCTCATTGCATTCATCACACCAAAATCATAGCATTGCATGCGCTCGCATAACATGTTCTGCGCATAACATGCCCTTGCATAACATGCATCCTCATCCCATGCACCATGCATTTGCATCGCTAACATGTGCGGTACACATTATCGAGAGAAAAGTTTAAGAAGAGTCCTACTATTCCAGAGCGGACTCCACTAAAAAAGCGGTGTAGTGGCATTGGCCATGGAAGGTTTACGAAGAAAGACTGCGGCGGCGGGCGGGCACCCTAGATCGATCTGCAATGGCACTAATCACCAATCGAGGAAGCGAGAAAGAAAGGTCCGCTAGCTTTGAGCGGACACCTTGGATCGGTCTGCGACATTGATCACCCATCGGAGAAGAAAAGTCCGCTAGCCCGAGCAGGCACCCTGGATCAGTGGAACGACATTAATCACCAACCAGATAAAGCCGAAGAAAGGTCCGCTAGCCAGAGCAGACACCCTAGATCAGTACAATGGCATTGATCACCAATCAGAGGAAGCAGAAGGAAAGTCCGCTTGCTTTGGCGCGAGCACCACTCGGATCGATGGAACGACATTGATCACCAATCGGAGGAAGCGAAGAAAGGTCCGCTAGCACGAGCGGACACCTGGATCGGTGCGAAAGCGCGTAATGACTAAAGAAGATCAGCGAGATTCGTGAATCCCCTTCGGAGACTGGCGTTCCTTCAAAAGCAGACTTCACCTCATATTCGAGCCGTGGGTACCTCAATTCAATGCGCCAACAGTAGCCATCTCAATCAGTCCAATCAACAGATTTGCGAATCCCTTTAGGACTCACGTGTCCCCGGGACCTATGCTTCCCTTCGGATCTCGTCGTTATCGAGCAATCGATGAATCATCGGACCACTAGAGTCCTTCGGTTTAGTTCAAATCAACGGTCAAGCAATGACTTTGAACTCGACCTTCACCTCGCCAAGTCATCACGGGCATGACGGATCGGCCCTCGGACCTCGTGTCCTTCATCTCGCCAAGTCATCACGGAGCATGACGGATCGGCCCCGAGACTTCGCGTCCCTGGACTAGGCGTAGTCGAGATAAAGCACGGTGTAAGTCCATCAAGGTAAAATGTATCGATCCTACAACTTGATATTGAACCTCGTGTCGCTCGAATAGGCCACTTCCAGAGCCCAAGTACTCCTTCAGAGCGCGCAAGTACTCCTTCAGAGCCCAAGTACTCCTTGAGCCCAAGTACTCCTTGAGCGCGCAAGTGCTCCTTCAGAGCCAAGTGTTCCTTCCAGAGCGCAAATGCTCCTTCCCGTAACCAGGCGTTCCTTGAGCGACAGCGCTCCTTCTTCACCGCACTCTTTATTACCTTCTTCCCGCCAAAGGTGTCGAACTTATTAGAGGATTGCGTACCTTCTTTCTTGCTTTTATTTATCGCTTTATTTCTTACTGCTTATGCCACCCGAGGTTGGCACCAATTTACTTCTTGTTTTGCCGCTTTGAGGTTGGCACTTCATTCATTACTGATCGTTTTGGTGGCATTCATTCACCCAAAAAGAAAAATCGGATGAAAAAAAATTAGAAAACAAAAAAGAAGGAAAATTCGGGTTTTTCCCTAAGTAGACAAAATAGGTATAATTTCTGAATTCTTTATCTCTATTTTGCCTCGGAATATGTTTCGGCCAATTCATATTCCTTGTTAAAATCCAGATAAAGAGGGGCAGCTGTCATACCCCAATTTTGTCCGGCTTAGGTCAAAACCCTAATTTTCCCTAAAAATAATTAAATTAAAAAGTAAAAAACATCATGCATTGCATTTAGAGTTCTAAAAGTCATTTCAAAGCTTCTAAAATCATTTTTGGAGTTGGAATGCACTTCTTAGACAAATTAGGGTTTTTCAAAGGCAAAGGGTATCTTGGTCATTTTTCAAATAAGGGACAATTTCTCGAGAACAAGTCATTCAACATGCATTTTTGAGGTACTAGAGGTCACTCCTAGGGTGAAAAAATCATTTTGAAGTGGAAGTGTGTTTTGAGGCAAAAGCTAGGGTTTTAGAGTGAAAGGGCATTTTGGTCATTTCACAATAAAAGCGGTATTTTGTCCCAAATCCTTGAATAATCATCAATGGTTTATTTGAAGAATATTTGTGCTCCATTGCGATTATTTTTGTGCATAAATATTAAGCCTTTTGGCCTAAAAACCTAGTTTTTGGATAAAAGGGTAAAATGGTCATTTCCTTTGAGGTGGGGTAAATAAATCAATTTTGGGATTGGTGAGATCATAAAATTCAGAGCCCAATTATTGAATCATGGGATATGGCCCAAAATGGTATGAATTTGGAAGAATGATCTAGAATGGAATATTCCACATTCTTTTGAATTATGAAAGGATAAGATTAGCACAATAGTACAATTTGCAATTCCACTCACTCCCCACTCCACTAGCTGCGCATACTTCAGCCCCAATCCACTCCATTTTGATTTATTTTTATTGTTTGCAAATTGTGTTAAATCATGGTCATTCATTCAAGTGTGAAAAACAATCTTCACCCTTCATTTGAACCAAAATGGCACTTGTGTAATAAGCTTTATGGAAAAATACATTTTTGTCAATGAGCTTATCCTTCACCACCCTCCTTATGCTGCACACCCAGCCCTCTCTCTCTTCATTTTATTGCCCTTAATCCATGTGATAATGCATCTTGACCATTGATTCAATTTCTTTCTCAAATCCTAGTGGTTTACAAGAGATGCATTGTCACAAATACCCTTAAATTTTCACTTCATATAAAACCCAAAAATAGGAGACCTCACACACACACACACTCTCATTTTTTACCCTAGCTAGCACTCTTCCTCCTCTCCTCCCTCTCTTGGCCGAAACCACTCCCTCCTCCTCCTCCACTTTCTTTTCAATCTTCCTTCACCAAATCACCTCAAACACACTCTACATTCATATATCTTCTTCCTTTTATCCTTGATTCCATTTTTACATTATCAAAGGGGTTGTTTCTTCAAGGTGTTGGAGCTGTTCTTGCTAGTTCTTGAGGATTGTTGGTGTTTTATTGCTCTTAATCTTCATTCCTACTCTTATTTAGCTTGAAACCAAGGTATACATCAAATCCTTTGCATCTTCACTCACTTTCTTGCATTAAAACCATTTTTCAACTTATATTTGCATCTCATAATATCATATAATGTAGATTAGGGGCTGTTGTGGGTGAGAGCTGGTCCATCACCCACTAAATAAATTGTTCTTGTGATTATGTGTTGATTAGGTTTTATTCTTTTGATTTGCTATTTTGGTCATGCGATTTTTACCCAAATGAAAACATGTTTCCCTTTTCTTTTTGCTTCAACTTTGAGCCTAATCCATGATCCTTTGAATATTCTTGTTCATTAAATGATTTGAAGTTGATTAATGCTTGATTAATTGTGCTAATTTTGTGAACCATGCTTGTTGTTGAATCTTGATGTTTTAGACTTGGATTTTTGTGAATATGGTTTCGGTTTGGGCTCCAATTTTGGGGTTTTAGTTTGTTTTTATTGTTTATCATGTATGCATGTTTATTTATGTGATTAAATAAATTTTCATGAAGAAATTTGATGATTTCTTGGGCAAATAAGCTCTCGGTTTCATGCTAGCTTTTAGGGATTGGTTGTTTTGTTCATTCTTTGTATTCTTGCATGAAATAAATGGGGTTTGAGCTACAATAGGCTTCGGCCTTGTAGTCCATTATGTGCTTAGTTGATATGCTTGAACCACAAAAATAATTGTTGTTAAGTCTTGAAAAAGTAAAAATTTGTTTCAAAGTTGTTTTGCTTTGCAAGTTAGGATGTGAATTAGTGTTTGTGATTTTAGTTGTAAAACCAAATTGAAGTAGAATCTAAAGTGATTTTTCTTAAGTTTGCTTTGACCTAATTTGCTTGTCATTTGTTGTTGGTTGATGATTGGCAATATGAGGCTCACTTGTGCTTCATGCACTTTAACCTAAGTGAGAGGATTGTTTAAATGTGATTCAACTTTCTATTCTTGAGTTGATTGTTTTAATTGTTGATGATGTGTAAAAGGATTCCCACTCATGCTTAGTGCATATGCCTAGTAGTGTGGAAGATTACTTCAAAGGATTCAACTTGCTTTTAATTTCCAATGCAAGTTTGTGCTTCTATTTGTAAATTGCTCATAGCGACTTGTGAATACTCTTATGATTGCTTTGCTTGTGTTCCAATGGTTGTTTTGGGGTTTTGACTTGGAAAAAGGATTTGAAATGTTATATTTCTTTTAAAGCTTGAAATCCTATGTTTTTCTTTTCAAATAAGAAAACCTAAGGCATTTTCCTAAATAAAATCATTAACCATCACTCGAAGCCGTTGCTTGTTTGATCGTTAATGAGGAGTTATTAGTGGTAGTCACTCGAAGCCTTTGCTTGTTTGGCTATCATGAAAACTCCCACACATTAAATAAACAACAACAAAAAACAACTAATTCAAACTTCCAAAATAACACGAGCTACTAGCTCACCCCCTTTTTTTTTTTTTTAAACTATTTTCAAAAGAATAATACGACGTTGTCGCTTGTAATCACTCGAAGCCATTGCTTGTTTGATTACCAGTTCCGACTCTCTTTTCTTTCGAGTTAATACCGAATGCCACTCGAAGCCTTTGCTTGTTTGGTGTTCGCGAACACTCGAGTCTTATTTCAAAAAACTCCAAAAACACTTTCAAAAATCACAAAGCCGTTTTCACACGCAAAACTGAGAACTACGTTGCTTTGATCCCTCAGCCAGTGAGGGTACGTAGGACCGGGTTCATGTCCCGTCAAGCATACCTTTAAAAAACCCATAAAAAATAAGAACTACGTTGCTTTGATCCTCAAACAAATGAGGGTGCGTAGGACCGGGTTCTGTCCCACAAGCACGCTTTTTCAAAAAAATCTTTATCTTGTTCCGCTTTTTAAAGATACCAAAACATCCCTTTTTCCGTTTTCAATAAAGTGATTTCTCAAAAAAAAAAGAATAAATAGAACAATGTATTTCAAATCAAACATTTCAAAACCACATCAAATTAATGGTTCCCTTTACGGTAGAAAGGGCGCGTGAAGTGCTAATACCTTCCCCATGCGCAACCGAATTTCCCGAACCTACATCTCTAAGTTTTCGAAAGACCACCCGCTTTCAAAAGGTTTTTTCAATGTTTTCCTAAAATAAAATATTGGTGGCGGCTCTCTTCGATTTTCAAACGTTGTCAAACTGAAAAGTCCCAAACCGGATTTTTCGGGGCGCAACAAACCTGTGGGAATTCGATTTTATTGTAATAAGCAACACGGGTATACATCTCATTTTATCATAAAATTTTAAATTATTTTTTGACACCTTTAAAAATGCAGTTGTATGTTTCGTGTGTTATATGACACGTTGATTTCTTTGTACAACGTCTTTTATCCATTCATTATGATATATAATATATATGTTTATACATTTATTTATTTTTATATATATAGTGAGTATTTTTTTTAATAATCTCGTCATAAAGAATTTTTTTATAGTGAGTATTTTTATCTATAAATTATCATCCTACTTTTGCCAATATAGTGAGTATTTTTTTATATTATTTGACTGTTTAAATGTTAATTTCAATTTAATATATGTATATTCCATATTGCGAAAGAACCCTTATGGTATTTTGTATATTCCTATAAAGAAACTATAAACGGGAAAAATCAAACTAACACTTCAGGAGATTATTAGTGTAACACCCCAAATATTAATTAAGGGAATTATTTAATTTATTTGCTTAGGTGGTTACTTAATTAATTTAATTAAGTGAGTATTTGGCTAATTTAATTAAGTAGTATTTTAGTTGGCTATATTAAAATAAATTAAGGGTAGGTAATTAATTTAAGGAGAGGTGTAGTAAATGAATATGAAGTATTTTAGTTAAATTGTGAGGATGTATTGGAGTATCTAGGGGGTGCTAATAAAGGGCCCAAGTCACTTAGTGACCCAAGCCCAATTGCCTAAAACCCCTAAAACCTAAGGGAGGGTCTCATTACCCTCATTTAGAAGCAAACCAACGAAAGAAAAGGGGGAGAGGGAAGAGGATAGGCCGACGCGAAGCAAGGGGGGAGGGAAGTGAAGGGTTTGCTCATTTTGACTCTAAGTAAGGAGAAATTGGTCTCAATCTTCCCCATTCCTTTCCTTACTCCATTTCCATGAGTTCTATGGTCTCATTCTCATTATTTTGAATTTCTATTTTCACCCCAAGGGAGGAGGGAATTCGGTTTTGCTGGAAATAGGATGTGGGATGCTTCATTTGGTTGATTCTTGGTGATTGAGTTGAAGTTCTAGCTCACTCAAGGTTAGGGGATTCTCATTTATGTCCATAATAATTTGTATGATATGTATTGTGTGTGGAATAGCACTAGGTTGCTTGATTGTGTGAATTTTATGTTAATTATATGTTGGTTGTTTGGGTGATACCATGTTGCTTGTTGTTGGAAAGATATGTGTTGTTAAATATGCATGCTAGGTGTTTGTTTAAATGTTTCAATGTGATGATTGATGAGAATATGTGAATTAAAAGATGTTGGTTAAATTGTTTAGATGAGTGTTAGTAAATGGAGAATTGATTGTTGGATTAAAATGTGGATGAGTTGTTTTGTTTAGGTGAGTGGAAGGAGAGGGCGCCAAATAGCCAAGAAAATGGCGCCTAGGAAAGGTAAAGGTTGCTGTGCAGTTGTTGGTGTGTGTGTTTGAGGGGAGGGGCGCCAATTCCCTAAGGAAATGGCGCCTAGGGTGATGCTTTGTGTTGATGCAGTGTGCATGGTCAAGCGGGCGCGCGAATCTTTGGGAATTAGGCGCTGTTTGGGCGCGCCGTGGTTGTCCAGGCATGCATGCGCACGTGCGGGAGAGCGCCAATTCCTTAGGAATTTGGCGCCAGAGTGCGCCCCGTGGGTGTGTGGCGTCTTTGTGTGTGTGTGTGTGTTGCGCTAAGTGGGCGCCAAAGTGGCTGCCCCTTGGCGCCTAGTGTGCTTAATGGAACCTAAGTGACGTTTTAGTCCCTAAGAATTAATTTAATCCTTGGTGTGACAAAATAGTCCCTAAGAATTAAATTAATCCTTGGAGTGACAAAATAGTCCCTTAGTGTCTAATTAAGCCTAACATGTCACAATAATTTCCTAAATACCAAATCATTCCTAATATGCCCAATAATTCCTAAGTATTAGAATAGTCCTTGGTGGGTCAAAATAGTCCTTAGGTACTAAAACAATTTTTGGTGTGTTAAAATAATCCTTAGGTGGGAGTTAATTTTTAGTGTGAGATTTAATTTAATAAATGAGGTGTGAGGTGTTGTGGTGATGATTAAGCGATGTGTAGGCTTCCGGGCAAGCGACGGGTTGTGTTGTGGTGATGAGTAAGCGGCGGGTAGGCTTCGCCAAAGCGACGGGTTGTGTTGTGGAGATGTTTTAAGTGATGTGACAATGAATGTGGTGGTGAATGTATTGTGTTGTGGTGCATTGTCATGGTGTCGCATAAAGCATACACATAAAGCAAAGGGGGCTTCGCCAAAAGCGGCGGGGCTTCGCCAAAGCGACGGGTGCCCTTGGGGCTTATAGCGATGGTGATGGATCCACATGCATATTGCATACATGCATACACTCATACTTTCTTGGAATGCTTGTTGATGCTTAGTTAAATCATTATTGTGGTTTCCTTGGCATTATAATTGAATGGTAAATGTCCTAATTGTTGTGGATTGATGTTGCTAGATGCCTTCCTAATATAATGCTTATCTTACTTGTTATTATTTATGTAAATAGACTCACCCTAGCATTTTTATGTTGCCTGCTCTCGTGGCGACAAACAGGTGATTCTGAGTGAAGGTGCCCATACCGTTTTGAGTCATTGAGTCAGCTCTGATTAGTAACACCAGGGATGGGGATCGTAGTGTCGTTACTTTAATTTATGTATTTAAACTGATTTGGACTATGTACGGAGTATGTTAAACTTATTTTTATTTTATCTCCGCTGTGCTGCGAGACCATTTCTGGATTATCGTAACACCTAAAACAGGTTTTGAGGGTTCGTCCCATTTGGATATGAATTACATTTCACGCACTAGACGCGTTTGCATTTTAAATGCTATATTGGTGATGTATTATTAAATGTAGCACTCTCCTTGAGGTGCGTGGAAAAGTTTTTGAAAACTCTGATTTTTATTTATTAAATTAGTAATAAGTAGAAGGGGGTGTTACATTAGTGGTATCAGAGCAGTTCGGTCCGTCCGGTCATGTTGTCGAGTATGTTAACCCTCTAGTTTTGATACTCGTTCTAAAATCATAATTGTGTTGCTGTTACCTTTGTTAATTGTTCTTCCATTGAGGTGCCTTGTGACTTATTTGTTGGATTATGATTGAAAGTTATGTTAAATTATTGAAGTATATGTGATCAAATTGTGTAACTGGTGGTTGTAGCTTTGACTGTTGTCTGTATTATTCGGATATGTGTGATTAAAAGAGTTCTAACGACGTCAATGGAGTGAAAGTCGTGACGACGCCTTGGCACTCCAGACGGCGTTAAAAATCTTTTAATGTGACAGTTATAAATTGAAGATGAAGTAGTTTTTGTGACCTTAATTAGTTGGTTGCGTGAGTAGGAGGGACTGATCACCCCAATAACTCATCCCAATGAAAGAGGCGACAATAACTCATGGTTATTAGTAAAATAGAATGCGGGTACAATTTTAATTTGATTGATTGCTCAATTTGTTTGTTAGGATATAGAAAGTAATTTTTATATGACCTAACCGTGGTAATTATACACTGGACAATATTTACTGGATTGTTGGTTGGATATTGTTGCGCTTGATTGACATTTCTGCTATAGGTTGATTGTTGTTGCTATTACTATTGTTACTTGTCACTTTTTGAGAATTGTTTTACGGGGATTATAAATTTAGTGATGAAAACTGTGCAACGGGATATTTTGTGTACTTCCATGCCTCGAATTGTTTTCCTTGCTAAATGTTGACAAGAGTATTTAATTCCGTTTGTTTAAACAAATAGTAAGTCTTGTATCGAAGCAATTGTATCATAATGCATGTGTTGAATTATATTTCTTTTGTGATATGAAATCAATTCAAATTGATAGAATTATATGTTCCATGATGTTTTCTAGAAGAGTGGTAAAATTGCATGTTAACCAATCCCTAGGAATAAGGGAAATCGAAGAAAGTGCCTACATGTTCAATCTTTCGAAATTGCGTGTTTAAGTTGTTGCATGATTGGTTATGCTTAATTGATGTTTGATGAAATGCATAAGTATGTGATGATTGTAATTAGTTTTGGTGATTGATAATGGTGAGTCTTACTTGCGCATGATTTCTGTGCGTTACTGGATGCTATTCCAGCCTTTTAAAAACTGGTATTGTTAGGTCAATTGAAAAATTGTGTGGTGGGTCATTTCGAAAACTTGATTGAATGCTTGTTAAATTTCCACTGATTGGGTTGAATTCGGAGTTGTAGAACTCGAGTTATAGGTGAAACAAGTTAGGTTAAAATTCTGGAAAAACAATCTGGACACTGTTCAGTCTTTTGAAAACTGGTACTGTTTGGTCGAGTCAAAAATTATGTGGCTGGGTGTTTTCGAAAATAGACTTAAGGCCGGTCGTTTTGGCACTGGTTTCATTAAATTCGGAGTTGTGTAGCTCCAGTTATGAATCTCCAAAGTCGAGTCAAATTTCTAGAATCAAACTGTGAGTAGGTTCGGTTTTTGCAAGTTTTATGTTCTCAAATGAACTCCGTTTTGAACGATTCTTTTTCCATTAGAAACTATACTCAAAATGCTTTATCCGGGCGGAAGTTTTGTCCCATTCGGTCAAGTTTAAATCGGTTTGGCGTGAAATGAAATAGGAAGACAGAATCTGTCAAGTCTGAAAACTATTTGGGTTGTTTCTAAAAACTGTACTAATTGGCTCATTGTTTTAAAACTTTAAGGATATATTTAGAAAACTACACATCCGTAGCTTTCCAACGAGTATTTATTTGTCGAAATCCGAGGTCGTTTACTCTTTTATTTAATTCGCCAAAATAGGCGCAAAATTGCAGAATTTTCTGCACCTGAGTTTAGAAAGAATAATTTGAACGTTGAATGAAATGATTAATTGTGGAAGATGTTGAACTTGAATTTTGTTGTTATGATTGTGTTAATTGTTGCCGTGAATAATGTTGGATATACGATAATTGTTGAGACTGGTATTGTTGTGTTAATTACGGTTGTTAGGTGGTTGGGCCTCTGGCCATAATTGTTGTTGTCCCTTGTGTTGGGTAGTCGGGTAGGATTATGACAACCTACAGATTAGAATACCAAATTGGGGAGTAAGAATATAGGAAAGAGTGTTTAATCTGTTGTGTATACGATAGGACGGTTAGAGGGATAAGAAGAGTGGATGTTAATTCATGAGTTTAGCGTGGATCTTCGAGGAGTATAGCAATCGTTCGTACACGATAGTGAGGGAGGAGCGGAGTTCTCGGTTTAGTGGGAAGTCTATGATGTGTCACGAGTGTAGTAAGCCGAGGCAAAAGAGTCCAGATTGTATGGTCGATAAGTGTTTCAAGTGCAATAAGGAAGGTCATATAGCTGCTAAGTGTGAGGAGGAGGATATGGTCTGTTACAACTGTGGGGAAATGGGATACATTAGTACCAAGTGTCCAAAGCCGAAGGAGGAGGAGTATAACGGGAGAGTGTTTGTCCTGGCGTGTTCGGAGCCTACGGAGGAGTGATGGTTACATTTAGAGGTACGAGTTCCATTAGGGAGTTTTGCTAGGGTTTAATACTTGTCGTAGCGAGTGTTTAAGTTGCATTCCATGATAGTTAGATTTTCGAGGACGAAAATATTCTAAGTGGGGGAGAGTTGTAACACCCCAAATATTAATTAGGGGAATTATTTAATTTATTTGCTTAGGTGGTTACTTAATTAATTTAATTAAGTGAGTATTTGGCTAATTTAATTAAGTAGTATTTTAGTTGGCTATATTAAAATAAATTAAGGGTAGGTAATTAATTTAAGGAGAGGTGTAGTAAATGAATATGAAGTATTTTAGTTAAATTGTGAGGATGTGTTGGAGTATCTAGGGGGTGCTAATAAAGGGCCCAAGTCACTTAGTGACCCAAGCCCAATTGCCTAAAACCCCTAAAACCTAAGGGAGGGTCTCATTACCCTCATTTAGAAGCAAACCAACGAAAGAAAAGGGGGAGAGGGAAGAGGACAGGCCGACGCGAAGCAAGGGGGGAAGGAAGTGAAGGGTTTGCTCATTTTGACTCTAGGTAAGGAGAAATTGGTCTCAATCTTCCCTATTCCTTTCCTTACTCCATTTCCATGAGTTCTATGGTCTCATTCTCATTATTTTGAATTTCTATTTTCACCCCAAGGGATGAGGGAATTCGGTTTTGCTGGAAATAGGATGTGGGATGCTTCATTTGGTTGATTCTTGGTGATTGAGTTGAAGTTCTAGCTCACTCAAGGTTAGGGGATTCTCATTTATGTCCATAATAATTTGTATGATATGTATTGTGTGTGGAATAGCACTAGGTTGCTTGATTGTGTGAATTTTATGTTAATTATATGTTGGTTGTTGTATTTGATGCTTACTTGGGTGATACCATGTTGCTTGTTGTTGGAAAGATATGTGTTGTTAAATATGCATGCTAGGTGTTTGTTTAAATGTTTCAATGTGATGATTGATGAGAATATGTGAATTAAAAGATGTTGGTTAAATTGTTTAGATGAGTGTTAGTAAATGGAGAATTGATTGTTGGATTAAAATGTGGATGAGTTGTTTTGTTTAGGTGAGTGGAAGGAGAGGGCGCCAAATAGCCAAGGAAATGGCGCCTAGGAAGGGTATAGGTTCTTTGTCGTGCGTTGTTGGTGTGTGTTTTGAGGGGCGCGCCAATTCCCTAAGGAAATGGCGCCTAGGGTGATGCTGTGTTGGTCTGGTGTGCGTGGTCAAGCAGGGGCGCGGAATGCTGGGGAATTAGGCGCCTGTTTGGGCGCCGTGGTTGTCTGGGCATGCGCACGTGCAGCGAGGGGCGCCAATTCCTTAGGAATTTGGCGCCGTGGTGCGCCAATGGGTGTGTGGCGTCTTTGTGTGTGTGTGTGTGTTGCGCTAAGTGGGCGCCAAAGTGGCTGCCTTGGCGCCTAGTGTGCTTAATGGAACCTAAGTGACGTTTTAGTCCCTAAGAATTAATTTAATCCTTGGTGTGACAAAATAGTCCCTAAGAATTAAATTAATCCTTGGAGTGACAAAATAGTCCCTTAGTGTCTAATTAAGCCTAACATGTCACAATAATTTCCTAAATACCAAATCATTCCTAATATGCCCAATAATTCCCTAAGTATTAGAATAGTCCTTGGTGGGTCAAAATAGTCCTTAGGTACTAAAACAATTTTTGGTGTGTTAAAGTAATCCTTAGGTGGGAGTTAATTTTTAGTGTGAGATTTAATTTAATAAATGAGGTGTGGGGTGTTGTGGTGATGATTAAGCGATGTGTAGGCTTCGGCCAAAGCGACGGGTTGTGTTGTGGTGATGAGTAAGCGACGGGTAGGCTTCGGCCAAAGTGACAGGTTGTGGAGATGTTTTAAGTGATGTGACAATGAATGTGGTGGTGAATGTATTGTGTTGTGGTGCATTGTCATGGTGTTGTAACACCCCCTTCTACATACGCTAATAATTGACTTATTTAAAATCAGAGTTTCAGAAATTTTTCAGTGCGACCACACGAGGGTGCCACATTTAAACAAAACACACTTTATAACTCCAAAATTAATTAATAAAAACTCCAAGTGCGAGATACATAGCACCATAATTAACATAGAGTGAAAACCATCGCAGCGGAATATAACGAAACTTAAGGTACGGGACTACAAAACCAAAATGGAAGTTCAACGCATAAAAAGGAAATGACAAGCACTAAACGCCCCCCGGTGCTACGTATCAGAGCTGACTCAACCAAACTAGAAGAAGGTACCCAAGTCACTTTCAGTCGCTGTCACCTGCACGTTGCCGACATGAGGAGCAACATAAAGCAGTAGGGTGAGTCTCTTTACATACGTAATCACAAATAAAACAAGTAACGCAATAGGACAGGCATTAGCACACCAGAACAATACAGTCAAATCAATTTCACCATTAGTTTATGAACACCCAAGCAATCACCAGAAAATGTATGCAAGTGTATGATATGCAGCCCAACGCCAAGGGCATATGCATGTGGATCCATCACCAAAAAGGCCCAGAGGGCATTCACCATTCACCAAAAAGGCCCAGAGGGCATTCACCAAAATATTTTATGAGGCCGGAGCCTTTTCACCAAAAATGCATATGATTATGCGACACCATGACTATGCACCATCACACCAAAAACGCCAAAAATCATGCATAGAATGCTCACCATTAATTTATTTACTCACCAATCACCAAGAGAGGTCTTAGACCCCCAATCACCCAAAATATACTCACCATTAGCATGCATCACCATAGAAAACAGCCCTATAAGGACCACAACCACACCCAAAAGGATTAAAGGAACCCAAGGACTAATTGCACACCAAAGGACTAAGCCACGCCAAGGACTAAAGTCACCCAAAGGACTAAAGTCACACCTAGGAATTTAAAACACCACCTAGGGACCAATTTAACACCTAGGGACCAATTTAACACCTAGAGGATCAATTTAACACATAAGGACCAATTTAACACCTAAGGACCAATTTGACACCTCAAGGCTAAGAACGCACTGGGACCAATCCCACACGTGAGACACAGCGCATGTGATTGCGCGCTGGGCGCCAAAGTTGGTGCCTCACACTGACAGAGCATGGGGGTTGCGCCAGGCGCCACGCCAAAGTTGGCGCCCATCACCTGAACCAGCAACACACAGTGACATAGGGCAGCCAATTTGGCGCCCTGTCACTAGACACCAGCACCAAACAGTGCAAATTGGGCAGCCAATTGGCGCCCTGCACTAAGACAGGCGCACTTGGGCAGCCACAGTGGCACCCTTGAGCGCAACACCACACACCAGCGCGTTTGGGCAGCCAAAATGGCGCCCTTGCGCAACGCAACACGCACACCACACACCAGAACACAGCACGCACCTACACCGGCACCACAGGCGCGCAGGGCATGCCAATTTGGCGCCTCACGCGCCACGCCCACCAAAACACAAAGAAGAACATCTTGCGCACACAGCGCCAAATCCACTCGCAAATTTGGCGCCTCCCTATTCCCAAAGACAAACCGATGGCTCCCTCTAATACAACACCACCAAAACCTCCCCATTCAATCAATCAAACAAACACCTACTAAGCATCATGATTCCTCCTATTCAATCATATTGAATTAACACCTACAACCCCTTAACATCAATTTACATTCCCCCCAATACATTCAAATTCAACAAAAATCCATATTTCCATTTGACAGCCAATCTAATCACATACTCATTCAATTACTCAACTCAATCATTCAAGCACACCATAAATCAATCAAATAATTCATCCTATTCAATTATATTGAATTGACAACTAATCACCTTGATATCAATTGACATCTATCACCAATTTCAAATACAACAAGGAAACAATATCCACAATCAACAACAACAACACATAGTCATGACAATCATATAACATGGTCATTCAATTCAATTAAAATCACTCCTATGGAGGCTAGTTCTATAAGTTATTAAACATGGAAAGAGAGCCCCCTTACCTTTGTTAATTGAAGGAAGTACTCAAGCTCCTAGCAATTTCTCCAAGGCACCAACAATCCAAGCTTCCTCTTTCTCCTTAAGTTTCAATTCCGACGAGCCAGTATTTAACTCGAACGCGTACAATTATGCAATAACAATGATAGTCGGAAAGTCATAGACTAAAATGTTAAAAATACTCAAGTGCTCGTTTAACAAACTAGAAACAATTTGAATTGATACCTATTTGAATCGTGTTGGATGGGGACGAGGATCAGGAACATGATCGGAGAACTCAATGTGCATATAGTAATGACAACTGTCCGAATTTACGATCTCTGGTGTTTGCATTGCAACCCAACGTCTAATAGATGACTTTTCTTTCAACACCGTTTTGAACGAGATCGTTGGGGCGCGGTGAATGTTAGAATAGTGATATGGCCAGCACACCGCGTGAAGATCGTTGTCCGCACTATGGCGTGGTGGATCATTAGGCGTTTGAAGCTATAACCATGGTGGTTTTCTGTTGGACCCATGGAGAGTTGATTCAAGATGATGGTCGAAGAAATCTAAGCAAGGGTAGCAGGAAGAGGTTCTGTCGTGGTCACTGGTGACAGGTTGAATCACGGTGGTGGTGTCTCGAAGCTCTCGTGGTCATCCATGGAGTTTTCGCGGAAGAAAGGCGGGGAAGGAAAGACAAGGTAGGGGTTGCTATTGGTTGAATCGATGGAAGAATCGAACTCACAAGATTAAGCGATGTGTAGGCTTCGGCCAAAGCGACGGGTTGTGTTGTGGTGATGAGTAAGCGACGGGTAGGCTTCGGCCAAAGCGACGGGTTGTGTTGTGGAGATGTTTTAAGTGATGTGACAATGAATGTGGTGGTGAATGTATTGTGTTGTGGTGCATTGTCATGGTGTCGCATAAAGCATACACATAAAGCGAAGGGGGCTTCGGCCAAAATCGACGGGGGCTTCGGCCAAAGCGACGGGTGCCCTTGGGGCTTATAGCGATGGTGATGGATCCACATGCATATTGCATACATGCATACACTCATACTTTCTTGGAATGCTTGTTGATGCTTAGTTAAATCATTATTGTGGTTTCCTTGGCATTATAATTGAATGGTAAATGTCCTAATTGTTGTGGATTGATGTTGCTAGATGCCTTCCTACTATAATGCTTATCTTACTTGTTATTATTTATGTAAAGAGACTCACCCTAGCATTTTTATGTTGCCTGCTCTTGTGGCGACAAACAGGTGATTCTGAGTGAAGGTGCCCATACCGTTTTGAGTCATTGAGTCAGCTCTGATTAGTAACACCAGGGACGGGGATCGTAGTGTCGTTACTTTAATTTATGTATTTAAACTGATTTGGACTATGTACGGAGTATGTTAAACTTATTTTTATTTTATCTCCGCTGTGCTGCGAGACCATTTCTGGATTATCGTAACACCTAAAACAGGTTTTGAGGGTTCGTCCCATTTGGATATGAATTACATTTCACGCACTAGACGCGTTTGCATTTTAAATGCTATATTGGTGATGTATTATTAAATGTAGCACTCTCCTTGAGGTGCGTGGAAAAGTTTTTGAAAACTCTGATTTTTATTTATTAAATTAGTAATAAGTAGAAGGGGGTGTTACAATTAGAATATGAAAAATCTAGTCTTATTCGTAGATGTAATCTTTATATAAAAATCTTTAAGAATATATAAAAATATTTATACATAATCTGTCTATTGATGATAACTTAACTAAACTCATTACTTATCAAATTTAAATCAAATCTATAAATATAAAATAGGTACCTAACAAACATTAAACACGTGAAAAAGTAGGTAAGATCTAAACAACTTTCAAGTCATAACATTTTCAAAAATATAAAATAATGTACCAAAGTTTTTATTTAAAAAAACAATGAAGAATGGTTTAACAATAATGTGTTACGCATATGAAACAACAGAGTTAGGTAGCTGAATTGGTTAAAAATTGCACTGAATTTAGGAGGGGATGGGTTCGATTCCTTGCTTTGACATTTTTTGTATATATTTCAGTGATGTGGAATAAAATCGTTGATGATGTAATTAGTGACATGTCATACTATATATGTGGATGGTGACATGGAAAATCCATGGTTATATATATAGAGAGAGAGTATCAGGTGATAACTCTTGTTTATTGCAAGGAATGAGAACTCTTCATTATATTTATTAGCTTAAAATGAACGATTTAGATTATCTTCTTAATTATAGAATCTTGTGTGGTTGTTTCGTTTTTAGTTATAAATCATATGAGATCCTATAATTAAAGAGGTAATCTAAATCGTTAATTTTAATCTAACGGTTATAATGAAAATTGAGTTTTCATAATACTAGTTCTCACTTGATACACTATATATATATATATATATATATATATATATATATATATATATATATATATATATATAGGAGCGTATCGGGTGAGAACTAGTTTTTATTATAATAAATGAGAACTACTAATAACACCCATTGGATATGAGTAACGGCTACGATTAAATCTTTTTTTATTAATGGAACATGGAATAGGTGTATTCCATGTTCCCATTAGTTAAAAAGGTTTAATCATAGCCGTTACTCATATCCAACGGATGTTATAAGTAGTTCTCATTTATTATAATAAGAACTAGTTCTTACCCGATACGCTCCCTATATATACATACACACTCTTCTAAAGTCTTTTATTCTTGGAATCCTTACTCTTGGAGCGATAACATATTGCACCTCACCAAGTCTCTTATACTTTGGAATTGGAATAATTAGAGACTTTTGGAATCATTTTAGAAGAAAGTAATGTATAATCCATCATGTGTGTGTGTGTGAAGAAGCTTATTGAAGCCATCAAGACCAGTCAAAATGGCTCTTTAGGGTGGTAAAAATAAATGTTTCTTCCATATCTCTACTCTTTATTCACGATGAAATCTAGGAGTCTTGTTAAAATCGCCCGATGCAAAACCCCTTAAGAAAAAAGTACTTCAAAAAGGGATGTAAATACAAAAAAAAAAATACCAAAAGGGACTAGGTGTTGACATTAGGCCAATACCTTTGCATTAGAAATAAAAGACGAGCATTTGTTACCGCACAGTAACTAGGGTAACAAAGCCTGGAGCCGACAAAATAACTAATGAAATCTAAAATAGGAAGATCTCATCTATTTCAGAAAAATTCTCCCTAATAAAATTTGAAATCTTATCCCACCAAACACCAAAGCATACTTTAAGTAGAAATCTCATAATTGGCAAGTTTATCTACGCTAGAATTGTGTTCTCTAAATCTATGTGTAACCCGAAAATGCATATTTACAGTTTTAAGTAAGCACTTCCTCCATTTGTTTCTAATCTTTCAGGGAACAATAGAGAGATCTTTAGCAGCCATCACCACTAATTGGAAATCACATTCCACCCAACAATTATGTCAACTTTTATCAAAAGCAATCTCAATGGCGATAATAGCACCACAATCTCAGCTTGAAGAACAAAAATATTACATGTATTATTAGATAAACAAGCTACCCTGTGATCTCTAAAAATTCCAATACAACAAAAGGATCGAGGGATCTTAGTGCTGTCGGTATTACATTTGACCCAAAAACAAAGAGGGGAGACTAGCACCCGCAATGGTCCTATTTTTAGCTTCCTGTAAAGATGTTATTTTAGCAACAAACTGGGCATTGTGGTGCTAAAGATGTTGTACTTGAATAGAAAGTAATGTCTTTATTGATTGTGTAACTATAATGAGTTCTATACAAGATTTGTTTGAGTATTACAGTGTAGGTGTGTAGGTGTTATTCTGATGTCCTCTTCCAATCTCCGGGATCTTTCATTTAAGCCGAGCTCCTATGGAACCGCTGGTCACAGTTGCCTGCTTGAGGAGGCTGGTTCTTCAACGGTCAAGCCAGTTATTTGTCTCAGGGTGACATGCATCCTTTGTCCGGTCTATGTGTCACCTTTCCGAGCTCTAGGTTGACAAGTGTCCTGATGTCGTGTCCTTGGGAAGTCGGGCCTATGATTGTTAGCCCGATCCACAACGCCCCAAGCTCGAGCCGATTGTGGTTTAGCGAAGATATTTATAGTTCGCGTATGTTCCATGTGGAGTATTTGGGAAATATATTGGCGAGCACTCATTTAGACCTCATCCTTTGCTTTTTGAATGACCGCTTGGTGTTGTCACTCATTACCTCGAAATGCGCATTTGAAAAGATGGCTAAACACCTTGCTCTACATCTGGGGATGGAGCACCTTTATTTGAGGAGTCCTATCAATGTGCAAAGGAAGATCAAGAGGTTGGGGTGAGTGATCTGCATTTAAGGCACAAGCTATTTAAAAGGTGAAGAGTCTTGTGGAACGCTTACTGTTCTTCTTTTCTCTTTGGCGTTCTTCTGTCTTTGTTGAGTGTTGGAATTTGCTGCTCGTTTGGACACTCGTATTCCTCCATAAAGGTAATTTCTTTTCTCTTCTTTCTCATTTTACGTCTCCTCTCCCTTAGGATTTATGATGGTTAAGTTGTGGGAGCTAGATGAGAGTGGGAATGAGGTGGCTGAGGTTCCCTCTACACTGAGACTCGTTTTGGACGAGACTCAAGAGAGTTGGGAGAGGTGTAAGGAGCGTTGGAAACACCTCAAGCACCCCATTGCAGAGCTCCTGAATCTTTCAGATTTTAGCTCTTCGGATTTCGACTCTTCGGAGGATGAAGAGGACAATGATTCACCTCCTTCTCTTTTCCCAGGGACTCAGATCCTCATCAAGCCTACTCTGGCTCTGCCTCCCGGTGGCGTTAGGATTTTGATGGCTTCCAAGCAAAATATTGAGACAATACCCAACTTCGAAGGTCGCCACTACACTTCCTCCATGTTAACTGAGGAGACGCTAACCAAGTTTTGTGCCGGTAAGAAATTATCCTCGACAGGGAAACGAGGTTGACTTAGTTGCTAAGTGTTGCAGAGTAGGAGAATCGGTTTGCATGACGCATCCCAAAGGGGTGCAGGAAGAATCTACTTACATGTATACTTGTCTCTTTGAAGATTTGAAAGTCTATATGCCACTCACCCCATTTGAGAACCGGGTACTAATTTCCTTGAATGTTTCCCCTACACAAATTTGCCCAAACAGTTGGGGCTTCATCCGGGGTTATGAGATACTCTGCCGAGCTTTAAAACTAAATCCCAAAGTAGGGTTATTTTTCTCATTCTTTCGCACCAAGGGGGAAGGTTTAGGGAAATGGATACCATTTAGCAGTCATGCTCAATGAAGGCTCCTGGCCCCTTTCACCATCTCCTATAAAGACTTCAAAGTCAAATATTTTTGGGTTCATGGGTCTCTTTGTTATCCCAAGTTTTTTGTTGATACGAAGGGGGCCTACCCTTTCCATTATACTGGCAAAGCGAGCCTTTACCTATCACTTGGGTTGTGGAAAAGGAACTGCCCCAAAGATATAAGGAAGATATTGAACTTCTCTCCAGTCTCTACCCTATGAGTTGTAAGGAACTTATTGACTTGGAGGATGACTTGGGTTGTGGAAAAGGAACTGCCCCAAAGTGTTGTTTTTGTGTTTTCCCGTGGTGATTATTAACTCTGTGTTTATTGTTTGCAGATCGAATGGGTCTCAAGGAGAAGGACATGAAGAATTACCTGAAGAAGGATAGGAAGAGGTTGGCTAAGGAGAAATTAGCCGCCAACAGTGGAGCTGAAGAGGAGGATCCCGATACTGCTTTGGTGAGGACCAAGAAGACGATGGGGCGAGTTACCTTGGAGGGAAACCTTCTCAGTGGACCTATTCCTGTTGTGCCTTTTAATGCAGTTGCCGCCACCATGTCAACTACCGCAACTGATGAAGGCAATACTCCCGCAGAGGGCTTTGTTTTTGGGAAGAATGCTCTAGAGAGGTCGGAAACTCCATCCTGCAAGAAGAGAAAAGTTAAAGAAGGTGAAGTGGTGTGGTCTGATATTCTGGCTGAATTTGATGGAGATGGAGACGTCAAATCACTTTGGGATAGGAGCTTCCCAGTGAAAGCTTTTGTTCGCGAAAGGTTGTTGACCACCGATGATGCCGAGTGCATTGAAGGACTTGGGCTTGAGCAAGCTTGTTTTGCGCTTCAATCTCTTACTTTGAAGGCAAATTCTTTAGGCCATGTCATCGGAGATGAATTCAATAAGCTGAGGTTACGGGAGCGTCAAGGTAGGAGAGAGGTGGAATCTGTTAAGAAGACCCTTACTGAGCATGAGAAATTGGTAAAAGAGAATGCCGACTTAAAGGCAAAGCTAGCCAATCAAAAGAAGGCTTTTCAGGAGAAGGAAGACTTCTTTAAGAAACACCTGGAGGAGATAGAGGAGGAGTGGACCAAGAAGATTGACAAGGTCTGGTATGAAGTAAGTTCCCATCAAGAAACCATCCATGAGCTCAAAGTTTCCTTGGAGGAAAATGATGTTAGGATCGAGGAGTTGAAGGTGGAGACAGCTATGGGCATTTTGAAAGAATTTGAGCAAGAAAAGGAACAAGTCAAGGTGATAAGTCCGCATTGAATATAGTTTTTTTGGTCCGAAATTAGGTGTTTTTTATACCGAATTTGGGAAATTACATTGATCTTGGACCACAAAATGTCACATTTGTCATAACCATGATTTTCAGGAGCAAATGGATGTTTTGGATATTTTAAAGCTTGGAAGAATGAGTTGCATTGCTAAAAGTTATGTCGTCCCGCCCAAGGATGCACTTGCCTAGATTTGGAGCTCCTACTACTTCAAAAATGCGCTAAAACGCCCAAGCGCTTCGCATGCGCGTTTGGGGCGCTTCTACATTTGATGTTTATGTTCGCCATGCGCGCCAAGTGCTTCGCATGCGCTTAGGTGCTTCGCACTGATGACATTGCTCGTGCGCTCAGCGCTTCGCATGCGTCTGGGCGCTTTTGGAGTCTGTTGATGTTTATCATCATGCGCCCAAGCGCTTCATCATGTGCTTGGGCGCTTTTGCTCTGCGATTTTGTTTAAAGTTGCGATTTTCATCCAACCAAAGGGGCTTTTGACCTTTTTCTTGACCTAAGAGAGAGAGATAGCAAGGGAGGCAGCTAGGGGCTCAAGACCCTTCATCTCCATTGAAGATTCAAGGCTTGGGAACAAGAATTTGGAGCTTCAATGTGGTCATTCTCTTCATTGAGTTTGATTTTCTTTCCCCTCTTCTTTATCCATGTCTAGCTAAACCCATTTGGGTTAGGGATGAATTAACATTGATGAATCACTATTGTAATTGGTTCTGATTGTTCTAAATATCATATTCCTTCTTGCTTTGTATGTTTAATCTCTATTCTTAATGCTTTTCATGATTGATCACCCATGGAATGATTTATGGTTCATCTATGGAATGGAAGTTTTATCTTTGAATGCTTGAGATTGAATGTCTTCAATTCTTAGTCTAGGGATAGCCTTGGAGTTGTTGTATCTTGCAAATCATTGATTCTAATGCTTGTTGTCAACTATATTCACCTAAGGAATTAGGGTTTATAGTTGTTCACAAATGATTATTCACCTAAGGAATTAGGGATTAATTAATGTTGTGGGTTTGATAACAAAGTAAAAGAGAGGTTACTTTTCCTTATTAAATCAATTTGCAATAGTGTGGAATCAATTGAAGTTCATCCCTAACTTATTTTATCATCTCGTAAACTTTGCGTTATTCGATTCTTTATCAAAAATACAAAAATATTTATTATCTTTACCTTAAAAGTTCCAAATACTTTATCATATCACTCAAATTCGGTTCATTTGTGTTCGCTCTAGTTGTTGTTAATGTTTATTGGTATTTGCATTCGATCCTTGAGTTCGACACTTTCGGTCTTACCGCTTTATTAGTACTTATGACGATTTGGTACACTTGCCAATTTCGCCATCAAGTTTTAGCGCCGCTTCTTAGGATCGAATTTACATTTACTAGTAAATTTGAAGGCAACTACTAATTTGAACCCGTATATATTTTAGTTTTTTTTATTAGTTTTCTTTTTCTTTTTCTTTTGATTTATACTTTGTTTTACACATTTTTCTTTGACGCTTGTTTGAGTTTCTTGTTTTCTCAGTCTATGCGTGGAATAGTAGATCCTAAAGATTTACTCTTCAACCCCGAGATTGAAAAGGTCACTAAAGCTAATCGAAAGGCTACAAGAGAAAGCGACTTAAAGCAAGAGAAGAAGTTATTGTGTCAGAAATTCCTGTGATTGAAGATATGGCTGACCCATTAGTTAGACGCCTTCTTGGAGACTATGGGAATCGTGACACAAGCAGGCAGAGGTTACCGATTGCTCATCAACTGGTAACCGTAAATTGTTTTGAGATCAATCCAGGACTATTCCGTGAATTGAGGGAGATGCAATTTGGTGGAAGACCATGTGAAGATGCAAACAAGCATCTCACCAATTTTGCACAACTATGTGAAACAGTGAAAGTGAATAGTAATACTGAAGAAGCTAAGAAATTGAGGCTTTTTCCCTTCTCTCTAAAGGATGAAGCCAAAGAGTGGATTTGCAACCCGAAGGTAGCATCACTACATGGAATGATCTTGAAGACAAATTTCTTGAACAATTTTTCCCTCCTTCTATGTTCATTAAGAAGAGGGGAGAAATCAATAGTTTTGAGCAAAAAGATGGTGAGTCGCTATATGAGACTTACAAAAGATTCAAGATCACATTGAAGGCTTGCCCGAAACATGGTTTTGATGACCATCAACAAATGCAAATCTTTTGTACTGGGTTGAGACCGAATGCTAGAATGATGCTTGATGCCTCAAAGAGTGGTTCTTTGAATTTCAAGATCATGGTAGAAGCAAGACAAATAATTGAGGCTATGGTTTCAAATGACTACTTGGCGGCTCATGATAGAGGAGGTACATCAAAAAGAGGTCTACTTGACTTAGATGCTCATAGTGCGGGGTTGGCTCAACAGAAGATAATCACTCAACAGTTAGAAGAACCGAAAAGGGAATGCAAGCTCTAAAGTTGAATTACAGGCAACACCATTCTCGCTCAAGTTTTGAAGTGTGACTACTGTGAAGGTGCACATTCTAACCAGGATTGTGAACTTCCTATAGCAGTCCAAAAGAAGATATTTTTTGTCAATAATAATCCTTTTTCCAACACTTACAATCCGGGGTGGAGGAATCATCCGAACTACTCTTGGAAGGATCAAGGGCAAAGCCATAATTCTCCTCAGAAGAAAGCAGATTGGAAGATAGCCATTGAGAAACTAGCTACACATACTTCTTCATTCATGGAGGAAACAAGAGCGGTGTTTCAAAAGTCTACAAGCCGCTTCTAAAAATCAAGAGGCATCAATCGTAAATCTAGAGACTCAAGTGGGTCAACTGGCCAAGCAAGTTGCACAAAGACCTTCGGGATCTCTTCCAAATGACACTATTCCTAATCCAAGGGGTGGAGAAACAGTGAATGCTATAACCACACGAAGTGGCAAAACAATTGAAGTTGTAGCAAAGAAGAGTCCAGAAGAAGTGATTGAGTCTAGTGACAAAGCTCTCGTGGGTGTTGACGAGAATTCTAATGTAAAAGAGAAGCCAAAATTGCCAAAACCAATTATTAAGCTACCTTTCCCCCAGAGATTAAAGAAAGAGCAAAATGAGAAGCAGACTGCAGGTGTTGATGAACTTTCTAAGGTGCAAGAGGATACTACTGTGCAAGAGAATTCTAATCTTTCAAAGCCAATCATCAAGCTACCTTACCCTCAAAGATTGAAGAAGGAGCTAGATGAAAAGCAATTCGGTAAGTTTTTAGATGTTTTTGAAAAGTTACAAATTAACATTCCTTTTGCAGAAGCTCTTGAACAGATGCCCAAATATGCAAAATTTATGAAAGATATCCTTTCAAAGAAGAGAAGGATCGTGGATGAGGAGAAGGTAATGCTCACCGAGGAGTGCAGTGCAATTTTGCAAAGGAAGCTTCCACAAAAACTCAAAGATCCCGGAAGTTTCTCTATTCCTTGCACTATTGGGGATAGAACTTTTAGGAAAGCACTATGTGATTTGGGAGCAAGTATCAACCTAATGCCCCTCTCTATTTTCAAAAGTTTGGGGATTGGTCACATAAAGAACACCATGATGACTTTTGTAACGCCCCAAAATAATTTAATTATTTATTTAATTAAGTTAGTTGAGAATTACAACATTTTATTAAGTCCATTAATTAATTTGGAGTTTTATTTTATTTAGGAGGTGTTATAGTGATTAGTTATATTAAAAATATGATGTTTAATATAACTAAGAGGTGTTGGGTAGTAAATAAGGGAGTGGTGATTTAATTAAAATAAGGAGTGGTTGAAGTAGCTAGGGGGTGCAAATAAAGGGCCCAAGGCCCACTAATAGGCCCAAACTAAAGAAATAACCTTAGGGGTGTAGGGTTTCCCTTCCCATTTGAAGAAAGAAAAAGAAAAAAAGAGAGTTAGAGAGAAGGGAGGGGGGCTGCGCAGCTGCACAAACAAGGGGGAGGAGGAAAAATCATTTTCTTGCTTGTGGTAAGTAGTATGTGGTACCAACCTTCTCCATTTTTCTTCCTCTATCTTTTAGTATAAGTTCTACCCACTAATTCCTTTCCATTCTCACTTACCATGGATGGGGATTGAAGCTCAAATTGTTGGAGAAGCTATTTTTTGGTGGTTCTTGAGGTTGTGAAGGAGAGAACACTAGAGTTCTTCAATTTCTAAGGTAAGGGGGCTCTCTTTCATACATAATAGGTTGTAAGATGAGTAATTATGTATGGGTTAGGTGTTTAGGGTAATTAATTGTTGTTTGTGTGTTGTTTGAATTAATTGATTGTTTATGTGTTGTTTGAATTAATTGGTGTTATGTTTGAAGTAAAATTGATGAACCCATGCTAATTGTTGTTAAGATGAACATGATATGAACTATGTATGCAAGGTGTTTGATGTATTGCCTCAATGAAATTGAGTATGAACATATGATGATTGCAAGGTGTTTGATAACTTGCCTAAATGAATTGGTGGTGAAATTGGAGTGTGAGGCATTGTGCCGTGATTATAATTGGTTTAGGTGATTGATCATAGCGAGTTTTACTTGCTTATGTTTTTGTGCGTTTCTGGACACTGTTTCGGTCTTTTTAAAACTGGTACTGTTTGGTCGATTCAAAAATTATGTGGCTGAGTATTTTCAAAAATAGACTTAAAGCCGGTCGTTTTGGCACTGGTTTCGTTAAATTCGGAGTTGTGTAGCTCCAGTTATAAGTCTCCAAAATCGGGTCAAATTTCTAGAGTCAAACTGTGAGTAGGTTCGGTTTTTGCAAGTTTTATGTCTTCAAATGAACTCTGTTTTGAACGATTCTTTTTCCATTAGAAACTATACTCAAAATGCTTTTGTTCGGGCTAAAGTTTTGTCCCTTTTGGTCAAGTTTAAGTCCGTTTAGAGTGAAATGAAGTGGGGGGACAGAATCTGTCCAGTCTGGGAACTGTTCGGGTTGCTTCTAAAAACTGTACTAAATGGCTCATCGTTTCGACACTTTAAAGATATATCCAGAAACTACACATTCGTGGCTTTCCGACGAGTGGTCTTTTGTAATTTTTCGATATCGTTTGCTATTTTAAATGATCCGCCGAAGTAGGTGTACTGCTGAAGGAATCCAGCATTTTGTGCGGGTGTTGCCAATGTTGCCCAAAGTGTCAAAAATACTAATTTGGTTCCTATGCACTTTTAGTCCTTCTAAGATGTTGTTTTGGTCCCTATGTGACTGTCTAGTCCCTTAGGTGACCGTTTAGTCCTTGCGGGTGTCGGTTTAGTCCTTAGAGGTGAGTTGGTCCTTGACTTTGGTGTTAGTCCTAGAGTTGGTGGTTGATGAGGTCTTAAGAAAATTTAAGGTGATTTATTAATATGTGATGGTGGTTGTAGGCTTCGGCCTTGATATCGTGTGACGGTTCTTGATATCTATTGTGACGGTTGTTGATATCTATTGTGACGGTTGTTGATATATATTATGACGGTTGTTGATATCTATTATGATGGTTGTGCCCTCAAGGCAAAGTTTATGGTGGTTGATTAGTATTTTATGATGGTTGATTAATACTTGATGGTATTGTTTAATACCTTAAGGTGGTTGTTTGAGGTAGTTGATTAAGGTGGTTATTTAATGGTGGTGGTGATTTGTATACAATGAGATTGTATGTGGTTGATGCATTGTCCATAGTGTCTCATGTTTCATATGCATCAAATGACGGTTGTAGGCTTCGGCCTTGATATCGTGTGACGGTTGTTGATATCTATTGTGACGGTTGTTGATATCGTGTGACGGTTGTTGATATCTATTGTGACGGTTGTGCCCCCAGGGCAAAAATTTGTGACGGTTGATGGTACCACATGCATGTGCATACATTCATACATTCATGTGATTGGTGTGGCCTTTATGATGGTTGTGAGTTGATGTGCCCAACTTAGATGTTATATGCTATTCGTTGGAATGTGATTGTTGCTAGTTGTCTTCCCTAATATAATGCTTATCCTATTTGCTATTATTTATGTAAAGAGACTCACCCTACTGCTTTCGTGTTGCTTCTCATGTCGGCAACCTGCAGGTGATAGCGAATGAAGTAGTCTAGTTATAGTCATGCTCTGATATGTAGCACCGGGGGCGGGGCGTCCTATTCACTTAGTATTTTATCTTGATGTATCTAGTCTGATATTTGATGTATTAAATACTTCTAGAATTGTTGATATTCCGCTGGGCTGACGAATTGTATTCAGGATGTTGTAAACAACTAAACCGGTGTTTTGAGGGTTCGCCCCATTTTAAATGTGCTATATATCACGCACTAGTTGTTTTATGAAATTTCAACGTGTTGTTTTATGTTTTTGAAGAAATGTAGCACTCTCTTTGTGGTGCGTGGAAAAGATTTTTGAAAACTCTGATTTTAATTTAACTAATTAATAGTAAATAGAAAGGGGGTGTTACAACTTTGCACCTAGCTGATTGTTCAGTGAAGCACCCATATGGTGTAGTTGAATATGTCCTTGTGAAAATTGACAAATTCATCTTTCCGGTGGATTTTGTGGTTCTTGACATGGAAGAAGACAATGACATCCCATTGATTTTGGGTAGACCTTTCCGCAACCCTAGAGTCAGAATTGATGTGGCCGATGGAACTTTGACATTGAAAGTCCAAGATGAAGTCGTGACTTTCAATGTGCTCAAGTCCATGGAGCCTAAAAAGGGAAAAGAAGCATGTTACAGTATTGAGATGCTTGACCCCAGAATTGAAAAAAGAATTCATGATCAAGTTCTCCACTCACCTCTTGAGAAGTCACTTGTTGTATTAAAAGATTTTGAAGAAGGGGGTGACATCAAGGAAAAAGAAGTTGTGGCTATGTTAGAGGATCCTCCATTCTATCCCCCTCATGCAAATTCTAGGAAGAGGAAGCTTAAGCTTAAAAGAAAAGGCACCCAAGGAGCACTGAAGGAGGCACCTGAGAAGCAGAGTCCTCCACCTGAGCCAAATTGAAGATTCTACTCAATCGTCAAGCTAGTGACGTTAAAGAAGCGCTTCATGGGAGGCAACCCATGCGAGGGAGTATTCTATCTCTTTTCTTTTCTTTACCTATTTTATTTTTATCTTTGTCATCGTTTTGTTGAACTGTCGTTGCACTAGCACTTGTTCCACTTTTGATACAAACTCTGTTCATAGCATGTGGTGTAAAAGCTGCACTCCTAAAAATGTTTTGATCGTGTTTCAACTTGATGGAGGAATGTAGTTTTCATGGATGAGTTTTATTGGATTGTGATTTTCAATGACCCTATGATGCTCTGCTCTTAAATTTCATGAACCAGTTTAAATGGGACTGATCATGCATCTTGTTGTTCTAAATCCCTTGTATGAAAACCATTGGAGGAATCTTCTGTGACATTTGAATACATGATTCATTGTGTACAATGCCCTATCAAGAATAACCTGTGAGTGTTTGAGCCAAACAGTTAATTTTATTCTTGAGTGTTTCCATTGCTTGTGACACTCTTCAGAACTTGACTTAGTTCTTGACTACTTTTGCATTGCTTATACTCACACACACGTGACTGAGGACTTTCTGTTTTTTGATAGCCAGAGCTTTAAAAGGCCTACCCTTTATTATTGACCTTTTTGCATAGCCCATTTGAGCCTTAACCATCTTTTTTTTGATTGATTACCCTCATTACAAGCCATTAACTGAAAAACCAAGTGTCCCACTTGTTTGGAATTGAGGGGTATATAGTCACTATTGAACTTGAAGCTCAAAATTAAGTTTGGGGTTGCAAATTAAGTTTGTAGTTGATTGAGGACAATCAATTGTTCAAGTTTGGGGTGGTATACCAAAAGTAGTACATTGCATTCAAAAAAAAAAGAAAAAAAAAAAAGAGAAAAAAAAAAGGAAAGTCAAAAAAAAAAAGAGAAAAAGAAATCAAAATCAAATCAAACCAAACCATATAGAAGAAATGACAAGCTCAATTTTGATTTGTGGGGAATTCATTGATGAAGTTGGTAAGCATAGGAAATGTTCATAAGTGAAAATGGCATCTCTCAATTCCAATCAGAAAGCCTAGATTCCAAAATTCATCATTCCTTACCCAAGCCCCATTACAACCTTTAATAAGTCTTCATGATGTGTGTGGTATTTGTGTGTGATTGCTTGTTGTAGAATTATGTCAAGCCTATGGTAGTGTGTTGCTTGTGATGTGATTGAGTGTATTACCCTGCAAACACTTGTGTGAGAGAGAAATACTTATAGGTGAGGAACTTGAGTGAAATTGAGCACAATTGATGATTGTATGATGTGTTGCTTGAGATTCTAATTTTGGAAGTTTGAATTGTTGATATTAGGATACAAGAACGCATGCTAGGTCACTCATTGACAACTGTGAAAAGCTAATTGATTTTGAGCTAGGTATGATTTTGGATATTGGAGTCACATCTAGTAATCTTATTCCACCTCTTGTTTTGCATTGAGTTTGCTTGAGGACAAGCAAATATTTAAGTTTGGGGTTGTGATAAGTCTGCATTGAATATAGTTTTGTTGGTCCGAAATTAGGTGTTTTTTATACCGAATTTGGGAAATTACATTGATCTTGGACCACAAAATGTCACATTTGTCATAACCATGATTTTCAGGAGCAAATGGATGTTTTGGATATTTTAAAGCTTGGAAGAATGAGTTGTGTTGCTAAAAGTTATGTCGTCCGCCCAAGGATGCACTTGCCTAGATTTGGAGCTCCTACTACTTCAAAAATCTGCTACAAAACGCCCAAGCGCTTCTGTGCGTTTGGGGCGCTTCTACATTTGATGTTTCTGTTTGCCATGCGCCCAAGCGCTTCTGCATGCGCTTGGGGCGCTTCTGTACCTGTTGATTCTGTTGCCTGTGCGCTCAAGCGCTTCTGCATGCGTCTGGGGCGCTTTTGGAGTCTGTTGATGTTGTCTGTCATGCGCCCAAGCGCTTCTGTCATGCGCTTGGGCGCTTTTGCTCTGCGATTTTGTTTAAAGTTGCGATTTTCATCCAACCAAAGGGGCTTTTGACCTTTTTCTTGACCTAAGAGAGAGAGATAGCAAGGGAGGCAGCTAGGGGCTCAAGACCCTTCATCTCCATTGAAGATTCAAGGCTTGGGAACAAGATTTTGGAGCTTCAATGTGGTCATTTTCTCCATTGAGTTTGATTTTCTATTTCCCTTCTTCTTTATCCATGTCTAGCTAAACCCATTTGGGTTAGGGATGAATTAACATTGATGAATCACTATTGTAATTGGTTTTGATTGTTCTAAATATCATATTCCTTCTTGCTTTGTATGTTTAATCTCTATTCTTAATGCTTTTCATGATTGATCACCCATGGAATGATTTATGGTTCATCTATGGAATGGAAGTTTTATATTTGAATGCTTGAGATTGAATGTCTTCAATTCTTAGTCTAGGGATAGCCTTGGAGTTGTTGTATCTTGCAAATCATTGATTCTAATGCTTGTTGTCAACTATATTCACCTAAGGAATTAGGGTTTATAGTTGTTCACAAATGATTATTCACCTAAGGAATTAGGGATTAATTAATGTTGTGGGTTTGATAACAAAGTAAAAGAGAGGGTTACTTTTCCTTATTAAATCAATTTGCAATAGTGTGGAATCAATTGAAGTTCATCCCTAACTTATTTTATCATCTCGTAAACTTTGCGTTATTCGATTCTTTATCAAAAATACAAAAATATTTATTATCTTTACCTTAAAAGTTCTAGCTACTTTATCATATCACTCAAATTCGGTTCATTTGTGTTCGTCTAGTTGTTGTTAATGTTTATTGGTATTTGCATTCGATCCTTGAGTTCGATACTCAGTCTTACCGTTTTATTAGTACTTGCGACGATTTGGTACACTTGCCAATTTCGCCATCACAAGGTCTTACACTAAACTCTGCCACTCACTGAGATCGGCCCCTTCAAGGTGATTGTTGATGGGAAGTTGGTGGAAGTGTCTTCTCCTGACGAAGATGAAAACGACACAATCATGGGTGAGTCCGGCGAGGTTTCTAACGCCGTTAAGGAATAGGCCCATTGTTTAGACGTTTGTTTCCTTCTTCTTTTTTTAATTAATGTAATGCTCGTGGAGCTTTTGTTATGTCCCCATGGCACTTTGTAAGCCTACGGGCTTTTGAATATCTATGAAAGTAAGAGTTTGAACAACGTACAGAGTAATTGTCTTTATTTGACGTGCAAACCCCCTAGTTCTCAGGGTTTCAAGCGCACATGCTGTTTTTAAGATAATTTAATTGGTTTTTTGCAAGTAATAACTTGTCTAGATGTCTAAGATAATCCCAGGTTGGATATTTAATTTTTACTTAATTTTAATATAGCAAGTGAGAGTATATCATTGAAAAGGAGTTTTAACCCAATAATCCCCAAGTCGGTTCCGACGTAAAGTTTGGGGGAGTAACCATGGACTGAATGCTTATTTGATAGTTCTATCAAATAGTTAATTTTTATTTACTTTTAATATAGCAAGTGGGAGTATCCCTTCGAAAAGGAGTTTTAACCCAATGATCCCCAAGTCGGTTAGGTCTTTGTTTATAAACAGCCAATATTTCCGACATAAAGTTTGGGGGAGTAACCAATGGACTTATGATAGATCTTTTGATCTTTGAGAAATGTCCACTGATTAATTTTTACTCGTTTTATAAATTAATAACAAGTTGGAGTATCCCTTAAAAAAATGAGTTTTAACCCTTAGCTTTTGGATAAACGATGAAAAAGGAGAAAAAATGAATATGACAATTTTTAACAACTAGCAAGTCTTGCTAAAAACTCTCAGGGGGAGAAAAGAGTACTTGGCAGGTTTTTATTTTATTGCTGAGTTGATGTCTATGCATCAAAGTAGAGCTTACACAGGAAAAAACAACAACCAAATTACAAGCAATTAACAAAGGTAATGGGGTGTCTCGTTAAAAACTCCCAGTGGGAGAAAATAGTGCACCTTTATTGCTACAATCTGCTAAAGACTTAACTGAAGTAGAAACAAAGGTTTGCCGAGTTTCATCATGAGCGAGGGATGGGAGTGTCGGACAGAGTTTTTCAACTTGTAAGCGCCCGGTGACAACTTGTCCAGCACTCTGTAAGGTCCTTCCCATTTTGGGGAGAGTTTGCCCACTGCATTAGTTCTAGATGTCTTCCTCAGAACTAGATCTCCTTGTTTCATCTCTCTAGGGATTACTTTGGAATCATAACGTCTAGCAGCTCGCTGTTTGACTGCAAACTCAGGCAGATGAGCGATGTCCCTTAATTCGCCTAAGAGGTCGAGATTGATGGTGAGATTCACCAAATTGGTGGCCTCTTCTGTATTCTCCCTTTATGAGATTGTTTTATAAATAACAAAAATATTTATAAAACAAAAAGCAAAAAATAATATTTTATTAATTAATCAATGCAGAATCTGCATTGTGTACTTGTTGACTATTTATAAAAAAAAAGTGTACTTGTTGACTAATAAAATAAAAAAGTGACTAAATTTAAATATATTTATAACTCAATAAGAATATTAATTAATCATTTAAAATTAACTTTAAATGTAAAATTTTCTTGTAGGTGAGAGTTTTTTTGTTTTGAAATTCATAGGTAAAATTATACCAATACAAATTGAAATGCATAGATAAAAAAATCTTCCATTTATATATTGTAGATGAGTACTACTCCCTATTGTGATCTATCCTGGAAAGGCATGTGCTGTGTGAGGCATACGCGTACATTAAACATAGAGAAAAAATAACACATGGCCGGAACATGCTTTTTTCGTATTATTAATAAAATATAGAAAGCCAAAAACACCGCATGACATTCCCCATTTTTCTTTGAAAATTCCCTATATTCAATAAAAAAATGAAAATCTATACTCAATATCTTTGGTCCTAATTTCACAAAAAAAAAAAAAAAAGCCTTTGGTCCTAACATACATTATGAGTGGTGTTAATTCATCTAGCTTGACAGTTAAATGAAATAACAAGAGGTTTGAGAATTTCTCTTCTACAAGAGGCCTTTGTTAATGGGATCCTCTATCCCCTTATCTTTTTCTTCTTTGTATGGAGAAACTTATCCTTCTAATTCAATCTAAAATGGAGAATCATTTTTGGAAGCCTATCAAGATTTGTGAGCATGACCCAGTCATCTCTCATCTTTTCTTTGCAGATGATTGTCTTCTTTTCACCAGTGCTAAGTCCTTTCAGGTTCAACTTGTAAATGAGGTGTTTCACTCTTTTTATTTAGCCTCAGGTTTGAAGATTAACGTCCACAAGTCTAGATTTCTCCCTTTTGAGAATCTTACTAGAACAAAGGTTCTCAATTTGGAAAGGATGTCGGAGTTTCAACAGACATGCAACATTTGGGCGGTACTTAGTTTCCTATGCTGTCAAGTAGAGTTACCAACTCTTGTTTTTTTTTTTAATTATTAACAAGGATCGCAATAGACTGGCAGGTTGGAAGGGTGGGTTACTTAGCAGAGTTGAGAGAGTAACTTTAGCAAAATTTATCCATAGCTTTGTGCCCATATACACTATGCATAATCTCTGAATTCTGTAAGGCATTTGCGATAGTTTGGATTCAGCTATAAAGAAGTTTGTTTTGGGAGGCAAGACTTGTCACTGGTCAAATGGGGACAACTAGAACTCCTGATGAGTAGAGGAGGTCTTAGTTTTCGGAGGACAAGACCAGCTAATATAGCTACGCTTGGCAAACATGTGTTGGAGTTGATTCATCATCCTAACAACCTATGGTTTAAGCTATTGACTGCTCGTTAGACTTTTAATTATAATATTATCCTTGAATATAATAGTACAACTTCTTCCTATACTTGGCAACCCCTGCTAAAAGTTGTTGATGTTTTGCAACCCGACTATATATTTTGAGTTGGTAGCGGTAATATATCTCTTTGGTATGAAAAATGGTTACGTAAGGGGAAGTTATGTGACTCAGTTCCTTTTGTAGATATTCATGACACTCACCTTTTATTTAGGGACGTATATGTAGACTCTTGGTGGACTTCTGATCTTCTCTATACTTAGATTCCTTTGGATGTGCAACTAGAAATTTAGAGTTTTTTGTTAATCTTAATCTCACTAACACCGCGAGTGACTTGGGCTCTGTCTCCATCAGGGACCTACTCTCCCCAAGAGTGCCTATTCATAGCTTATCAAGGTCCTTTTTCTTTGGATCAAACGTGATTCATAGTGGTAGTTGGTCTTGGATTTGGAAGTTGAAAATTTAGGAAAACTTGAAATATTTTGTGTGGTTTATCATGCACATGAGCCTTCCTATTAATGCATTTTGGTAGAATAGACATCTTACTCAAGATGAGTCTTGTCATCTTTTTAGTGTTGTTAGAAAGGATATTATTCACATGATGCAAGATTGCTCTAGAGCTCGTAACACTTGGAGGTTATTGTCTTTTAACACTAATGCTGGCGAGAATAATGATGATGCTTGACTTAGGTTTAAACATCATGCTATTAGTGACCATGGTATTATCCTTATATGTTGTTGTTGGTTCCTCTGGATAGCTCGAAATGATGAAGTTTTCAATGATGCAAAATAGGCAACTTGGAAGATTCTTAATCGAGCTAAACAACTTTCTGCTAGCAACTTTATTCTAGATTGATTTGCTGGTTTTCACTTACTAGCAACTGTATTAGACTTAATGTTGATGGAAGCTCCATTGGCAACCCATACTGTAGTGGCTATGGGGGATGCTCCATACAGGTCCATGCAATTTCTAAGGGATTTGACTTAGCTTGGTCCAACTACTATAGGCCTATTATTTGTGAATCTGACTCTGAAGTCGTCCTATCATTGATTTCTTGTGAGCATGAAGATACTCACCCCTATGTTTCCTTTATTTCCTACATCAAATCCATTTCTCTCAAGACTTGAGATTTGAATATTGTTCACACGCTTCGCGAGGCTAGGGAAACTCGTGTGCTAAATAGTTAGCAAAGTTTGGAGCTAATATGAACTATGAAGATCATGTGTGTCTCCTTTATTCTATCGTTGTTTTGCCTCTTCGTATAGTTGACGCTATGGGGGATGGAGCATATTAGACTTTAGTTCGTGGCTTTGGATTACATCACTAAACCAAGTGTTTAGTGATGGTCACTAAATTGTGTGTAAATCGTTAGATCGTTATTTTAGGTTCCAAATGGGATCCAATGGGTGTTATTGAAAGGGGTATTTATGTACTATTATATTTTCAATTATATTATTTACTTAATATTTATTTAAAATAAAGGTTCGGTTCCCTTATTCATGGAGTATTTTTCGGGATTGATTTTTATGATGGTAACCGTAGTAATTGATTTGTTAAAAAATAATGTTCCCTTTAATTCCTTGATTCCATAACCGTAAACAATTTTCATAAATCCATTAAATATAGTTTTTTAATAAAACCTGATTCCTTTCTTCCTTCCTCCTTATTCCTTCTTCACTCAAACATAATTCTTTTTTTAATCTATCTCACCTTCTTTGCAACTTTTACACCTCTTATCCATCTACATATTAAAATAAACAAGAGGGTAGACGCTAATAAAAGATTCGCATTTTTCTGCCACGCCGATAATGGATCAAACCGGTTTTGATGAACATGATCGCATTTAATATTAGCTTTACACAGTTACTCGCTCGTAAGTCTCCTCACTCTCGTATTTTACATTGACCATGCACAATGACTTACTATTTGGTTTTATTCTCTTTACGCTGCAGGATTTAATAACATACCTGAAAATCGGCATACTGATCATGAGCAAACTGACATCATTGTTCCGTGTGTTCAATTTATTTGTTGATCAGATATTAGTTGACATAATCTTTGATTATAGTTTTCTATATTCTGGAGTATAGTTTATGTTACTAAAGGATAAATCCGTGATTTTTGGTTGAGATGCTCAATTTTCAGTTGATTGTATTTTTCCAAGTTCATCTTTAGGATTGATTATATTCTGGTTTTATATACTAGTTTTATATTCTGATTGTGTTTCGTGGCTGCTAACCAACTAGCCACAGGGTGCGATGGTGTGGTTAGTTCATTATGGAAGTACTGATACAAGAGTGTTTAATTTAATCTACGATTATAGCTTTCTATATTCTGGAGTATAGTTTATGTCACTAACGGATAAATCCGTGATTATAGCTTTCTATTATGTGGGTATTAGTTAATATAATCTGCGATTATAGCTTTCTATATTCTGGAGTATAGTTTATGTCACTAAAGGATAAATCCGTGATTTTTCATTGAGATACTCACTTTTCAGTTGTATGTATTTTTCCAAGTTCATCTTTAGGATTGATTATATTCTGGTTTTATATTCTGATTGTGTTTTGTATCCACAAGACTGTATTTTCGTGGCTACTAACCTACTAGCCACAGTGTGCGATGTTGTGGTTAGTTCATTATGTGGGTACTGATACAAGAGTGTTTAATTTACAGTTCAGGATTGCCAGGTCCAGTATCCAAGATTGTTTTACCCATCCGATGGATCTATTTGTTGTCATTAATTTTTTTCTATCGTTGGGTGTATATGGTTTGTGGTCTAAATGCTTATATCGTTGAACTTTTCAAACTGTTTTGTATAGATGTGTTTGCTACCGATTATATAAACGATTTATCATTTGCAAAGAGATACTAACGTGGGTCATGATGACGATGAAATCCATGATGTTGTGGTTGCGGTCACGCGACTCTTCTCTATAACCTAGTTTATTTATTTTGTCTATATTCTCCCATTGGTTATTCATAATTTTTACTTTGTATGCCAGGGGTCACTCCTAACCCTGTGGATGTTACGTATTGGAAACGTCTGGTGTTCTCCACAGAGTCTGGTGCAAGTGAGTTTTATAGCTCATATGCCAATTCAATTGGGTTTTCAATCAGAAAGTCCCATGTGTATCGTGATACTAAGGGAAATACCACAAACTTCCTGTTCTATTTGACTATGATGTGCCATAAAGAAGGTTTTAAGAGGCAGAAAAAAGACAAGCCATCTACTTCTTCGCAAAAACGGAGTGACACTAGGACAAGGTGCTCGGCTTCAATCAAGTTAAGGATGAATGTTGAAAAGGGAGGTTACGTTATTACAAAGTGGACTGATTCCCATAACCACCCACTGATAGAGGCTGACAAGAGACACTTTCTACCATCTAATAGATCCATCACGGAACAGCAGGCACTTATTATTGAAAATAATTTGGCATCTGGGATATCCGCAAGGGCTACATTTGACACAATGGCTCGGTCTGCTGGTGGGGTTAAGAATCTTGGTTTTCTTCGCACCGATTTGAAGAATCATGTGCAGGTTACCAAGGCGAAGGCATTACAACCTGGGGAGGCTATTGTCCTGCAATCATGGTTCAGACAGCAGGCATATGAGAGGCATGGGTTCTTCTACGACATTCAAGTTGATGAGGACCAGGCAATCTGTTCAATATTCTGGGCTGATCCTGTCATGCGCGCTGACTACGCCATTTTTGGTGATTTTGTTAGCTTTGACACAACTTATAGAACAAACAAAAACTATAGGCCCCTCGGTACGTTGCTTCCCAACTTGTTTATTATTTCTTTGAGTTACCCAACTTTTTTTTCATCCTTTTATTCTCTAGTCAGATTTACTAACCCTTAATATATGTTTTGGCGGTTAGGAAAGATTTTTAATAAGAATTATGTTTTGTCTTTACTGGATTATAAGCATTGGTTCTGGACTAATTCTCTTTGCCACATTTTTTAGGTATTTTTGTTGGATTTAACCATCACAAAGGAACGTGCGTGTTTGGGGGCGCGTTGTTGTATGATGAAACTACGGCTACATTCAACTGGTTGTTCGAGACATTCCTGAAATGCATGAATGGAAAGAAACCCGAGACAATTATGACAGACCAAGCACCTGCCATTGTTACGGGTGTTCGCGAGGTTTTCCCAGATGTCTTCCATGCTCTCTATTCCTGGCACATCAAGCAAAATGCCAGTAAGAAACTTGGGGCTAGGGCAACTGCTGCATTTTTCGATGAATTCAAGCATCTTATAAAGCATGTTGACAATGAGGAGCAGTTTGAATACTCTTGGAAGCACATGATTAACCAATGCTTCAGTAATGCACATGTTTCTGACATGAACTGGTTAAAGTTTATTTACACTAGCAGGAAGCAGTGGTCTTCCGCTTGGGTGAAGAATTCATTCACTGCTGGGAAGAACACCACACAACTTAGTGAGCAATTCAATGCATTTGCTCATTTCTACCTGAAGACGGAACACTCAATCGTTCAATTGTTACATAGGTTCCAAGTTCTCATCGATGATCTGCGCCATAATGAGCTGAGTTCTGATTTTAAAATGCAGCACACCATCGTTGACAATAGGTTCCCCAATAGTGGGTTGATGTGTCGCGCGGATAAATTGTTTACTCCTTCCATTTTTGAAGTAATCCAGAAGGAGTTTGACGCTTCCGGAGCATACACAATCTCAGTAAACACACACCTTTACTTTAAGGGATTTTTTTTCCTTGTCATTATAATATATTTTTCTGACCGTGTTATTTTTTTGCTTGTATATTTACATTGCAGCATATGCCGGACCTTAAACCAGACTCCACATATGACATACATGTCGAGAGATGGGATAAACAGTTCACCGAGGACGAACAATTGGTAGAAACCGAATCGGTTGAATTGGTTTTGGGCAAAGGTTATGTTAAGTGCAAATATGCTCGTTTTTGGGAGAATCGGGATTAATGCATCGGCACACACCGAGAGTCTTGATCGCTATGGTGCGTTACGCCAACCTTTTTTCATTGCATCCTCTCGGATATATTAAAAAAAGATGGTGCAGGGATTATAAGAAGTCTTTTGGTAGTGATGTCACTCAGCTACATCAAACCAAGCCTCTTGCAAATTATGGGGAGAGGTACCAATACATTACTAATATAGTTGCTGGAGCTGGTTCACGGATATGCTATAACGAGGCTGCATTTAATGTTTTTATACGCCATGTTAATGATGGAGTTAAGGAGGCTGAGCGGTTGATGCATTTGATGCCTGAAACGACTGAACCTTCGCGTGCATCATGTTCATCTTTGCCAGGTACTTTGTACACTCTATTTGTATTTCTTTAATTGTTTAAGTCCCATACAACGTTTGCTTATTCTTGTGATTCCTTACGTATGTTGTGGTTGTTGGATATGGCAGTAGAATATGAACAAGGTGATTTCCCAGCTACAAGGATAAAATTACGCCAAAACCCATGTAAGAGCAAGGTCAGGTTGATGTCTGATTCGGAGAAAAGACAATTGATCAAGAAACAAAAATGAAAGCATGTGATGGAACTGGAGAAGAGGCGTGATAGTTAGGTGTTTTATGGCACCACGTAGAAAAACGGTGTCTCATATTAGTTATATCTTTTTAAACCTCAAGGAAAAGTGTTTAACGTTCTTCGTTATCAACTTTATCGCCATGTAGTTGTTATTAGCATCTTCTTTGATATAATTTTCATTTATATTTAATTCAGCAGATTGGTTGCCAAACCTGTTGTCTCTATTAACATCTTAGTTATGTTATGATGAACCTTGAGGAGAAAGTTTATTAGATTCTTGCTTATCAACTTTTCGCTATGTAAACATTTCTGCCTTAATGTCATTGATATATACGTAACCGCTTGTCCACCGAATATATGGTTTATAGGCAAATATAAAAGGTCTATAACAAGTGATATCGTTACCTCTAAATTTCACTGGTACACAATTTAACAATGCGCTGGTAATTTGTGGCCAAACCTGCTGAATATATTAACTAACCATACTACAACGAAATGGTGGTTACCGAGATTAACCACCACATGCGCTGGAGTTGGTTAGTTAAACAATTTAACAATGCACTGGTCATTTGTGGCCAACCCTACTGAATATACTTACTAACCATACTCATAGCGAAATGGTGTTAGACACGCGTTAATCATATCATGCGTTGGAGTTGGTTAGATAATTGTTACTTACTCTCAAAAACAGCTCTTATATAGCAACAATCATGCACACGGCAATTACAAACATATATATATATATATATATATATATATATATATATATATATATACACACACATATAAGAACACCTGCTTTACCGATTTAATTCAAAATCATATAAAGGTTCAAGATGTGTCACGAGCATAGAGTCGATATCTATGTTGAACTATTAAGCAAGTGCAATTATATTAATCCCGTGGAAATATGGTCTAAAACCAAAAAGACGTATCCACGCTTTTGCCTTTGCAAAAACAAATTAAGTAGACTACTTCATACGCCTTTTCACAGTAGGTTTGTGTGCACTTCCATTAGCCAAAATATCTTTTTCCAATTGTGCACAGAATCTGTTTGCCTCAAACTGGATAGCCCCCTGCAGTGAGTTGGACGGGTGGTTCATGATTCCACAACATAGTGATATGCGGTTTATCGTATTGGAAAGCTTCTTTTATTTTGGTTTAGATATTTCCCACGTCCTGAAAGACTCAAGTTCATTTTCGTCCCCATTCCATTCTTTGAAAAACACCATGGTGAAGACACCACAGCTCGCGCTATCTTGTTGTCCTGGCATTTTTGGTTCATACCACCCAAAGTCTTCCCATTGATATGGGCAACGCTTGTTTATGATGTTGTATCGTTCAAAGAACAAAACTTCGTGCCTCGTTCATCAATCTATCGCCCATAGACTCGAACTCAGAAAATGTCCCACTTTTGTTCTTTCTTGTGAAGTCATCATGGCTAGATAGAAATTCATACCGCCCCATCTTTAAGTTTAGCACGTATGTCACGAAGTGCTTTCTAGCAATAGCTGGCATGAGAATCTGCGATATAGGTAAGACAACAAATTACAAAGAATTCACAGAGAATGCATTCATTGATAATTGCTAAATCAATACTAAAGAAAACCAATGATAACTTACGTATTCAAGTCCTGTGATATCCAGCTGCTTTAAGAATTTGTCGAATATGCTGTGCTTTTTATTGAAAGCGTCAGCCGCCAATCGCTGGTCTCGATGATCCACACGATTTACACGCGATACTTCGCCCAAGGTCGCTATCTGTGTTTGGGAATTCAGCAAGGAAATAAGTCATCAAAGTGTTAAAATACACATCCTAAATACAACAAACATCAATAGTCTATCTTGTCCTGAAGACTAACTTAAGTTATAATTGTTAACGTAAATACATGCTTGCCTTATGACTACGTTCTCCACTATATTGATTCAACAGATTGTTAAAAATTTGTTACCCAACCTTTAAACACATTCTAAATTCATAATGTATAGACATTACAGGAATCAATAGTATCACAAACAAATGTCTATAAAACAAATTCAGTAAACATAGGTTGCATACTTACCGAAGCTCTTGTTGTCAATACAAGCCTTTTCATCTTTCCACTCTGATCGAGATTCAAGATGTTAGTCCAAGTATCTATGACAAGGCTGTCCACCCATTCACCGTCCTGCAACGTCCACAATTCCTGTCTCCTAAGGTTGAACCGTTCATCCAATTGGAACTGGTACATATTTTGGTAACTGCAATAAGGTGGACAAATCAATCACAATGGTTATATATATACGTAAATATATATATATATATATATATATATATATATATATATATATATATATATATATATATATATATATATATATATATATTTTGAGTAAATATATGAGTAAGTCTTTTGCACGTAATAAGCACATATGCATCACATAAATATGGTAATGAGTCTACCCATTGAAATAAGCGCATTTGGTTAACTACCTTCCAACCACCTATGTAACATTATTTGGAATTGTGATCCATCACCACAGCATTCAGGTATATTGGTTAATATGTATCTTTGAGTTTGGATTAAGAATAACTAAACTTACTATGGTTGGTCTGGTGACCAGATATATGTGACAAGGTTCTTTTCCTTCGCTAATGCTGCTGTCCGAGCAATGTGGTTATCATACGGGCTCTGCAAGTATCTTGATGGCTTTGCGATCCTCTTCCTCTTGCGGATGTACTTTTCCGGGCTGCTCACATCCTTCTTAGCTTCTTGAACATCCACCAAGCACTCGCCCCACCCGTTTATCCTCGAAATCAACAAGTTAGTTTGTTACTGTAAATAACAAACAGTATATAAAATCAAAGTGTCAGTTAAATCCATGGGGGGTAATAATTATTACTCTGTTGTCTGGACTCGCAACTTCAAGTTCGGTGATCCCCATAGATATCGATCATGTTGGCTTCGACATACTCCATACTTTCTTTAATGATTGTCCTAGGACTGACAACTTGATTTTCAAAATCTTCGGCTAGATTCCTCTTAACATCCAGAGGAGTTTCGCTGTCGGAAAATTTCATATCAGTATACAACATCAAGGTTACGTGACCGCGAAAAGTTTCGTGTTTAGTTAAAGTGCCCCTGTATAACTATCACTATAAGCAGTAAAATAATTGCAATGTTGTCACTTACAGATTAAAACTTGGAGGTGTGTAGTCCACATTGACACACTTGTTAACCGGAGCATTGGATTGTTTCTCACCCCTAGATCGATTAAATAATAAAATCACACTCAGTTATCTGTCATTTAATTTAAGTTATTAATAAGATAATTGGTGCCTCTACTAACTTATGTTGTCAATTCAAATTAAATAAATACCTTTCTTCGTCGATAGGGACGTCGGTGGCTACCTTCCATCCGACCGTAGGAGTAAGACTGTAATTTAAGCTGAAATTAGATAATTACCAAAATAATGCATAATGACATTATTAAGCCAAATCTAACAGTAATAGAGAAGAAAAAAACAACCACCCACAAGTTTGAGATCATATCATCATAGCTAGTATGGGGGAAGTAAAGTTCCGAAACTTGCGCACTTACAGATTAAAACTTGGCATGCTGTGGTCTACTTTGTCATGTTTGTTCTGCTGAACTCCCTGTTGTCTCCCCCTATTTGTGTCATGAATCAATATAAAGGCAGTCAGTTACGCACATTATAGTAAATGATGACACACTATATTAAACTTGTACCTATCATCATTGTCGTGCCCATCCGTGGCAACTACGGGAGAAACATATACTACTAATTGTGACCCAATGTCATTTGTGTTTTCCACATCGTGTATCGACCGCTATCATCAATACTATGACCATTTTTCCACATCTTTGTCTGCTTTTTCCGCCATTCCATGCATGCCTCGAGCACCGCTATCCGCCAAACCACGCACACCCTCCCCGTCCGTGTTGGATCATTATCTTCTTCACCAAACGATGTTACAGAATCATTGTCACCCTCATATGTTTCTTCGGTGCTTTCATCACCTGAATCCACCAGACCTCCCACTTTGCTTCCTTCACATCTAGTTTCCTTCGCCCGTTCATTCAAAATAACGATGCATTCCTTAAATTGCTCAAGATGGTTCTCACAAAATTTCAAGTTCAACGTGACCTGCATCAACATACATACATACTGATTTTTAGCATTACGTGGAATCCATTGTCCTTGGAGAACCCTGGCTACATATGTGACACAGTTTGGTACCTAACCATATTCATGCATGCGTGTGGTGAGGTTGCACCAACCATGATCAAACATTTTAGAGGTTAGGGATTTATAACCAAGCATCTCAAGGTTTCTGGTTGGTTTATAGCCTATAGTTTTATAAACAAAAATGTAGTGTAGTGTATAGACGAAAGCAAATTTCCATTGAATGCAAAGAATGTAAAATGAACTTTTCAGCACGGGGCAATACTTAATGCTTGTAAATTTATATCAACGAATTTACACAAATGGGAGGAAATTGGCAGTGGAATATATCATCATCCCATAGTCATTTTCATATTCAATAAAACAAACACAAAGCAAAAAATACAACACAATTTGGTCCGTCAGAACCATACTCCCTCGCCACATTTCAATACAGACATCATCAAGTTCACATCAAATTGATCATCGACAAACAAAGAAACAAACAAAATACCTATAAATATAATATGTGTATACACGAATATAAAGAATTAATTTCTGCAAAATTAACCGCTACCAAACAGGTCAAGCACACACGACGTAGGAAATGGACAAAGTGGATAGAGATATGTGTTTATAACGCTTTTTGGGCAAACGCTTTGTTTGTAGCCAATACATTTAAAAAGTTTAGTGTGAGAAATATGGATACCTTTGAAGTCGCACACGCTTTGGGATCGAACAAAGATGAGTGAGATAGAGGAACCGGAGTTGTTACCGCCTTAGTTCATATCCACCGTTATCCTCGACCAAAACCACAGTAGTCATGTGCACCTCTTCCAATTTTTTTAACTCCTCATGGTGTCCCAATTTTTCAAGGTTGGAGGAGTGCATGAACCTCCGGAATAGGGACTATTCGAACCCAATCTCTCTAAGTAGTGTATCCAAACAATTTCAATAAACAATACGTAATTAGGAATAAGCATGTTGGTAAACAATTGGCAAGATAGATGAAACAATGAATACACTATAATCAATTAACTAACCATGAAGAAGTGTAGGTCGGATTTAGGACATTTGTACCCTTTGTGCCGCCCCCAGTGGTTCATAACATAGTTCGACCATTGGTATTTTGACACCATACTAAGGTCTTTGACTACGCCGGCGTATTTCAAAGACACGCCTCAATGTGATCCGGACATAGCGCAGATAACCTAATATGTATAGAGTACACCCTTGCACCAAGCCTCGCCGCTTTGCACCGCTTGATATAGCCGCCTCAAGTTGTTTCTCGAAACACGATCGATATTTGGGATCGCGGTTTCTAGCCCAAGCTCTCTACGCAACTTCACAATCGAACCCTTCTTGCACTTACATTGTAATGGTTTGACGGGTATCCCATCGTTGGGAAGACAATAAACCCGTTGCACGCCTTCCAACACTATTGGTAGTGCTTCATATTTGCTCGACGCGCAGCTTGACTTTGTTCGGGTTCAAAGTTTTGGACACCCATTTTACGAACTCACTGGGAATCCGGTTCCATTTGGATATAAGCATCGCCGATCCAAAACCGGTTGATCGCAACATTTCTTTCTCGAGGTCCTTCAATTCCATTCAAAGATATCGAAGACCTTCTTTGGCTTACACTTATGTCTAAACCTCTGAGAGCCTTAGCCTTCTCACTAATCCCACGCTCCTTTTTCTTTCCTATAGCCATCACCCCGAAAAGTAAGATGAACCAGTAGCGCGATTAGCTAATAACTAATAACAATAATAAGGAACAACGGTGGTTATTCATGGTCTAGCCAGAAAAAGGTTAAAAGTTGGCTATTATCTATCTAGCCATAACAACGATATAGGTTGGCTATTCACTTTCTAGCCATATCCATGATTAATGTTGGATAATCTCGGTCTAGATTGGCTATTCACTATCTAGCCATAACCATGAATGGAAACAAAAACAATAAATAACACGATAAGTATAGGGTCCAACTTCGTAAAATCACAAAATCCGCAAATCAAAAAAGCACATGTAAACAATTCAAGTTTAGTGGCTACCCATGGACTAGACAATGGAAACAGAAAACACTAAACAATTCAAGTTTAGGGTCCAACTTCGAAAATCAAAAAGGACATGTATGAATAACAAGGATATAGGTTGGCTATTCACTATCGAGCCATAACCATGATTAAAGTTGGATAATCTCGGTTACTAACCAAATTATGGCTCATTCTTGGCCAACCTTGGACTAAACACTCGGAAACAAACAAGAAAACAATTCACTATCTAGCAATAACCATTGTTAAAGTCTATCTAGCCATAACAAGGATATAGGTTGGCTATTGACTATCTAGCTATAACCAGATTGTTGTTGGATAATATCCGCTCTAACCAAAATATGGCTCATTCTTGGCTACCCATGGACTAAACATTGGAAACAGAATCAATAAACAATTCAAGTATAGGTTCCAACTTCAGAAAATCACAAAATCGTAGAATCAAAAAAGCACATGTATCAATGTCAAGTTTATTTTGAAATAACAAAATCGAAAATCAAAAAGCACATAACCATGATTAAATCATAACCTAATGTCCCTTTTGTGATTTGTGAAATCATAATGAAATGTACTTTGGTTTCATCAAACCAAAATCCAAGATAAACCGTAAAATTAGAATCTTACACGTTTATCGTGTAATCGTTGTCTTATTCGCTTCGTCTTCGCTTCGTTCTTCTTCGTTTGGGTTTTCGGGTTTATGAGTGACGCCCTTCCTTCTTTCTCGAGCGTCGTCGCCCTTTCGCTCTTCTTCGTTCTTCCCCGTTCGACTTCGTCGTCTTCAACCGCTCTGGTGATGGTTTTATTCTTCGTTGCAGGTTGCGACCATGGTGATGGTTTCCTCTTCTTTCCCTTTTCACTGGAACCCGCCGCGCGTTCCTTTTCTTTCGCTTTCCTGACGCTTTAATTGCTTCCCGCTTATTTTAATCAATTTCCTATTTTTGGGGCACTCTTTCAAAGACGTTTTTTTTTAAATTGATTCCATATTTAATGCATAATAAGTAGGAAATAAAAAATATATTGAATTTGTAAGATTGTGATTTTATTAATTTCTATTTGACCATTCTACCTTTTTAGTGATGGTAACTACATAGTCATGTAGCTACTCTAAACTATACTCTTAGTTCGTTATGTTTGTTTCTTTTTTTATTGCTTTCCTATCCATACGGTCCTTCTCTAAAAAAAATCTTTGATCCTCATTTTTAAACTTTGATATTTTTTTTTGATAAATTCTCTTTAATTTGGAAAAATCATCCATAGGAAAAAGAGTACTATTTCTCATTATTATATTAAAAAGAAAATATAAAAAAAAACCAAGGAGGATATTAGCTCTAAACTCGTTTACGTAACAACATTATAGTGCAAAATCGAAAACCAGTGAAACAAAACTCAGAGCCTAAGAAAACAATTAATGAAATTTAATGCAGGGAAGACCGTATCTATTATAAAAAATATTGATAAATTTTGGAATACTATCTCACCAAAGCAAGTCTTGAATAAAAAGAATACAAATTAGTACTAGTACTAAATAAGTAAATAAATTAATTAAAATAGTCAAACAAATAAATAATTTTTTTTGTGAAAGGCTTAGCACAATTGACAAAGACGTTATTGCTAGTTATTGCTAGTTTAGATATTTTTTGTCGTTACTAAAAAGTTGAAACCCTATGTGTGTGTGAGTTTACTTTTGTTCGGTGGTAATAAATATTATTAATGCTAAGTACTAAACTAATAGTAATGGATTGTGATGCAATGTAACCCACAATTTTGGACCTTTTCATGCATGTTTCTGCAAGATAGGCATGGTAGCTTGTGTTAACAAAAGTGTAAAGGGATTTGGACCAACTTAAATAAAGAATATTTAAAAACTATTATTTCTAATACGAGATTAATTAATAATAGATCATTAAACGCAGATAGAGGTGGAAAGTAACACCTCACAAGAAGAGTAGAATTGCCACCAAATCTATAATTTGTTGAGATTTCAACACAGGAAAATTGAGATTTGGTCGCTCATATTTTTCTTACTTTTTAGGGAGAAAATTAAGATTGACGTTACTTGAGTAACGTAAAGAATTTTACCATCGACTTTATCCATTTATAAGAATATGTCAAAACTCATTAATCACTTTACGTATGCAGTAAATTAAAAAGAAAACAATCAGTAACTCTCATGTGGACAACATATATACCTAGCATACAAAAGAAGTAAAAAGATAAAGAAAGTTTTGTTCCCTATCACGTTGTTCTGTAATTTTGTTTTATTCTCAAAAAGTAGCATTATCTAAAAGAAATAATATACTTTTCGTTTATGGAATAAAAAAGAAATAACATTATTGTTATAGGTATCAAACCACTGTCTTTATAGGTATTTGTCGGAACAAACCAGTTGACCATAACTTTAAGTAGAATTGCACATATTTTATTTTATTTTTGTAAGCAAGACCCCAAATGTTCCTTTTGTTTTTGTTTTTTATCCATCCGTTTGATTTGTTTTTTTTTTCTTATTAGTTGTTAATTGAGAGCTAGAGAGCATATTGTTTCAAAAGTCAAGGGAAATTAAAGTGGGTCTTAAAGGGAGATGTCAATACCGGGTTTTTCCATGCTTGTATTAATTCAATCAGGCGAAGGCGAAGGAATCAGATTACAACCCTAAAGCAGAAGTGAAGAACTTCTTAGAGGTGCAAGGACGTGCGTTGACGGGATCCCTTTTGATATGTTGACAGAGAGTCACCATGTGTTCCTGGCGGTTGCGTTTTCAATTGAAGAGAATAAAGAAGCTGTGTGGAGCTATGGTGGGAACAAAAGCTCAAGGTCGGCTTTAATTTTTGTTTCTTCATAACGTGTTGGGATGTGGTTCAAAGTGAGGTGGAGATCTTCTACTGATTTCACAAAAAATGTAGTGCTCCCAAAGGCTTTCACTTCCTATTTTTTTTGGCTCTTACACCGAAAAAGGATAATCCCCAAGCCCTCTCAACGTTTGAAACGATAATCGAAACGTTTGAAAAAGAGTTCAATACTAAACGCTAGCACTTATCAAATATGTCCATTTGTCATCCACTAGCAAGTGAGACCTGCCAAACGGAGGCATAGTAATTATTTGATACATGTAAAATAAAGATATGCTGCTTAGAAAATGGAAAGATCGATATACTAATTATTTTGTTTGGTTACCATATTATTAGTTCGCGGTATTTTGGCTGGCCACGTGTATTCGGCTTTATCGGTCCGTGTCTTTCCCTCTTCTAACAAAGTTTTTGTCGCACCAAGATTCGAACTCAATACCTTGAAGTGGGATCTGAGCCCAATTACCACTAGGACCAACATTTCTTGACCAAAATAGTAATTATTTTTCATAGAATAAAATTATGTCAAAAAAAATATTAATTAAAAAATAGATAATTCAATATAATTATTATTAGATACTTTTTTAACAAGAGTAATTATTTGATACATGTAAAATAGAGATTTGTTCCTTAGAAAATGGAAAAAATCAATAGAGTAATTATTTTTGTTACAATAGAGTAATTATTTGATACAGAGTATTATTCATTTGTTACTCCATTGAATTAAACTCAGTCAGAAAAAGTATTAATAGAAAAATAGAAAATTCAATATATATTTTCTTGATTAAAGGAAACTCATATCATTTCATTATAAATAATATTTGTAATACAAGTTAGACTAAACTCATGAGTGCGAGAGCTAGCATACAATTTAGACACTCTAGCAAGTGAATGAGCAACTAAATTTGATTGCCTTCTAACTATATGTAAAATAGAGATTTGTTCCTTAGAAAAGGGAAAAAATCAATATAGTAATTATTTGACACGGAATATTATTTATTTGTTGCTCCATAGAATTAAATCCAGTCCGAAGGTTGTTATTAAAAAGATGATCAAAATCCAACTGGATTTCCTTTGGGGTATCAAAGAAGGGGAGAGCGGTATGTGTTGGGTCGCTTGGGATAGAATTTGTAAGCCAAAGAAAGTGGGAGGTCTCGTGATCAAAAATCTCGAATTATTCAACATAGCTCTACTCTCTAAGTGGAAGTGGCGGGCATTGGAGGATCCTTATGTGAGCTGGAGTCGATTGCTGCAACATAGATATGGGGAGTTTGGACCACTTTTTGTTCATGCTCCGATGGAATAACAACCATCAGAATACGGGGTCAATTTGGTGGCAAGATTTGGTAACTTTGGACAAGTCACTAGAGGAATGCAAAAGATTCGCGTGGTGTATAAGAAAAGGATTGGGTAACGACACTCTCATTAATTTTTGGAAGGATCAATGGCTTGGTATTGAGCCATTGTTCAAGGTCTTCCCGTTACTATTTGAAGGGAGCGGCCAGAATCACTTGGTGGCAAATTTTGGCTTTTCGGACGGCAGTAGATAGACCTGGTTATTTCTGTGGCTTGATCACTCCGACCCGGTTAGAGCAGCTGAAGGCAAGATTTTGCATAGCATTCTGCAAACTGTGGCTCCTATCAGTTCGAAATCAGATTGCTGGACATGGCCTTACGATCCTTCGAAGAGATTCTCGGTTAAATCTTATTACCATCATCTGGTTTGCACCGTCCCCTCTACTGTTGTATCGTCTTTGCATTATTTAGTGGCAGAATTTTGGAAATCGGTTGCTCCTTCTAATGTGGTTATCTTCGGTTGGCACTTATTGTTGGACGCGTTACCTTTACGCGCTCAGCTGCTTCCCAGGAACGTTCTTCTGACAGCAAAGGAGGCCTGCTATCCGTTGTGCCATCTAGACCGAGAAGACTCGCAACATTTGTTCATGACTTGTCCATTTACACAATCGGTTTGGACTTTAATTGGAGCGTGGCTAGGCGTCAATGTTGATTTGTCTCTGAGCATGGTGGATTTTTACAGAAGTTGTGCTCATTGGAGCCACGGGAAGAAGTCCAAACAAGTAAAACATGTATTTTGGCTCACCACGTGTTGGAGTATTTGGCTTGCAAGAAATGGCGTTCTCTTCAAAGAGGAGGAAGCTAGCGTGGACTCGGTTGGTAATCGGGTTAAGAGTCTCTCTTGGAGTTGGTGTATTTATAAGTTGAAGTTCAACTCATCCCTGTATATTTGTTTATGGGGTTCTAACCCTCTTTCATGTTTTCAAGGGGGAGAAACTGTGGGTTGATATTCACACTGTAAGCAATCCACATCTGTTTTGAGGTACTCTTTTTTCCTGCCTGAGTCTTTTTCTCAATGAGTTTTGATTTAGAGAGGTTTTAATGAGACCTCCCTTCCTCATCAGAATGGGTTGGTGCACTTCTAGTGCTCCCATCAATTCAATTTTTGCTTATCTAAAAAAAAATTCAGTCAAAAGAATACTAATTATAAAATCAAAAATTCAATGTTGTCAAAATATTGAAAAATTCAATAAAATTATTTGATACGTGTGAAATAGTGACTTGTTACTTATATTACGGAGTATTATGTATTACTACTCCACCTTAGAAAAACCTCAAACATAATGTTTATTTTTTAAGATAAACCTCAATTTTAATGTAATTAATTAGAAAATGGAAAATTCAATGAAGTTATGTGATACGTGTTAAACAGATATTTGTTACATTACATATAATACAGAACTAGTAGGATACTCGTGCATACGCACAGATGATGTCATATTTTTTATGAATGAACTTAGACATATTATTTAAATAGTTTGAATCTTAGCCCGTGAAAATAAGGACAAATTTAAAATAGATGAAAAAGGATTTTCAAATAAAAAATAGATAAATATTAAAATCTAAATTTGTAAAAATATCATTTAAAAACAATTTTACATTTATCCCGTGTTTTTTATATATCAGTGCAGCTAGCCCATGTTTTTATATATACTATTGCAGTTATCCCCACATTTTTTTATATATTAGTGCAGCTATCCCGTATTTTTTATGTATCGGTGCAATTATTATCTTATAGTTTCAATTGATTATTTGAAATATTTGTTTTATATTAATTAGTAGTTTAAACAGTCATTAAGCCTTCTTGTTTTTTTAGATAGTAGGTTTATAAAGTCTTCAAAAATTATAATTATCAATAGCAAATATTAATCCCATGTTTTTTTTAAATATCACTGCAGTTATTCCATGTTTTTTTTATATAACATTACATTTATCACGTAGTTTCAATTGATTATTTTAGTTAATTAGTAGATTATAATAGATAGTAAAACTTAGATAGTAAATTATCAATAAGAAATATTTATCTATTAATCAGTAGGTTAAATAGGCATGATATCCTCTTATTTTTTAGATAGTAGATTTATAGTAGTCTTCAAAATTTTTAATTATCAATGACAATTATTAATTCTGTGTTATCAATGCAGTTATCCCGTGTTTTTTGCAGTTATCTTGTAGTTTCAATTGATTATTTTAGTTGATTAGTATATTATAGTAGATAGTAAAATATAGATAGTAGGTTATTGTTGTGAGAAAAACACGTGATAGAGCAAGTATACACTGTCTAACAAGTAATATAGAGTGTAAGTGAGATCGTTCCCACGAGGATTTAAGCTTAAACTTGAGAGTTTAATGTGATTAGCAATTTAGTGAGTAAAGTAAATGACACACAAGTTGTTGGTAACATAAACATGAGTAAAAAAAAAAGTGGGTAATATGAAAACAATGATAAGAACAAGTCGAGATGCATTTCACTTCAGTAGTTTCATTAATATGCAATTAAGTGCATGTTCAATGCTGCAGCAATAAGACGTTATTCTCTCGAATACTTCACACTAGGTTTCCTTGCAGAGTTTATCTCTAAACCCTAAAGAAGTACCTCCTAGGCTGCTTGAGCACCGACAGTGTTCACCTTATGGGTTATGCTCTCCTATCTCTAGGGTTAAGCAAGGAACATCAAGATCTCTCGTTAATGTCCACTACCCATATTACCTTATGAGATTAATTTACAAAGCATCTCTGAATTTATAAATGCTATTTAGAATAGATGGCCAATCCTACTCTAAAATGGAAATATTATAGCACACAAGGTAAAATGCACAACATTAAACACACTTTATTAATTGCATAATAAATCTAACTACATCAGATCCAGCATCTCAACTATGAGTATTTAGCTCATATTGAGCTTACAAAACATAGAAAATAACTTAAACAAAAGAGTAGAAGTCATATTACAAATTTCAAGGTAAGAAATGATACTATAACGAAGAAACAGAGAAGGAGCTCCAATGGTGACAATGGAGTTCTCGTCCAACTTTCTTCTAAGTAGAAATCCACCAAGAAAATGCAATTGCGTTGTTGCTAATGTAATAGTCCCAAAGAATGTATCAAATTTGGTAATGGAAAGGTGAGCTAAGCACACTATGAGGAGCTATCTCTAAACTTCCTCTTGGCCAGAGCAGAGCAAAGGCTATCTCTGAATGGGAAATGGAGGCTAGCTTATATAGTGTCTCCTTGCACGCAACCCTAAAAATATCTTCTTTGGGAAATGCGTCCTAGGTTTAAGGGCAATTGAGGGAAATCCACATGAGGTCATATCTTTTCGTGCCATCCAAATCGATAAACCGCCCTTGCCTCATTTTCCGTGTTTTCCGCATTCCTCTTGAGCTTTCTCTCATCTTCCGCATTTTAGCTATTGCAAGACGCACTGCTGTTCGCAAAGACTCCACAAAACATAATTAAAAGCACAAAGGGGCATAAATAAGCCCAATTCAAACCAATTCATTCCTGCACCATTAATTCTAACCTAAACACTTATTTACAAACTAATTCACACAACATGCTAACAAATTCATTTAAAAACAAGCTTAAAAAGCAAGTAATAACCATCATAAATGAGGGTTATCAGTTATCAATAAGAATTGATAGTAGAGTAATTTTAGTAGAGTATTTTTTCTATAAATTTAGAAATTTAGTTAAAAAAATAAAGTGAAGTGATAAGAGAAAGAGAGTAATTGTTTATAAGAAAAATAAAAGTAAAGTAAAATGAAAAAAGAGTGTAAGAGAAAAGTGAAAAGGATGAAAGAGAGTGTCAGAAAAAGAGGAAAAAAAGAAGAAAGATAATGTAAGAAGAAAAAGAAAAAAAGGGTAAAAATAAATGAATTAGATGTAATTGACTTATTTGTCCTCAAAAAATCTAGGTGTCAATATTTCAAAGTGGGTTAATTGGTATTTTAAATTGTGGTTTAGTTGTATAAATATAGTGTTGATTTAGTAGAGTAGTTTTTCTATAAATTTAGAAATTTAGTTAAAAAAATAAAGTGAAGTGATAAGAGAAAGAGAGTAATTGTTTATAAGAAAAATAAAAGTAAAGTAAAATGAAAATATAGTGTCAGAGAAAAGTGAAAATGAGTAAAGAGAGTGTAAGAAAAAGAGAAAAAAAAAAGAAGAAAGATAATGTAAGAAGAAAAAGAAAAAAAGGGTAAAAATAAATGAATTAGATGTAATTGACTTATTTGTCCTCAAAAATCTAGGTGTCTATTTCAAAGTGGGTTAATTGGTATTTTCAATTGTGGTTTAGTTGTATAAATATAGTGTTGATATTGATTGTTAGTCAATACACTCAATCTTGAAAATATTAATTAGAAAATTAAAAATTCAATATAATTAAAGAGATTTGTTACTTATATAATACAGAGTATTGTTTGTTTATTAGTTAATCCACAATCCACATCTTAGAATAAAGAGAAATATTCATTCCAAGCATGAACCGGTATTCTGTAGACCTTGATCCATGTTAGTCTTTCTTTGTCTACTTCTGTAGGACTCCACTTTCTCACATCGGCAAACCAGATTGAAAGCAAATCTTGCGCTCCTTCTGTAGGACTCCACTTTCTCACATCGACAGATGGCCTTTCAGAACGCATCAATTCCTTATCTAATGAATTTTAGCAGCAATTGAGAGCTAGAGAGCATCTTGTTTCAAAATCAAGGGAAAAGTGGCTCTTAAAGGGAGATGTCAATACTGGGTTTTTCCAAGCCTGTATTAATTCAAACAGGTGAAGGAATCAGATTACATCCTTAAAGCAGATGTGAAGAACTTCTTGGAGGTGCAAGGTCGTGCCTTGACGGGGTCCCTTTTGATATGTTGACAGAGAGTCACAATGTGTTCCTGGCGGTTGCATTTTTAGTTGAAGAGATTAAAAAAGTTGTGTGGAGCTGCGATGGGAATAAAGGCTCAGTCAGGGTTGGCGTTAATTTTTGTTTCTTCATAACGTGTTGTGATGAGGTTCAAAGTGACGTGGTGATCTTCTACTGCGTTTCACAAAAATGCAGTGCTCCCCAAAGCCTTCACGTCCTCTTTTTATTGCTCTTATAGCGAAAACTGATAATCCCCAAGCCTCTCAGAAAGTATGCATAAGATCCTTTCAAAGGTGCTGGCAAAAAGGTTGAAAATGGTTCTTGGGAAAGTTATCTCTAATAAGTTTGTTTCTTCCATAGAGACGGATTTTAGACCGTGTCTTGGTGACTAATGAAGTGGCGTAAGGGTTGTCAGGGTTGATGAAAAGCTCTATTAACGTAGGTTTTTATAAACCCTTTAGGTGTTTCCTTTTCCATCCTTCAATTCACAGATTATTGTACTGTACTAGTTGGTATAAATACATGGGACAACCTCATCACATATAAAGCGAGGGATGACAACAGCTTGTAAAATATAAGCAAGGAGGGCCTGAATAACAGACTTAGTGAGAGTCACTCTCTTGAAAAAAGAAAACCTTCCAATTTTTTAACCTTTGATCCACTTTATCCAAAATAAATTGGAAAAATCACGGTTCACCTTCTCATGCAAGATGGGGAATCCAATATATTTTGACAAGTCATTAGTAACTTGGAAGCCCTGAAAGCTGTAAAATAGTTATTTTCACATTCCTTCCACATTACTAGCTAAAGAAAATCCTAGTTTTGCTTTGACTAGTATTTTTGACCCGAAAACTTGTAGAACATATCGAGAATATGTTTAATAAGTAAAATATGATTTTCACTCACCTCAGGTAAAAGGAGGACATCATTAGCAAAAGCAAGATGAGATAGGAAGGGCCCTATCTAGATAGCTTGATGGGAGACCAATGATTATTCTCCACAATCATAGAAATCACCCGAAACAACTTTTTAATTCACAAAGCAAATAAATAAGGGGAGATAAGGTCTCCCTCTCTGATCCCTCTGCTCAAGCAGAATTTATCCAGAGCTTCAACATTCCAAACAACTCTCTTGTTAGGAGAAGTAATGAATTCCAAAACAAGATAGATGAACTGTCGGGAAGCCCAATGTCCTCTAAGATTTCTCTCACATAGGCCCAATTCAACCCATCACAAGCCTTCTCAAGATCAATCTTGTTGGAAATCCAACTCTTTTTAACTTTTTTCCTTTGCATAAAATGAAAAATCTCTTGAGCCATGTTATCTCAACTCTCTCTATCAGGAACAAAATTGTTCTGACAAGGACCAATCGAAGAGCTCATAACACACAGAAGACGGGGAGCCAGAATCTTTGTCACCACCTTGTAAGACACATTACACAGGCTGATATGGAAAATTCCAATATAAAGTCGAGAGCATTTCTTCAAAGTTTAAGAATCTTAGTATTATTCAACTCAATCACAAAAATGCATGTTCACTTAATAAACTTGTTTCTTGCTCCCCATAAACACCACACCATAGCTGCCCAAATCAAATACCTTATTCCTTTTTGTTTTTTCTTCCGAAATAGCGTTCCTTAGTGCAAAAAGTGATACATAATGTTGTAATGAACACTATCAAAGCCCATCCAACCAGTTATGTTGCTCTAGACAGGATATGAGAACGGGCAAGTTATGAAAAGATGATTTACATTCTCCTCTTTTTGGAAGCACAACACACAACATAATTTATGGGCTGAATTAATTATACATCCTCGCTTTAGAGCGTCTCTTCTTGCTATCCTGTTGGAGCACCCTCCACACTAGAATGAGCCCTTCGAGGGTATATTGCAGCTTCATAATGTTCAACAAGCTTTCCAGAATACGTCCTCATGTTCTCATGTGTGTGCCTGGAAATTAGAAATTTGTAAAGAATAACACAATTTAACGGTGAATCCTCTGCATGGGTCTCGTATACATTTTCACTTGTATGGAGTATCTTGCTTTGGTTCTACTCCTCCAATCAGATTTAGCAGCTCTTCCTCCACTTCTTCCTCCCAACTTCGCAACACTCTTCTCCACCTCAAGGACCAAGCCCAATCCCTTGGTTCTGAGAATCTGATTTGTTTGGATTTAGATAAAGCGTAGAGGCGGGAGAATAAGGCTTTAAGTGGCTGGTCCCCCACCCAAACCTCTTCCCTGAACAAAATTTCTTCACCAATCCCAAGCCTCTTTGTATTTAATGTTGCAAATCAATAATCTCTGCCCCTTAGTTTCCTCCAACCACTACTAAGTCCCTCCAGCATAAGGATTGGTTGCTCCTTGCCCTCTCCGCTCCCCACCTCTCCATTGGCTCGTATCAATGCTCTAATAATGGGTACCAAACCTCCTTCTCAACCAGTCCTCTCCACCTCCATTTGGCTAAGAGCGATATGTTGAAATTTTTTAAGTTTTTTACTCCTAGACCTCCCAAGTATTTACGTAAACACACCTTGTTCCAATTTACCAAAATAACTTTCTTCTCATTATTACACCCCCACAAGAATTGCCTTTGCAACTTTACCAACTATGCTACAACCTTCTTAGGGGATTTACAAAACGAAAAGAAATACAACGGCAAAGCTGAAAGAACCAAATTTAGCAAGGTTACCCTTCCATCGATCAACAATTGGTGACTCCTCCAAGAAGAAATTAAAGTCGAGATTTCAAAATACTCACAATCGGGTTCCAAGTCAAGCACTTCTTAGGTTGACACCCACCGAGATCCCTAAAAATTTGAACATGGTTTTCCAACATGACAACTAAGAACCATGAAGCTATTTGTATTTCAGCTTTATATATTTATAAATTATTATTGATATAATTTCATGATAATTAAACAAAAATTAAACTATTTAGAAGTTAAAATTCTAAAGTTTATATTTTATTATTCTAGTTTTTTTATTTAGCTATTTCTATAAAAAAATGAATCATTTAATATATATATATATATATATATATATATATATATATATATATATAGTAACCTTTGTCTGTCAATATAGTAAGTATTTGATACTTTTTTTACAAGAGTGATTATTTGATACGGAGTATTATTTATTTGTTACTCCATTGAATTAAATTCAGTAAAAAAAAGTATTAGTTGGAAAATAGAAAATTCAATATAGCAACTATATGTAAAATAGAGATTTATTCCTTAGAAAAGGGAAAAATCAATATAGTAATTATTTAATACGGAATATTATTTATTTGTTGCTATTGTCAAAAAAAATTATCTATTTGTTGCTCCATAAAATTAAATCTAGACAATTTACCAAAAAAAAAAGATTTAATCCAGTCAAAAACGTACTAATTATAAAATGAAAAATTCAATAAAATTAATTGATACGTGTGAAATAGAGACTTTTTTTTGGACCAAGTGAAATAGAGACTTGTTTCTTATATTAGGGAGTATTATTTATTAGTACTCTACTACCTTAGAAAAACCTCAAACTTAATGTTTTTTTTTTAAGATAAACCTCAATTTTAATGTTTTTTGACCAAAAACCTCAATTTTAATAAGGAAAAATTCAATGAAATTATGTGATACGTGTTAAATATAGATTTGTTACATACATATAATAATAATAGTATTGATTGTTAGTCAATACATATCATAGTCATAGAAAAACCTCAATCTTGAAAATATTAATTAGAAAATGGAAAATTCAAAACAATTATTCGATACGTGTGAAACAGAGATTTGTTACTTATATAACACAGTGTTGTTTATTAGTTACTCCACACACAGTCCACATCTTAGAATAAAGAGGTAGTACTTACTAGAAAGTATCACAATCACTTCACACCACGCGCGCTATAATGAGCGCGTGATTGACTATCATCATGAACACACAAACCATTCAACAGTAATTCCATTTCATGTTCTTCCCCTCCCCCAGAATCTATCTAATTCTCCACTACTTTTGGACTTTAACTCTCTCACCTTCTTCTAACATTATTCTTCCATTGTCTCTGCGTTTTTAAGAGAGAGAAAGAAAGGAGAGAGAGAGAGAAAAGAAGCAGCTTCTCAGTTCTTTCTTTTTATTTCTTTGTTGACTACCCAATCATTCCAAATCCAATACAAAAACTGCAAAACCTCATCATCATCATCTTATTTTCTTTCTCTCAACAAGATGGATGCAGAACAAAGAAGAAAGAGAAAAAGAGTTGTAGTAGGAAAACACTTTCATCTTCAAATATCAAGAAGATCTATTTTTCTTTGTTTCACTTTCTTCATCTTCTTAATCTTCTTATCAAACCACCATAGCTTCTTCACATATTCAACTTCTAAACCACCTCTCATATCTTCCACTTTATCTTACCTATACACTTCTGCAAGCAAATCAATTCTTGACTCCACAACTACTACTACTACTCACACCACCACAAATTTCTTATACACCCTCCAACACCGAATTCTTCTACCTGATCATTACCTTCTCTTCCTCACCAATAATCAAAAAACCCAACTCAATGAACTTGAGTGCGTTTACTACACCTTATCGAACCGGTCCGGTTCACCTGAACCGGTTCTTGATGTTTATGTTAAACCGGTTATATCCGCGGACAACTACGATGAATCCCGATCGATCATCAGGTGCCCACTTCTCCGAACAAACTCTACTTCCTCCGGCGGCCATAAAGTTGTCGACTTGCGGCGGCGCGGCGAGGTGGGTCGTCGGAGTTTTGCTGTTTTGAAGAACCAAACGGTTCAATCTTGGGATAAGGTAGCTTATGAAGCGACCCTTGATGGTGACACAGTTGTGGTTTTTGTTAAAGGGTTGAATCTAAGACCCCATAAGATATCGGATCCGACCCATTTCCGATGCCATTTTGGGCTCAAGAATTTCCAGAAAGATGGTTCTGGTTTTGGTTCGAGTTTTTTGCTCACTACAAAAGCGGTTTCAGTGGCTCAAGAAATTGTGAGGTGTGCGTTGCCACAAAGTATAAGAAATAAACCAGATAAGGCTAAAGGGGTTAGAGTCACGGTTAGTCACTTGACTGGGAATTATAGACATCCGGTTCGTACTTTTGTGCCTTCAGTGGCTAGGGTTGGTGGTGGTGGAATAGTTCATAAAAGGAATAGTGAAAAATATGAGCTTTGTGTTTGTACTATGTTGTGGAACCAAGCTTCTGCATTAAGGGAATGGATTATGTATCATTCTTATCTTGGAGTAGAGCGTTGGTTTATCTATGATAATAATAGTGATGATGATATTGAAAAAGTGATTAATGATCTTGATAATCAAGGTTTTAATGTTAGTAGACAAGCTTGGCCTTGGATTAAGACACAAGAAGCAGGTTTTTCACATTGTGCTTTAAGGGCTAGAGAGGAATGTAAATGGGTTGGTTTTTTTGATGTTGATGAGTTCTTTTATCTTCCTTACGACTTTCATCATAAGGTGAAGGAAAGTGGTGCTCCTGGTGAGAATTCACTGAGATCAATGGCTGCTAATTTCTCATCTTCAACAACTATTGCTGAGATAAGAACAGCTTGTCATAGTTTTGGTCCTTCTGGGTTAAACTCACCACCTAAACAAGGGGTGACAATTGGTTACACTTGCAGACTTCAGAGTCCGGAACGGCACAAATCCATTGTGCGACCGGATTTGCTCGACGCGAGTCTTCTTAATGTGGTGCATCATTTTCAGCTGAGGGAAGGATTTGAGTACTATAACATGCCTGAAAGTGCTGCTATAGTGAACCATTATAAGTATCAAGTGTGGGAGACTTTTAAAGCAAAGTTTTATAGAAGAGTTGCTACTTATGTTGTGGATTGGCAAGAGGATCAAAATAAAGGTTCAAAGGATAGAGCACCAGGACTTGGAACAGAAGCTATTGAACCAGTTAATTGGAGGTTAAGGTTTTGTGAGGTTTGGGATACTGGTTTGAAGGATTTTCTTTTGTCTTATTTTGCTGATCCTTCAACTGGGTTGATGCCTTGGGAAAGGTCTTTTCTATAATGGATACAGTAATAATCAAGGGTGATATAGCTTTTACCCATGTAAAGCACGATATTCATACTTGCTAGGCATTCATTCTTTCCATTGTTTTGGAGGGGTTATTTGAAACAGAAATTTTGTTCTTTTTTTTTTTAAATGATTTTATAGATATGAAAGAAACTCACAGAAGTTATACTGATGTATATTTGCAGCTATATGAATGAATTCCCCATCCATGTTTTGGCATTTTAGGTGGTTCGTACATATTTATAGATATTGTTTCTCATGCTGTTAAAGTCTAGATTACTACAAATAACAAGGTAGATTTTTCTTTTAACACACTCACTTCCAACTCTTTCTATGTCTCCAACTCACTCGGTATCTTAATATCAAACAGGAAAAATTGTCTCTCGATATCAAGATATCGAATGGGTTGGAGACAAGTGCGGATCCTCACAAGTACTTGTGCGACAATTCAACAATTGACAATTTACCGTGTGTAGTACACTGCTCCCCACAAACTTGTATAGTTCAGTTTGACTATTGAGTCATTGGTTTTTGAAAACCATGAACCCGAAAATTGAAGTAAAATTGACTTTGGATTTCATTGTGGTTAAATTTAAACATGTGACAAAAAACTTAAATTTAATTAATTTTATTCAGATTCTCAATCTCATGTTTACTAGGTTGAATCAGGCCAATGAATACTCTAGGAAAGTTGGAAGTTGGTTCCTTGAGCGACCAAGTGGTAACTCGCCACCATAACCGGCCAAATATTTTTTTTTTTTGCCAACGACTAGTCAAATATCTAAACACAAATTTCAGCAATGGTGAACTGGAAGTCAATACTCTTTAAAAGATCATTTACAAAAGTTTGTGGAAAAGCCACCGAGTATGTTCACCATTCTTATAAAAATCTTTTAATTGGGATTTGTTTTAGTGTTAGTGAAAATCTTAGTATTTGAAACGCAATGCGAGTTAACCAGCAGAAGCATTAGCATGCTTCTTTGGGATTATTTCGCTGTTTTTTTTTTTCCTAATTCTTTCGTGAAACAGAATATTTTTCTAAAGTAAATAAATTCAAATACGCACATGGTCTAAGAAATGAAAAACGTGAGTAATTTAGACAATATGTTACAATTACAGTTACCCACTTACATGAATTAGTCTGACTATGAATCAATTTAAGGACACACTTAAAAAATAAAATATACATGGGATCAAAATCAGAGGCTATTTGCAAATCTTTGAAACCTAAGAAGTAAGAGTGAGGTGTTTTGCATATTTTGAAAGGGTGGAATCCAGCTTCTCTCCGATAAACGTAATCCATGCCTGTAAGTATTTAAATAATTATGCCACTAACCCATTAATATATGCATACCAGATTTAGATGAGATAACAATTTGCAAAATTAAAGGGAAAAAACCTGAAATTTGTTTATATATTCATATAAAAACATGCTGTAGGGCTTCAAAGGTTACTGTTTTTGACAAATTCAGATATATCATTAGAAGAAAAAAGAAGATGAAATGTACCTGATCAGAAGTAGTGAAACCTCTTATTGTGTCACCACCAACAATTGCAATTCCTTTATCTCCAAGTGGTTGTAAAATTACTGCCTAGTAAAATATGTACGAATAACTTTTGTTACTGAATATTATTAAATCTTCAGCAAAAATCAATGACTACAAAAGAGGCAAGAGTTAACATTTATTAGAAAGGTAGAGCTCAGAATACAACTGGTGTGGCTACATATAAATACACCTTCTAATAGTTAACATTTATTAAAAAGGTAGAGCTCAGAATACAAAGGCTATGTTTGGATATTTATGGTAATTGGGTCAGAGAGAAAAAGAAAACAACACAGAATCTGAATTTTATTGACACTGACCCTAATCCTCAGTTTTTGTACCAATGTGATGCTCGAATAGGGCAGGGAGTGAACAGAGAAAATGTCTTCTAAGGCATTGATTCCCTGCTGCCACCCTATTCCTCATCTTGTAGACCTTATTTGTCAGAAGCCTACAATCAATGTGGAAGTCAGGAAAATTATTCTAAAATACTTCCATCTATTCTTGCAGTCTGGCAAATGAGACCACTTAATCAGCACTTCGAAGTTTCCGAATGTCCCTTCTTGTGTATTCAGGACTTGCTCAAATTGTACCAGTAGCTCGCACTCAACAGACAGCATAGGAGGAAATGATTGGGGAATGGGGATATGTTAGTCCCTATGTATGTGGGAATATTTTGTAAGGGAGTTAATTAGTTAGAGGGTTGTTTTGTAATATTAGTTGGTTAGGTAGTTTGTTGCCTTTAACTCCTATTAGTTATGTTAGTTGGGAGTTAGTTATAGGGTGTTAGAGTTGGTTAAGGTGTTGTTACATTTGTTGGGGTAGTTATTAATTGGTTAGCATATTTCCCTCTACCCCCATGTATTGGAAGCCTATATATATTAAGGCTTCCACCCCCTTTGAGCATATCTTGGAATATACTTTGAGTTTAGTCGTGACTGGGTTAGGCCGGAGTCCGGGTGAGGCCGGAGGGTTGGGGACCCTTATCTCTCCAATTGTATTCATTCAACACATACCAATAATATTCTACTTTCTTCCCATTTTCCTTTCTTTAATCTAATTTCCAAGGCTTTCAATTGCATATTTTCGGTGAATGTTATGTTAGGTGCCTAACAATTGGTCCGACCTGCCGGATTCGAAGGGAAGCCAGCCGGATTCGATTCTTATGCGAAATATGGAGGAAAGACTTCACAAGGTGGGTGAAGAATTCAACAAAAAACACGATGCTTGGTGGGCTGACATCAACACCAAGATTGACAAAGGATTTGAAGATATCATGAAGGCTCTTCAAGAACTTAGCAAGACTATTGGAACGACGAAGGATATTGGTCCTATTGAGCAAGACAGTGGGTTTGAGTTCGTTAGTGCAACTATTGAAGACCAAGAACAAGGCCAAGAATTCGAGAATAGCGGCAATGGAGTTCTTGCTTACTGTGCAGAAACAAAGGCGTCAACAGCAATGTACACGCCATGGGAGAATCTGCCGGAGTTTATGGGAACGGATCCTATCGGTTGGCTTGCTAAGGCCGAAGAGACCTGTGTTGTTCAAGAACTATTGAATCCCACAAGTTGTAATATGCATTCATGAGATTGGAGGGTATTGCGTATACGTGGTTCTATTTTTGGAGCTAAGAGAACTTCGATGCCGATTGGAAATCATTTTCTATAGATTTAATTAGAAGATTTGGTGCTCCCGAAGATTCAAGAATCGAATCGGAGATGATGCAAGCCATTCAAGAACTCTCCAAGAAGGACCAAGATCGAAAATTAGAGAAGGGCAACGATGATGCTCTTGCTTGCTTGGTTCGAACAGAGGCTTCGTCGAGAATAGAAGGAACGGCATCAGATTTAGAATCAAAGAACCGATCGCATGAGCCTACGCATTGGAAGATGCATGTTACGGAGGAGTTCATCCCACCACCTCCGCCACCAAAACCGCCGGACTTGAGCACTCTCAAGAATGGTGAGGTGCATGAGAATAGGAGTGAGATGGGAAGAAGCAAGAAGTCCATGGGGTTGAACCCAATACATGCTCAACTCCATTCCATTTATTTTTGGGATGTTAGTGCTTGTTATTTGGTTGAACCCTCTCATTTAGCCAATGGGAAGGTGATGTCATTCTATTCATCATATTTAATAATACCTTGGGACCCCGCAAAATCTACGACCTTTACTGGAAAATCTACGACCTTTATGTTCGAGATTGCTTGTAAATATTATTGGAGGGATTTTTCATCAACCTACGGATTGCTTCGTTTTGTATATAACAGAGGAAAGATTTGGGAAGCACAAATGGGTGTTAGAAAACACAAGTGGAGGCTTTTTTCATTCCTACTAATCCAAGTCCAACAACAAGAAACTACAAACCCCACCGAAGCAACACACAACGCCTAACTCGGGACCCATTGATTACAAGACAGAGCGATTCTCTAGAGCCAACCTTGAGGACAAGGTTGTTTCTCAAGGGGCGGTATTGTTAGTCCCTATGTAAGTGGGAATATTTTGTAAGGGAGTTAATTAGTTAGAGGGTTTTGTAATATTAGTTGGTTAGGTAGTTTGTTGCCTTTAACTCCTATTAGTTATGTTAGTTGGGAGTTAGTTATAGGGTGTTAGAGTTGGTTAGGGGGTTGTTACATTTGTTGGGGTAGTTATTAATTGGTTAGCATATTTCCTCTACCCCATGTATTGAAGCCTATATATATTAAGGCTTCCACCCTTTGAGCATATCTTGGAATATACTTTGAGTTTAGTCGTGACCGGGTTAGGCCGGAGTCCGGGTGAGGCCGGAGGGTTGGGAACCCTTATCTCTCCAATTGTATCCATTCAACACATACCAATAATATTCTACTTTCTTCCCATTTTCCTTTCTTTAATCTAATTTCCAAGGCTTTCAATTGCATATTTTCGGTCAACGTTATGCTAGGTGTCTAACAGGATACTTCGGAGCTAAAAATCATTTTAACAACTATACCTGAAGATAGGATGTACATCAGTACATGGATGTGTCATGGAAGTTCCAATCAGAAGGCTACCTGTCCTACACTCAACGACTTGGCAAGGACAAGAGAAATTTAGGCTATGGTTCTCAGTAGGCCGCTTAGCTAGTAACTTCAGTTTGTGGGTTGCAGCTTAAGATTAATTTAATCGCCCATTTAAAATTTCAATGCTCTGATGTTCGCTAGCTTGGCCCTCGTGTGATCTTCTGTCCTTACTAGATTTCTCCTTAGTTCAGCCAAGTTGTGTCAACCTAATCACCTCTTTTAACTAAGAGGGAATAGTGGTTCCCTGAAATAGAATTAGCACATCTTGTCCATAAATGATAAATGGCTTTAAAGGGGTTCATCTTGGAAGCATTGGAATTCTTGTTGAACCGTAAATCAGCCCAGCACAACCAATCAGACAAGGCTTTGGTTTAGTCCCTGCTAAACAGCATGATAAATTTGAGTTTGCATTGTATCTTCGATTGTTTTGGCTTGTACTTGCCGCTAATGCATGCATGTTTAAATTAGTTCCTTGCATGATCTTCATCAATGTAGTTCAAAGTATTTTTTTTTTCGCATTGGAAAATGGTAGAAACCATGGGATGAGAAGTTGGGACAAGTTTGGAATCAAACCAAATTAGAATAGGATTTGATGATTTGAGTCTCCCTTGCTAAAAACTCATATCTTGAGCCACACTTACCCAATTGACATGATCTTTATCTTGTAAAAAGCAAAAGAAATATTTACAACTTTCATGAAGGACTCGAGATGTGATTCAATTTCTATCAGGGTGAAACTTCTAATTTAAGTTGGACGCGAGATGCTGTCTCTGACAGCCCGACCTTTGCTCAGTAATTTGGCAAAACCTAGAGATTTCAGTATCTAAATTGGATGAAACAAGTGGCAAATCAAAGATGACAGCCAAGACTACAACTTCAGTGCAGACATCTAAGCTCAATTGTGACGGTAAGAGAGTGAAAAATGCATATAAAGAAGACATCAGCCATGGCCACGGCCTTGGCACAACACTTGTAACCTGCGCTTTGGTGTTTTAATTTCTTGTTTGGCTTGAACCCCATGTAAGCCCTAATTATAAATAAGATTTCTGAACACTTCCATAGGGCTCTAAAATTTGGAAAGAGATGGCCTTGTTTGGGAGGTTGGGATTGAAATTTTGTTCCCCTTCTCTTCTATTTTGGATTTTGGTTTTGTTAGGTTACCAACCTAACGATTGCTAGGAAAATAAGAACTTGACACAATAAAGAATCGGAAAAGAAATGAAAATGGGATATTATTGATATGGTATGAAATGGATACAATTGGAGAGATAAGGATCCCCGCCCTCCGGCCTCACCCGGTCACAACTAAACTTTAGGATTGATAACCGATGATCCAAAAGGGGGGTGGAAGCCTTTATTTATAAGCTTCCAATACATGGGGGGATAGGAGGAAAAGGCCTAACAAATTAATAACTACCAACAACTATAACCAACTTTCCTAACAACCCAACAAACTACCATAACTTCCCTAACTACCTAAAACCAACTCACTTGGAACCCCTACTTACATAGGGTCTAACTCTAACAGGTTTGGGCTGTTCTTCATAACTTTTATGGATTCTTGTTCTACCATGTCCGAGTAGATCTCATTTCTAGGATTGAGCATAGCCCTTTGATACATTGATGATGATGTTTAGATTTGTCTTACCTTATATTAATTATTAAATGATCTTTGATTCTTATTGGCATTTATGTTCTGTGAATTGGATCCTTCATTTGCTAAATCATAGATACTAAGGGAGAGATCAAAAGGAAAACCATAGTATTGAAACTATAAGAAATGAAATTTAAACTTAAATCACGAGAAGTTTTGGTCTTTTGAGTAGCGAACAAATTATCACTGAACTTAAATGATTTAATGTATGTTGAATTTGTGGTGTTGTGTGTCAACAATAGAGCACACTCATATCTAATGTAAATAGGAATCAAAATCAATATCAATATCAATATAGACTAATTAAACCTAATTGATATGACAAATCATAACTGATATGGTTGTTGTATCTCACAAGAAGGAACCTTAACGATAATAGCATAATTCGCCTTGAAAAGAAATTCAATCTTAATAAAAGCGTCATTGATTTAGACTCATTAAATGTTGCTATTGTAACTCCAATCTAGAAACCTTTTTTGATATTGAAAAACCTCTTTCTTGAACTCTTGCATTTTTTTGACGGAAGAACTCTTGCATTTTTATAATTGTCTTTATTAGTTTTTATTAGTTTTCATTGTTTTTTTTTTGACAATATTACTTTTCATTGTTAGAAAATTCACTTTACGAAATCAATTATTCTCACTTAATCTAATTATTTATTAATTGGTACTCACAGACACAGTCATTGTGGAATCTATACTTTTTGATTACTTACATGACGAAAATCATACACTTGAGGGATCTCACTCATCGAGTTTTTTCGATGCCATCGGGTAGTGTTTTCTTTGATTATCGACTTTATTTATAATTTGATCAGATTAAACATTTTTATGTTTATACTTGTACAATTATGTTGATTTATTTTATTTGCTCTCTGTAGGTTATTTGTCTCTTTTATCTAAGAACCTAAAGTTTCAAGACAGTGACGAAAATTGATCCAATAAATGAGGGAATTTTCAGCAGAAGGTAACACCATGATCAGGATTTACAATTTGTTCTCATCTTATCAAGATTTTGCTCACAGATTGAGGTAAGATTTTCAATCATCTCTTCCAACCTCTCAAACTTTGCTCCTGAAGTTCTCTATGGGTTTCTTGAATTTCTCTGGCACTAATGACCTCCCAACTAAATCCAGTCAGCCTTCATTCATGAGTGGACCATGAATGCACTAGACACAACTTAAAATTGGAGCTCTAATATCAATTAGTAGAATTAGATCAGAAAGAAGAAAAAACAAAACACAACCTAAATTTTATTGATACAGATCCTACTCCCCAATTCTTATCCGAATTTGATACTGGAATGGTGCAGGGTGTGAACAAACAGAAATGAAACATATATCCAAGTATTTGAGAGACCTGGGCTCTCCACCTCTTATTAGATCTTCCAAATTACACCATAAAACCCCTCTATGAGATTCGCCACCCTTTTTCTAAGCTCTCTTCCCTTCAATTCACCAAATAACAAACAAATTGACTAGAGTTGGCATTCGCATTAACGTAATGCCTCCAGAGGCAATGATTCCCCGGCTGCCCACCCTACTCCCACATAGACTGTCTAGGGTTGATAAGATTTGGTAAGGTAAATAACTTAAATAATAAGAGGGCAATAGATGATTCATTTTGAATTGCTAGTATTGAAGAACTGACATTTGCTCAGTAAATGGGGAAAAACTTAGAAGGAGAAATCTCTCCTTTTCTTGGTTCGTCATTCAGTTTAACGTTACAAAAGAGTTCTTCTACCGATGTTGATTCTCTTATTATGTTTTTCTACCGATGAGAAAAACTTTTTTGTTATAATTTTCTATTTTAATTTTCAATTAAAACATTGACACTTTTTGTCACTTAGTTTTTGTTTTTGTTTTTAAAGTTGTGTATAGTAAACAAAAAACAACTTTTATTGTTTTCACTGTTTCCTATACAAATCAGTTAAGCAAGATAGTATTTTTGAAATAAAAAATGAAAACACGTAATTTGTCAAACTAAACATGGCCTAAGATTTGGTTTTTGGGTTTGTAATAGAATACTGTCAAGGAGACACGTATAGAATAAGCTAATTTTACCACATAATCCCCATATCCCCACTTTAACAATTTTTAGGGGCATTTTAATAAACCTAATAGTTGAACATTAACATTTCATGGTTAAAATAAAGCATCCGTCACAATACAACCACAAACAACCACCCTCCAGTGAGTCTGTTCAAAGCATCTCAAATCTAATGTAATTCATGTTGAAGTTGTAGGTTTAAGATAGAGAAGGATAAGAGAGAGAATGAAGACTCTATGATTATAATTGATAATGACTTGATTACTTGATGCAAAAGACTAAATAATAATCCTTATTTGTAGGAATACAAGACTCCTAATCCTAATTAAATAGGGAAACAAAAACCAAATCACAGTAATGACCGAGTAATATGGAAACTAATCTTCAGAGATACTCAAGATATTGTAAGATAAGAAACTAATCCTATGAGATATTCTTCTTGATACTCCAACATAATATCAAGAAACTTTCCTGTATTCTAACAATTCTATTCAGAGATCTCATTCAAAAAAAACTGGGTGTACAATTAAGTTTCTGGATTCACTTGTCCTGAAAATCCACCCGCACTCCATCCCTCCCCATGATGAATTGCACAAGAATATGTCCTTAGTTATATGGACCAGTTTAATAAATAGAAACAAAATACCTGAGTATTTGAAGGCAGAAATGGCAGCTCAGACTTCCCAGGATAAAGAGATAGATTAGCCAAGTAACTCTCTGAACATGTGTAAAAGATTCAACACATTTTGATTAGTACTGGGGCACACTTAATTGAAAGTACTTCACTTGAGTACCAGCAGTTGTGATAAATGACTTGTGGTTGACAATATATGGTCAGAAACTTACGGGTTCCAGATTTCATTACACCCTGATACACCGATCCTTGCATCAATTTATCGGTGTCCACACGTACAGCCTCACCATCCCCAGGAGAAGATTCTGCAGCAAAGCCAATTTGAAGAACACAACTGCTCTCATAAACAATAACAAGTGACCGGCAGCAGGTGACGTCTGATAGAGATTCCCATACCCTGGTATTCGATTATAAAAGATACTTTTACCGTCAATAAAAAGGAGAAAGACCGATTATTTAAAGGAACAGCTTCCATATTGGCTGATCAAATAACATGAATTTTCCTCCACAAATAAAATAAAATAAACAGGGGAAAAACTAACTATGTAAAGACATAGCTTTCGTAGCTAATTTATAAACAGCACACAGAACAAATTTAATCACAAATTTCAAAGCCACAAAGCATCCATTCTGTTATTATACATAATGTAGACTCAACAATTTATAACGATGAATGAAGGCCATATTTGTGATCCAAATTTCCAAACATTAACTTCTGTACAAAATTTGTAAGCACTTGATCTAAGGGAGGGAGGAAAAGCCAATGAAACCAACAATTGAATTGTAGTGCATTACCAGAGCAGCTCAGTAAGTGCAACATCAGGGAGAGCAGTGCACAGCCTCTTGCATTCAACACCTTGAGGATTTACCTGGACAAAAATAAGCCTATTATCGGCATCTTCAAGTTAGCTTAGCTTACTTTGCAGAAATAATAGCTTCTTTTTTGTAGCTTCCAAAAGAGCATTAGATTAGGACCCGTTTGTTTTAGAAACATTTTGTGTTTTCAATTTTCAAATGATTTACATGATAAAATTGTAAAAAATATATCTTTATCCTTTTTATACAAATCTTTGAAATTAAGAAACAAATTGATACTATAACAACTAGAAATGAAAACAAGAAAGGGAAAAAACGGTATTTCCACAAACCAAAAAAGCTAAAAAAATAAGCCAGAACAACCATGCAGCACAAAACAAAATTTGAAGCAAGAAATAAATGAGAAACAGACGCATGAAAAAGAAAAATGGAGAAAGATAAGATTGGAGCAAAAGTGCGAGGCTTACCACAGATATAGATTTAGGTCTAATGGAAAGCCAAACAAGGCCAGTCAAAATATTAGTGACGGCCAATCCTAAAGTCAACAGGTCAGCTCTCGATTGTGAACTGCAAAAACACCATTACCATAAAAATTCAACAACAATGCTCAATTAATCAAATTTCAAACATTAAACTTGTTCAATTTTCGCATACCTTGATTTTTGATATATTAATTAATTAAAGCAGGGAAGAAAGAATTGTGAGAAATTAAGGACCTGCCGGCGTCGGCGACGGGGGCGATACCGGAAATGGCGCGATTGAGGAGGACGGCGAGGAGGGAGGCGGAACCGACATAGATTGGGAGGGGGCGAACGACGTCGTCGTTTTGTGAAACCCAATCAGCAAGGAAGTCGCGTTTGGGCTTGGGACCTCGGTAACTGTGAACTGAAGAGGAAGAAGAAGATGAGGATAAAAGAGTGAAGAGCGGTTGGAATGCGGTTTTTGATTTTGCGGTGCGATTAGAATGGGGGAAGGGAATGTTAGTGTTGTGATTAACACGGACATGGAGCGCAGTTCCCGCTTCCATTGAAGTTCGTAATCAGTTCAGTGGTTGCATTGGGTTTCAGTTTTTGATGAAGATTACGCCGGGGACACTAACATGGGGGGAGTGAAATCGTATGAACTTTGCAATATTCCTCTTAGACAGTAATGTTTTTTTTTTAAGCTTATACAAAATACAAAACATAAATAAATGCATTTGGATCATTTTAGGAATTCTAGATGTTACGAAAGATTTTTACAAGAAAAATAAGAATGCTTACGTGGCAGTATGTAGTACTCACAAGTTATAATTATTTGGGAAAAGATACTCTCAAGTGACATGAGAGTCTAGTGAAATGAAATCCTAGTCATTCATTAAAGAGAAATGAGATGTGGGAATAGTATAATAAATAATAGAGAGATGAGCTTTAAAGGTGAGATTGATAACACTTTATTTCCTCAAGTTTTTTTCCACTTGAGAGAATTCATTCCCTAATTATTCACTCTCTCATGTTTTGTTAGTCAGTTGTTGACTAGTCAGATACCTCCTATTTGTAAGCATCATTCTCTTTCTTACAAAATCTCTCGTAACAAATAATAATGCTCATTATTTTATTAGTGCATTATGTCTAGCTTCAGGTATGAAAGTCAGTATGCATAAATCCAGGTTCCTGCCTTCCAAAAACAGACCACGAACTAAGGTAACAAAATTTGAAAATATGTTGGATTTTTCTCATACATATAACATTGAAAAGTATCTTGGCTTTCCTTTTGTCAAAAAAAAAGTATCTTGGCTTTCCACTGCTTTAGGGTAGTAGAGTCACCAATGCAGACTTCTCCTTCATTTTAGACAAGGTTAACAGCAAGCTAAAAGGTTGGAAGAGTAACCTTCTTAGCAGGGCAAGCGAGGTGACCCTATTGCTAAATCAGTCTTGAGCTCCATGTCAATCTACACTATGCATAATCTTTGGATTCCTTAAGGAGTTTGTGACAAACTCGACTCTTGCATTAAACAATTCATCTGGGGAGGCAAGCATAATCATTGAGTTAGATGCGATAAAATCAGCAAACCCATTGGTAGTGGTGGGCTTGGTAAACATTTTGGGAGATCCTTCATCATCCTGATAAATTAAGGGTAATTCCCATATTTTTGATGATATTGAGTGCAAATGTGTTTCTTACACCTGGATTTCTATTATCAAGCTGCTGAGATTCTCAAGTTTGGTTATATTACTCGGGTTGGTGAGGGTGACACCTCTCTGTGGTATGAGAAATGGCTACATAAGAGCAGAATATGTGATATAATTCCTTATGTCGATATCCATGACCTGGACATGCAGGTTAAGGACATTTCGAATAATGGCTCTTGGAACTTCAACCCGCCCTACATCAATATTCCTGATGATATTAAACTGGAGATGCAAAGTGTCTTTGTCAATCCTAATTCAGAAGATACAATTATTTGGAGCTCATCCCCAACAGGTTAGTACTCCACCGAAAATGCTTATTTCTGGCTCACACACTTGTCTAGCTTGAATGATCTACAAGTACCCACCTTAGCAAAATCTTGGAGTGGATCAGTCTTGGAGAATGTCAAACGTTTTGCTTGGAGCATCATTCATGGTAGCCTCCCTACCAACTCCTTTAGGGTCATGCGGCACAGGACACAAGATAAATCATGTCGTAGATGTGGTGCTACGAATGAGACACTTCTCCACACCTTGAGAGACTGCAATCACCCACTACGCAAAAAAGGAAGGGACGACAGCGATTTGCAAACATCACGGTGGCGGTTATAACCGCCGTTATTGGATGCTTACGGCGATTTGGGAAGTGTCGTGGTTTTGAGCGTCGCAAGGATCATTTGTGGCGGTTCTGGGAACCGTCACACAAACAACCACGAATTTAACGGCGGTTCCTAACTGCCGCCAACGTGCTACCTTGTTTTCCACACTCAACGTTTGAGGTAGTTCCTAACCGCCGCGAACAATTTTGAAAAATCAATTTTTTTAAATATGGCGGCGGTTCTAAACCGCCGCTAATCTATCAGATTATTTATTTATTATTTTTGTGGTTAATTGTAGTTAGTACGTGTTACAAATATACGTATATTACTTTTACAAATTAAATTTTATAATTGTACTAATTAATTATACTTATATGTCAAGTATTAATTAGAGGCTTAATTTATGTTAAAAATACATACAAAGTTCTAAAGTTTATAAAATGTACGTTGCAATCATAATATCAAAATAACTGGAACTTAGTTCATAAAATCTAAATAAGTGAACCTTAGGTCATAACATGAAAATAACTGAAACTTAGTTCATAACATCAAAATAACATTCCTAGCATTTCATACCAATTTATCATTTTTTTTACCAACTGAAATATTTACATTCTTACAGAGTATGCATAATTAGTTTTCGAAAAGTTTATCTTTGATAAAGAAAAGGCATAAACAATGAAAGAAAAATACTAAATAAAAAATACGCATTGTCACGATATATAGTATGAACAAATATAAGCACCTATAGGTAATAAATTATAGAAACATGAAAGAGCTTACCACACAAATAAGATGTCGTTTCCCAAGATTATCAACTGGCTGATTGATATCTTTTGCTTCTAGAACCACTATTAGTGCAATATTATCCTAAGAATACAATGAAATAATGGTAATCATCAGTCACACAAGACTATCTAAGATAGCAGTTTCTCAAAACCCATCAAAAATTTCCCTATCTATCTGTTCCCAGCCGACCACCCAGGAAGGCTCGGATATGACGCGCCTCCTAGCCGATCATCTGGGCTCAGAAGACGAAGACTGAAGTCCTTGCGCCCTCATCACCGAAGCTTCCGTCGGCAACACCTCAAGACCGACACACGCACCACATCCCGATCAAAGGCCGACGCTCTCTGCGGCTCGGCCTCGCGAAAGACCTACTAGATATATTTAGGCAAGCCCGAGAATCTCGCCTAAGATCTCGGGGCATTCATGTACCATTATGAGCATTTATGACATACTCAGAATATAAATATACGCCACTGAGGCCAATGAAAGGGGACGAACATTCTATTTTCTACTCACTACATTCCTTGTTCTCGCTATATCCTACTCTAGGGAAATAGTTGGGAACATTGGCGCCCACCGTGGGGCCCAGTGAGAACTTCCCCACCCCACGTCGTAGCAAAGAAGCCCTACCTCGCCATGGTAGGAACCAGAATAACGGTGGTGCCTCCACAAGCACCACAGATCCTAGGATACTCGAGTTGATGGAAGCGGTGAGAACACCCAGAGCGAGTAACGCGAAACAAGCACGAAGGAACGAAGAATCAGACTTTTGCGCTTTCGGCAGCGCTAGAGGCCCGTGGAGGCTCGGCCCATGAACGCTTAGTCGCCTCCGAACAACAGGCGGATACCACCCGAGCGCCCACGAGGCATTTCGACCATTTACCGAGGAGATCGAGGCGCACACCATTCCCCTGCGGTTTGAGCCCGCCATTAGGACTTATGACGGAGCGGGAGACCCCGAGTCACGTTGACGCCTTTCGCACCCGGATGATGATCGGGCGGAGGTAATGACGCCATCTGGCCGCAAGATGTTCGCAGTACGCCGACCGACGTTGCTCTCAAGTGGTTCATAGGGTTAGTCGCTTTCGATCCATCACAGTTTTCGAGGACCTTGCCCGCGCCGCCGTCCAACAATTCTCTCGCCAACAAGAAGAAGCTTATCCACCCGGAGATTTGTTCGATCTCGCATAAGGACCAACAGAGCGACCAAGAAGTACTTAGGCGTTTCAATAAGATCACAAGATGCAGTGGAAGACCCGGACGAGAAGTTTTTCGTGACAACTTTCATGAAGGGCCTCAGAAATGGGACCTTTAGTGAAGCACTATCTATCACCACTCCCAGGAACATGGACGAGGTCAGAGCAAGAGCAGACAAGCACATCGACGCCGAGGACACCGCCGCCTTCCAGGACGCCAGAGATGGTAGAGGACCCAGAAGGCCCCAGTCGCCTCCAGAACGAGGAGGCCGACTCGAACCCTTCCCGGCCTCGGCCCGCCGAGACCGGGGAGGAAGAGCTCGCAACAGGAAGTCCTGTCCGAATCCAGAAAGCACTTACACCCCGCTTTCGGGGCTCGACCATCCGCCATTCTCGACGCAGCGGTCTCATCGACGGAATCATCACTAGACCGCTCCATTCGCCGGCACCATGGGTAAGTATCCTCGGCTTATTGCGGAGTTCCACAGACGGAGGACACACCACCGACGCATCTTTGGGCCTTGAAGCAAAGCCAGATTGAACAGCTCATCCAAATGAGGGTTTCGAAGAAGTTCGTACTCTCGGATGAACAAAGAAAGAGACGGCAGAGAGCCCAAGGAGAAGACAACCCCAAGGGAGGACCAAGAAAGGAGGCACAGCAGAAAGAAGGCCATGAAGTAGCCGGCCAGGGAGTAGTCAACACCATCTCGGGCGGATTCTCCGGTGGAGGCCCTCATCCTCGGCGAGAAAAAGTACGCCCGATCTATCATGTCGGTTTCCTGATCAAGTTCGCTGAAGATCCATCCCCGCCTACCCGCCGATCTCTTTTGACATCACAGATTTCAATGGAGTCCAAATTTCATTCCGACGACCCCATCGTGATATGCGTCACCACCAATGGATACAAAGTGACCCGAGTACTTGTAGATGGCGGAAGCTCCGCCAACGTGATGTATTGGAAATGTTTCAAAGAGCTCAAGCTACCGTAGGAGCTGCTGAAAAGTTACCTGTACACTTATCGGTTTTGCAGGTGAGCAGGTGGAGTCCGAGGCTACTCGACTCGAGAACAACCTTCGGCGAAGGTGATCTCACAAAACAAAGCAGGTGGTCTTGAGGTACATGGTGGTGAACGCAAAATCTTCTTACAACATAATTGTTGGCGTGCCCACCTCAACGCTCTAATGGCGGAATCTCTTATCCTCACCGCTTCAAATACCCCCCCCCAACGGGAAGTAGGAACAGTGAAGGGAGACCAGCGATGGCTCGCAAGTGTTACGCAGCGCGCCCAAAGATCAAAATGAATTTCGAGAAGGCGGAGAGCGCAGAAAGCAACCATTGTAGTTTCCTCGACTGGACCCCGAATGTATGACCCAAATGAAAGAAGGAAAGAGGCCACGCCCAAAGAGTGATCTAAAAGAAGTTCGATGAGCCCGATGCAACATCGTAAGACAAAGATAGAACGAGACTCTCGGCGGAGATTGAAGACCATCTCCTCGAAGCTCCTCGCAGACAACGTCCACATATTTGCATGGTCTCCCAAGACATGCCGTGCTCGACCCAAATTTTATCTCATAGAGATTATCACCGAACCCTTCTGCTTCAACCTGTGTCCCAAAGAAAAAGAAAACAGGGGCAAGAGAAAACAGAGGCCATAAAGCGTAAATGTGAAAAGTTGCTCTCGGCGACCATCCGGAAGTGAAGTACCCAACATGGTGGCGAACCCCGTGACTTGTCAAGAAGTCCAACGGCAAGTGGAGGATGTGCATCGACTATACTGAGACTCAACAAGGCTCGCCTAAAAGACGCGTATCCCCGCCGAGCATTGATGGCCTCGTCGGCGACGAGCATCCGCTTCAAGCTTCTCGACTTCATGGATGCATACTCGGTTATAACCAGATCGGGATGAGCCACACCGATGAAGAAAAGATCGCCTTCATGACCGGCCGCTCCAACTATTGTTACCGGTGTGATGCCGCTCGGCTTGAAAAAACGCCGCGCAACCTATCGGTTGATGGACAGGGATCTTCGAAGAAGAGATCGGCAAGACCGCTGAAGTCTACGCCGATGACATGGTGGTAAAATCGCAATGCACTCGATCATGTGACCAATCGCCAAGATATTCAAGCTACTAGAAAAATATGATCTTCGGCTCAACCCGCAAAAGTGCTCGTTCGGTGTCCAAGCAGGGAGAGTTCCCGGCTACATCCTCTCTCACCGAGGTATTGAAGCCAACCCTCCCAATGCCGAGCAATAATTAATGCCGTAAGCCCATCCACGGCCAAGGAGGTGCGAGTCCTAGCAGCCAAATAGAGCGCTTTCCGATTCCTTGGGCGCTCGGCGGACAGAGTAAAGCCATTTTTCCAGTTACTCAGGAAAAATTCAAGCTTCAGCTGGTCGGAAGAATGTGAGCACGCACTCCAACAAATGCATAAGACTGCATCACCTCCAATTCTCACAAAGACCAAAGCAAGGTATACCCCTACTACTATACCTAGTTGTTTCCAAAGACGCTTAGATGCGCGCCTGCACAGAACAAGACGGAGCCAGTTGCCAATATACTACGTCGCCAGAATGTGGAGGGGAGCAGAATGAGATACCAAAAAATTGAGAAAGCGCTTATGCGATCGTTCTCGCAAAGAAGAAAACTCGAGCAAGATTTCCAAAGCTACTCGGTCGTGGTGAAAACGGTTGCCAATTCGCCAAGTCTTAGCAAAGCCGGATCTAGCCGGAGAATGGTAGCGTGGTCTATTGAATTATCGAGTTTGACATAAAGTATGTACCTGGGGCCCCATCAAAGCACAAGCACCGCGATTTCGTGGCGAGACTGGTAGAAGCGAAAATGAGGTCGCCCCAACAAAGACCCCCTTTTGGACACTTTGCGTAGACGGATCCTCCAACACGAGGGGAAGTGGTGCTGGGATAACTTTAGAGGGACCAGATGGTATCCTCATCGAGCAATCTCTCAGGTTCAACTTCAAAGCCACCAACAACCAAAGTGAATACGAAACACCGATCGCCAGGTATGACCGCTTTGCGGTGACCTCGGCGTCAACACACGAGGGTGCGAGCGACTCCTCCTAAAGGATGGGACGGTTACCAACGCCTTCAGCGCCAAAGATGAACTACTCAGCAAATATTGCAGCAAGGGTGAACAGCTGCAGTTGCAGGAAAAGGAGGTGAAAAAATTAGAGAAGATGGCCGCTAAGTACATCCTCATTGAGACCGAGCTATTCAAAAGGGGATTCTCCAGGCCGCTCCTCAAATGCCTGGCAGGTGAGAAAGCTGAAAAAGTCTTGAAAGAAATCCACGAGGGAGTGTGCAGAAGCCACATAGGAGGACAAGCCCTCGCAAAGAAAAACCCTTAGAGCCGGCTATTATTGGCCGAGCCTCAAAAAGGATGCCTTAGAATATGTGAAAAAATGTGACAAGTGCCAGCGCCATGCCGCCGTCCCAAGAGCTCCACCAACCAACCTTCAGGCAATGGTCTCTCCATGGCCGTTTGCCGTATGGGGAGTTGATATCCTCGGTCTGTTCACCCCATCAGCAGGACAGGTCAGATACTTGCTCGTGGCCATCGACTACTTCTCTAAGTGGATAGAGGCCGAGCCCATAACCACCATCTCGGCCCAGCAGAGGTGAAGAAATTTCTTGGCAAAGACTCATCCGCCGCCTGGTATTCCACCTACCATAGTGATGCATAATGGCACTCGGTTTGCTTGCACTCGATGGCCGAACTCGCAGAAAATGGAACATCTATCAAGCCTTCACCTCGGTCGAGCACCCCGGACCAGCCCGGCAGGCCGAGGTCGCAAACAAAGTCATATTGAACGGACTTAAAAAGAAACTCAATGAATCCAAATGAGGATGGGCCAAGAGTTACCACTGCGTGCTATGGTCATACAACACCACTCCGCAGCTTCCACTCGGAGGCCCCCTTTCGGTTGGTATACGGCAGCGGACGCCTCATCCCCATAGAGGTGCTTTGGAGCCTAGCCCAAGCGAACTTTCACCAAAATGATCCCCATGAAGCCTCCTCAGAGCAAACTTAGACTTGGTAGAGGAAGTAAGAGAGGCTGCAAAGGTAAAGGAGCAGCAGAAACAAATGAGTGCGAGAAAATACAACTCGAAGGTACTACCAAGGACTCTCGAGAGCCTGGAGACCTAGTACTTAGAAGATCACGCCGTGCCGGCGCTCACTGTAAACCGTCAAAAAAACCGGGAAGGTTCGTTCGCGAGTAAAAGAGGTCATCGGCCAAGGAGCATTCAAGTTGGAAAAGTTAGATGGAGGCAAGATCCCGAGGTCCCGAACGCAGCCAACCTCCTAGCTTTACTCTGCTTAAAGTCAAGCTACTAGTCATCGGTTCTCATCATCATCCATCATTCACTTCATGTAACATTTGTATGTGGCGATATAAAAAGCCCCGAATGTAATCCATCTTCATCATGAATAAAGAGAATCGATTCTCAAAGCATTTCCGTAAAGCAACACTTATTTTCTCCAAACAAAGTAAACGCAACAAATCTAATTCCGAGAGTCAAAACAAGAATGCGCCACAATAACAAAGTCCCGATAGGCGCGACCGAAACAACGCCTCGATGTTGCCGCAGGCGATGAAGACTAAAGTCTCGACAGGTGAGGGCGGGCCGACGAGCCACGTCCCACCCCCAGGCACACCCGATTCGGTTCGACGTGGGCGCCGCCACCGAAACCGAAATGGAGCTTACATCGCATAGGCTAAAGTACTGCGGCGCGACGCTAACACGCCGGTGCGATGTAAGAGCTCTTGAAGGTGCAAGCGATGCTAGCGCGCTCGCCGACAGATCAACGTGTCCTGCACCGGAGAAGGCCCCCATTAAACCAAAGACCCGACAGTGTATCGCCTTAGAGTTTACATACAGCCCTTGGGTACCAACAAGGCCGCAAACATAACCTAAAACAAAACCAAAGTAAAATAAGACGCTCTAACTAAAAGGCGCAAACATAACCGGTGAAACAAAACCGAAGTAAAATAAGACGCTCCAAAAAGCGCAAAAGCGATTAGCAAACTAAGCAAAACAACAATCAAAGGAAAACAGAAAGGAATTATACAACGGCCCAACGGGCGATGTCCAAAAAGCCATAATAAAAAGAAACAAAGGTAACCCGAATCTATTACAAAATGTTATTACAAGACTTTGTCTTTTTCTGACAGGAGAAACTAGGGAGCAGGGAGGAAGATCTTCACCATGGTCCTCGCCATCCGGCCAAAACCCGCCCACTTCAGATCGACAACAGCGGTGCATCAACTTTGCCAAAATCGTGCAAGGCACCGCCGGCCGCTTCGCCAACAACTCCTTCGCGGCAACTTCCTCATCAACAATCTCGCCATTCACCACAATTTTGTCGAGATCAAGCCGCCCCACATCAACTTCAGGGGAAAATGACCTCACCGATCCAAATACCGCTAAAAACCGTCAAAACTTTCAAATGACGAGGCCTTCACTTCGTCAATAGCGGCAACCAAGTCCCCACCCACAGGCAAGTTGGGAACAAATCCCAAATTCCTTTGAGCACCCCGTTGCTGCTAGCAGTTTCAACTTGCGCGGCCTCCAGCTCTTTGCCTGCCTTCTCCAAGGACTCTCCCAGCTTCTTCTTCTTTCTGGCGCATCGGCTCAAACACCCTCTCCTCAAGCCGACGCTTCTCCAGGTCCCACTTAACCAACTCTTGTTCCAGGGCGGCTCTTGTCGGCCTTACGGACCTCCAACTCCTCCTCGGACTTCTTCCAAGCCGCCTCTTTTCGACCTTGATCGCAGCAGCTTTGTTAAAGGCATCCTCGGCAAGATGAGCAAGCACCGAGGCATAATGGCCGTAAGTCTTCACCGCCACCGGCGTTTGCCGAATTCCCGAGTGGCTACCTTCTCCACATCACCGCACTGCCAATGCATTGAAGCGAGTTCGAGAGGATACCTTGAGTCAAAAGTTGACCGAATAGGTTCGTCAGCGCAGTCGTCGGCCTCTTTCCGCATTTTAGCACGCCCCTTCCAAGAAGTATCAATAACCCCCTCCTCACAAGGCAAACCAATCTCAACAAAGAAGACTAACTCGCCGCCTCTTCGCAGCAGATTCTCCGAGAAGGGAGGAGGACGAGGACTACTTGCACCTTGAACATTAGTGGCACCTTCGACACCGAGAGGCGCACCGCAGAACCTTGACCGACTTTTGGCAACAGGAGAGCCTCGGCCGTAAGAGGAACTCGGCTCTAAAACAGTGAAGGAGAAGGCTCGGGAACTCCCCTTGTTTCTTCTTCCGCTCTCTCTCTCGGTTTCTTGCGTTCAAAGAACACTAAGGTTAGACATTCCAAAACCGCTGAAAGGAGAAACAATGGTTAAGGAAAAGCAATCCGAAAAAAAAAATAAAAAATGGGGGGAATATGCCCGAGAGAATTACTTAAATAGTCTATCAAAGACTCGGCGTCATCCACTAAGCCCAACAACGGGGAGAGGATTTCAAAGATACCCGAGGACTTAACCCAACCATCCAGATCCACCTCCGCTTCTTCTCGACCGAACTAAGCACCCTTCTCTCAACGTAAAACTTATCCTCGGGGTGCCTCGTCCAACTCAAAGGGAACCGCTTCATCACCAACCTTATCAACCAAAGAAGAAAGGACACTTCGGCCCTGGTGACAAACGAAACCGATGTGCTTAAAATACTTGTAATCGCTCTTGTACAAAGCCATAAGAGGATAAATACCGATGATTGCACAAAGATACCCACCTTATCGGGTCCTTCACCGACGAGCGGAAGAAATACAAAAACTTGCAGCCGAAACCTCCTCCCCGAGGCACTCACAAAGGATCTCGAAGGCCCTCATATGGGCCCACCCGGCTGGGATGCAAACAAGTCGAGCCACGTGAAGCATCTTCAACACCGGCGATAAAAGGGGAGAAAGGCAACCGAACCCCAAGTGCTCAAACCAGTCCGATAAGCGTAAGTATACACATCGTTCCCGGAATGCACTCATCCAAAATAGACTTCCTCCAAAGAGACGGACTAGCTACGGTCGATCCTCGTCCGCAGGGGTGGCACAAAGATCTGCCAAGACCAAAGAGTGGGAGGCCTCGGTCGCGAAGCTCCGAGTCTGAGTCGAGCACCTCTTGATCTACCCAAGAAAGTCCTCGCTCCCGGATCGTTCGCCAGGACTCTTGTCTTCGGCCATAACGGATAAATCACCGGTCCCCGCGGAATCGGAAGGGAACTCTCATTATAAGAATCGCCCATTCCCTATCACTCGGCGAATGTTGCGCAGAGAACAATAACCACATTTAAGGGAAGCAAAGACAATTGGGATTGGGACACTTATATTCGAGAGGTCACCTCACTCTCACTATCACTACTTATTTCAACTATCGAGACCATCTCTATTTTGCAGAAACAAATGCGAAAAAATACACCCAAAGAGAAGGAACGAAAATAAGAGAAGCCACAAAGTAAGGGGAAAATGCGAGAAGCCGCGTACCTTAAAGAAAGAAATCTGGGCAAGCCACAAACACCACCGAAGGAGGAGAAAGACACAAGAGGAACACAATGGAAGAGAGGCGTGAAGACGGTGAGCGAAAGAACGGAGAGGAAATGAAACGAAAAGAAAACCGGCGAAGAGACACGAAGGTTAAACAAGACCACTTTCGGAGTAAAGCAATCCAACGGCTAAAAAACCCACCAACAAAATCAACGGTGGTTATTTGAAACGGTTCAAATCCCAAACGACACGTGTCTGGCCCCCAATGGAGCACTTAAAGGACGCGACAGTTCCCAAGGAAGTCATGATGGCACCTCCCGCCAAAAATCAAATCAATCAAACGCCACGCCACAATACAATCGGTCAGACATCGGCCTATAGGCCATCGGCCCAGAAAAAGGAACCGTAATGCCATTCGGCTAAGAATAAGTCTAGAAAGCAGAAAGACGCAATCGGTCGCAGACAAAAAGAAGACCCAGACAACCGGAGAACAACAATAAAAGGGAAGGTTTCCGTACTAATTAAATATGTTTACTTTCATTACAACATTATGTGACGTTACAATAGCAGCAAAAGTTCCCAATTACTACAAAAGAATGAACCACTAATATATACGGGGCAACGACGGCTCTTTTGCAGGTACCGCCCAACCTTGAAGTATCTCCTGACGAGCTTCCTGGCCTACTTGCTACATCCGATGTTCTGAATCGGCCTCGGAAGCAGAAACAGAGGGCGACTCCCCCCTTCGCACCAAAGGCGACACCAAAGCCCACTCGAGGATTGCCGGCCAATTATGACGAGGCTCGGACACTGCTACCGAGGTGTCCCTTCCCCGAACGGTCGGTGAATACTCCGGCCGATCGCTTCTTTGAGTCTCTTGAACAACTCCAGCATCGTAAGCAAAGCCACCTACAAGAAGAGAGCGAGTTCACGAAGATCAATAACCCCACTTTGAGCCTCTGGACAACCCCACACACCGCAATGGATGGGGTTGTTCAAAAGACTCAAAGGAGGGACACGATCTCACCATAGGAAAGCATGCGCAACCAAGCCATGAATGCCAAAGCAACAAAAACCCCTATTTATACAAGGAGGAGCAAAACCCCTAGGAGTTATGATTATGGCGTAACGGAAACTCATGAGAGTCAAAATCGACCGAAGTCAAAGAAAACACACTTATGAGGCGCGAGAACCCACGCCCGTCCAAAATCGACCGGGTCAAAGGGAGAACAAAAACCCACGCAGACCAGAATCCAAGGCGCCAAAGCAAACAAGGCTAAATCTCCTTAACGCACGGAATGAGGACTATGGGAACCGAGGATGAGTTGAAGATACTTAGAACGACTTCGCACAAAGTGCTCGCCGCTCGAGGGATATGTTCCCGGTACCGACCACCCGGAAGGCTCGGATATGACGCGCCTCCTAGCCGATCATCCGGGCTCGGAAGACGGCGACCGTCCTGCGCCTGCTCATCACCGGCTTCCGTCGGCAACACCTCAAGACCGACGCACGCACCACATCCCGATCAAAGGGCCGACGCTCACGAAGGGCCGGCCTAAAGACCTACTAGATATATTAAAGCCCGAGAATCTCGCCTAAGATCTCGGGGCATTCATGTACCATTATGAGCATTTATGACATCTTTGTAATATAAATATACACCCTAGAGGCCAATGAAAGGGGACGAACATTCTATTTTCTACTCACTACATTCCTTGTTCTTGCTATATCCTACTCTAGGGAAATAGTTGGGAACACCTTCGTTTTTATTTGAGAAACAAATCGATTACAATAAAAGAGAAATAAAACCCCTAATTTTAGAAAGAAGCTTTAACAAAATCTGAGCAAAGTGAAAATAGATCTTTGGGGAAGAGTTGAAGAAGTGGAACAGACGAATTAAAAAGGGGGAAGAGAAGAGGAGAGTTCATACCTGAAGCAGTGCAGTTAGCCATTCCTTTATGTCTTCGGTGGAGGTTTTTCTGAAAAATAGGGGTTAGGGTTTTGAGAAATAGAAGCGGGGAACGAAATAGAGTCGCGGGAAACGAAATGAAACTTACGCGTTTTTTTTCTTTTCTTAAAGGAAGAACTGTTGCGACACTACTGGGAACCGCCGCCGGTGGTTCTATGTGGAGGCGGTTATTTGGAACCGTCGCGAGCTACAATTGAGCGGTGGCAGTTGGGCATACTCGTCGCGAATCAAGCGTCGCAAATCCTACAATTTCTAGTGCCTTTGGTTTGTAAGTTTTCGAGAGTTCAATTCTGACGATCCGTGCCTCTGGTTCAAAACAAAAGCAAAAATTATGGTATTCTGTTTATTATTACTTGTTGGATACTTTGGAGGTCTAGGAATGAAGAAATTTTCTCTTACAACTGATGGGAAAACTAGAGAATTGTTAGTAGTATTCTCTTTCTGTTGGATGCTACATCTAAAGCCTTTCCTACCACTTCTTCTCATAAGGAGCCATGCCTTGTCAGTTGGGCGCCACCTCCGGCAAACTTTATCAAGCTCAATGTTGATGGCAGCTCCTTGGGCAATCCCGCCCACTCAGGTTATGGAAGGCTCTCCGGGGACCATGGCGGTAACTGGATTACTGGTTTCTCAGGTGGTTGTTGTAACGCCCCAAAAATAATTCAAGTATTTATTTAATTAAGTGGTATATTGGTTGGTTATATTAAAATAATGATAGGGTATTTGATTTAAATGAGGAGTGGTGGTTAGTAAAAAGTGAGTGGTAATTTAATTAAAAGAGGGAGTAGTGCAAGTAATGGAGGAGGTGTGAATAGAGGCCCATGATAGTTAGGCCCGTGATCCATGAATTAGGCCCATATCCATGATTTAAGTGAAGGTGTCGAAGGTGAGAGAGTCATTTGCAATCAAAACAAAGAAAAGTCAAAGAGTAAAGTAAGAGAGTAGAGAGAGAGGTGCGAAAGCTTAAGGAAAAAGAAGAGAAGATAGTGGCGTGGAGAGTTCAAGTTCAAGGAAGAAGAGCTTGATTGTTGGGGGATCTTGAAGTCTTGGTGGAGAGAGTGCTTATTCTTCAATCTATTGAGGTAAGGGGGCTCTCTTTCACCTAGAATAGAGTATATGATGAGTGTTATGTGTGGGTTAGACTCTAGGATGATTGTTGTATTGATTGTGTTGTTGATTGTGTGATTGATGATGTGGTTGAGTCAATTTGGTGAAATTATGATGTGTGTATGTGTTGTTGATGATTGGTCATATGAAAGACCTAGGAAAGAAAACGGGTTTGAGGAACCCTGGGCGCAAGGGCGCCATTTTTGGTATTGTCACCTTAGTGGTTATTTTGATGTGTGTTGGACAATATTCGAATGAATATGTGTTAACGTTGTAGTAATTGTGGGTTAAGTTTGATCATAGTATGAGAATCAAAGAAAAGAGGGAAGATGAGGGTTAGGTGCGTTGTAGCTTGTGAAAGTCGAAGGTGTGTGCATCGAAGGATAGTGAGTTGAAGTAAGGGTGTGCCGAGAAGCATAAGTGTGTCAACGTAAGGGTGTACGTCGTAGTATATGTGCGTCAAAGTATGTATGTGCTGAAGTGTAGAAGTACCGAAGTGTAGTATATGGATGCCAAAGCTAGTGTAACCGAGGTGAGTAATGGTTAAGTGAGGAAGTGTGGCAAGGTGATTGATGGTCAAGGGAAGTAGTGTGAGTAATGGCTAAGTGAAGTAGTGTAACCGAGGTGAGTGATGGTGAATTGAGGAAGTGTAACTGAGGTATGGATGTAATGAAATGAAGTGTAGGTATGTCGAATCTAGTATTGTCGAGGTATGGATGTAATGAAATGAAGTGTAGTTCTGTCGAATCTAGTATTGTCGAGGTATGGATGTAATGAAATGAAGTGTAGGTCTGTCAAATCTAGTGTTGCCGAACTGTAGATGTATTGAAGTGTAGTGTATGTATGCTAAAGTGTAGTTGTCGAGAGGTATAGTGTATATATACCAAGGTGTATGTGTTGAGGTGTAATGTATCTAAGTCGAAGTGAAGCTGTCGAGGTGTAGTGTATCTAAGTCGAAGTGAAGTTGTCGAGGTGTAGTGTATCTAAGTCGAAGTGTAGTGGTCGAGGTGTAGTGTATATAAGCCGAAGTGTAGTTGTCGAGGTATAGTGTATATATACCGAGGTGTATGTGCTGAGGTGTAGATGTATTGGAGTGTAAGTGTCGTCGTTTAGACGTGACGAAGTGTAAGTGTATGGGAGTCAACGTGTAGTTGCCGAGGTGTGTAGTATGTATACCGGGTGTAGTTGCGGCCGAGGTGTATGTATGTCGAAGCTAGTGTTGTCAAGGTGTAGGAGTACCAAAGTGTAGTGTTGTAGTGGTGACGAAGAGTAGGTGTCGACGTGTAGGTGTCGAAGTGTGGATGTGAAGAAGTGTGGTGAGACGAAGGGTAGTGTAGGTGTGCCGAGGTGCAGTGTAGTGCGCCAAAGTGCAGTGTGGTGTGACGAAGGGTAGTGCATGTGTGCCGAGGTGCAGTGTGAGTGTGCTGAGGTGTTGTTTTGATGCCAGGGTAGCGCAGGTTACTGCTAGGCCAATTTTGGGTGCTGTTTGGGTGCCGAGTACGTCTAAGTTGTTAAATTGTGAAGCAGTTGGTCCTTAGGTGATGTTTGGTCCTTAGGTGACGTTTGGTCCTTAGGTGACGTTTGGTACTTAGGTGACGTTTGGTCCTTAGGTGACGTTTAGTCCTTAGGTGACGTTTGGCCCTTAGGTGACGTTTGGTCCTTAGGTGACGTTTTGGTCCCTATGTGACGGTGAGGTTGACGTTAGCCATAGAGCTATTTATTTTGGTGTCGATGTGTCCGATGTGTTTGATGTTAGCCATAGCGCTAGTGATCGATGAGTTTGATGTTAGTCATAGAGCTAGTGATCGATGTGTTTGATGTTAGCCATAGCGCTAGTGATCGATGTGTTGATGTTAGTCATAGAGCTATTGATTGAGGTATTGAAGTTAGCCATAGGGCTATTGATTTTGGTGTCGATGTGTCCGGTGGGGTTGATGTTAGCCATAGAGCTATTGACCGATGTAGTGATATGTTAGCCATAGAGCTATTGATGATGTCTTGGAGAATTAAGTAACAGTGTAGCGACGGTGTGACGACGGTGTAATGCCGGTGGATTAAATGACGGAGGTAAATCCAGTGACGGATATTGGGGGCTTCGGCCTGCATATCACCAGTGACGGATATTGGGGGCTTCGGCCTGCATATCACGGTGTTAATTCATACATGATGTGATTGTTTGTGGTTGATGCATTGTTCATGGAGTCACATGCCTCATATGCATCAAAGCGACGGTAATAGGCTTCGGCCTCGATATTGTTGACTTCGGTCTTCATATCATTAGCGACGGAGACGCCCGAATGGCAAAATAGCGATGGTGACGGTACCATTAAGCCGGTGATGGTATCCATGCATTATACCCTTGGTGTTAGGTTGCATTCATGCATATACTCATGCAATTGGTGATGTTCTTGATGATTATGAGTTGGTGTGTCATAACTTGATGATGTGTGTTTGTCTAGTGAGTAGGGGTGTTTCTAGTTGCCTTTCTCTAGCATAATGTTTATCATACATTTTATTATATGTGTTAGAGACTCACCCTTCTGCTTTCTATGTTGCTTCTTATGTCGGCAACGTGCAGGTGATCCCGAGTGAAGGTTCTTCCTTCCTCGACCGTTGTGAGTCTTGCTCTGATACGTAGCACTGGGGGGACGAGTAGTCTATTAGTTGTTTTAATTTAAGTTGTTGAACTGTAAGTTGGTGATGTATGACTTAATTAAGGAACCGATGTTTTGAGGGTTCGCCCCATTAAAGTCGTGCTATGTATCACGCAAATATATTTATTAGTGAAAAGTATTGTTGACTAGATTTTAGTGAAGTTTGGTGTGAACGTAGCATTCCCTTGAGGATGTACTTCTAAAAGAAAAACGATTTTTGAACTCTGATTTTAAATTAAATTACCGTTGAGAAAAGGGGGTGTTACAGTTGTGGCTATACCAACAACACAAATGTTGAATTGCAGGCCATTGCTCATCGAAATGGTTATCAGAATTTGGTTTGTGAGACCGATTCGTTGACTGCTCTGAAGTTTATTAACGAGGGAGTGTCTACTTCTCATCCTCATGCACCTATAATTGATCACATTTCGCTCCTTTGTGGAACGTGGTTGGCATCTTACCTTTCAACATTCCCTTCGGGAGGGTAATTCTTGTGCGGATTGGTTAGCTAGATAAGGCTCTTCTATGGAGCATGGAGTTCATTTGTGGAATAATTGTCCGTCAGCTATTTATTCATCTTTGCTCGCAGATGTTTTAGGAAATGCTAGATTAAGACCCTAGTTGGGTTGTTTGTTGCTTTTTGTTTTGTTATTTAGCAAAAAAAATCAGTGCATTTATTTCTATTTTGTGTGTGTGTGACCAAGTAATGTGACTAAATACTTGTGACTACCTAAGAATTACTCTGGAAATAAATATCGCACAAAACAATCACATTGACATTTGGGATCGAACTTGAGAGACAACATTTTCGTATAGCCAAATTTTCAATGAAACAAGCAATAGAGAAACATAATGATAGCGGATCCATAAATTTTAGTTGGTGGGGTAAAAATATTCTATATAAATTTGCAAAATTTAATTTTAGTCCTTATAAAAAATTTCACTCACTTTTAGTTTTTAATTTTCCTCTGTCAATACTTTTAGTCTCCCATGACATTCTTTTTAGGTCTTTTATAGTGTTTCTAAGCGCTATTAAAAGTTGCGAATGACTAAAAATATTGACGAAGGAATATAGAAACTAAGAGTTAGTGAATTTTTTATAAAGAGTATAAAAAATTCACAAATTTTATAAGGACCAAAAACACATATAACCTTATTTTCAATTTTTTTTAAAAGTTTTTACAAAACACACAATTTCTTTGACAAAAAAAATATATTCAAACACCATGTATTTTGTGTCACTATGTCTGTTTAGTGTTACTTGTATGGTAAAATTAGAAAAAATAATAATTAATATCTCTCTTTTATATTTTTTTGACTTTGTTCTCCTATTTTTTTTTTTAAAAAAAAGAAACTATGTCTATGGGGGAACACTTAATTTTTCGGCTAAATTACTGTTTTGGTCCTTTATCTTTGGCCTTGATTTCATTTTGGTCCTTTATCTTCTTTTTTTCTCGTTTTGGTACTTTATGTTTCAGTTTTGTGTCAATTTGGTCCTTTTTTGTGTCAATTTGGTCCTTTTTTTGTGTCAATTTGGTCCTTTTTTTGTGTCATTTTGGACGGAAAACTACAAAAAAGGACCAAATTGACACAAAACTGAAACATAAATGACCAAAACGAGAAAAAAAAAGATAAAGGACCAAAATGAAATCAAGGCCAAAGATAAAGGACCAAAACAGTAATTTAGCCTAATTTTTCCTAGCGGCAAAAAAGTCATTAAGTATATTTTAACAAAATTATTTTAAATGGTTGGGGAAATTTCCCCCATAGTTTATTGTGTGTATTTTAATTTGATTAAATAGTCAATTTAGTCATGAAATTGTAGAATTGTGTAACTTAATCGTCTATCTCTTTTCATACAATTGCGAATAACAAAATAGCTTCGGAATGAGTTGTCAGCTTCATAGAGGTTCGGTTCATTAATAATACACATGTCATCTCCTCATTCGCATCATTTTTCCAACTAGATATCCAAACCTCTCCTATTAATTGCAAATTATACATTAAAAATTTAAAAATAAAAAATTAATTGCATCATAATCAATTATAACATTTTTTTTCCTTTTCTTTTTCCTTCACTTACAAAAAAAAATTAAAATCAATTATAACGTAGACCTTCCTAACTTGATAATGCAAATATTAAGCATCATCTCATTCAATATCATTCCCACGTCCTTCGCAATTCCATTATATCTTTCCCACCTCCTAACCAGCTTAAAAAGCAAATCCTATTTTCGAATTAATCACAAATAATTATTCACAATTAACAACTTCCACTCAATGTTTCGAATTTCACAGTCAAGAAAATTAGAAGTTTAAATTTCATTTTTCAAATCGTATTTACATAATTTACAGAATTTGAAATTAGTTTTTCAAATCGGTTTTTTTGAGTAAGGCATTTTAAATAATTAGCTCTTGAATGAGTTGTCAACAAAACACAATTTTGGAACCATTAAAGTACACATGTCATCTCCTAATTGGCATCATTTTTACAACTACACATCTGAACCTACCCAATAAATGTCGACTCATAAATTCAAAATCACCCCAAAAAAATCAATTACATGATAACGATCAACCTATATTGATTACATTCAATATTCCAAACACAATAAAATCAATTTACAGAGTAATCAAATCTTAACCACTGACTTTATTCTTACTTTACAGAATAATTAGTTGCAAATATCAATTTTAATCTTTCAAATTCTATATAAAAAAATTAACAATGCCCTCTGTAGTAAAACGTGTAATTATTTTTTCACCAAAAAATGTGTAATTATGTAATATACAATGTTCTTATTTAAGGTTGAGTTGCAAAATCCATCTTTGGTCATGAATTATAAAGTCACCAGAATGATAACAATATTGGTTAATGAAACATAATTTTCAGTGTCCAACTAATTATTTTTCAATTTAATTTAAATAATTTAGGACACATTCATACTAATATAACAATATTTGTAGTCGGTATTTGTTTTTGAACGAGTTGTTCAATTGTTGGTTGCATAAAAACTAATACTATTTCAATATTGTAACACCCCCTTTCTATATACTACTATTTAGCCAATTTAGTAAAAATCAGAGTTTTCAAGAAGTTCCACGCACCATAAGAGAGTGCTACATTTAATCAAAACACCTTACATACAACTCCAAAATATTAATTATTATAGACTTCAGGATATTAGTCAAAATAAACTTCAGTATGTGTGATACATAACACCAACCAGTCTGAGGATAAAATATTACAGCAGTGGAATATCAACTTAACGTCTTAGGTCAAATATAAAAGAAAATAACAACTAAATATCCCCTGCTACGTGATCGTGAGCCGACTCGACCACACTAGAAGAAAGATCTCTAAGCACCTTTAGTCACCACACCGCAGTTGCCGGCATACGAGGCAACACGACGCAATGAGGTGAGTCTCAATACATAGATAATAATTAATAAAACAAGAAACACAAAGAGAATAGGCACACCATACATACAATCAATTCCAATACACCGTTAATACAATTACACCAAATACAAATACATTACGTCGAAATATATAGTTATACCAAATATACCATTAATTACGAACACCCAAGCAATCAACGAATCGTATGCAATGTATGATATGCAATATGCATGTGGGATCCATCATCGTCGCTTTTTGCCTCGAGGGCACACGTCACTTTGGCCGAAGCCCTCGTCACTTTGGCCGAAGCCCACGTCACTTTGGCCGAAGCCCACATCACTTTGGCCGAAGCCCACATCGTCGCTGAATATGCATGATTTATGTGACATCATGACAATGTATCACAACACAATACATTTACTACAACAATTATTACTCATCACTTTTCACTTCGCAACTCAACTCCAATCACAATATTTGGCCGAAGCCTACACATCGCTTTGGCCGAAGCTCGCACATCACTTTGGGCCGAAGCCCACTCATCGCTTTATCGTCACCAAAACACAACACACCTCATTATTGAACTACAAGTCACATCAAGGACTAAACCCACACCTAAGGACCATTTTAGCACCTAAGGACCAATCCATCACCACAAGGACCATTTTAACACCTAAGGACTATTTTAACACCATAAGGATTATTTTAGCACTTAGGAACTATTTGAACCCACACTTGGACACCTTTGCACACCTAGTAAGCACATACTTTCTCCTATTTAAATTATGTTGAATTGACAATTAATCACCTTGATATAATTAACATCTACCAATACGTTCGAAACCCAATCAAGAACACATCACATATAATAACAACACCATAAAGAAAATTATTCAAACATATCACCAAACACCTAGCCATCATCCTAATTCTTCCTATTGTTTTTCATTAAAATCATGCTATAACACCTTAATATCAATAATCAATCCAATAACAACTCAGACTCCATACAACAATCAATATAATCACCTATTCATTCAATTGCTCAAGTAAGTCATTCAAACACATTATTAAATCAACCAAATAATTACTCCTAACACCTAATCCCTATGTTTTCATGTTTTATAAATTATTAACCATGAAAGAGAGCCCCCATACCTTACGAACTACCGAGACGCGTTCAAACTCACGACCCGAACTTCACGAACTCGCTCCTAACTCGTCCAACCGCTTCAAAACCGAAAACCAAGCTACTCAAATACTCCCAAAACAGAATTCCAAAGTGCTCCTAATTCCTCAAAGCGAAAAACCTATACTTTCCATTGAATTCAAGCCCCGCGATAGGACATCAAACTTGGCCCCATCGTCGAACCGGTAATTGAAGAAAGCCGAACCGTGATCATGTCTTTTAAACCCTTAATATGCCCAAACTCCTTCGGAAGCTTCTTCCCTAACAACGCCTCAACCAACGCTTGCTCATTGAAGATATTCCCAAGCTTATCAATCACGCACGGTTCCTCAACGGCTCGGTTGATAACGCATACGCTTACGCCATTTCTAAGTCTCTGTCATGGTTAGGATCGCACACGAGTAGAACGGAACCACGGGTTGAAGGAACAGAGGTCGATTCTAATCGCGGATTTCGTGTGGGAAGGTAAAGTTTGGGGTTCGGTCGTGGAGGGAGGAAGGGGAACGCGTGGAAGGAAAGAACGGCGTGAGGTTTGCTGCCGTCTCTGTTGCAGCGTCGCGGAGAAGAAAAGGAAGGAAGTGGGCCGGTTCGGTCAATTGGGCTGGAAAACAGGGGGGTGTAAGCATCAAGGGAGGGGTTGTATGCGAGTAAAAGAGTAGAAATTCACCTCTAAATCATTTTAAAACCCTCAATTTCACTACAACTCTTATTTTAATACCTCAATAGCTTAAAATAATGTTCTATGGAAATAATATCTCAAACACTAATATTTTATGAAAACAAAATAAATAAGTATAAATATGAATAACAATCATATATCACAAATAGCTTATAAAAATACATTTAAATATAAAAATATATTTATTCAACTAATTTAATGGCTCAACCACACAATAAATCAAAATAATGTAATCTTATCAAATCAACTCCAAATAATTTCTAATAAAATTTGGAGCGTTACAAATATCATTTCAAACTTCCATATTATGTACTTTCTGGTCAACCAAATAGAATTCCCAACATAAATTTGTGCCAAAAAGTCTGAAGCTATTTACCTGCAACATGATAGGAATTAAAAAAATGGATAAATCAAATTTTGACTATTATTGTAAAACAAATAATATTGACTACTAAAATGGTATAATTAAAAATATTTTCTTGCGATAATAAAATATTATATTAGTAATAATGTTACAATAAATATGGTCAAAAAAATGTTACAATAAAAAAAAAATCTTTCCATATGATTTGTGAATCAGCTGAGAAATGCAATAAAGTTGCCAGCTCATTTACAATTCGATTATTCACCTTTAAAGTGTGTTTTCCATTTACCTGCAAATTAATAGGAACTAAGAAAAAACTACATAAATTTTATTTCAAGTATTAGTGTCAATTTGTAATAAAAAAAATGCGTGTGTCAAAGACATGAACTTGAAATCCGTTTTTTTTTAAACCAAAATCCGAAAATTTATTGCAACTTTATTCATCTGACCTTAATAAGAATTTTTGAATTCCAAATGATTTTAATTTGGTCCAGTTGGCAACTTTATCCTCTTTTTTCTTTTCATTTTCGTTTTTCAATATGGTTTCTCGAATAATATATATTTATTTTTTTAAGTGTAGTTATCACTAAATCATCTCAATATAATTGCTGATTTTTTTGTTATTTACTTTACTTTTAAAATGTTGGATTAAAATAACTATTGCGAAGTTTTTTTTGTTATCGGTCCAGTCTTGAAGTTTGGGTCATGGACCACATGAGTTTTGAACTTCTTTTCATGGCTATCACTCACCATGTTCATCCTCGAGCTCCCATCTTATTTGAAAAACACGATGTCTCCGAGATTAAGGGAGAAGTTAAGCACAATTTGCATCCATACTTGATCAAAGTACATTCAACCATTACATGTTCTCCAATGCACTGCCCACTCTGATTGGTCTATAGCAACCAATGTCAATGGATTTTGTACCATTACTCCAAATATTTCCCCAAAGTATTTGGGTAAAATAAAACACAAATTTGCATCAATTATCACTGTGAACACTCAATTTTTTCTGGTGTTTTTCACTTTTTTTCGAAAAAATTACAAAAAATAGTCACTTTTTGCGTATTTTCGGGTTTTAGTTTTTAGCTACTACGCGAAGGTAATTTCTCTCTCCTCAGACCTCGTTTCGACGATCCGAACGGTGGAAGTGAAGATATATGTCTCACGAACCTACTGTCCAAAAATAAAGACGATCCAACGGTTAACGAATCCAGAATCGCATTTTTATGATGATAGGTTTGAGAAAAACGGGAATTGTGTTCTCCAAGTGGGAATTGTTTTCTCTATCTTGTTTTAGTCACACATCGCTTGCAAGAAACAACAACGCTATAGCAATTGACTATAAAAGAGGTTGAGAGGTGAAGGTTTAGGAGGAGATCATTGGTGGGTTAAGTGATATTTTGGGTCAAGCCTTTGCGGCCCATTTCACTAAAAGCCTATCTTTGATCATTTAGTACGTTTTGAGTCGGTTTTCCGGTTCTCAAAGCGATTTTTGCGGTTTTGGGTCAAAATGGACCAGACGGGAGCCCGGTTCACGGTTGACCTGGTCAGACTGCTTGGTCCGGTTTGGCATTCATCGTGTTAAGGTTGGTCTTGTATTTATTTATTTTTATTATATTTTTTTTTGTTTATGTACATATTTGTTTATTTTTGTCATTTATTTATTGTTTATTTATTTATTTATGTGTATATTTATTTATTTATGTATATGGTTTTCTATTTATTTATTTATTAGTTTTATCATTTTTTTAATACACAAATTATTTATTTATTTTTCTTCAAAAAATAAAAAATAAATAAAAAATGGGTTTGGTCGAGATGTACATCTTATCAAACCCGCAACACCGATTTAAGAGACCCGAGTTGTACAGCTTGGTCCTAAACCCTCCAAAAAAGAAATCCAATCAACAATTTAACCTTTTTCTCTCAAACTTATTTTCTTAATTGTAGCAACCGAAAAATCCGGGAAAGGATTCTTCGAAAGGTTCAAAGGAAGTCTCCACCAAATTTTAGTTTAAGGGCAAATTCGGAAAATCCCTTTATGTTTAGGACAAGGCAAGTTTAGGGTTCGGGAGTCGTTATGCGTGGGGAAGGTATTAGCACCCCACGACATCCTTTGTCTAATTAGTTAAGATTTATTAATAATTACCCTTTTATTTATAGAGGAAAAAGACTTATTTAAATTTTTAGTTTTTAGAGCTTGACAAGAGTAGACTCTTGCTCCTACGCACTCCCGGATGCAATGGAGGAATCAAAGCTACGTAGTTCTTCCCGAAAAGGTTTGTTGGTTGGTGTTTTTTAGTGTAGGGGTCCTAGGACTCCTTGAACTGCATGACCATCGATTCCTAGGACGACTAACCCGATTGTACAACCGACTTAGTCCCCTACTTTTTGAAAGTATTTTTGAGGTTTTTTGAAAGAAGTTTGTTTGATGTGAGGTGAGTTGGTTTTAGAATAGGTATTCTAGAACTCCCGAATCTGCATGCACTCATTAGTTCTAGAACGCCGACTAACCCTGCCAGGTACAACCGACTTAGTCCCCTATTTTTAGGAAAAGTGATTTATTTATTTACTTATAAGTTTTTAGGATTACTTGGTATGCATGACTCATTGGTCCTAGGATGATGACTAACTCGGTTGTACAACCGACTTAGTCTTTTATTTGATTTTTGAAGAAATAAACTAATTTGTGCATAAAAAAGACTAAAACTGATAATTAATAAAGACTAGGCTAAAAAAATAAATAAATAACTATATACATAAATAAATATGAATAGATATATAAATAAACAATAAACAAATAAATAAATAAATGATAAATAAATATGTACATAAAAATAAACAAAATAAATACAAAACTAACCTGGACTCGACGAGTGCCGAACCGACTGAGCAATCTGACTAGGTCAATCACGAACCGGACTCCTATCTGGTCCATTTTGACCCCAAGACCGCCGGAACCGCTTTGAGAATCGAAAAGCCGACTCAAAACGTCCAAATGATCAAAGACGGGTTTTTAGTGAAATGAGCCGTGAACGCTTTGACCCAAAAAAGATCACTTAACCCGCCAATGATCCTCCTCTCTAATCTTCACCTCTCAACCCCTTTTATATCCAATTGCTAGGGAGCTCTTGTTTCTTGTGAGCAATGTGGGACTAAAACAAGGTAGAAAGCAATTCCCTTTAAAACACAATTTCTGCTTTTCTCAAACTCGTCACCTTAAAATTGTGATTCCGGATTCGTTAACCGTTGGATCGTCTTTCTTTTTGACAGTAGGTTCGTGAGACATATATCTACGCTTTCACCGCTCGGATCGTTGAAACGAGGTCTTATGAGAGAGAAACCGTCTTCGCAATAGCTGCAGCTTTTGGTCCGTTTTTCTCAAACCTCTCATCGTAAAAAGTGCGATTCCGGATTCGTTAACCGCCGGATCGTCTTCATTTTTTGACAAAGAGGTTCGTGAGACATATATCTCCACTTTCGCCATTCAGATCGTCGAAAAGAGGTCCGAGGAGAGAGAAATTGCCTTCGCAATAGAGCTTGCAGATTTGGGTATTTCATCTTTTTGTTCTTATTTTGTAAGCTCTTATGCTTTACTTCACTTGCTTTTTCAATTACTCAAAGAGAGTCAAAAGAAAATAACATGTGGGATGATTGACCAAGAATCAAATCATGCATCTTTATATTAATTGTGGTTGATATGCACAAGCTACTTATCTTTTACTTGAGTACATAGAAACATTTGTTGCACATACACTACTTAATAAAATAAAAAAATATTACAATGATATAAGAACTCGCACAAAATTGGGGTATAATAGTTGCCCTCTTTATTTATATTTTACAAATTTTTTTAGTAGAAATAGAAATAAAGATAGAATAGACGCCAATTTTGTCCGCTTAGAGGGGAAATAGAGGGTTTGAGAATAAGCAGGAGCGGTTAACACTTGTGTATTAACCGCGAACAAAATGAAGGATTGCTAGGGATCCGGAAGGAGCACTAAGGCTCAAAAAGCCCACTCGGGTCCGAAGGAGCATTAAGGCTCTGAAGGACCACTAAGGTCCAAGGAGCACTAAGGCTCGAAGGACCACTGGTCCGGAAGGCGCTTAGGCCTTATTTGAAGGACCATCGTGGTCTCAAGGAGCGCAACTAGCTACGGTACTAGTTAAACGGCCCGAGGGGGCCTTTATATTCGAGCGCGCCATGATGGGTCAAGATCGTGTCTAGAATCGATATGTTGACCATGAAGGACGCCCACCGTGTCTTGGTGACCACAACTAGTCCGCGGACCACGGGTCGAGGGTCTGCGGTCCGCCGGCTCGACTCCAACGTTGCGACTGGGGCCACTTAGGGCATCGAAGGAGCGTAGTGCTCGGAAGGACCACTCGAGTCCGAGGATCAACTTGGTGATTTGTGATATGATATGAGATTAACGCTTAAAGCGCCGATATTAGAGGAACAAAACATAGGGAACGACACTTATCGTGTTTATCCGGCACACCTAACAAATGCATCTTCCCGAGGAGGAAAAAGCTTTTCCTTTGGCAATGCAATTAATGGTGCGATGTACGTGCAATGATTGACATCCGGTGGAATGATTTTTTCTCTTTTGTTTTTTTTTTTTTTTTTTTTTTTTTTTTGCTTGTTACGTAAATAAATGCATGAAATGCAAATGTGAATATGATGCAAATGAAATGATTGAATGCTAATGCCATGGTGCATGCATGATGCGATGATATGATATGATATGAGTGATTGGGTGCAAAACATTTTTTTGTAATGATAAGATCGCGAGACTTTGGATGCGAGAAGCATGGGTGAATGTTGATTATTCTTTGGAAAAATTAGTTTTGATTCAAACTTCGGCATTCTCAAGGTCATTATCTACAGACACTGATATGCAAAAGTACTTGACCGTATTTGCAAGCTCGCTTATTTTTCCTTCCATTATGATGCCCTTGATGATCGAAATTTATGTCCACAAAGTTACCTAAGTGAATTTTTAGCATCACATGATCAACTTGTGTTCTCTCTCTCTGAAGCTTTGTTTAGTAAAGACATATGTTAGTGCAAGTATGAATGAGTCAATTAACTTGGGGTTCTAAAGGCCTAGGGTGATGATATTTGTGGCACATGAAGGGGTGAATGACTGATCGGTCTTTGTCAAGGTCATCAAAGGTAGGTTTTCCCAAGCCAAGAAATGCAGGATCGCCCCAATTTAGATTTGATGACGGTGAGTGAATAACTTGCCCCCTCGCTAGTGGTGACAAGCTAGGGGTGTAGAAGATGATGAACTGGGAATGCATTGGCTTTGGAATGAAAGGCGGAAAGCAAGAGACTTTGTCTCAACCCATGAGCTTGGCGTTGCCCCATTTATGGTAAGGACAAGATTGCCCACTAGAAATAGCAAATGCGTTTTAGGGTAATGAGTTGAGAAATTGCCCCGTATTGTTTTGTGGATATGAATATGACAAGGGATGAGGTGATCAGTAGGGCGGATTTCTCCAAGTAAAGGGTGAAGGGATTGCCCCACTTGGTAATGAGATTTCAAATGGTTGTTTTAGTGAGGTTGTGAAAGGTGACAGAGTTAGGGCTATGGGTTTTTGAGTTGAGTCCGGTATGTATGTTTAGACCGGGTGTGGTGTGGGATGGACGTTGGACACATTTCCCCAAGCTTAAGTGGAACAAATGGTGAAAGGATTTCCCACTTTGGGATCTAGGTGACGATCCTAGCATAAACCTTTTGGTTATCTTTAGAATGACTCTCAGACTATGATAGTCTTGAGTTTGCTATGATGAAAACTGCACTTGGTGATCGCTAACCCTTGCCTTTATATCAATGGAACTTGAATGAACCTTTGGAGTGCAAGCCCTTTTTGATTTCTTTATTTTGAGTTTTTTTTTTTAGATACATTTTTTTTGAGCAAACATATTGTAAATAAATAAACTTATTTGTCCTAAGATTAAAACTTTGAGAAAACAAAAGCAATCGGTCATTGATCGGAATGAACTCTAGAGGGTTGTAACGTGGCCGATGGTTTAGTGATTTATGAGGGAAATGATAATTGGGCTCAAAGTGGTGTTTGGGGATTGATGGGACAAATGATTTTTTATTGAGCGGTATGATTTGGCTAATGGTTAATTGTTTGTGAAAAAAGGGGTTATTAGGCTCAATGAAGTGTTTGATGATTGATGGGACAAATGATTTGGTGATGTAACTTGGCTAATGGGTGATGATTTATGAAGGAAATGGTTGTTAGGCTCAAAGGAGTGTTTGAGGTTTTATTGAGACAGTAATTGATGTGTCTCATGGTAGGATGGACTTGTTTAGGATTGTAATGTGGCTAAGGGTTATTAGGATATTGGCTAATGGTTAATTGTTTGTGAAAAAAGGGGTTATTAGGCTCAATGAAGTGTTTGATGATTGATGGGACAAATGATTTGGTGATGTAACTTGGCTAATGGGTGATGATTTATGAAGGAAATGGTTGTTAGGCTCAAAGGAGTGTTTGAGGTTTTATTGAGACAATAATTGATGTGTCTCATGGTAGGATGGACTTGTTTAGGATTGTAATGTGGCTAAGGGTTTATGGAGGGTAGGATATTGAGGCCAAAAGAAGTGTTTGAGGTTTATTTTAGACAAGGATCTCTTTATGCTTTAATAGCGTGAAGCAACAGCTCACAACTTGTACTACTTTTGTCTTTGTTTTTTCTAATTTGTTTTTTTTTGGGATTTTTTTAATCCACTTTTTTGACTTCACTCTTTTGTGCTTTTTGTTTCTTTTTGGCTGAGTGAGCTGATAAAAGTGATGCACCGTTTTTTGATGCGGAATCGATCATTGTCTAAGGTGATTGAGAGATTTTTAGGATTTTTGGCTTAAGGTGGGTGGTAAGGGATTTTTGAGGATATGGAAAGATGGTTCAACTTCATTTCAAATCATGATTGTTTGTTTTCTCAAAAAATAATTTAAAGACAATAATTTACTTATTTTATATACTTGCTCTTTTTTCTTTATTTCTCCTTTTTTGTGTGCCCTAATTTTTGCTTAGGCCGCTCTTACGAGTTTTCAACCTAACGGACCTTTTTGATTTTTTTGTAAAGGACTTGCACCAAGGGAATACAATGTTGACAAGGTATTTTGGATATCACAAATTTGCCCCAGTGTAAGGGTCTCAAGTGTTATTTCAATAGTGAGAACAAACCAAAAAGTCGACTAGTTAGGGGAGTATGTACTTTATGGTGGTCGTGGTGGGATAAGACTTGGACGGGGGATGATGACAATGTAGGGACATTAACTGACTCAAACAAAAATGAAGACACATGTGACACACAAATCACTACACGAATGCTTCATAGAGAGTTAACATCAGTTTTAACATGAAAGAAATTTTTGGTGGACCATTTCGTTCATTCATCATGGGGTGGATGAAATGCAACGCTTTGTTGAAAAAATGTGTGAACGAGCTGTTAATTTGAAAAAAAAATTGAGTGTCTTGAAACACCTTGAGCTCACAACTAAGTATGACTAAATTTCCCAAAGAAGAATGATTTATTTCTCACAAACGCCTCATCTCTCATCAAAGTTTTTTTGGAATAAGGATTATGCTCACTTTTTGATGCATGATGTAAGTATGTGAATGAATGAATGTACATGAAATGAGAATGCGAATGAATGAAATGTGCATGATATGAGAATGAGAGTGAATGAATATGAAAGTGTGGTTTATCTATCGCGTCAGTGAATTATAAGCTTTTTATTTGGAGAGTAAAGTACAAAGTTTGATTTTGACTTTAGCATGCATGGCTTCTCTCCAAAATAAAGTTTTTAACTCCCTGTCGGTCATAAAAATGCATGCAACATAAGATGTTTATTTTATTTATTTTTTGTAGTGCAAAGGAAAAGAAAAATGCATGTGGTATATTTTCTAAAAATGTAGTAAATAATGGTTTTTGGTTTTTTGATTTTTTTTTGATAAAAGACGGTATGCATAAATATTTGTTTGAATGCAAGAGTATGAAGCTCCTTTGTGACCCTAAAAAGGTATCTTACGGAGTGGGTCTAATGTTTCTTTTATAGTGCCTCACAAGGGTAGTTCTAAAGAATCTTACACAAGGTTCCTAGAGCCAAGGACCACAGTCAAGAATACAAACCCCAACAATAGGCAAGCTATTAGAAGGGATAACATCCTCAAAAGGAATCAAACTCTAGGTGAGATTTTCGTGACCACCCAACGAGACGTACGTCCCATGAGCCATCACTACACAATCTCGTTTTAACTTAGGTTTGCACTCAAGTCCGGGTAGAGGACCTTTTCTCACAGGTGTGTGATGTGTAGAGGTGTAGTGTGTGTAGGAGCAGTTTAAAATAAACCCAAAGATGCAAACAAAACAAACATTCATACAAATATCGTCTTCTATCCTATGGTTTATATATCACATAAAAATAAAACATGCAAAAATAAATAAATAAATAAATAAATAAATAAATAAGGGAAGGGTAAAAATTAAATCCTACAACTAATTAGACTAGGTTTTGACTCTCTAAAACGTTAAGTCCCCAGTGAAGTCGCCAGCTGTAGCGACCGAAAAATCCGGGAAAGGATTCTTCGAAAGGTTCAAAGGAAGTCGCCACCAAATTTTAGTTTAAGGGCAAATTCGGAAAATCCCTTTATGTTTAGGACAAGACAAGTTTAGGGTTCGGGAGTCGTTATGCGTGGGGAAGGTATTAGCACCCCACGACATCCTTTGTCTAATTAGTTAAGATTTATTAATAATTACCCTTTTATTTATAGAGGAAAAAGACTTATTTAAATTTTTAGTTTTTAGAGCTTGACAAGAGTAGACTCTTGCTCCTACGCACTCCTCCTGATGCAATGGAGGAATCAAAGCTACGTAGTTCTTCCCGAAAAAGGTTTGTTGGTTGGTGTTTTTTTAGTGTAGGGGTCCTAGACTCCTTGAACCTGCATGTATCGATTCTAGACGCCGACTAACCCGATTGTACAACCGACTTAGTCCCCTACTTTTTGAAAGTATTTTTGAGGTTTTTTGAACGAAGTTTGTTTGATGTGAGGTGAGTTGGTTTTAGAATAGGTATTCTAGAACTCCTGAACTGTACAACTCATTAGTTCTAGAACGCTGACTAACCCGGTTGTACAACCGACTTAGTCCCCTATTTTTAGGAAAAGTGATTTATTTATTTACTTATAAGTTTTTAGGATTACTGAACTGTACAGCTCATTGGTCCTAGGATGATGACTAACTCGGTTGTACAACCGACTTAGTCTTTTATTTGATTTTTGAAGAAATAAACTAATTTGTGCATAAAAAAGACAAAAACTGATAATTAATAAAGACTAGGCTAAAAAAATAAATAAATAACTATATACATAAATAAATATGAATAGATATATAAATAAACAATAAACAAATAAATAAATAAATGATAAATAAATATGTACATAAAAATAAACAAAATAAATACAAAACTAACTCGACTCGACGAGAGTGCCGAACCGATCGAGCAATGACTAGGTCAATCACGAACCGACTCCTATCTGGTCCATTTTGACCCCAAGACCGCCGGAACCGCTTTGAGAATCGAAAAGCCGACTCAAAACGTCCAAATGATCAAAGACGGGTTTTTAGTGAAATGAGCCGTGAACGCTTTGACCCAAAAGATCACTTAACCCGCCAATGATCCCCTCCTCTAATCTTCACCTCTCAACCCCTTTTATATCCAATTGCTAGGGAGCTCTTGTTTCTTGTGAGCAATGTGGGACTAAAACAAGGTAGAGAAAGCAATTCCCCTTTAAAACACAATTTCTGTTTTTCTCAAACCTGTCACCTTAAAATTGTGATTCCGGATTCGTTAACCGTTGGATCGTTTTTCTTTTTTGACAGTAGGTTCGTGAGACATATATCTACGCTTTCACCGTTCGGATCGTTGAAACGAGGTCTTATGAGAGAGAAACTGCCTTCGCAATAGCTGCAATTTTGGTCCGTTTTTCTCAAACCTCTCATCGTAAAAGTGCGATTCCGGATTCGTTAACCGTCAGATCGTCTTCATTTTTTGACAGTAGGTTCGTGAGACATATATCTCCACTTTCACCGTTCAGATCGTCGAAAAGAGGTCCAAGGAGAGAGAAATTGCCTTCGCAATAGAGCTGCAGATTTGGGTATTTCATCCTTTTGTTCTTATTTTGTAAGCTCTTATGCTTTACTTCACTTGCTTTTTCAATTACTCAAAGAGAGTCAAAAGAAAATAACATGTGGGATGATTGACCAAGAATCAAATCATGTATCTTTATATTAATTGTGGTTGATATGCACAAGCTACTTATCTTTTACTTGAGTACATAGAAACGTTTGTTGCACATACACTACTTAATAAAATAAAAAAAATATTACAATGATATAAGAACTCAGACAAAATTGGGGTATAACATTAATCTAATCAATTATTTTTTCCCTCTAACTACTATTTTCAATAAAAATAATAAAAATGGGTTTGATCGAGACGTACGTCTTATGAAATCCGCAACACTGGTTTAAGAGACCCGAGTTGTACAACTTGGTCCTAAACCACTTTAAAACTAAAAATGAATGACACGTTTTCCGAAAAATCCCCAATCAGTTTATTTCTATGTAGCATCTATTTTCAAAAATACAAAAAAAAATATGGGTTTGGCCGAGATGTACATCTTGTCAATCCCGGTTTAAGAGACTCGAGTCGTACGACTTAGATCTTAAACCCCTTCAAAATTAAAATCAACCAACAAACAAATTTTCAGGAAGAACTACGTGGCTTTTGAGTCTCTCATCGCACCAGAGATTACGTAGGCGCAGGATCTCCCTGTCAAAGTCAAAATAAATTTTCTTCCAAATTAGTCCCTATTTCATTTCCTTGTAAATAATTAATTATTTTTCTATTAAATTTTTGTAAATCTTATTTTTGGGTAAACAAATAATTAAACGACTTAGTAATTATTGCACAAATCAAATTTAGGGTAATTGTCTTAGGACAGATGTGTTAGGGGTGCAGTGAAACTAGTTTTCACCCATTCCCTTCGCATAACCGACTCCCGAATCCAACCTAGTTACGCAGACCGATAACCTTAGGTTTAGGTTTTTCTCAATTTCTCTATTTAAAATAAATTGGGTGGCGACTCCTCGAATATCTATATTTGAGCCGTCCGCGTCGAGATCCGGGTCACGACAATCACTGCACATAACCAAGTCATGCTACTCACCAGCATTCTTAGGCTTTCGATCTTACGTAATCCCTTTTCATATAATTACGAATAACAAAATAGTTTCGGAATGAGTTGTCACCTTCATATACAAAAGATTAAAAGATGGGGAACTATTTAACAAAACATATAAGATGAAGAACTTTGACTGTACTAATGTACTAAATTAGTACATGTATTAATTATTTAGAGATGCCCTTATCAAAATCACAAATTTACACACAGTTGTTGATTTAGGTTAAATTTAAATGAAACTGATATTAGCACCACCAACTATACTTAAGATGCAATAACAAGAGTGGTAAAATTAAAAAGAGAAAAAGAAGAGAAAATAGTGGTTGTTCTTATTTACAGATTATAGGTGGATGGATTAGATTTATGTGTTGAAGGTGATTATGTGAAGCAAGTGTGTGAATTCAATGTTAGGCGATTACTGAAACATACCTCTCACTGGAGAAACTACAGGATAGGCGGTAAAACATTGTAAAATGGTTGATGCAGAAACTAAAGTTGTAATACCTTGCGACAACAGTTGTCGTATCCAATTTTGCTGTCGATGATCTGAAGATTTATCATGGAACCCTAATTTTTTAAGATCATCTCTCAGAACTGCAAATTGAGTATACAACGATGAATTGATAAACAAGTTGAATTTTTGAATAATCAGCTTAAAATTTTAATTATTTAAGAAATAATAATTTAAGAAATTTGTCACCACAACAAGTTTTCACAGGTTTTTTGCAACTTAAAGTATTTAATATTCATACTACTAATTAGCTGCAATGAAGATTGATATTTCTACTAACATTTTAAATAAATGTCAGTGTTATTTTAGTTATGAATTATTCATCAATTATTACTTACTAGTTTGCAGGACCCGTGCCAGCACGGGTAAATAAATTCAGATGATGAATATATTATGATCTTCGCGTAATAGATACCTCGACAACGTGAATTCGCTCGCCTATTACCAGATGTGCTTTAGAGGAGAGTTTTTGTTGTTTTTTTTATTCATATAGTACAATAACACCAATCGTGCATTCAACTGTAGAAGACTATTATTCTGTGATAACTTGAGTAAAAACCAGTTCTGACACAATTTAAGTCTTGTATAATGTAAGCTCTGTGGTAGCATAATAGCAAAATTAAATGCAGATATAGGTTTTTTTTAATCATTGTGGTTGAAGCTACACCAACTCGATTTGTTATGAGGATACTATATTGATATGATACCTTTGTAAGAATGAGATCAAGCTTAGGTTAAATGTCATTGCAAAGCAGTATATTAAGAATGATTTGTTGTAAAATAATTGATCTCAGTATGAAAGTCACACACAAAAAGCAACTTCTAATGTGGTACAGGGAACAACTGTAGATCCAAAACTGAGATAATAGAAAACAGAGGAAGAGAAAGTTGTGTGTATTAAAAACGCACCTTAGAGCAAACTAAGTCCCTTAACTCCTCGGGAGAAAGAACAGACAATTTTTTGGATAGATTTGCACGCGGTGAATTGAACCAATGTTAGCCAAAGCGCTTTCCATGCAGCCCACGGCGAGCAGAAAAAAAATCATAATCCGTTCATACCAACAAACATTAAATCAGGAGTGGGTAGGATGAAGAATTCCATTGCATGTTATACAATTAATCCCCAGTAACAGAGCAGGTTATTATTGTTTCGTCTTTCAGAATTAAAGTCCAAACATACCTTGCCTATCAATTCCGTGTTCGAGTTCTACTGAGGCCGGTTTTTTTTTTTGTTTAAAGTATAATTGACCGCCAGCGGGGCGTTGGGCTTCCCAGCTGGTAATGATGTGTAAAGCCACGTATTTACCGTGGTCTACGCGCCTTCGACGACTTGGATGCTTAGGTGGTAACATTCGTGATTTAAATTACTTATGACTTATGATTATGATATTTATATATAATATTATATACATAATGATACACCGACTACAAATCATGAGGTATTTTGTTACTGTGTATTGAATAACAGCTTATACAATTGCTTCATAAAAATCGTCATATACAATGAGAGTTTTTTTTAGTGGTATTAAAATGAGAGTTTGACTAAACTTGGTGATAAATGTGATGGGGCAGTAAAGAAATTCTGAAATTTAGTCCGGGGTATTTTAGTCATTTGCTTGACAGTATAACTCAACTTGCTCTTAATGCCTGCGCGAAATTGAGGGTTAAATCCCTACTTTCCTTATCCTCCTCCATCGCGGCGCGGTTATCTGAAATTTAGAGCAACTGGGTCTTGATGCCAAAACGAAATTGAGGGTTAAATCCCTACTTTCCTAATCCTCCTCCATCGCTGCGTCGTTCTCAGGAATTGATTGTTACTTGCTCTTAATGCCAAAACGAATTTGAGGGTTAAATCCCTACTTTCCTAATCCTCCATCATCTGATGGACGTTCTCAGAAATTGTTTTCACCATCAGAACTTGTCATCTCCATCATCTGAGTAATGGGATCTTATGGCGACGTCAGTTGATGAGCAAAATGAATTTCGATAGTCGTCTCGCTGAGCTCAAGTCCAGAGGTTAAGCGCTCCTCTTCCTTCTTCATCATCTCATAATGATGATCCACTTTTAGGTATATTATTACTGTCATTACTGATTTGCGTTGTTGAAGGAGTGATTTGTGTATATCCAAACATGAAGAGATATTGTTACGTATTTATTCTATGTTGTGTAAACTTGGCTTCGCGTTATATGTTCATATTTCATTGCTGGTTTCTTATACTGTGCGTTTTGTTTTTAGTTTGAATGTGGGAATGGAATTCTCTGAGTAGAAGGTTTAGTTGATTGAGAAGGCCTGGTTTTGTTGCATATTAAAATTTTTAATTGGAAAATGTTGCAAATGTTTTCTGTTGTTGCATATCCATCTCCATATTACGATAAGTGCAGTACCCACTACAGATGTCAAAACAGATTACCCAAGTTTCGGGACTGACTTATGGAGACGTTAGTTGATGAGCAAAAGCCCTTTAGCCATGTTATTAGATTAATTTCAGCATCCGCCGACGAAGTGGCATCCCAAGGGTGCGTTGCTGCGGATGTCATTGACCAGGTGAAACGTTAATTGACATGAACTTATCTTGCAATTTCACTTGAATAATTTGAGTTTAAGATGGTTCAGTATCTACATTTTTGCAGGTTGAGGCTGAAGTTCAGCGATTGAATGTTTTGAAAGCCGATAAGATGAAGGAATTGGTGTTTAAAAGACGAATGAAGTTGAAGAAATTTACGAGAGAAGTTCATATAGATGTGGATAGTGAAGCGGCTAGACAGATTCTGACCAACCTCATAGAGTCCGGTAAATGAACTATCTTTCTTTTTATTTTCGTGGCCTAATGTATCGATGAACTTTTTTCTTGAAATTTGATTGTAAATGCTCACGAATATATCTTTAGTTTCCCCATCTCTCCCTCTAAAAACTACCATGATCAATTGTTAGAGACTTACAGTGCATCAATGATGTCTGTTCTTACTTATTAGTTTTTATTTTCCTTGAAACTTATAAGATATCATGGCTATGCAGACGATGTTGACCTGTCTGAATTGCTTCAAACCATGGATGATCAAATAAAAGGCCAAAGAGCAAGCTCAAAGCGTAAGAGATATCTTAGATAGGGTAGAGAAATGGAAATTTGCAATGAGAGGAGGAAAAGTGGTTAGATGAATATGAAATGGTAGAATGCATATGACATTCAAAGTTTTTATTCTTAAATAAACATTTTTTACCATGCGGAACAATATATGCTTTTTTATGTATGCAAAGATTTTTATTGTCGTTTTTTAAATTTTAAATACATAACTTTAGCTTACTGTTGTCAACAAACTAACAAATGGTTGTCATATGCATGCGGGTTAAAAGAGTTTAATTGCTTTTTTGGTGATTTGATTTCAATTTATTTTGTTTCTCTTTTTATTTTTATCTTTATTTTTATATTGAACAATTTATGAGCCTTTGCCTAATAACAAAAGCTTGTGAGAGATTTTTCGTTTTGTTGGCTTGATAGTTTTTATTAAAAGTTTGGTTCTTGTAAGTTGCAGACCCCTCTTCTAAATAAAGATATTTTTAGGTGCAATCAAATATTCACAAAATAAATTTCTTGTTCAGGATAAAGTTAAATTTGGAATAAGGTAAGGTGGGTATGTGCTTGTTCAGGCTGCCGACCTCATATATTCTCACTTATTGGGGAGGAGATATAAAATCTTTTATGAACATTCACTATAAGCTGAAGTTGATAGGTGAGTAGAGAGTTTATCACTGACAGTATACATATAGTATAGGCATGCGGGTAATAAAACACCCTACAGGTTCTCTATGTCTCACGTTGTGTATGGTGCATGTATAAGATATAGATAGATTTTCAGCAATATTTACTTCGATCGTTTTACACTATCAAAAAAGTAAAGTCTTCAACGTTATTAACAGTATCCAGTTCCATCTCATCTGTGTATTTTGACATCAATAACTGAAGTTACATAATTCTATCTATTAAAGTGACATCTATCTTTGGATCATATAAGAAATTAAAACACGGTGAAAGATTTTTCAATTTCTTGTTAGCATGACATATCTTCTTGCAGGACGCAATGAGACATTTTCATTGTTGTTTCCTTATTTTCCCCCTGAACTTAAACATGTACAACATTGGAAGAATTTTTCCAATTTAAGGTTGATGAATTCTATCAGTTTAATAAGTAATTACAAATATTTTACATTCCATTGTTCGATAAGAAGTACTTGACACTTTTTTCTGTTGTCTTGATTATTTGTAGATCCATTTAGAGTAACATTCGAAAATATAGGCAGTTAGCATCAGTTACCATTTTTTTATCCTCTTTTCAGGATGAAAATCGATATAGTGCAGTAAGAGGAGCACACAAAAATTTAAAGCGTGCGGAGAAAGCACGGATTCTTGTCAGCAAGATACCAAGTAAGTCACTATTTTATATCATTTCTCTTACATTTGTTTTAGTTCACGTTGATATCGAATATCGATTCTTCTGAATTTAACAGTTGAGTCTCAATGATATATTATTTCTTGCAACAAAGCAAAAACGTTAAATATTATCGAAAACCTCACGATACACTACATTCTTAGTGGATCGCATCAAATTCTTGTCCTCATCGATGATGAGCAACTTAAGACCCTTTCTGGATTTTACACGGGAAAGCGCAACGTATAACTGGCCATGTGTGAAAACTGGTCTAGGTAGGTAGATGCCTACTTGTGACAATGACTGGCCCTGACTTTTATTGATAGTCATTGCAAAACAAACCGTAACAGGGAATTGCCTGCGCTTGAATTTAAATGGGAGCCCAGCATCACTTGGGATAAGATTCATTCTTGGTATGAATATCTTGTCTCCAATGTTCTTCCCAGTTAGTACAGTAGCTGTTATTATGTTAGTCCCCAAGTGGTTGACCATCAATCTAGTACCATTGCATAGACCTGCAGCTTGATCTATATTCCTCATAAGCATAACCGGCACACCTACCTTCAACAGCAACTTATGATTCGGTATACCTGAGCATTTGACCTCATTCAAAAATTCAGGGGTGAACCAATCACTTTGAATCTCACTGTCTTCATCTGACTGACAAACGGTATCAGAGCTCAAGTATTCAACTACATCCCCAGGGATTTGTGACAACACATACTCATTAACTTGTTCGACAGTATCAAGAGTTGGTGCTAGGATGGCCCTCTCTTCAAAAAACCCAGGTGTGTGCATGTTATTGAGCATACCTGGATATGCAAAATCAACCAATGACTGTAGTGGATTGTGTGGATCTAGCAGTAACAAATCATCGGGGATGTGTACATCCATCTCTCCGTACTCGTTCGCATGTGTGTGTCCATCACCAATTTGGAGTAACCAATCCGCAAATTCACTTATTTCTTCCCTCTCAGACATCACGTTAGAGCTACCAAGACGCATATTTTGAGTGAGTTTTAGCACTTTACAACTTGACCATATTGATGATGAATTAATCGATGCAAAGTTAAGTACATCCTCCCTAGAACCTTTTCGCATACAACCTAAGTATCTGCCTAAACTCACCTCCCAGAACAACTGTCTTACCACCGAATGGCTTGTACATATTTGCACGGTCTACAGATGACATAATATCCTTTAAGGTGCGATCCAGAGCCTCAAAACAATTTCTATGAAGCATGGGTGCTTCATCCCAGATAATCAGTCTTGCTTGTTTTAGCAACTGTGACCTGGGACTACCTAGACTTATACTGCAAGTGGAGTCGTCCTTAGGAACCAACGGGATACCAAAAGTCGAGTGGGCAGTCTTACCACCCGGGAGCAATAGAGCTGCAATTCCGCTAGATGCAGTGTTCAACACAATATAACCCATAGAGCGTAGCAATGCCGACTCGGTGTTCCAACAGTACGTCTTCCCTGTACCACCATAACCGCATAGGAAAAAGAAGCCACCTTTACCGGATAGGACAGAATTAGTAATCTCATCACATGCCTTCTTTTGGTCAGGATTTAGATTTTTTACCAACGAATCATACTTGCGCTTCATCTCATCCTTGTCGTAACTCAATTCATTGGCTATTAGCTTGTTTTGGAACTCCTGTCCATCAACCATATCTGGGTATGGCATAGAGTAGTCATGCAATGATCTTCCATTACGCTGAAGTAGTTTCTCAATTTCCAGAAGGCACAAATTTTTTAGTTGATTATCGTCCATTTGTAAACCTATATAAAAATTTAATAACAATGAATGTTATGACATACTATTGATAGTTGGATTTAATTCAGGATACACAATTCATAATTTTATAGTTGTTAACAATAAAATCATTATAACATATGTAAATACCTGGTCTCTGTAGATGGCGTCTTATGTTGTAGACAATACCATCAGCTAGTAACCTCCATGTTTTTGACCACACATCCGATGGCTTATTCATTGAATTCATAGCTAGTAACGTAACAAATAGACGTCGTAGTTGAGGTCCGGATGCTAGCTTACTTGCTTCATCAATTGCTTCGATGAATTCCCTATCACCTTGCAACAGCTTCAATTTGTGGCAAGCCTCCTCATAAGTGAGTTCTACATTGCCGTTGACCTTACGCAGAGACTCGTAGCTTGTACAACCCCTTTGGACAATTAGCAAAATACGGAGATAATATTTTTCTCCAACACCGGGGGGGACATAATTTATCCTGCCAATGCTGATGCCTTTTTTCCTTGGTAGCCACACCCTATCTTGTACATTATAAACAAATCTTGATGGGAACTCTGCGTACGTCAGATCCTTACCTTCATTGTAAGTTCTGTTAGCCGCGAACCATGCTAGAAACATGGTGTCATAGTGTTGGGCCCTCCAAACAATGTTCTCAATATCTGCATCATCATCAAATAGGACAGTCTGCTCATTTGGGAGATGAAATGACAGTTTCTGAACAGGAGGCCATTTCAGATGAACATCAAATGCTAGTATCCGCCATACAGCCTCTGAGGGGGAGACATATCTACATTGATAATAGTTACGGATTTCATCAGTTGGAGCCTCCTGATCTTCGGAGGTACGCAACACTTGTAGTGTGGCACGATCGGGTCCTTTGTTGACATACTTGAAAAGATATTTTATCGAGTTGGACTTGTTGCAGTACTCAACATTAACATGTCCCCTGTAACGCATTAGTAGTTGCGGATTGTATGGAACAACGGCACTGCTATCAAAGATAGTACCGTTCTTTTCTCTTTGTAATGCCGATGATTGTGGCGTTTGTAGCATGGATACCCTCCTCATCAATCTTAGTTGATTGTAGAAACGGCAGGGTAGAACTTCGCATAATGCGTACTTAGTGCAAGCTGCTTTTGTGTTAGCGTGACCACACGGTCCATGGATCATATATGCGAAAACAACTGCGGTAAAGGTTTGGATACAATAACGGTCGGTAACTCACCGATATGTATCTATCAATATCCTCAGGGTGTTTAGCTTGTTTTGACCAGATAGCCACAACAACAAATGGGCATGTGGAAGACCCCTCTTTTGCCATTCAACAGTGTACATTACTGCAAAAAAGTAAGAAACGCACAACGGTGAAAAAAGACACGTATTTTCGAATTCCAAGACAATGATAGCATAAAATTTATGGCAACAGATACCATAATAGTGTTTAAATAAGAATTCCATAATATTGAAGAATGTACCTGCATCGACCTTGCCGAACATTTGGTCTTTTTTTAAATCAGTGATAAGTTGGTCAAGCTTCATTTTGAAGACACGGGATATTATATCGGGTCTATCTGAAGCTGTCAGGTTACGGGCCTTTACAAAATCAACAATCTCAGGCCAGTTTGAGTTGCATGTGATTGTAATAAACAGGTCTGGATACCCGTACTTTTTGCAAATAGCCATGGCATCCTGACATTTGTTAAACATGTATCTCGCACCACCAGTAAAAGAAGGAGGCAATATAACACGACGGCGACCGATGGTGGATGCATCATTTTCTCCCTAATGCGTGAGATTCTTGCAACCTGCACAAAATTTCCGAGCGAATAAGTTGTTGATTGTTTCTGATGAATCTCAATCTTGAAGACTCAATCATGGTATAGCAGTCAACTACAAATTGTTGGAACAATCGTCGTGCACAAACGATTTGACCAAACTCTATTGCCCTTTCTTGAATTCTAAAGGCAATGAATTCTCTTAATGTGACATGCTGTCTTTTCTCTGATCTATTGTGCCCTGCCATTTCTCTAAGTGGCGTGTTTTCCCTGAAACCATCTTCACCGCGAGCAAAAATCAACGGGTACTGTAATGGTAGTAGAGCAGTGTGTGTTTCATAGACCCTTTCCAGCTCACCGGACATGTGTTTTATAATTATGTCCCGACCCCTCTCAATGTCGGCATCATCCCCTATAATTAAGGCGGAAACTTCATCGCACGTTGGGGTGTTATGGGTCCTAGGATCGGTTGACCGGTCTCGTATCAACCGTAAACTAATTCTTTCTGTAGGATTTTCTTCTTGCATATCACGAACTTCCCTGTATTTCTTTGCAATGACATTGTACCTGTCCACCATTTCTTTAATATCTTGAACTAATGATTCATCAATAACGTTGCTCTTGTTGTTAGACCTGTGATTGGCATGTCTAAATATTAGCGCATATTCAAAGTGCTTAGTGATAAACTTACTTGGAGATTTGTCCTATAATATACTTATACTGTATAACTATTTTATAAAATGTATCCTTATAATATTAGAAGATGAATAATAAATCTGCTAACCAATAATAATTTCTTCACAAAAAATATGGTTTGAAATATTAACCTGAAGTGACTCATTCTATTTTGAATCTCGTTCCTGGTGTCCCAAATATATAATTGCGCATATTTTGGGGTAGTACCTTCCGTGGGCAAAAGACTCCCTATTCGATGGTAGTTTTGACCGCTCATTATGAATTGGGGTGGGCTTCCTCCATCATTAGTCGTCAGAATAACTTTGCCCCCATTGAGGTGAAAGCAAACATGTCGTTATATGCTCTGGTGTTGTCCTCCGCTTTTACTCCTAGGATCGTCTCCTCGATAAGATTCAACAAAGAAGGGAGGTGGCTCCTCCAAAGAGGGGATGTGGACTTGCCCCTTCATACAACACATATTGAAATCAGGATTATTGGACCGGTTGCTCTTAACAGCCCTTTCTTCAACCCAGAACAAAGCATTGCAATACCGACATTCATGACTCGGAAGACCGAAATCAATAGCACCTAAAATTCAAAATGAAAGTTAGTCTTTTGTGAGAAATATATCAAACAGTCTTCCTATATACACCTGGGACGTGACATATAGATATGATAGTTTTATTAGTATATATATAGATTAATAGGAAACGTAGTATATACACTTAAAAAGTTAGCATAAAACATAGCTCACGTTGGGACTCATAGCTGTCATAAAGAGTGGAACGATTGTTGCATTCCTCTGGTCTTTTACCTACGAAAATTAGCATCATTAATGTAAACCATTAACTGGCAAAATGATATTTCAAACCGTAATGTAAAAAGTTGAAAACACGGTGGTATTGAGAATTAATTAAAGTCTAGGAAATATACCTGCTTCTGCACACGGTGTGCGGTCATGGTTTGTTACGTCAACTGTGTTAAAATCAAGTCTGGCTATTGGTAAAATCGTAGACCGTGTTCCAGTTTGCCGTGCTTCATGGTTACCCCTACTCGGTATGGTTTCCTCCCTTGTTAGACAGGATTGTGGGATGCCCGACACCACTTCATCTAGTTTTTAACGTGTGACAAATGTAGTGGATGGTTAGCTATATCCAATTTGACTCATCAGAGTTTACTACTTTATACATTGTATCTCTAATTTGTTTTTTCTTGGAAATTGACAAAGATATAATAATCATCATCTATTAATAAGGTTGAACTTTATATTATGATGAGCCTTAACAAAATAGATGCTTCTAATATATTAATTAACCATATCAGCTAGTTGTCGATCCAACTAATGATGTAGCTTTCTCACACATTATAAACTATAACAGTGCTGCACCGGAATAGTGGGTCGCTAGTAACGATGTAAAAATGTTTAGTACCTGAGCGTATGGAATCCTGGTGACGTTGTCCTTCCGATGATTCACCGCAGTTGGGTTGTTGTATGTAAAGTTTGGTGTATGTGTGTCTTGACGGTACATTAACAGGGTGACAGTTCACTTGCTTTCGTGTTCCATTATCGGGCTTTTTCTTGTTTGGCGGTGCGCCAGCCATCGAATCTGCCACATGAGTTTTCCGCGGTCTCCCTATTTGTCTTGGTAAATAACCTGATAATTAACCAAAACACAGTAAAATATAATACCCTGAAATATTCAACAACCCATAATCTAACTAAACGGAATTTTTCCAGGAAAATAACTTATCGTTGTGTATCTCGTGAGGGGACACGTGGGGCTGGATATGAATCTTTATCAACACTTGTATGGTCCACATCGTTCACGTAACACGGATCGATGACTGTAGCAAAGGTACAATAACAAATATTTAGATGTATATGGTCATACTAATGTGTACGGGTTCTGCAAACTGAAACACATCTGCCACGGGATTGTGGAATGCGTATTCAACTATACTAATTTCTCTTTTAACTTATGTAGCTTTGGGTTCAGCGTTGCCGACGAATGCAGGAACCATCAGCGTTGTTTATAAATTTAAGTTGAAAACACAATATTTAGCTTGACCTTTTATAATACCTGTGGGTTTAGCGGGGCCGATGAATGTATCATGTGTGAGCGATACTTGTCTATATTCAGCAGGTGATAGTGATTCGGTAGGCCTGCTGCTCCAGTGTGGGGAACCTAAAGAAAATTGGGATTGAATTGAGATCCCATATTAGCATGTAATAAAAGTTCTGCAAATCAAAATTTCAAATACAAATGTATACGCTGTGATAAATACACAATGGAACTGAATTAGTAGGCACGAAAGAAGAACATACTATGGTGTTCTAGTTGCAACGCACCATGGGGTTGATGATGGGAAGGACTATCCGTACATTGCAAATTCCGTGGATATTTGGGATTCGTTGTGGATAACCGCTTAGCGAGTGGGGTCGATGGGTTCGCGTCTACCTTAGCTGAAATCACATAGAAACAATTACACACTATTTAGCAGTTGTACTAACCGTAATTAAGAACCATACCAAAAAATAGAGAGGTCATGGAAACTAAAAGAATAATTTAAACCTGGATGCTGACTTGTATGTTTATTCTTCGGTCTTCCGCGAGGTCGGGACGCCATGACTGCAAACACTATTTGTTATGTTATTAGTATACTAAAATGCGATGTATCTTTGTGCTCGTTGACATGTGCTCTCATTGTTATAAGAAAACAAATAGTGTTTGATATATTTCCAAAGCAACACGAAAGCGGTACGGATAATGATATTGGTGTATTATACTGTTATTGACAAATGTGTTGTTGACAGGTTATCCTTACCTGATGGTGGATCTGCTTCTCCGGATGGTTGCGCAGGTGATATCTCATGGGCCATGACAGTTTGAGGTATTTCTTCTATACATTCAACATCTGAATGTTAGTTATATTAATGGAAAGCCACTACACTGTTGAAAATTAAAAAACATAATGCAATATCGAAGAAATAGAATAAATTTAGAACCTGGATGTTTACTTGTCGGTTTCTTCCTCGGTCGTCCGCGTGGCCGATACGAAATATCTGCAAACATCAATAGATGTGCAACAGTGTTAGTATGCAAACAGGCGATGCTAAAGCATTAATATATAAGTTAAGTTATTATTTACAACTGTGCAGGTTTACTACAACATTTTAGTGGTTTTTTATATTCCAGGTTGACATGCTAAAGCAACAAACTAATAACACTATTTGTTATGTTATTAGTATAGTAAAATGCGATGTATCTTTGTGCTCGTTGACATGTGCTTTCATTGTTATAAGAAAACAATCAGTGTTTCATATATACTACATGTTGAAATTGTTTACTCGCAAATGTCTTAAATTATCTGCAACTTAGAAATTGTTGAATTGAAGTTATCCGATGATATTCTTCACATGGCATATGTATGAATCTCATTGTTACATAATACGTTTATAAACCGGTACGGATTAAGAATTTGGTGTATCATACTGTTATTGACAAATGTGTTGTTGACAGGTTATGCTTACCTGATAGTGGATCTGCTTCTCCGGATGGTTGCGCAGGTGATATCTCATGGATCATGACAGTTTGAGGTATTTCTTCTATACATTCAACATCTGAATGTTAGCTATATTAATGGAAAGCCACTACGCTGTTGCAACAGTAAAAAACATAATGTACTTTCAAAGAAATAGAATACATTTAGAACCTGGCTGTATACTTGTCAGTTTCTTCCTCGGTCGTCCCCGTGGCCGATACGAAATATCTGCAAACATCAGTAGATGTGCCACAGTGTTAGTATGCAAACATGCGATGCTAAAGCATTAATATATAAGTTAAGTTATTATTTACAACTGTGTTAAATAGTTTGGCCGAAATAGAGTCCCCGCACCTTCATGACTCCTTACGCGATTGTGCTCACTGCGGACACTATGAATTGATTGTCCAGATCCCTTGCCGTCACCTACTCTATCCTCCATAATAAGCTACCTAGGCCCAACACCGACAGAACCTACAAAAACACTTCAAACACATACTATTGAATTTATGGAGGATACGTATGTAAGCCACCTAGTTGTTGCTGGTTTGAACTCCCCAAATTTCTTTCAAAAAAAATAATAATCTAAGCATGCGTATTCATTGATTTAAGATTTTCCCTATAATTCTGTTGATGAATCAATAAGTCACTACATCATTCAACAACTTAAATTTCTTTTCATGATATGGAATCATATTTTACTAATTGACTCACATCACCAAACATTTAAGATTAAGATACAACCAGTGGAGGACCAAAGACCCTAGACCAAAGAGTGCTATTCTTTTAAAAATCGATCATCATCATCAATGTCGTAGTCATGAGGTCTGTTTCTTTGATTAACAGCAACAAACTGACTTGTAAATTAACACAAACGTACTGACTTGCTAAGAACAAATTAATAAACTAAATGAAGGCATTGTTATGTTCTGCTATTATACAGTCCTTTCATCATCAAAGAAACTGATAGTTTAATACCTGTTCATTTCAAGCTTTTCTTCACCCTCTTTTCTTCTGCCATGTCAATTTTGTACATGCTGTTAATCAGTTTCACCTGTTTGACAAAGTTCATATGCTTTGATTAGCAATGAGGAGGAGTCAAAATTAGGCATCATTATAAAATAAGAACAAATTAACACCGCCATCAAATTAGTGGAAATACGTAAAAATCTCGTTACTCACCAAAGAATGTCACCAGAGAGAGAGAGAGAGAGTCGTTGGAGAGAGTGGAAGAGGGCGTTCTTTGGAGAGAGAGAGAGAGAGAGAGAAAACCGCACTACGAGCGATGTAATGGAGGAGGGCGGTTTTTGAATGGTGGTGCTGTGTTCGTGCACTATAGTGATGATAGAGTATTTTGTAGCTGAGATTTAATTGGAGATTTTATACATATTAACGAAGGGAGATCTGAAATCAGTATTTATCATTGACAATGATATGCGTTTTCAACGAATTGTCTTGTATTATGAATCCTTTGAATTATTTGACAATGAAGTTGGAGGGAGTTCTAATTTTTCAATTGATGGTGTAATTTGATTTCAAAAAATAACCAAATCCCACTAAACCTGTGTGACTAAATTGTTATTATTGGTCTTAAAAACCAATAATAAATTGCTGAAAACTGGGTTTGATCACAAAATCGGATAGAGTTAATGCTTTTTATTTCATTTAGGATCGTTATTAAGTGTGCTACTGCTGGCTCCTTATAAATTTCAGCGTGCTGAGAAAACATTGTTTAAAGGATTCTGAATGGATGGGATTCAGGTGTGATTTCAGCATAATTTTGCTATTATGCTGGCACGGTGAGCATGAGCTGTATTGATTCAGTTTGTTGCCAAATTTCAGCAACCTTGTTTAAAAATGGCCGGAAAAAAAATACATGACAGTTACAGGTAAAGCTATAATATGGCATTTAATTTATTATTCATTGAAATGTAAATACATGACAGTTACAACTATCGTTTTTATATGGACTTAAATTGAATATACTTTGCAGAAAGCGCGTATTGATTATGCTTAAAACTGAAAAGCAAAGGTCGGGATTCAGGTGTGATTTCAGCATAATTTGATTCAGGTGTGATTTCAGTATTAGTTGTAAAAATAGATCAAAACACGTTGATTAGGTAATTCGTAGCTATATAATTTATCGTGGTGACTTACTTATATATTGAGACCAAAATAAGACATCAGCAGTAGCACACTTAATTTATATTTCAACGTATCATATTCTTTTATACCGTATAGCGTTGACTTACTATGTGTCTAACAATTATCTGACTAACTGTGAACATATGTGACAGGAATATTCAATAGAGCTGATGCTATAATTCTATAAAAAACTCTCATGGCTTTTGGCATGGAAGATAATTGCTTATATCAGAGGTGTATGAATAACAGGTATGCATTGCTGTCACACCAGAAATTCTGTGCTCTCAATTGGGTTCGATTTTATATACAGAAATCTAAGGCCTTTAACGCTACTAATGCATTGGGATAACATAATATTATCAGAAAATATGCTTTATCAAGACAAATCAAACGTATTTTACGATTAAACACCACAAGTCAATCAAATTACCCACATTAAAACATATGTCTGACCTCACCGGTACTCCGGATTTAGATGGTTATTTTAAGCAATATTTAAAAATTCGTACCAAACGCGAAAAGAAGTATTCTTTTAAAACATTTAATAAATAGAGAAAAGTGGTGCTGCATCAAATTCCAATCAGCACGCTTCGAATAAAGAGTGCGATGTGGTTCTTTACTTCTCAACCTTGATGTTCTTGATAGTAACTTTTGATGATGCCGATGCTTGGTCTGTCGATGCCTTTCTTTTGGCAGGGGGGGTCTCCTCACTGTCCCGAGTTATGTCCACAACGTTGGTGGATGCAGAGGCATGGGATGAAGTTGATGATGTCTGTTCAAACTTTTGGCTCAAATCCTAGGAAAGACGGTAAAACGTAAAAAACACATTCGAAGGCATAAAAGAAAAATGTCACATGAAATCTAATTAAAGATATATACATAATTGACACATTTTACCATGTAACCTACTCTAATTTTTAGTGTGTATTCCAACAAATTGACCAAGCTTAAGCTTCAGAGCAAGTTATTGGTAATATATACAATTTTTAACGCTTCCTAAAATGTACAGCAGTATTATGTAAATAATAGACACATAATAAGCTACCTAAAAGCCTAAAATTATCACATGTGCTATATGAAATCTGAATCACAATATTGGTCGAAAATATACAGCAGTATTATCAGCTTATGTTCATTTGAACAAACCTTGAATTGGACTATATGTGTATCATAATTATGTTCATTTTAGTGTGTATTCCAACATCATAATTATGTTCATTTGAAATCTCAATCATTATTGAACTATATGAACAAAATATACAGCAGTATTATCTAAATATTTATCATGAAAAATATACAGCAGTATTATCAGCTTATGATGTTGTTATTGGTACTGTAAATAATTTTTAACCCTTGCTTTATAAAAAATACAGCATGTCACAATTTTAAAAAATATAGAGAACTTACTTGAGAGACCACGACAGCGCTCTTTCCTACACGGGCAACATCACTGGATGGGGTATCTTCGAGGAGGAGGACATCCGAGGCTGCGGCAATCATAACCTATTTACACGTAGGTGTAAAAAATAGCTCACATCAAATTGGTTAGTTAACAGGTGAGCTGATAATGTTTAGGTAAGCAGATATATGTTGCTAAACAAACATACCTCGGACTTCCACTTGTCCTTAACGACCCTGATAACCTCTGCGTCCTCAGTAACGGACCGTACATGGTATGACCGCGGATACCTATCTTCATTATTTTGTTCAGCTTTGATTCTCCACAATGCCTCCCTGCCTTGAAGGGCAGCAACCTCAGTTGGAAGATTTCCTATGGTAGGGTCCTGAATCAAATTATGATGTCAGCGTAAGTCAATAACTGTATACTCATATAGTCAATTAATCTTAGCAAACAATTTAAATAACAAATGTGTCTATTAACACTGCCAGTATGTTATATAAAGTTATTAATTATATGTTGTTGCCGTAACAATAAGATCTGACCGCATGCCATAGTCTGTAGACATCTTCCGCTGATCTGCCAATTAGTGCACGAACAGTATTATCGAAAAGGACAACAGTTAGAGAGTCGCTCCCGTCGATTAACAACAACTTGAGTAAGAACCTACAAATGGGACCATAGGTATTAGAATTAGTGAGTATGCCTTATAATTAAATCCCAATAAAACATATATACTTCCTCAAGAAATGCGATCACTTACTTCCGCAACACTCTTTCGACATGTGTGTCACATCCGGGGCAGTAGTACAAATTTGGTACATCCTCATCTGCTTTACACTTCCTATTGCATGTGCGACATGCGAAGTACCACCAATCGAAGTCTTCAAAAATGTAATTGATACTGGCAGTGGAAACAAATTCATTGACCTGCGAATACATGAAATCAATATTGTCAGCTACAGTTTCTTTCAGTAACATTTTAGTGGGGAATGTAAAAAGAAATTTTAACTTAACAGCTCTGTGTGGATCGTAATAACAGCAAACTACCTCCATACAATTCTTGATATCTGCTAGTGTATACATTCGATCTATGTCCAAGAAGCTATCTTTGGATGAATCAGATTTAGTGGATTGGGTGATTGTCAATGGAGTGGGGACGATCGTCTGACTTACTCTGCAAAGATATCAATTTCGAAAAAGACATAAACTAACTGTAAAACACTTAAGCACATACATTTCATGAATCATAAATGACATTCAGTGTATCTGGGGCGTTGGTTTTACGTTTCCCGCAGAATAGCTGTCTCCGGAATCTCAGGATTAAACAGTAGTTTGGTAGTCCTTCCAGCTGTTTGAAGGGTGGTACCGCCTGTACACGTGGACATATATGAATATAATTTGTGAGCTTAACCATAAATTGTGATATATATATACTTGAAAAATGTACTGTTGCAACCAATTTACCTGGCCAAGTGTTGACTTTGCAGAACAGGACAATAACAACATCTCCAGATGCACCCCCCGACTGCAAGAAATCTTTCATCACAACTGCATTTTCTCCGAAGAGATTAACACTAAAACGGTAACTGTATAAAAAGAGAGTTACAATTGTATTAGACTCCCAATTAAACTGATTGTGTTTTATTCCTAAAAACCGAACACTTAATATTAAGCGTAAACCAACTCGTTAGTTATAATAACTATTAGCAACGTACCCTCGATTTTCAAGGTTGATTGGGAGTCTTGTGCTTTTTCCACTTGTTGGATCGAATTGAGATTCACTTGACCCCAGTAAGCACTCCAGCAACATCTACCATCCAATAAAACAATTGAGGAAGCAATAAGTTTGACTGACATAAGTTGACATATACAATTTTATTATTCAGAAATGTGTATCAATATGGCTTACCAACTAAAAAGTTTTTGTTGAAATCCTTATCGAGACACTCAGTAGGAGGTGTAAATTGGTAGGGCGGTGTCTCAACTTCATCGGGTGAGACACGTGTGATTTCAGTATTGTATTTGATGTTCATCCTATATGGGTGGTTGGCAGCACGGTACTCCCCATAGTTAGTGGATAAAGTAAACTTCGACATCTTGTAGACAAAACCCTCACCGAGACACCCGCTGTGTTTGTAGATGAACGGCTTATCAATGTGGGCTTGGATCTTCGTTCCCTGGACGAAGCAATGAACTCAATAAGTAAAAATTTCTTCAACAACATCACCCATATAACTAATGTAGAACATTTCATATAGATTTCGAAATTTGGATTCAAACCATATAACTTCGGATGATAAAATAATAAAATGTATGCATAAGTGGGCCGAATTGAAATAAGAATATCTACCGATATATTCAGATCTTGAATGTGTAAAAACCATATAACTTCAGATGATAAAATAATAAAATGTATGCATAAGTGGGCCGAACTGAAATAAGAATATGTCCAGAATATGAATTGAAAGTATTGATTTTGGAATGAAAGAATATGAACATATAAGTTCAGGTTAGAGGTTTTGTTTTTAATTTTCATAGCAAGGAGATGATCAGCAATATATGAAAACTGTTCAAATTGTTATCTTTAAGGGACAACGCTTAGAAAATACAGCACTGGAAAATCTACAGGTTAATATTATGTTCAAACTGCTGATAAACTGTTCATAGCTCCTGTATAATATGAACGTGATCAAGTCTACAGGTTGAATACGTTCATATTATATCATATTATGTAGAACGTGATCAAATCTACAGGAACAACCTGTTCAACCTGTTCAAATCTACATAATATTTGGTTTGGTTTGATATAATATGAACGTGATCAACCTGTTCAAATTGCCACCACATAGCTCCTGTATAATATGAACGTGATCAAATCTACAGGTTAGAGGTATTTATCAGCAGTGTTATCTATATATGAAAACTGTTCAAATTGTTACAGTATATGAAATACATGATTTTAATACCTCTTTGTCGACAAATACTAAATCTACTGCCACAGGTTTGTCACCACCTCTCGCTGTGTAGACGTCCCACTTTCTCAAGACCCTCACTACAACGGTACATGGCTCTTTGTCTGGAGAGAGATTAGCGACGCTGACCATCTGCATCTGTTGAACTACCATGTTGTTCTTTCTGGAAGCCATTACTGTTGAGAATTTGTTGTTAATTCCTTGTTAGACTACACGTTTTACTTTATGAATTGTAATATTTATTTTCTATCGTCTTTGCTTATGCGCCTCAAATTTGGTTGGGTTTATGATTTTAATGTTAAAGCCGAATGGGGTTGAGTGTTACAATAGAATGATGGACAGTATTTTATTTTGATTTGATTTTGTGCTGTCTTACAATTTTGAAATCAGAGGGCACTTGTTATGCCTATTCAATTCCTGCATTAAATGTAAATTGATTATTACATTTAAGTGTATTAACCATAACCGTTACAGATTTTAATAGCATCAAAAACTGAAATGGGAAAATGATTACTTTTGAATATATGGCTGGGAGATATTGGATTTGAAATATTGGATTGGTTGGGACATTGAATAGGTTATGTCAATAATCTCCCAGCGAGAGTTATGGTATTAACCATAACGGTCATGAGCTGTGCGCAACTTACAGCTTCAGTTTTTATATGGCATTAAATTGAATATATGGCATTAAAAATTGAAATTGGAAAATCTTCCTGCGTTAATGCATTGAGACAGGTTGCCGCGAATTTTGGATTTAACTTTAGTTCCAATACGCGCTCGTGAATTAGTGGCTTTGTAATATTGGATTGGTTGGGAGATTATTGACATAAGTTGCGCACAGCTCAGTTGTTAAATGCATGTCTCTCAGAATGGGAGGTTGCGTGTTCGAGATTAGCTGAGGCCCAAAATATTTTTTTTCTTCTTGAAACAGCAAATAAAGCCAGCGTGGACATATGGTTGACAGGTGGAAATGACGTGTAAAGCCACGTATTTATCGTGGTCTATGTGGCCTTTCTGATATGGATGCTGATGTGGTAACATTTGTGATTTAAATTACTTATGATTGCTTTGCAAAAATAACTGTTACATTTTTGTATCCGAAATTGTCTTCGCAATGATATAAATTATTGACGCCATTTATTTTATTTTTTTTGACCAAACATTTATTATTTATTATAATTAACAAATTAACCAATATAGATAAAGCTAATTTATCTATTAATTATACAATTTTGTCCGCCCCGCAAAGCATATTTTACCCAGCTGTCCTAATTGTTGCTGTCCTATAGTTGTCTAAAAGAAAATGTCTTCCTCACAACTGAATTAGATACGATAAACTTCAAGTGGCACATTATACAATCACCACAAAATCGTATTATAGTATACCATCTACGAGTTCCAGCCACCTTCGCCTAATCTAGACACAAACAGTGAGTGCTACAAGGTTTTTAACACTATACATCTTTTCTTAATTGTTAGGCTTAAAAAAATTGGCCAAAAAGTGGATTACATTATGTTAAACAAAATAGAAACGCGTATGATTTTTTACTTTAGCACCTTAAAAACTTGCTTGCTTTAACAATTAACAAATAAGGGGTTTTAACGACTCTTGCTCCTAGATGCATTGAAAACATTGTGATCAGACATTTAAAATCAGATGCGTGTATGCATGATGTTATGAAAACCACAAGCATTTGTGGAAGGCTTAACTTGGATGTGGAAAGATTTGTATGATATTAAATTAAAAGGTTTAATTTGGATGTGGTTCCTATAAAATTTAAATTTTTGTTTTAAGTCCCAAAGCAAACAATTTCACGTCTTTTTTGGTCTCTACATTTTTTTATTATGTTTAACTCTGGTCCTCATGACTTTTTGATAATGCTTCATAACTTTTGATAATACTTCATGATATTTAACAACTCCTTTTTTTGGTAAAAAAAAGCGCGTTGTTGATCTTTTATAAGTTCAATTAAAAGTCGTGAGGCGATATAAAAAGTATATGAAATAAATAGTTACAACTTGCAATATATTTCTTTTTAGCCTTTGTCTTGAAATTACAGTATTGAATCACTGATCCGACAATCATTTTAGTATTCATAAACATTAATCACTGATAAAAAAAGTGATTCTTTTTACTTTACAACACAAACAACTAACCATATTTTTTTGGACAAAAACGTATTGATTTTAAAAATCAATATTTATCATACCAAATTTTAGCACTCTAAATATATTTAATATTACACCTTCCATTGAGATATTCCATTTACCTCCTTTTGATTTTTTGTTTAGTAAGACATTTTAAAAGGAAATTGCTTCTCGTGTTCCCGTGCATCGCACGGGTTATATACTAGTGTTATTAATATTCTAAAATGATTTTCATAATTTCAAAAAGTTAATCAGGTTGGTTCTTCCATTGATATTCGTAGAAAATAGGTAAAATTACACCAGGGGTCCTTTAAGTTATTTAATTGCAACAAGTTGGTCCTTTAAGTTTTTTTCGTATCACTTAGGTCCTTAAATTATTCAATTGTAACAAATTGGTCCTTTAAGTTACATAATCTGTACATCATTAGTCCTTTTTTCATTTTCTGTTACAAAAAAACACATTCGCACTAACAGAGCTGACGTGGCTGTGACAGAGCCTATATGTCATCTGTCTGGTAACAATTTTGTCATTTAAGACTACCGTCATTTAAAAAATTTAGTCATTTCAACTTAAATGAAAAAGAAGATGAACCATCCATTTTTAAAAAAATTTAAGTTGAAAGTTTCAAATTATTACATTACAGTAGTCTTAAAAGACCAAATTCTTACAAGATAAATGATAGGTAGCCTCCGTCACGGCCTCATCTCTGTTAGTGCGAATTGAGTTTTTTTTTTTGTAATAAAAAATGAAAAAAGGACTAACGGTGTACACATTATATAACTTAAAGGACTTAAGTGTTACGAAAAAACTTAAAGGACCAACTTGTTACAATTAAATAACTTAAAGGACTTTCAAGATAATTTTGCCTAAAAAATATCAACAATGTTATATAGCCAAAAAAATTTAGACAAAAGTAGACAAACACCAACTTACAACACCAATTAACCAAGTTTTTTTGACCATTTCACCAAGTGATCAATTAACCAAGTTTTTTATATGCGCTCAAACCGTGAAAAAAGCAGGTTGGCTAAATGGTCTAAAAACTTGGTTAATTGGTGTTGTAAGTTGGTGTTTGTCTGTTTTTGTCTCAAATTTTTGTCTAAATAACATTTTTGAAAAAATATAATGATGATAAATTTCTATTGTCAACGATGCATTTGAAATCAAGTAAATAATGTTATAAATATACTTGCTAACGAATTTAGACGAAATGATGAATTTGATTAACATTTCACAATTCTAATGACCAATTCAAAATCTTGATAATGTGAACGACTAAGTTGTATGATCCTCATCTATGAAATTATGTTTTAAGCATGCTTTTCTTAATTTTAAATTGTAGTGGAAGTTGCATGTCAGTAGCCTTTTGGTCGAACTTTTATGATTTAGCTGAGTTTAAACATTTATTTTACTTGAATATGTGTTAATTTATGTTTTGGCGTGGTGGATTGAAGATTTGGAGTGCTATTTCCATTTTTGAGCCGTGTTGAACTTTTGTGCAAATAAGTATTTAAGGAACAGTTTTTTTTTTAGATAAGCAAATGATTCATCGATCATCGAAAGACAAGTCGTGCCCCACCGATACAATGGGAAGGGGAGGTCTCTCAAACCTCCCAGAGCCAAAATCCTTTGGGAAAAAGACTGCATAGGAAAAGAAAGACTCTCACACAATAATGGAAATCTGCAACAATGGGAATAAAAGTCTTAGCCCATTGCTTCTCCCCCTCCTAGAAAGTGATAAAACTTTGGTTTAAGCAACATAGTGAAGTTCATAGATTACAACGAAGAAAAACAACCCAATGGACAATTGTACCATTCCGCCCAACTCGCCTTGCAATTCCTCCACTTTCTTGCCTTGAACCAACCCCAAGCCAAATCTTTAATACCCGCCACTATCGTTGTAACAGAGGCAACCTCGCCATTGAAGATTACCTTGTTTCGCGCCATCCAAAGACTCCAAATTACCGCCATCCAAATGAGATGACTAACCCCTTTTTGTCTTTTCCCTTTCACCAATTTCCCGAATTACACAAAATGAGTAACTACGTCTTCTACGTCGCCAACCGAAGACCCCATCCATGAAAGAACCCTTCTCCATATGTCATTAGCAACATCACAAGACAAAAATAAGTGATCCACCGTTTCCTCTCCCCTAAAACATAACACGCAGCTTTGATCATTTTGTGATTGGATAATGCCTCTTCTATACAATGCGACCCTAGTAGCCACCCGTTGTAAAATTACTCTCCACGCGAATATTTGAATTTTGGACTAACATCGCATTTCCAAATCTTCCCGCATGCCGCCATCAGACGGCTCCGCATTATATTTCCTCCACCTGCAGAAAAATTCAGCAAACAATCATAGCACTTTCGCACAGTGAAGCCTCCCAACGCATCCGGTACCCAAGACCACTTGTCTGCGTGCTGAGACAGTGTGACTGGCAGCAGCAACTGCTGCAACGCATCAGCAGAAACTAATCGGTCTGCAGAATTCTGCAGCAGACCGACGGTACTCATCTCCTTCCACCTCCAACCGTCGCTCGTCCATTCGCCAAATTTATCGATCGTTGCCTCCTTGGACCTGCAATAGTTAAATAATTCTGGAAATAATTCCTCCAATCTATCCCTTCCTAACCAAACGTCCTTCCAAAACCTCGCCATATTGTCGTTACCCACTTTAATTTTAACTAGTTGATCAAACCAATCTTCTTGAATATTACAATCCGTTCCTAATAAGCATAAATCCCTCCACCATAACGATTTCTTCTCCCACCCTCTTCTATTCTCAACCATGTCGGGCCATCTCCCCTTTAAACCGTATTTTTCCACCAATACTTCCTTCCATATAACATTACGGTCTTCGCTCAACAATCTCCAACGCCACTTTGTTAATAGAGCCACATTGAACAACTCCAAATTTTTTATGCCCAAACCCCCTCTTTCTTTAGGTAAACATATTGTTTCCCACCTCACCCAAGCCATCTTCTTGTTTTCCTCATTCCCTCCCCAAAGAAACCTTCGTTGTAACTTTGTAATTTCCGCAATGACTTTTTCTGGAGCTCTATAGAAGGAAAAAAGGTACAAAGGGAGGGATGCAAGTACCGAGTTGATGAGCGTTACACGTCCCCCAATGGATAATTGTCTGCTCTTCCAACTATTTAACCTTGCTCTCATGGAATCTATAATTGGTTGCCATGTGCACAATCTTCTTGGGTTTGCCCCAACCGGAACCCCCAAGAATTTGAAGGGAAACACTCCCTCCTTGCAAGCCAAAAATTGAGAAATGCCCTCCATCACTCTTTCTCCTGTATTCAGCCCGAAGACGCTGCTTTTTGCAAAATTAACTTTTAAACCCGATACCATTTCAAAACTTCTTAATATCGCTTTCCAGCACCAAACACTCTTATCCCCCCCATCACAAAAAAATATTGTATCATCCGCAAATTGCAAAAGTTCGACCGACAAATTGTTGTTGACATTGAACCCATTAAGTTGACCCATTTCTACTCCTTTCCTTACCAAGCCCGCTAGTCCTTCAGCTACAATCAAGAACAGAAACGTCGCTAGTGGGTCCCCTTGCTTTAATCCTTTGTGTGCCACAAATTCCTCCGTAGGACTCCCATTAACTAGCACCGAAATAGAATTAGACGATATGCATGCCCTCATCCATCTCCTCCATTTCGCACCAAACCCCAGCCTATCCAACATATAGTCCAAGTACGACCAGCTGACCGAGTCATAAGCCTTTTCGAAATCCGCTTTCATTACCACACACTTTTTCTTTCTTAGCTCATTAACCACTACTACTCCATCTAGGATATTTCTGCCGGCAAGAAAAACACTTTGACAGTCCGAAATCACCCCCTTTAAAACCTTTCTCATTCTTCCCGCTAAACCTTAGCAAGCATCTTATACAACTAACCTATGAGAGATATAGGCCTAAACTCCTCAAGCCCTCGTGGATTACTATTCGTAGGGATAAGAGCAATAAATGACGCGCTTACCGCCTTGGGAAGATGTGCATTATTATGAAACTCTTCAAAAAACTTCAGCACTTCTAATCCAATTATGTCCCAACACTCCTTTATGAATTTGAAATTAAAACCGTCTAGCCCCGGGCTCTTATTGCTGTCACACTCCCATACTACTTCTTTAATTTCCTCCATACTAAACGGTTCAATTAACAACTCATTCTCAGGCCCAGAAATTTGATTAAAATTCACCCCGTCTAGTGTAGTCCTATTATACTCTTCCTCCCTGAATTTTTCTTCGAAATGATTTTTTACCACTCTTTTCATTCCCCCCACATCTTCTATCCACTCCCCATCCTCCATAAGTTTCAATAATTGTGTTCTTCTCCGGTTTCCTTTAATGCAAGCATGAAAGAAACAACTGTTCGAATCACCTTCAGCTAACCATCTTACTCTCGCTTTTTGTGCAAGAAGACTCTCTTTCGCATGTAGCTCCTTCCAAAACTCCTCATTCAGCATGTTCCTTCTTGAATCATCAACACCACCTCCTTCCGATGCCAATTTTTCCACCTCATTCAAATCCCGGATTATGTTCTCTATTTTGAGGTCTTTATAGCCAAACACCTCACGGTTCCAAACCTTCAATTTATCCTTCAACAATTTCAACTTTTCCTTTAGCACAAAAGAAGCCTTCCCTACAACCTGAGAAGAGGTCCAACATCCTTTGACAAGGTCCATAAAATTCTCATGCTCAATCCAACAATTGTTGAACCTAAAGGGTTTAGGTCCCCAATTAAGTTCCGAGCATACCAGCCATACAGGGCAGTGATCGGAAATCTCTCTATCACCTATCCACTGTGCACTAATGTTCCATCTAGAGATCAGCCCCTCAGTCAATAGTATCCTGTCAAGTCTGCTTGCCCTCCCATCAGCACCAAAACATGTGAACTTCTTTCCCATCGCAGGTACATCAACTAGCTCCATATCCTCCATAAACGATATAAATTCTCTAGCCTCCAGATTGTTAAAGCTAGATGAGCAGCAACTTCTCTCAGCTCTAGATGTGACGGCATTAAAGTCCCCTGCAATACACCAATCACCTACCTCAAAGCCTTCCTTGAGATTCCTTAGATTATCCCATAACCTCCTCTTTCTGTTCATGTTACAAGCAGAGTAAACATTTACCAAGTAACAATAACTACCCTGAATTTTTGCACAGACTCCAATGAAATGCTCCCCAGAAAAAGAAAACATCACCTCCATACTTTCTGACCTCCAAATGCTTAATAATCCTCCTGACAATCCATTGGCGTTTTTACTTATCCAATCAAAGTCAGAGTCACCCCATACACTACTCACCTTCCTTTTCGATAAATCACCACATTTAGTTTCTTGAAACATGCACAAATCAAACTTCTCTTTAATAATTAATTTCTTCAAGCGCTTTCTTTTGGTAGCACCCCCCACCCTCTCATATTAACTATTGCAATCTTCATTGAGAACCGTTCCTTTTCCCCTTTCTTCCTTTAGCAGTCTGATCCCTAGCTTCCAAGGATCTCATTCTATCTGCGTATTCCTCATTACTACCTTTACCTGTGACTCCCAAGGTCTCTTTGGCAAAACTCCACATTTTGTTAGCAAGAGCCACCTCATGATCAATTAGAAATCTTTCATTACATATTTGAATACCTGAGTCACCCACCGAGATTTCACCAATAGATGCGCCCTTCATATCACTACTAAAGGACATTGAGAATTTAGCACCAGGAGGATTACGTGAAACTACATGCATCTGCGACTCACCCTTTGACCCATTTGAAAGGCTAATAGACAAAATCAATCTCCTTGCCTCCTCATTTACAATTCCAATTAGTACACCTTGGTTTACTTCAACCTCACCATCATTTTCGCAACTGCTGGACTTAGCATGTCTTTTGGAACCTTTCTTATTGCTTCGCAAGAGAGGCCCAAAGGAGTTGCTGAGGGAGGGCCCCATAAGCTCACCTCCCAGCCCCCCTTTCTTGGATTGCTTCCTTTCGGGTCCACTTGTCACCTTTTTTTTTGCTTTCTTCGGCCTCTACTATCTGAATCCCTGAGTTGCAGTCATCTACCTCCAAACTAACTGCGGCAGTGGCGCCAAGCAATCCTGCTGAAGAAGAGTTTTGATTGGTTACCACTACCTCCTTATTCCCATCCACTGTAATAACTTCATTTTGTTGGACCATTTGCCCTTTCAATACCTCCTTTTTTCTATCATCCTCATTAATCTCCTCCCAATTTCTTTCCTCATTATTCTCCCCCGTATCATTTTCTTTCTCCCCAACATCAGCGCCATACTCTTCTACCATATTCTTTTCCCCATGTAAGTCTACGGTTCCCCCCTCAACTGAATCTTTCACAAACTTCCCATTATTTTCGCCTACATCCTCCTCTTGATTCATTTTCTCTATCTCAATTAGTCTTTCCACAATAGCCTGATCGTCATTCTCTGATTCTTCGTCATGAGGAGGATAATCATAAAACAAAGGTGGTTCATCCTCCTCATACTCAGAGTCGCTGCCTGTAACATCATCACTTTTTTCCTTCTCATATGCCGAAGATAAACCCTCCCAATGCATTAGCCCACACCATTCTTCTAGCACCTTGATGTTAAACATTGAATCATTGATATTGGCGTCAACAACCATATTGCACACGTCAAAACTTCCCGTACGAATAAGAATACGAGCTACATCCAAAGATTTTTTCTTCCTAGTGTTCCCATCAACACCCATAAACGAACCAAACTTACTAGCCAAGGCCGTGAAGAACTCATTATTCCATGCATGAACTGGAATGCCATGACAACGGATCCACACCAACCTCTCATTATCCACCTCAACAGATCCCACTTTCTAATATCATCAAACTTCTCGTGCACCCAATCCTCCGCATTATCAATTAGGTCCTGAATGATTCCTTCCTCCATCTCTTCAAGAAGAGCACAATTTGCACCCATAGGAGTTACCTTAATAGAAAAAAAAACCTTGCATACTAAACCACTCCTGGATCATATGAGTACTTCCCGGATGTTTAACAATCCCCACATACATTTTCTTAAATCTATCCAGCTCTTCAGTAGATGCATTATACCAAACCCCACACAAGTTCTTCTTCCTATAATACACAATTTTTTGATCATATTGAGAGTGATTAAAATACCTTTCAGTAGCTTTATGTGACTTGAAGAAAGAATTTCTTCCTCTCCCCTGACCGTGCCAGTGTAATTTCCTCCCTCCATTTTCTCTCGGACCCTTCGCTTTCCAAGCTTTTTTGTGGTTGTTTACAGTAGTATCATCATTCCTTTGCGCCTCTGCCAGTACCGGACCCTTCAACTTCTCCTTCAAGACCGTATTCTTTGTGTTGCCATTTTCTGGACTGATCTGCATCCCCTCTCTTGCGTTCTTATTATTGTAGCTCTTCATCTCCCTCTCCTTGACCGAAACCGGGATTTCCTTCCACACCTTGCGTGGAGTCCTTGCCGGCAAAACATTGACTGGTTTCATCTTCTCGTTCGTGCTTGCTGCTGTTGCGTTGCTTCTTACAAACCTTGGAAGGTTTACATGAATCTTATCAGCACCAATGATAATGTTATCAAGTTTTACTGCGAAATATTGGGGTTCCTCTACTTCAACGAAACGAGCGAAGCCGGAGCGTTTTCCCCAATTATTCCTCTTAGGAGGTATGACAACCTCCACCACCTTGCCATAGAAAACAAAAGCCCTGAACATTTCCTTTGCCCCGTGTGAATCTGGAAAGTCAGGGAAAAAGAATGAAACAGTGTCTTCTTGCCTTCCTCCCCTGAAACCAGCAACATCCATCCTCCCTTTCTTCATGTTGAACGTCTTCTTTCTGCTCTGGACTACCTTCCAGCCGACACCACCGACACCTCCTCCATCAAGACCTCCTCCATCGAGACTTTTCAAATTCTCTTCGTAGTGTTATACAACACAAAACAGAAGATCATCTAATAGGGATCACACTAGGGCGAGGCCGGGAGTATTCCATCGCTCCCTAAAATTTTCATGTTCCTGTCCACATGGATCCCCGTAGTCCCTACAGGAACCCTAAAAAATCATTAAGAGTTATAAAAAAGTAAATTAAAATCTAATAAATTCCTCAATAGTGAAAGAACTCGGGTTCGAATCTTCTTATCATTGGTATTAATAAAACCATCATTGGATGATATGTATCTCCACGATTGTATTGTGATGATAACTGGCGAAGCTTGAAAGGATTTTTGAGAGGGTCAAATACTTATTTTATATATATTTCATTGCATAAATCTCCAAAGTACTATGTTGTGTAATGGTTGTAGAGATTTTGTTTGAGAAGAGAATTAGGGTTTGAATCTTGTCATGTATCTTTTTAAAATTAATCGATTATATTAATTTGCTTATGAAAATGAAAAAACTGTTGCCGAAGGATATATATATTAAATTTAGATAGAAGTTAAAATTTGTATTTATAGCTATTAAAAAACTTTGAGGGGCATGGCCCCAACTCACCCTTAAAAAGATCTTTCCTTGGTGATGACGCAACTTATCTGTTCTCAATGTTGACATTTTATTTCTTCAAGATATACTCAAATATGGAGTTTGTTCAGGAAATTGAGAACATTGTAGCTACTCTTGTGCTTGAAAGTGAAAATTAACATGACATGTTATCTCATCAACAGGTCACCACGGGCTTCGTTGGAGGGGAAGGTTGCATAGGGGGTATGGAAAGGTAATCCTATTGATCTCGACAATTTAAGGATTTTTGGGTGTCCAACTTATGTGCATATATCCTGTGAAGATCGATCCAAACTTGACCCAAAGTCAAAGGAGTGTGTCTTCGTCGGTTCCTCAAAAGGTGTAAAGCGAGCCAGGTTATGGGATCCAGTTTCAAAGAAGATTGTACTCGACAGAGATGTTGTGTTTGATGAGCAGTCCATGTTGAAGCAGTCAGCTGCAACAGATGTGTCAGCATCTGAAGGGGGAACTTCCAGTAATAAGGTGATTCGGGTGCAGATTTGTGGTCGGTACCTGAACCACAAGCCGAACCAGGCTCTGATACTGAAATTGAATATGGACTTGAAGGTTCAGGTGGAGCTCATGATTACTCTCTAGTATGCGATAGACAACAACGTCAGATCAAGCCACTAGGTAGATACGGGTATGAAGACTTCACAGCTTCTACACTTCTTACAAGTTCACTTTTCAAGCGGCTATAGCTTTCTAGGAGAAAGATAAGTGGATGGGTGTCATGGTGGAGGAGATAGATTTGTTGAAGAAAAATGAGACATGGGGTCTTGTTGAGGAGATAGTTGTGTTGTTGTAGTTGTTGTTATTGTTGTTGATGATGATTGTAAGGCAGTATCTGACAATGTATCCAGATCCTGTTGTTGTTGTTGTTACTGTTGTTGCTGCTACTGCTGCTTGTAGCCCTACTAAGACCATACGTGAGGTCACGACACTAGTATTAGCTGAAGATTAGTTAAGGATTTTTGTGCATGTGTGTTATGAAAACCGTAACCATTACTGTTGATTATTTTCTTGTTATGTGATAGTCTTTGCTGTTTTAGTTTCGGTCTTATGTTCCTTATATAGTTTGGACGCCTTTTCTCACCCGTGCACCAAATTTTTAGATTGAGTTCCAGGTGCCGTTGGAGTGGTCTTCTACGATCGTTCGGTGGGAGAGACGTGATCAGTACGAGTCGTATAGTAGCTTGCAGGATGATATTTGTGTCAATGTCACTTTGTTTTTATGACTTTGAATTAAAGGTTAATTGCTCTGATTATGTGACATTGGGATTTAGGTTGTAATTTTAATATTATATTTAAAGTTGCTGTTACCATAATGAAAGAAATGTTTTACTCTTTCGGCCTTATTATTTTTACTATTATTATTATGAATGATGTTTATGCGATTTTAAAATATGGACGACATTCTTTACTTGCGAAAAATATTTGAGAAAATGATTTGGAAACCTTATCTGGAAAACAAACTCACTCGTTTTTCACACTTTTTCACTAATTACTTTTGGGGTAGAGGGTGTCACACTACCAAGCTGGTGTTACTTTTTACTATGAGTCAGTTTGTGGCGAAGCAGGCCTTGAACTGTTTGGTGCCGACCTCAAGTGAACACGGAAATGTCTTGCATTTGACTCCTTCCGAGGCATTGAGGAGCATCATCTGTGAGTTGAAGAGAGTGAGGAACTCCTCTGGATCAGATTTTCCTTTGTAGGGCTTGATATTCAATTAGATAAACTAAACTTTCCATGTATTAAAAAGAGGAGAGTGAGGAAAATTAATAAGAGGAGAGTAAACAATTGATATTCTAATTATAATAAGAGGAGAACACGGATTTTTTTTTAATTTAGAGTACAATTGATATTCTAATTTCATACGATTGATATTTGTAGAGTATCTCCCAGAAACCCTAGGTGCCCAGAGGCTAACCCTGCGGTGATCTCCACTTATTTAGGCAAAATTTACTGCATCAACAGTCAATATGATGGTGGCGAGATCTTCGCTCATAATGGTATCATGACTTCTTTAGCACATTTGTGGAAGTACGGTTTAGTTTTGACCTCAAATATGAGTTGTTCGGTTCCGAGATCCTTCTACTTGGAGTAGATCTCCGAGACCGCCCAGGGACTCGGTATTTGTTGCAGTATGTCTTGTCATTCTCCTGAGGTCGATACACCTACAAGAGCTCAACTTGTAATCTACTATGATTGTGCTCTATTAGGCTGTTACAACGAATTTCTGACAAGAGCTCGATACCCGTCTAGTTGGCACTAATCGTAACCATAACAGGTTGGTTTTTAGAGTACAACTTGTAATCTACTATGATTGTGCTCTATTAGGGTGGGAAGTTTGAATGGAGTTGTCTCGAATCGGTCTCTCGTAAATTATATTTTTCATGTATTAAATTAGAATATCAATTGTACTCTAAATTAAGAAAAAAATAGTCATATTTAATTGTCAAAGATGCTCTTTAATTAGGTAAATGCAAAGTGGAGTACATTGTGAAGTGCTTAAACAAAACAGTAATTATACAATTTTAAATTCAATCATCCATTTAACGTGTTCTCATATTAGACGACTTTATTTGACCTTTTGCACCACTCAACTTTCAACGCCATTGATAGATAACCTTATCAAAGTTTGAAAACTTGTTAAACCTCTTTAAAAAGGTGACAACCACATATCCACCACTACAAACGAGTCATCACCACAACCACATAGAAATGCTGAGGTGAATAGAAAGCTATGTAGGTGATTAGTGTGGTCCATGTTTTGCTATCCTATGCAAGCATACGACCACACCCACAACCTTGGATGATATTGTTATAAACCGGACATCACTTTGCAAGAATCAGTAGACTAATTCGCCGTTTCGGATAAGATCATAATAGACGCATGGTAGAAGTCTTTTTTTAAAAGATTTAACATTGTTGCGTACTTAAAGCTGAATTTGAATTCAAAATCTTAATAGTTGGAAGAGAGTCGAATCATCTCATTTTGGATACAACTTTGGATGATTTAACCAAAGGCAAAATGCTAATATTTATAACCGTACAAAGAGACAACCAAATCTTTATCAAAGGAGCAGCGAATATGCTCTATTTGCGGTTCAGAAACACTTTTATTCTCCACCATCCCTCTTTTATTTCTTTTATTTGGTTGCATTTGCATTATTGATTAAATAAATGTTCAAATTATTACTTTTAGAAAAAGCTGTATTTTCCATTAACTCGCTGACATTTCCCACCAATGATATCTCCGGCAACTTTCAACGTCAAGGATCAATGCATCCAAGATATTTTATGTTTCTTAATTAATAATCATCAAAGTTTTATATTTATTTAATTTCATGATAATATTTGTTAGGTTTTTATGTAGCCCGGCCGTACCTATAGCGGTAGGGGTGTTTGTGGTGCAGTTTGGTTCGGTTTTAAGGTAAAAAGTGAACCGAACCGCAATGTAAAATTACATGCGGTTTGGATTGGTTCGGTTGGTTCGGTTTTTTTCAAGACAAAAGTCATTTAAAACGGAGTTAAAATTAACTAACATAAAAAAGGCTAACATAAATCTTTAAGAAAAAATCTACTCAAATATATAGTATATAAATCACTCTCTTTTAATTCTTTAAGATAATGTTTAAAAGAATTTAAATTAAATATTTTGTTGTAATTTTTAAATATAGCATAACAATATGAATTGTTTGTAAGTGAGTCAAAGAATTAATTGGATTTGGGCAAGTAAGTGAGTGAGAGTTGGGTTATAGTTGCATTTGGGCCAGTAAGGAAGGTTGTAATTCAACAAACCTTAGTGTTACTTGCGGTTTGGTTTGGTTTGGTTTGGTTTGGTTTCGAAAATCAAAACCGCGAACCAAACCGAACCGCATGCACGAATGATGAAAAAGAACCAAACTAAACCGATCAAAAGCGGTTTTGCGGTTTCGGTTTGGTTTGATTCGGTTTCATGATTTTCCTATTTGGTTTGGTGGTTTTGACACCCTATATATATAAGCAGTCACTTGCACATGCTCAAGAGCTTCTATTTTTTGTATTGTTGGATGAGCTTTTAGAATGAACATACATTTCCCTAAAAACAAATTTTAATGAATAAAAAATCAATATCATTGGATACTATATAATTAGTTATTATTTAATTGTCGTTACTTCATCGTTAATCTTGATTGGTTGCTTGTGAAATTTAGGGGACAAAGAAAATCTTTTATGAGATTCACTCAAATTTTTTGGACAAAATGAGTCTTATTAAATAAAAAGTGTATACTTTTATCCACTTACTGTAAAAGTAATTTTGTAGAGTTAATCCGCTTAAATGTCATGGTAGATATTGAATTTCACCAATAAATTATCAAATTAAAAATAACTTTTGACTAAATCAAGTATAGAAATTTTCATAAAAATTTAAACCATTTTTTTCATCCAATAATTTCAATTGGAGGAATGAGAGCTTTGAACGGAGGAAAGAAAAATATAGCAATAAATTGGACATAAATAAAAATAATAAAGTTTGAAGATAGATTAATTAATAGAGAAGACAAATTTGTCCCTTTTTAAGTAGGTATGACAACGAAACCCAACCCTGTGGTACCCATCCGACCCCAACTCGAGTTTAACGAGGAAAACTCGATTTGATCAATGACGGGGATGGATTTGTGGATGTTGATAATCGCCGCGTCCCTTCCCTAAATTAAACTTGCTTGACAAAAGATTAGTTGTTTACTTTATTTTATTTTATACATATATACTCATTCATTTTTAATTTTAATTTTGATCTATTTTCAATAGAAAATCTATTTTAATACTCTTAATTTTATTTTTCATTGTATAATAATTATAATTTTATTCTACTAATTATCATAAATCTAACTTTTTTTACTTTTTCTATAACTTAATGACGAAAACGGGTATCCGCAGAAAACTCATCTACGTTAGGAACTTTTTTTACTTTTTCATGCATTGTTTTAACCGATGGAACTTTAGTAGTCTTTTTAGAATGGGGATCAATGTGCCCCTTTTTTATGGGTAAGGATCCTCTAACTTTTTGGAGGGAACTTCGCTCTAACTTTATATCTATCTCTCTCCTCCAATACATTCTCTCTCATCTTTTTTCCCTACATTTTTTATTTTTCTCTCTCATCAAAAAACACTAAAATTAAGAAAATGTAGAGGAGGTTAAGTTAGAAGATCCAAATCCTTTTTTACTACTCGCTATTATTTTTTGACATAGGGACTATAATGCCCCAAAATATGTACACGTTTTTAAACAAACAACTTGGCATCACATCAACTTTCGTGTCGGTCAACACTACACATCATCAAATTAGCTAACTTTTTGGAAGAAAATGAATGGAGGACCAAGTATCCCTATTTTTAATTTTTGAGGGACAAAATTTTATTTTCCAAGACTAAAAATGGCTAAGTGATATTATTCTTCAAGGAAATAAATGAGCCACAATGCTCGCTCACCTAGACTTGGTCCAAACATGTTATCTTTCCCCTCCTCCATCGGGCATCGTACAAGTGTAACAACAAGTGTCATGGCATCACTATCGTTTATTTGGACTCCAGCCAAGTAACCCTAAAAAAATACAAAATATACTATATGGCTTCTGTCATTGACGTTGCTCACATTAGTTATCTACCAAGATTTAACTTGACCAACCAAAAAACAAACAAATAAAATATTTTTTTATTTGTTCAAAAAGTATATAAAAAATGTGGCGATGCTTTTATAAAATTAAAAAGATATGCGTGTCAATATCGAGGATGAAAATGGGATTTAGTGAACACCAATAACCCTAGTTAAGTTCAATGTACGGCAGCGCCTACTACTAAGAAACAAACACAACACAACAAAGTTAATTAAAACCTAGCAAAGCAAAGCAAAACCTGCCTCTATATATCACCCAAACCTCCCCAACCACCCCTTCTCTTTCTTTCCATCATAACTCAAATACTAGAGAGAGAAACACTCCTTCACCCTCTTTTCTTTTTCTATCATCTCATATCTCTCTCTCTCTCTCATCAAAACTTCTCTCATCTATTTGTTTTCTGAGGGAAACATCTTTTATCTTCTTGCATGGAGAGTGATTGATTAGTTTTAATTTGACGAAGAAGATGTCTCGCACGTGCTCACAGTGTGGCAACAATGGTCACAACTCTAGAACATGCACAGATGGAGAGAATGGCATCATGTTATTCGGCGTTCGAGTCACCGAAGGAAACAACTCTTCTTTCAGAAAGAGTGTTAGTATGAACAATCTTTCCCAATATGACCAACATCCACCTCAAGACTCCAACGTCGCCGATGCAGGCTATGTCTCCGACGACGTCGTTCATGCATCCGGTCGCACTCGTGAACGCAAGCGAGGTTAGTAACTAATTACTTTTTGGTACATATATAAGTTTGATGTATTTGATTTAAAATTTGGACTAAATACATTTTTTGTTAATAGAGTCTAGAGTAAATAAATATTAGTTTATTGATGTTTATTTTGGATTTGATTAGAGAGGCTGAATGTTTGTTTATTTTGATTGGTTAATGAAGGTGTTCCATGGACGGAGGATGAACATAAGATGTTCTTGTTGGGATTGCAACAGGTCGGTAAAGGAGATTGGAGAGGGATTTCTAGAAACTTCGTTAAAACCCGCACTCCAACTCAAGTCGCGAGTCATGCTCAAAAATATTTTCTCCGCCGTCACAACCAAAACCGCCGCCGCCGGAGATCTAGCCTCTTTGATATCACCACTGATTCGGTACTCTTTCATTTCTTCATTTTAAACTTTTTATTTATTTCACTTTCTTCAACTTAATGATAATAATAACTATCATTATTGTTATGCTTGTTAAAAAATAATAATTCTATTATTATTGTTTCTCAAAATTATATTATTATTATTATGATAATTTGTTTTCTTATTATTACTACTTTGAAGAATAGATCTAATTCATTGTCAAATCCGTAAGAAAAAAGAATAAATCTATTTTTTCTTAAAAAAGAATAGATCTAATTTTGATTTGTTGATAAATTTTAGGTGATGGAATCTTCAATAATAATGGAAGGAGAGGAATTTCAACAAGAAACAACAATGACACCACCAAACCCAATAGCATATCCATCCTCATCACATTACGGAGGCATTCCATGCACAACTTTTCCGATGGCTTTCGCTCCCTTACCGGTGGCGAGTGGTGAAAGACCGACGAAGCCGATTAGGCCAACGGCAATTTTGCCGGTGCCTCCTTCTACGAAGATGGCTAATTTGAATTTAAAAGAGAAAATTACTCCTCCCTCTCCAATTGAGCCTCTACCTTTGTCTTTGAAGCTACCATTGCCTCCGTCACCGCCACAACAACAGTCTCCGGCAAATAGTGGCCATTCTTCGCCATCGTCGTCATCATCATCGGCTTTTCAGGCTATGTCTGCAGGGAAATTTGGTGGTGGTGGTGATAGCATTATCAGTGTTGCCTAAAAATGAAAGCAAGACAACAAGAAATGAAAAAAGCATGGTTGAATTATTGTGAGGTCTTTGTAACTTGGGTTTGTAAATGAAGGGCAAAGTTGGAAATTCACTCAAGAAAAGAATATAATATAGGTCGGAGGGAGGGGGATACATAAATGAGATGATTATGATTATGAAATGGAAAAAGGAGATATGGTTAGGTTATTTAGGGGATTAGGAAATTTAATTGGTGGGTTTGATGTACATGTTTAGATAGATTAGATTTGATGGGTTGGCAACTTGGCATATTCTATTTCATTGGCTGATGGGGATTCTTGTTTCTATTTGTCTGGGGATTGTGACCTTGAAGTGATAGGGTATCTGATACGATTGGTCTCTTGCTTGCCACTTGGTACTTTATTAATATAAAAAATATTAGCTTAGACAATATATTATGCTTAACATTTGTTTTTCTATTGGGTAAATTATAGCTTAACCAAGTTAACTCGTTGGGTATCTAGTCTATCTAATATCTAATCTATCTATTTAATCTATCTAATGTACTCCCTCCGTATTAAAATAATAGTCTTTTTAGGTAAAGTAAAAAATTTTAAATTAATTGTCGTTTTGTCATTTCAATACATCATTTATTAAATCTTTTCAATTTTACCCTCATTAATTGTTGTAACTTTTCACTAACCAAAAGACATCACCAACACGCATTTATTAATCGATGGGAATAATATAAGAAACTACCACGTATTCTTTCATCAATTTATTGTTTTTCTTAATCTCTCACAAAACCTTAAACGACTATTATTTTGATACGGAGGAGTAATATCTATCTATTTAATAAAATACATAACTTACAAAACGACATTATAGGCATCTTGATTTATCGACACATCATTACTTATTTATCATTCTTTTGGTGATACTTGCTAAGTTGCGCTTTGAAATGTGGGTAATTTACCTGCCCACTTAAAAGTTGACACATGAATTCCACTAATATTATATCACACAAATGAATCCATACTATTTCTTTTACAATTTTTACTATATATTTAAATTATTTGCATATTCACCCCCAATTTTAATAAATGCATTTGTCCTTTGATTTACATTCCCAAGTCTTAATAATTGTTTTTGACATGCCTATGTTAATGTTTATTCTTTGTCGTATATTTACATTGTTTTAATATATTTCTGTCTTATAATTCTTTAGTTTTAAAAAATGTATTATATAAAACAATTGATTCATCTTAATAAATGAAATGTATTATATATTTCTGTCTTATAATTCTATACTTTTTAATTAATACATTTCTATCAAAATAATTAAAAAATATGTTAATGTTTATATTTAATTGCTGATATATTTCCATCAATAATCTTTAAATCTAATGATAATAATCGAATGTAAAGGTGAGTTTAGTGTCGACTTTGGCTTTTTTTTTATCAACTGACTTTTATTGGTTTTGTAGTAGAAAAAATGTAATCATTGTCCTTGTGACTCACCATAATTTATAGGGGTATCTTAGTAATATTATCACTCTCAAAAAAATAAATTTCATTACATAAGACGTAAAGTACAATGCTAAATAGTGTATTTTGGGGTACTTTACAGTTTGAAAAAAAATTAACAATTCAAATAAGTGAAGTTTGTTCCAAACCTTTCTTCTAATATGGTTACCCATGGTTAAAACAATAGTACAACACAAGTCTAATCCTTAACGTGATAAGGTTAACTATGGTTAGACCCAAAAAAATTAGTTTCTTCTGAAACAATAAACGTGATAAGGTCTAACGAACTAACCACAATCCGACTGTTCAAGTTAACCATCACTGTAGTTCATCCAATCTATATGAAAGGTCGAACCTTTGTAGTCCAATGAACTAACAACTGTTCAAACGATCTCAAGTTAATCCTCACTGTAGTTTATCCGATCTTGATGAAAGGTTGAACCTTTGTAGTGTAATAAACTAACCATAGTTCAACTGGTCTCAACTTAACCATCACTATAGTTCATCCGATCTATATTTGTTCGGTACCTGAGGTCGGTACACAGATCTGAACGGATCTGAATCCGAGGTAGGTGTTTGTGGAGTCGTTTGGGATCTGGATGATCTGGGCTTGTGGCGATTCCTCCGAGGTTGGGATCGCCGGGAGAGTGTACATGCAAGCACTCTATTGCCTAAGCCAGTAAACAAAAGTGGAGGTGAGGTACAAATGAGTGAAGCGTACCTGATTTGCTGGCGTGATGCTCTATTTATATACGCGAGGTCTGGCGCATGGCCGTTGGATGAGGCAGTGTCAATTTAGGTCGTTGATCTCGGTTTTGCCATTGACGTCGTTGTTTGGGTTGGATCCTGCATTGGTTTGGGCCTCTCTTGGACCCGGAGTGGACTTGGCCCAATCTGAAATAGTTGCCTCCAAGTCGAGGCCGATCACGTGGGTGCGGCCTCGGCTTGAGATGCGTGAAATTGCTGAGAGCAGCCTTAGACTTTATGAAATGACTGATGTCAGTCTGATAGAATTGATGTGATGTTTATTGAAACGATATGACGTTTGGTCGAATCGAGGCGACCTGTCATGATGACTGTCTAAGATAGTTTTTTGTGCCTGAGCATTAATGAGTTGTGTCAATTCGTCTCCCGAACCCAAGGTCCTTATAAAAGGAGAGGGGGAAGTGGCATTCGATACTTTGAGTTTTCTAAGATCACACTTTTCTCCCAGTCGTGTTCCGAGAACCGACGTTGATATTCAAGTTACTCCGCCAATCATTTTTGGGTTCACCTTCTTCCTGAGGCCATGATTCATCATCCTAGTCTAATCTTCATCTCGAGGTTAGTTTTCTTCACTTTCTTGTAGATGTAATTTCCAGTGTTTAGTTTTTGTTCATTCTTCTGTCTGGGCAAGCGCGTCCGAAGCTGTCTCCACTCTACCTTCGAAGAAGAGAGTGGTATGCCCAACCTTGACTAGGTCGGAGTCAGAGTTGTTTCCTTTTCTTAGATTATGACCTCAACACCCTCCCCATGCAGGTAGATGGTCCGTACTTGGTCTAGAGAGAGATAGAGTTGCGTTGCCCCGGAAAAACTCATACTAAAGAAGTCTGTCGACGGTACGTTGATGTCGGCTGACGAGGGGACATCAACTTCGTTGTCTTCTTCATTGAAATTTGTTCACATGGCCACTACGCCCTGCGCAGAGCAAGCAGCAACCTTGGTTGCGCCTGAAAACCCTGAGGCTGAGGCGAAAGTATTTGCTGAAGACCCTTATAAGTGGGTTGCTAGAGATATCCACAATATTAGCTCCACCTTCAAGCCCAAAGTTAATCTGTCTGATTATGAAGTGGAGGAGAGGTCCAAATGAATGAAGTGTACCTAATTTTCTAGGGCGATGCTCTATTTATAGACGCGGGGTACCTAATTTAAAAGTCATTAGTTTATTTTAATGAGGATTTAGAGAAGGAATGTGTTTTGGACTGGGCCATGAGGCCAACTAAGCGAATTGGACCCAGATCAGTCCAATGACTTGGATCCATGTCCATTAGCACATATCCCAATATATACTAAAGGCAATGGATATGTCCAATGACTTGAAGTTAAGAGGCCGAGGCAGGCTATGAAGGCAATGGATAATAAAGATATTTGCCAAAGAGATAGAGATAGTAATAGTGTCTCAGACCTTGATTAATTAATGAGAGAGATATATTAAGAAGAACTCGGGCAGCGAGGAGAAAATAAAATACACTGATGAAACACAAGACTCGGCCTAGGGCAGCGAGGAGAACTATACATTTGAAAAAATCAAACAATCAAAATCTACTATTTTTCTCACAAGTCTTCACTTTTATTTTAGTGCTTTCCTTTATGTTTCGTACGCCTTAGATAGTCTAGTCCATAGGTCCCTCTCACACCTATCCTGACACTTATGTTCGTTTGGTATACTTTAAATTATTTGAGTTAAATATGTTTTTAGTCCCTATAAAATTTAAATTTTTTATTTTTAGTCCATTTAAAAAATTTCACTCACTTTAGTCCCTACATTTTCCTACGTCAATGATTTTTGTCCCGCATGATTTTTAATAGCGTTTTTTTTTGCCTTTTTATAATGCTTCTAAGTACTATTAAAAATCGTGAGAGACTAAAAATATTGAAAGAGGAAAATGTTAGAACTAAAAATAATTGGAATTTTTTATACGGACTAAAAACAAAATTTTCAAATTTTATAAAGATCAATAACATATTTAACATAAATTATATTTTAGGCAAACTTTGGATTTTTTTAAATTTTTGAAAACAAACTGTTCATTACCTGTTGTTAGTAGAAATTTATTATAGTTCCACTTAAAAATACTAGTCCATTAAAAACAAATTTTTATTGCATAATTGTTATTTATAATTGCACTAAAGAAATTATTTCCAAATTATCATTATATCCAAATTTACTTGAAAAGTGAAAATGTTCTCTCATATTCCCCAACATATTACAAACGACGCTGAATGTGGCCACCACAATAATAGCATCACCATATTGTAGTTTGATCTTTTGACATACATAATGAAGAATGAAATCATAAAGCATAAATATATTGCAGCGAGCATATTTGGAAACTTGCAATTGAAATTAATTATTTTTACAGCTGCTACTTACATTAATAACAATGGGTTAATATGAAAGTAGAAAAGCATTTATTAAACTTAGGGTGAATGTGCAAATAATATAAATAAGTAGTAAAACTGTAAAACAAATAATATAAATATATTTATGTGATGAATGTTAGTGGAATCCATGTGACAGCTTTTAAGTGGATAAGGCAACTTACCCACATAAGGGCAACCAAGAATTTACCTTTTTTAATTCCATTTTCTCTTCCTTTCCCACTCTCTCTTTTACAATCTCACATTTCTCAATATTTCTCACACTCATACTTTTCCTTTTTATTATACTCTCTTTCATCCTTTTTTTTCTTTTTACTTTAATTTTATTTTTCTCATAAGCAATTATTATCTTTCTCTTATCACTCTACTTTTATTTTTTTAACTAACAATCTAAAAAAAAAGAAAAATTACTGACTATTTAAACTACTGATTAATATTTAAAACAAATATTTCTTATTGATAATCTACTATCTCGCTTTTACTATCTACTATAATATACTAATCAACTAAAATAATCAATTGAAGCTACGAGATAACTGCACTGATATATAAAAACACGGGATAACTGTAGTGATATATAAAAATACACAGGATTAATATTTGTCATTGATAATTATAATTTTTGAAGACTACTATAATAAACCTACTATCTAAATAATTAAGAAGGCTTAATGACTAATCTAAACTACTAATTAATATAAAACAAATGTTTTTTTATTGGTAATTTACTATCTAACTTTTGTTATTTACTATAATCTACTAATCAACTAAAATAATCAATTGAAATTACAAGCTAACTGCACTGATATATAAAAAATAGGGGTGTTCGCGGTGCGGTTTGGTTCGGTTTTGAGACAAAAAGTGAACCGAACCGCAAGGTAAAATTATATGCGGTTTGGATTGGTTCGGTTGGCATCCTAAAATAAAACCGAACCAAACCAAACAAATGCGGTTTGGATTGGTTCGGTTGGTTCGGTTTTTTCCAAGACAAAAATAATTTAAAACGAAGTTAAAATTAACTAACATAAAAAGGCTAACATAAAAAAGGATAACATAAATCTTTAATAAAAAATCTACTCAAATATATGTAGTATATAAATCACTCTCTTTTAATTTTTTTCAAATAGCTAAGACAATGTTTAAAAGAATTTGAATTAAATATTTTGTTGTAATTTTTAAATATAGCATAACAATATGGATTGTTTGTAAGTGAGTCAAATAATTAATTGGATTTGGGCTAGTAAGTGAGTGAGAGTTGGATTGTAGTTGCATTTGGGTTAGTAAGTTAGTAAGGAAGGTTGTAATTCAACAAGCCTTAGTGTTACTTGCGATTTGGTTTGGTTTGGTTCGGTTTCGGAAATCAAAACCGCGAACCGAACCGCGCGGTGCAATGAAAAAAAGAACCGAACAAAACCGATCAAAAGCGGTTTTTTGCGGTTTTCGATTTGGTTTGGTTTGGTTTGCGGTTTCCCTATTGGTTTGGTTCGGTTTTGAAACCCCCTAATAAAAAACACGGGATAACTGTAGTGAAAATTATAATTTTTGAAGACTACTATAAACCTAATATGTAAAAAAACAACAAGGCTTAATGGCTATTTAAACTACTGATTAATATAAAACAAATATTTATTATTGATAATTTACTATCTAACTTTTACTATCTACTAATCAACTAAAATAATCAATTGAAACTACGAGATAACTGCACTGATATATAAGAAAACACAGAGTAACTGTAGTGATATATCAAAAAACACGAGATTAATATTTGTCATTGATAAACATAATTTTTTTAAGGCTTAATGACTATTTAAACTGATTAATGTTTAAAACATATGTGACAAGTATTTGTCACTAATACCTAAAAAGGACAAATAATAGTCACTGATATATAAAAAAACACGAAATAAATATTTCTTATAGATAATCTACTATCTATCTTTTACTATCTACTATAATCTACTAATCAACTCAAATAATCAATTGAAACTATGAGATGACTGCATTGATACATAAAAAGCAAACACGAGATAACTGCACTTATATATAAGAAAACATGGGATAATTGCATTTATATATAAAATACACAAGATTAATATTTGTCAATGATAATTATAATTTTTTAAGGCTTAATCACTATTTAAACTAATTAATATTTAAAACACACGTGACAAATATTTGTCACTGGTATATAAAAAAACACGAAATAAATATTTCCTATTGATAATCTACTATCTATCTTTTACTATCTACTATAATCTACTAATCTATTTATTTTATCAAAGTGACACTAATGGCCATTTTACAACTGTCTCTAAGGGGATTCTAACTCAACACCTTGAGGATATACGGCTAGCTCTTACCACTGAGCTAGCACCTCAAGTGTCTATAATCTACTAATCAACTCAATAATCAATTGAAACTATGAGATGACTGCATTGATAGATAAAAAATAAACACGAGATAACTGCACTGATATATAAGAAAATACGAAATAACTGCATTGATATATAAAAATGCACGGGATTAATATTTTTCATTGATAAATATAATTTTTTAAGGCTTAATAACTATTTAAACTGATTAATATTTAAAACACACGCGACAAATATTTGTCACTAATACCTAAAAAGCACAAATAATTGTCACTGATATATAAAAAAACACTAAATAAATATTTCTTATTGATAATCTACTATCTATCTTTTACTATCTACTATAATCTACTAATCAACTCAAATAACCAATTGAAACTATGAGATAACTGCACTGATACGTAAAAAACAAACACGGGATAACTGCATTGATATATAAAAAATACGAGGATAACTACAATGATATATATAAAACATTGGATAGCTGCACTGATATATAAAAAAACACGGAATAACAACACTGATATATAAAAAACACTATACTAACATATTAAAAACACGGGATAAATGCAAAATTGTTTTAAAATGATACTTTAACATTTCTAGATTTTAAAACTTATCTAATTTATTTTTTTGAAACTCATTTTTTATCTACTTTAAATTTGTCTTTATTTTCACGGGATAATATTCAGACTATTTAATACATTCTAAGTTCATTCATAGAAAGAACATGATAGCATCTATGCGTATGTATGGGTATCCTACTAGTTGATACCTAAAGTAATTGGCATAAATTAATAGGAACATGTGTTGAATATTTTCTGTATAAGTTTAAAAATTTTAAGCATAAGATCTTGAGTAAAAATGGAAGATATGCTAAAATTTGGGAATTAAATACTAAAGTTTTTTTATAAGCAAAAATTATATTAAAAAAAGTGCAAGGGGACACCCAACCCTTACATATACAAGGGGTCTCATTAAAATCTAGATTACCCCATGAAGAAATAGGCAAAAAGTCAGTTACACTAAATTCATACAAATAAAATGATTTCCCCACCAATCAACTATCTTAAGATTAGAATTGCGACATTTTATGCTTATAAACCAAGTCCATTTATAGACTTAATGTGGTTAACAACCACCTGCGGATTAAATGCATGACCTCATTATGGTTAACAACCGCATGTGAATTTAATTCAATTTTATGTCATCAAATTCATATAAAATAGTTATAAAAGAGAAAATTTAAATACCTATTGATAAAATGAAAAAATACTAAGCAAAAAGGTAGGAGGAATTGTGAAAGACAAAAATATAAATATGAACAAAAATATAAGTTGTAAATATAACATTATATTTTAAAAATTAAAATTGAAGTATATTTTTTCTTTTTGTGAGTAAAATTGAAGTATATATTCAAAATAGAGGAATTTTACCACTAGCCGGTGCAAAGTTTGAACTATAACAATGGTTATTATATTTATTTTTTGGTCAAAAAAACAATGGGTTTTTTTTGACACATAACAATGGTTATTATATATCTAATATAGACTAATACTGTAGTAAAATATATTTGTCGAAAGAAAAATACTATAGTAAAATATAAGAATGGTGGTGATTATAATATAGAGGTAGACAGAGAAACTAACTTGTCTTGTTTTCAAAGTTCTTAAGGGTTAAAATTTTGGTTTATTTTTCTGAGAAACAAAACTAAATTTCAAATATTATTTAGAAACTTAATCGAGTATTTAGTATTTGTTTTTTAGATTAGTTCTAATGGTATTGGCTTGGTTATTTGTTTATTTATTTATTAATATAATAACTTATTTGAAAGGTTTTATTGTTTCTAATTTTATTTTTGATGTATTTATTCATATTATTTTATCACTAGTGTTCCGAGGCCGATAGGCCTATGTCTAGAGCAAAGGTCAGAGTCAGAGTTTACAATGGTGTATTTTGATTCTGTGATATCTGTAAGTATTTTGATATTTAAGTCAGTATTAACTCGGAATAAGAGGTATTGAATAGAATTATATCTAGCCTCATTACGATTATATCTATTTATAGGTGATGTGAGAAGGTTACTTGATGATGCAAAGCTGTTATAAGAAGGCCCCTCAAGTGTGTGAACGTTGGTCACGTGAGGGTTTGAAACAATTACACAGTGAATGACTAAGATTTCATCGTTGGTAGTTGTTGGATCAAGGCAGGAACAGAAAGAAGTTGTTGGATTCGACCTCGAGAGAGTAGGGGTAAAATCAATCTGGTTAGGCTAAGTGTGGTTGATCATTTAGTGAAGGCCAGCTCATATGTACCTTAGCCTAGTCGAAACATTTTCCAACCAAGCAAATATCCTCGTGGAGCGGAGACCAACATAATACAGAGGTGTATGTGCTATGATTTTGGATGAGTTTAAAATAGGGCTTGAGGTGGGAAAAGTATTGTGCTAATTTGTCAATTGGTGGGTGATATCCAAGATGGATACATGTTATTTGTATGGATCGTCCTTGAATTGATTTATGATTTGTAAGGATTAAAGAAGAAATGGAATGAACTTTAGCACAAGTGAAAATGGATAAAGGCGATAGAACAAAAAAAATTGAAAAGATGGAAAATAATAGAAATGGAGAAGAAGACGCCACACTCTTAGAGACTGATAAGTCAAGTGAGGATTTGCCTCAAATGTAAGGATACCTTTAATAACAACCAATAATGCTAAAGCTCTCAAAAATCACAAGGAGTATTATTTCTTAAAATCAAAGTTACAAAACAAGGAGAGGACAAGGCTACTTATAGTCAAGTTGGTCATCAAAGACTCCTATAATTTCTTTTTCTAGTTTGACGGCTAACTTTAGTTTAGGAGAGACTAAGTATGTGCTACTAGTTGCATCACGCTAAATATTATTTGTACCTAATAAGCCCAATTAAATTGACCTAGCTTATTACAAGATTAAACCAACTTATATGCAGGTTATTCAAGGGCTTGAAATTGCTAGAGGTTCCCCTCATACACACCTATTTTTTGCGGATTATGCTATCCTCCCACAAGTCCTAGGGTGGCATGGGTTTCAAAGATTCTGAAAACATGAAATCTTCTTTGTTGGCTAAGCAAGCTTGGAGATCATGGTAAAATCCTAACAGTCTTTGGGAAGATACTTTATTGAAGAGGCATTATCAAATTTCCTCATTCTGGGAGGTGAAAAGGAAAAGTGGTGACTCTAGGGTTTGGAAGTATCTTACATGGCGGGGATATTCTAAGGAAATAAGGTAGGTGGGCAATTGGTAATGTTCATTTTATTAGTGTTTTTACTGATAGTTGGCTAGTCTCTGGTAGAAAGGCCACTCTCCTCCTCAATGCTATTATTCAAACAGTGGAGGAATGTATTTATGGCACTATCAAATTTTGGATCCCTTCCAAACGGATTGCTAGCCTAAACCCTGATTCTGCTCAGGATGCTTTGAAGACCTCTATTAGCTAGTCTTGTTGGCAATAAGGATCAATTATGGGGGCCTCATTATAAGGATGGTTGTTTCTCTGTTGAATCTGACTACTTTTCTATTCACCAAAATGCTCAAACCAGTAACTTGGACACCTCCTCGTCTATTGATTTCTGTAAGACTCTATGGAATGATGTTTGGGGTGCTCTTGTGCCGCAGAGGCTCAAATCCTTTGCGTGGAGATTATGCCACAATACTATTCCCTTGAAAAGCAATCTCTATTCCAAAAGGTTGCCAATATCTCCCCTATGCCCAATTTATTTCAAAGAAGAAGAAACTATTGAACATGCCTTTTGGTTGTATCCTTTAGTCACTCCTATATAGTTTGCTTTGGAGTTATGCCAAGTTCCTAGTCATGCTAGTATATCCACCGTAGTGAAATGGTTTTGTGAGGATATTGATGTGGAGGTCAAGGCAAAGGTACTCCATGCCTTGTGGTATATTTCAAAGCATAGAAAATGAGTTTGTTTTTGAGAATCAATGCCCCAATCCAATGGGTACACTATAGAGAATTCAGTATCATATCTCAAAAGGAGTACCCTCTGAGGATCCTCCTATACCTAACCCTAATTTAAACCCCAAGTGCACTCAAAGGCACTATTGGTGCCCCACATGAGGGGATGGTAAAAATTAACTCTGATGTAAGTTTCCTCCCAGATTCCTGGGTGTGTTTTTGGGGGATTTATGGTTCGTGATCGCTCAGGTAAATTAGTTGTAAGAGATACTTGTGTTGGCTTTGTTGTTGATGCCACCAATGTTGAAGCCTTTGTGACGAGACAAGCCTTGATCTTTGTAGAAAACCTAGGGTTTGAGCACATCCTCATAGAATTAGATAATTTGAATTTGGTTAGAGCTTGCAGAGATGAAGTCAAATTTTGAGGGCTTGGGAGTATTTTGAATGATATCAAGAAGCTTAATTTGAGGTTTGAAACTTGTTGTTTTACCTAGACGTCAAGAGACAAGAACTCTGTTTCACACCATCTTGCTGATCTTCGTCGCCATGATCGTTTGCCTCCGTGTTGGTCTTCTCGCCCTCTTAACTTAGTGGTTGTCTTGCTCGATTTAGATCGGGAGAGGCTCCGTTGCCTTTTAGTTTTGTTGTTTAGGGGAATGTCACAATTATTGTTGTAACAACCAAATATTGATCGAGGCTGTGTTTCGACTCGGAACATGTAATGCTTACAGTGATTTGTGTTTGGGCTTGTCCTAAGTTAATGAAAATACATTTCACTTTGGACCAAAAAAAAATAAATAGAACAAAATATTAAGTAAATTAAAATACTAATTGTGTATTTAATTTTTTTAAGGTGCTAAAAACATAAACAGCTTGATTCTTCTAAAATGAGCTTGATTGTGAGAAGATAGTTGATTTCTTTGTCCTATGCTTATTTAGGCCTCCTATACTTAGACCTTGTCATTTGCCTTTTTAGACCTTGTAGTGCATCATTTGGTCCATTCCCATTAGGTCTCCATCAATGGGTGAATTTTTAGATTTTATGTATTATTTGAAAATTTTCAAAATTAGCTTTCACAAAATATCTTATGAAATCCCTTCATTAATTTTACAAGTTCTCCAAATTTATCATCTAAACAAGGTATTTTATCCCAATGCATTTCAATTGCCTCCTAAAAATACATTAGTTAGCCTCTAAAAATGCTGCATCCAAACATATTCAAAAAGATATAATATTAACTTTAAGAGGAATACGTAAAAGTTTTTATTGACATGTTATAATTAACTATATTAATGAGATAGAAAATGGGATGGAAAGAGTGTATAAGTATGTTTGGTGGGCAAAATAGAGGTTTAACAATTTCCTCACTTCTTTATAATTTGTTATGGGATCTTAAACACGTATAAATCTTGTCTATCTAAAGAACTTCTCTTGCTTGCCTTTGACAATTTCTGTTGCAAAAGAAACTTTGTGAACAAAATGCGAATCATCATCCCACCACTGCTAATTTGTCTTATTGTGTTTGAGAGAGAACCAAACAAAGCAATAGAAGCATTGATTCTTGTCGCCTCAACTTGTTGAGCTGTCTTTGTTTTCCCTCTATAGATCAAATGGTTGGACGCTAGCATTCTAGCACATGGATTCTAGTTGTCTCCAATCCATCTTTCAACTGGTTTGTTTCCATCACTTTTTTTTCCTCCTTTAATTTTCATCCACTATTGATAAAGCCATCCCTTTTGGGGTGTGTCATAATGTGTCACAACAAAAATGCTATTTTGACAAAAAAAATTCTACAAATCGACAAGTCACCAACCTACAACACCAATTAACCAAGCTTTTAAGACGATTAATAACCCGCTTTTTCACGCTTTTGGCGTGGATTAAAAACTTGGTTAATTGACCGCTTGGCTAATCGTCGTCTAAAAAACTTGGTTAATTGGTGTTGTAGGTTGGTGACTTGTCGATTTGTAGAATTTTTTTTTGTCAAAATAGCATTGTTGGTGTCACAATGTGTACTGTGTTTGTCTTGTGTGTGTCATTTGCAAAAGCTGTTTCTAAGAGGCATGAGGGGTATCCATTATGTGATACATTACACGTATATTGCCTTTTGTGTCGTTTTACACATCAGCTGAGGTTTGTGAATGATGGAGCTTTCTAAACTCAAAAGCAACTTATGTCATGGCTAAAAAAGTGTTATTGCCATGCTAGAATAACTCTTTAGTTATGGGGGCAACAAACTAGCGTTTCTTAAAGCCTATTGTGGGTGGCATTGGATACTCTTCCACAGTTTCATATCTTCGTATGGTTGATCCCCAAGCTTATTTCTTATTATTAAAACTCGGGTTGAGCCTAACTCAACTCTACGACGTCGTCGCATGCAATGCCCAGAGGAGTGTTCGCTGTGTGACGCAACGGTAGTTTGGCGAGCAACCAGTTTGTGGCATGTTGTTCATCTGGAGGTTGCAGCCGCGGCGAGGGATTTAAAGTAAGTTTTTTCAAGTTGTTGGCTGATCTTTCAGAAGGACAAGCAAGCGAAGATGCTTTGCGATGATGTTCTGGTGCTTGTGGAAGCGTCAAAACGAGAAGGTTTGGGATAACATTGTTCAACCAGTGAGGTTTTCGGTTCAGGGTGGTCTGGATTTACTATTCTGCTGGCAGGAAGCGAAGTTTCAGAAACATGCGCGCTCTACTCCTCCCAACGCGCATCGCAGTGTTGATGTGGAGTCTTGGACCCTGCCCGTTGCTGGAACGGTTAAGTGTAATGTTGATGCAACAGTTTTTGATGATGGAAGATTTGGTATTGGTCTTTGTATTCGTAATGAGGAGGGTGCATTTGTGAAAGCGAAGTCTCTATGTTTCACAGGCAAGCCTTCTCCTCAAGAGGCGGAAGCTTTGGGTTTATTGGAAGCGGTCGTTTGGTTACAAGAGTTGGACATCCAAAGAGTTACCATCGAGCTCGATTGCAAGGCAGTTGTAGATGACATCAGAGGAGTGTGCAATTTAGTAACTGAATATGGCTCTATTTTAAAAACTTGTCAATCATTACTGTCTACTTTAGAAAACTATTTAGTTAGTTTTGTCCGGTGGCAATCAAACCTTGTGGCTCACATTTTGGCTCGAGCATCAAGGTTTTATGCTAGCTCTCATATTTTTGATTGATTTTAACCTGTGTTTCATCTTTGATTATGAATGAAATGCCATAACCTACTTTAGCCACGTCAGCTTTTTTGGATGAAAAGTTAACTGAGGGGTCTAACTAGAACACTTAATATTTGCAAAAGGCATTTTAAAACTTTTTTTTACAGGGGGGTAAATAGATTATTGTGATATTTGCAGGGGGTAAATGTTATTTTAGCCAAAATAATATATGTATTTGGATAATTATGTATATCTTAAATTTAGTTACCCCAATAATATGTTATTTAGCTACTCCAACTAACTTTATTTGTATAAGGAGATAAAAGAACAATAACAAGTTCATTAGTTTAATTAGTCTCATTTGATCAAAAAAATTCTATTATTATCGCAAACAAATATGGTTGGTGGTTTTTGTTAACTTGGTGGTTTAAGTATTTTTATTTTACTTTGACAACGTTGGTCTCCATTTTTCTTAATTTCACAAATTTTCCCCTCAAAGTCATATTGTTTGCACTTTTGGTTCTCAAAAATCTTTAATTTTGGAAAAATGAGGGAGTAAAATTGCACAATCAATGATTTTTAGCAACCAAAAGTGCAATGAAAAAATCACAAGGACCAAAATTACCAAGTTAGAAGAGCAGAATATGTTTAATTGGCCCCGTCGCTGTAAAAACTTTTTAAGGTAGGTGAGATAAAGTCAAACATTTTTTATGATGTGATGTTTTGTGATTGACTGCTGTATAAAATAAATTCTCCAGAACGATATATTTTAATTGTTAAATTAAATCGTTTGACCACCTTGGACCAGTGTCCTAGATACGTCATTGATGATACACTTGCTGTGGGTGTGAAAACCATGTCAAGGAACTGATTGTATCCTGATGGATATTCACTAGTCATCCTATTGCATCCTATTGCAACGAATCAAACCTACAACTTAGTGTTTACACACGCCTTGGAATCTTACGCGATGATGAATTCACTTTCTTCTTTCTTCTTTATTTTACATGTTGTTAGCATTTATTTGAACTTATGATCTTCTATGTTTGATTGTTTTTGCAGCATTATTCCCACCAACACATTATTCATTTTTTAGTGAAGAACATTATTCAGCTCAAACAACACAAAAGCAATCACGACGTACAAATTGCAATCCCAAAAGAAACTTTAGGTCGACAAATGTTTACAATACTAAGCTTTTTCCTTAGTTATGATTACTAAATTAATCATAACATTTTGATTCTTTATTTATAAGGAAAATTAGATCTAACGGTTTAAAATAAACAACGACGTTCAAGCAAATCATCATCAATAAATTGTAATTGTTTTTTAAGTTAATTGCTCCTTTTTTTTGCCTCAAACATTGCCTTCCTTACATTCTAGTGATGATTAAACGTAACTATTTTGGAAAACTCCATCCCTCTGGCTCATTATTCACGCTTCACGATTTCAAATCGTGTTCTTCAGAACTGATTCCGGTAACAATCAAGAACTGATTCTGGCAACTATCATGACAACGATCATCAGAACTGAAACGAAATCAAGAACTGCATCTTGAGATCATTGGCATTTTGCGATCTTCTGCATCTCTGTTTGTCTGGTTTTGCCATTGCTTCAATTCTGCTTCCCAATCGCAAGCCAAATCGTGTTCTTCAAATGCAATCGCAAGCCAAATCGTGATCTTCAATCGCAAGCCAATTTGTTTCTCTATCTCGTGTTTCTCAGATTTAATTGGCTTCAATTGTTGAATCACTTGTTTTGAATGTGCTTTGACGGTGATCACACCTTCTGACCTTGCCTTCTTTTTCTTCGTACTCGTTTCGTGCCTGATTTTGCGGCACTCTAACCATTGTTATGAAAAACAGTGGTTAGTGGCATCTAACCACTATTATGCATATCTATGGTTAGTTGCATCTAACCATTGACATCTAACCAAAGTTATGCATATCTGTGGTTAGTGGGTGTTATACCCCAATTTTGTCTGTCTTCTTTTTCTTGTTTTAGTAGTTTATTTTATTCGTATTTTGAAGTCACGCGATTCTGAGCTAATTTTTTTTAACACGCCCATTTCTTCTATTTTTGGTCTAGTCTTAGCGCACTTGTCAAGTCCAAATCGGTCTCGCCTCAGTGTATTTTGGCCCTGCTCCTTTTATGATTATTATTTTTATCCTTATTTTGTTTATTTAATTTATTTAAGCATACATACAATTTAAAAATGTCAAAAAAATTCAATTTAGTTTAATTCACAATGTTTAAGAGTCCAATATATTTAAAAATATCAAAAAAAATTCAATTCAATTAAATTTACAATTTAAAAGCATTTAATATGTCCAAAAGTCCAAAAATGCAAAAAAAAGTAATATTAGGAATATAAAAATAGCCAAATCCGAAAATAAATATAAAAAAATAAAAAAATACAAAAAGCGCTTTTAGCCCAAGTAGCGCTGGGCTTGGATCTTCATGCTCTCCCAAACCCTAGTCTTGGTCCCCAAGACTCAAATCCAGATCTCAAAATAAAACAAAATCGTGGGCAAATCAAGAATTAATTACTAAACCTAATTTTCTAATATAAATAAGCAATCAACACACACCCAAAACACACGAAACGAAGCGCGTAAGGAGATCGCGAAAATCACAAAAAAAGGATTAGGGTTTCACATCAAAATCCTAATCCACTAAACACAATCCTCTTGAAATCGAGATCCGAGAAGAGATCAAGTTCGAGAATCGAAGCGATCGAGAAGCGCTCACGCACACTAGTAAGTGGTTCGCATGAAGATGTGATAAAGGCAATAGAGTCAAAAAGAAGCCGGAGATGTAGACTTGTCTTTGTGTGAAAATACGTGATACTCAAGGCAAGGGATGGTTTAAAACCCCAAATAAAATATCAAGGAAGTCAAAGGTATTATTCATCCATCCGTGTCTTTTTAATCAGCTCTATGTTTTTTCTTTTCAATTAAATAAATGTGTCAAATCTATGAAGTATTTAGATAATTTTATAGAAGGAAGAATTTAGTTGCATCTGATTACCTATATATTCCAACTACGTGCTTGATCTAGAATTGGGAGAATATCCTAGTAACTTAATCAAGTGGCTTAAATTATTTCCTCAACTAATTAAGAAGATTGCAGCAGTTCATATATAGAGATTAGTTTATTCTAGGCTTGTTGATCTACTCAGTGTAAACTGCAACTTAAACTCACATAATAATAATAATTACACTAGAATGGAAACACCAACAGAACTGAAAAATGGAGGAGCGAACTAGTTCGCGGCGACCTTCCTGGCCGTCTTCTCCCATGTGAGTCCCACCAAACCGAAGCCAGCAGAACCCCAGACCGAGCCCAACCCGACAACAACGAACCCAGAAAATAAACCCAGCCATCCAAATCCTTCACCGTCGCCGGCGCCCACCAAGACTCTCCCTCCATGACGTCTTTCTCCTCTCCCTCGATTCGCGATTTGTTTGCCGCTTTTTCTCTCTCACCGGCGACCCTCTCTCACTCTCCATGAAACCAGGCGAAATTTTCGCCAAAATCCCCTCTCTTGTGTGTGCGGCCACTGCTGCTGCCGCTTTTGAGGAGGAGGAGTGGAAATTAGGTTTAGGTTTCTCTTGTATTGGGCCTATATAGTGTCTCCAACAATTACTTGTTTTTTTAATTTCATTTTTATTATCCGATTCACGACCACACCCTACGAATTAACACACACACTCTCTCTCTCACTTAAGCCCGCCCGCATACTTTGGGCTCTCCTATGCGAACCGGGCTTCCTTTTACACCCCCTATTAATTATACAACCCCCTGCGACTAATAAAACCTCATTTTACTGCTTTTCACCCCTCTCTTTCCATTTCAATTCTTTTTCAATTCAAATATAAATATTTTTCTCTCGAATCTAATAACGGCTAAGTCGGTTGTACAACCGGTTAGTCATTATTTTAGGCCAATGAGTCAGATGCAGTTCAAGAACCACGAAAACTTAATAAATGCTTTTTCTCTTGAAATTAAATAACGGCTAAGTCGGTTGTACAACCGGGTTAGTCATTATTTTAGTGGTCAATGAGTCATGCTGATTCAGAACCCCAAAACTTAATAAAATATAAATAAACTATTTTTCCTAAAAATAGGGGCTAAGCTTGTTGTACAACCAAGTTAGTCAATGTTCTAGAACTAATGAGTCAGATGCAGTCAGAATTCTAGAATACCTATTCTAAAACCAACCCATCTCACAACTCCTTTCAAAATTCAAAAATTATTTTTAAAAAAAGTAGGGGACTAAGTCGGTTGTACAATCCAAGTTAGTCAACGTCCTAGAATCGATGAGTCAGACATACCAAGGAATCCTAGGATCCCTACATTAAAAACACCAACCCACAAACATTTTCCAGGAAGAACTACGTAGCTTTGATTCCTCCATTGCATCCGGAGGTACGTAGGAGCAAGACTCAACTCTTGTCAAGCACTAAAAACAAAAAATTTAAATAAGTCTTTTTCTACAAATAAAAGGGTAATTATTAAATAAATCTTAATTAATTAGACAATGGATGTCGTGGGGTGCTAATACCTTCCCCACACATAACGACTCCCGAACCCTAACAATGCCTCGTCCTAAAACATAAAGGGATTTTCCGAATTTGCCCTTAAACTAAAATTTGGTGGCGGCTTCCTTTCGAACTTCGAAGAATCCTTTCCCGGATTTTTCGGTCGCTACAGCTGGCGACTTCACTGGGGACTTAACTTTTTAGAGAGTCAAAACCTAGTCTAATTATTTAGGATTAACTTAATTTTTACCCTTCCCTTCATTTATTTGTTTATTTATTATTATTCTTTGCATATTATATTTTTATGTTATATATAAACTCTAGGATAGAAGACGATATTTTTATATACGTTTGTTTGTCTGCTTGCAAACTGGGTTGTTTTTAGATCGCTCCTACACACACTTCACTTCTACACTTCACACACGTGAGAAAAGTCCTCTACCCGGACTTGAGTGTACCCTAAGTTAGAAACGAGATTGCGTAGTGATGGCTGCGGGGCGTGCGTCTCGTTGGGTGGTCATGAAAATCTCACCTAGAGTTTGATTCCTTTTAAGGATGTTATCCTTTCTAATAGCTTGCCTATTGTTGGGGTCGATATTCTTGACTCGAGGTCCTTGGCTCTAGGGACCATGTGTAGGATTCTTTAGAACCATCCTTGTGAGGTTCACTATAAAAGAAACCTTAGACCCACTCCATAGGATATCTTTCTAGGGTCACAAAGGAGCTTTATACCTTTGCATTCAAACAAATATTTATGCATACTGTCTTTTATCAAAAAATCAAAAACAACCAAAAATCATTTTTTACTACTTTTTAGAAAATATACCACATGCATACAAAGAAATAAACATCTATCAAGTTGCATGCACTTTTATGACCGCTGTCGAAATTTAAATCTTTACCTTGGAGAGAAGCTGCACGCTGTCAAAATTAAATTTTGTACTTTACTCTCCAATGAAAAGTTTATAATTCCCGACATGACGAATAAAATCATATATTCATACCCATACATCACATTCGCATTTTTCACACATTCATTCGTTCATTTGCATTCTCATTTCACGCGCATTCATTCATTTGCATACTTACATCATGCATTATAAAAACGAAAAAACATAATTTTGAGAGAAAGATTGTGATGAGAGGTGAGGCATTCTTGTGAGATAAATAATTCTTTTTGAAAAAGTTTAGTCATACTTCTATTGCGGCGAAAAGGTGTTTCAAGTCACTCCGTTTTTCAAATTTTTAGCTTTCTCATTTTTTTAACCAAACGTTGCATCTCTTCCATCCCATGATAAATGACCAAAATGCCCATAAAAAAAATTTCTATCATGTTTTAAATGTTAACTCTCTGCGAAGCATTTGTGTAGTGACTTGGGTAACATGTGTGTTCATTTTTGTTTGAGTCGGTTAAGCGTCCTACCTTACCATCATCCCCTCACAAAGTCTAACCCCACCCCGACCACCCATAAGGTACATACTCCCCACATCGAGTACATAGTTGACGTTTACGGTTGGTTCCCCTAGTGAAATAACACTTTAGGCCCTCCATACTGAGGCAAATGTGTGATCTCTAAAAACTTTGTCAACGTTGTATTCCCTTGGTGCAAGTCCTTTACAAAAAAATAAAAAAATAAAAAAATAAAATTCAAAAAGGCCGTTAGGTGAAAAACTCGTAAGAGCGGCTAAGCAAAAATTAGGGCATATAAAAAGGGAGAAATAAAGAAAAGAGCAAATATATAAAAGTAAATAAATTATTGTCCTTAAGTTAATTTTTGAGAAAACGAGCAATCATGATTTGAAATGAAGTTTGATCATCTTCCCATACCCTCGAAAAACCCCATGCTACCCACCTTAAGCCAAAATCTAAAACCTTTCGATCACCCTAGACAAGGATCAATTCCACATCAAAAGCTCGAAAGAAAGAAAAGAAAAAATCAAAATCAAAATCAAAAAGAAAGTGAAATAAAAAGAAGAGGATCGAAAAACCACGAAAAAGCAAAAGTGGTACAATTATGAAATGATACTTCTCGCCATTAAATGCATAAGAAATCCTTGTCTCAAAACAAACCCCAAACACTTCCCTTGTCCTATCCTTCATAAAACCTTGGCGAGTCACATCCCTAAACAAGTCCATCCTACCATGAGACACATCAATTACTAGACCTCAAACACTCCTTTGAGCCTGACAACCATTTCCTTCATAAATCATCACCCATTAGCCAAGTTACTTCACCAAATCATTTGTCCCATCAATCATCAAACACTTCATTGAGCCTAATTACCCCTTCTTTCACAAACCATTAACCATTAGCCAAATCATACCGCTAAAAAAAAAAAAATCATCCGTCCCATCAATCCCCAAACACTACCTTGAGCCCAATTATCATTTCCCTCATAAATCACTAAACCATCGGCCACGTTACCACCCTCTAGAGTTCATTCCGATCAATGACCGATTGCTTTTGTTTTCTCAAAGTTCTAACCTTAGGACAAATAAGTTTATTTATTTACAATATGTTTGCTCAAAAAAAAATATATCTCAAAGAAAAGAAAAATAAAAAAGCTTGCACCACAAGATTCATTCAAGTTATAGTTATACTAAGACAATGTCTAGTGATCACCAAGTGTAGTTTTCATCATAGCAAACTCAAGACTATTGTAGTCTGAGAGTCATTCTAAAGATAACCAAAAGTTTATACTAGGATCGTCACCTAGATCCTAAAGTGGGGCATCCCTTTCACCATCTATTCCATTTGAACTTGGGGAATTTGTCCAGTGTGCATCCCATACCACTCCCAGTCTATACAGCCATATTTAACCATCTCCAAAAACCCATAACCTAACCTTGTCACCTTTCCCAATCTCACTAAAGGCAACCATTCGAAACACCATTCCAAGTGGGGCAAACCTGTCATTCTTCACTCCACCTACAAATGGGGAAGTTCACCCGACACCCATCTCATCCTTTCATTATATTCACAGCCATAAAACCATACCGGGGCAATTTCTCAACTCATTACCCGAAATGCTACTACTCATACCAGGGCAATCTTGTCCTTACCATAAATGGGGCAACACCAAACTCCATGTGTTGAAATGAAGTCCATTGCTCCAAAGTCAGGGCATTCCTAGCTCATCATTTCCTCTGTCCCCTAGTTATTGTCATCACCAGACAGGGGCAGGCACTCACCGTCATCACATCTAAATTGGGGCAGTCCTGCATTCCTTGGCTTGGGAAAACCTACCTTTCATGACATTGACAAAGACCACCACATTCACCCCTTCATGTGCCACAAATGTGTCCACACCCTAGGTCTTTAGAACCCCAAGTTAAGCGACTCATTCATCTATATTCGCACTACTATACATCTTCACAAAACAATGCTTTAGAGAGAAAACACAAGTTGATCATATGATGTTGGAAATCCACTTATTTAGTCATGTGGGCCAAAACTTCTGTCATCATGGGGCATCAAAATGGAAGAGAAAATGAGCGAGCTTGCAAATACTTTTTCACATCGATGTCTCAGAATAACAACATTGAGATTGTTTGAAGTATCGAATCAAAACTATTCTTTTCAAAGAATGATCAATATTCACCTCTATTTCTCGCATCTAAAGTCTCACATCTCGTCATTACCAAAAATGTTTCTATACCCCAATCATATCATATCATATCATATCATATCATATCATATCATATCATCACCTCATGCACCATAGCATTTGCACCCGAGCATTTCATTTGCACATTTGGCATTCATCATTTTTCAATAAAAAAAAATAAAACAAACAAAACAAAAACAAAAAAAAACAAAAAAGCGAAAAGCAATAAGCAAAAAGAGAAAAGGAAAAAGTCATTCCACATCCTACCAGATACCAATCATTGCTTGCACCATTAAATTGCTTCATCAAACGTGAGTGGTTTTCCTTTCTCGGTAGATGCATTTGTTAGGTGTGCCCGGATAAGCACGATCGCTGTTAGTCCCTATTTTGTTCCTCTAATGTCGGCGCTTTAAGCGTTGATCTCATATCGTATCACGATCACCAAGTTGATCCTCGGACTCGAGTGGTCCTTCGTGAGCACTACGCTCCTTCAAAGGCCCTGCTGGCCCAGTCGCAAAACGTCGGAGTCGAGCCCGGCGGACCTTCCGCACCCGTGTGGTCCTTCGCACTAGTAGTGTGGTCGGCTGAAGACACGCTGCACGCCCTTCATGGTCAACATATCGCTTCTAGACCGATCTTGACCCATCATGGCCGCCGAGTATAAAGGCCCCCTCGCATCGCCGTTAATTAGTACCGTAGCTAGTTGCGCTCCTTCGACCACGATGGTCCTTCAATTAAGGCTTAGCAGCCTTCCGGACCTTAAGTGGTCCTCCGAGCCTTATCGCTCCTTCGACACTCGAGTGGTCCTTCGAGCCTTAGTGCTCCTTCAGTCCTTGTTGACCCTTCATTCAACTCTCGGTTGCGCCCAGTATTAACCGCTCCTCCTATCTCCCAAACCTTCCACTTCCCCTTAAACGGACAAAATTAGCGTCTATCTTATCTTTATTCCTATTTCTACTACGAAAAGTTCGAGAGCTCCGCACTTTCTAGTGAAATATTAATAAAGAGGGGCAAAATTGTTATACCCCAATTTTGTCTGCCTTCTTTTTCTTGTTTTAGTAGTTTATTTTATTCGTATTTTGAAGTCACGCGATTACGAGCTAATTTTTTTAACACGCCCATTTCTTCTATTTTTGGTCTAGTCTTAGCGCACTTGTCAAGTCCAAATCCGGTCTCGCCTGCATGTATTTTGGCTCTGCTCCCTTTTATGATTATTATTTTTATCCTTATTTTGTTTATTTAATTTATTTAAGCATACATACAATTTAAAAATGTCAAAAAATTCAATTTAGTTTAATTCACAATGTTTAAGAGTCCAATATATTTAAAAATATCAAAAAATTCAATTCAATTAAATTTACAATTTAAAAGCATTTAATATGTCCAAAAGTCCAAAAATGCAAAAAAAGTAATATTAGGAATATAAAAATAGCCAAATCCGAAAATAAATATAAAAAAATAAAAAAACACAAAAAGCGCTTTTAGCCCAAGTAGCGATTGGGCTTGGATCTTCATGCTCTCCCAAACCCTAGTCTTGGTCCCCAAGACTCAAATCCAGATCTGAAAATAAAACAAAATCGGGGCAAATCAAGAATTAATTACTAAACCTAATTTTCTAATATAAATAAGCGAACAACACACACCCAAAACACACTAAACGAAGGCGTATGGAGACCGCGAAAATCACAAAAAAAAAAAGGATTAGGGTTTCACATCAAAATCCTAATCCACTAAACACACCTCTTGAAATCGAGATCCGAGAAGAGATCAAGTTCGAGAATCGAAGCGATGCAGAGAGAGCGCTCACGAGACACTAGTAAGTGGTTCGCATAAAGAGCGGTAATGAGTGCAATAGGAGTCAAAAAGAAGTCGGAGATGTAGACTTGTCTTTGTGAAAATACGTGATACTCAAGGCAAGGGATGGTTTAAAACCCCAAATAAAATATCAAGGAAGTCAAAGGTATTATTCATCCATCCGTGTCTTTTTAATCACTCTATGTTTTTCTTTTCAATTAAATAAATGTGTCAAATCTATGAAGTATTTAGATAATTTTATAGAAGGAAGAATTTAGTTGCATCTGATTACCTATATATTCCAACTACGTGCTTGATCTAGAATTGGGAGAATATCCTAGTAACTTAATCAAGTGGCTTAAATTATTTCCTCAACTAATTAAGAAGATTGCAAATAGTTCATATATAGAGATTAGTTTATTCTAGGCTTGTTGATCTACTCGATTATAAACGCAACTTAAACTCACATAATAATAATAATTACACTAGAATGGAAACACCAACAGAATCAAAAATGGAGGAGCGAACTAGTTCGCCGGCGACCTTCCTGGCTGCCTTCTCCCGGGCGAGTCCCACCAAACCGGCCAGCAGAACCCCGCATCGAGCCCAACCCGACAACAACGAACCCGTAAAAATAAACCCAGCCATCCAAATCCTTCACTGTCGCCGCGCCACCAAGACTCTCCTCCGCGACGCTCTTTCTCCCTCTCCCTCGCCTCGCGATTTGTCGTCGTTTTTCTCTCTCACCGCGACCCTCTCTCTCTCTCCATGAAACCAGCGAAATTTTCGCCAAAATCCTCTCTCTTGTGTGCAATACGCCACTGCTGCTGCGTTTTGAGGAGGAGGAGTGGAAATTAGGTTTAGGTTTCTCTTGTATTGGGCCTATATAGTGTCTCCAACAATTACTTGTTTTTTTAATTTCATTTTTATTATCCGATTCACGACCACACCCCACAATTAACACACACACTCTCCTCACTTAAGCCCGATTCATATACCGGCTCTCCTATGCGAATCGGGCTTCCTTTTTACCCCCTATTAATTATACAACCCCCTGCGACTAATAAAACCTCATTTTACCGCTTTCACCCCTCTCTTTCATTTCAATTCTTTTTCAATTCAAATATAAATATTTTTTCTCTCGGAATCTAATAAACGGCTAAGTCGGTTGTACAACCGGGTTAGTCATTATTTTAGGGCCAATGAGTCAGATATGCCATTCGGAACCACGAAACTTAATAAATGCTTTTTTCTCTTGAAATTAAATAAACGGCTAAGTCGGTTGTACAACCGGGTTAGTCATTATTTTAGGGTCAATGAGCTGTACAGTTCAGTAACCCTGAAAACTTAATAAAATATAAATAAACTATTTTTCCTAAAAATAGGGGGCTAAGTCGGTTGTACAACCGGGTTAGTCAGCGTTCTAGAACTAATGAGCTGTACAGTTCAGGAATTCTAGAATACCTATTCTAAAACCAACCCATCTCACAACTCCTTTCAAAATTCAAAAATTATTTTTAAAAAAAAGTAGGGGACTAAGTCGGTTGTACAATCGGGTTAGTCAGCGTCCTAGGAATCAGTGAGCTGTACAGTTCAAGGAATCCTAGGATCCCTACATTAAAAAACACCAACCCACAAACATTTTCAGGAAGAACTACGTAGCTTTGATTCCTCCATTGCATCCGGAGGTACGTAGGAGCAAGACTCAACTCTTGTCAAGCACTAAAAACAAAAAATTTAAATAAGTCTTTTTCTACAAATAAAAGGGTAATTATTAAATAAATCTTAATTAATTAGACAATGGATGTCGTGGGGTGCTAATACCTTCCCCACACATAACGACTCCCGAACCCTAACAATGCCTCGTCCTAAAACATAAAGGGATTTTCCGAATTTGCCCTTAAACTAAAATTTGGTGGCGGCTTCCTTTCGAACTTCGAAGAATCCTTTCCCGGATTTTTCGGTCGCTACAGTGGGCACTAACCATTGCTATGCACATTTGTGGTTAATTACACCTAACCATTGTGGTACAAATATGTGGTTAATGAACGATTTCTTTTTGGTGTGAAAAAAAAACGCCCAGAATATATATATATATATATATATATATATTAATTTTTTAGGTAAATGACCCTTTTACCCTTTTAGTAACAAATGTTAAACAAATTGCTTAGCATCATAAACCAGTGCCTCCCCCCTTTAAGCCTCTCTCTCTACTTCATCCTTCAAATCCCTTTGTGGGATTCCCCGGGAAAATACTTAGGAATCCCAGCAGAGTGGGGTAACTCAAGAGGGCAGGCTCTGCGTTGGATTAAGGAAAGAATCTTATCTAATTTGGAAGGTTGGAAGGAACAATTTCTTTCTCAGCCTAGTAAGGAATTGTAATGGCTATTGTGAGATTGCCCAAGAACTTCTGTAAGTCACTATGCTCTGATATCTCTAATTTCAGGTGGAGCTCCAGAGTTATATATAGAGGTATTCATCGGAAGAGTTGATATTATATGTGTTTGCCAAAGAATAAAGGTGGAATGAGTTTTAAAAGTTTCACAATTCAGAACTCCTCTCTACTCTCTAAGAAAGCCTTGGAGGTGTCAACAAAATCCAAATGACTAATAGGTACAAATTCTTAGAGGTATTTAATGTGCTAGAGAAGAGTTTTCAAAAGTCAAACCTATGGCAGGGTATTCATGGGCATGGAGAAGCATTCTTTGTAGAAGAGACATGCTGAGGAATAAAGGCGTATGGTGTATTAGAAGTGGGGCAAGATATGGTGTATTAGAAGTCGGGAAAGTGTTAACATTAAAGAAGATATTTGGCTAACTAATGGTAAAAAAGTATAGATGAACTTCATATGGAGAGTGAAGCACAATGCAGTGGACTCAAAAATCAACTTATGCAAAAAGAGACTAGGCAGGAATAACCTATGTCCAATATGTGGAGATGATGAGGAATCTATTAAGCATATTTTCTTACTTTTCCCAGGGAATACCCCAATTTAGTTTAGCCTTCAATTGTGCCCAGTGCCTACCAGAGAGAACACTTATAATATGACTATTTGGCTAGACAGGTTCTTATACCCCTTCGATCTAGAACATTCTAGAGCCCATGAACATTGTCCTACTGTTTTTCTTGCCCTTTGGGAGATTCACTACGCCAGAATTGTAAAAAGAGATCGCCACCTTTAGTAGCGTTTATAAAAAAACGCTACCCATTTTAATAACACGCTACACCATTAGTAGCGTTTTAAAGTAAAACGCTACCAATTAGGTAACACGCTAGACGGATCCTAGCGCTTTTACTTAAAAACGCTAGCAAATTAGAAAACACGCTAGACAGGATCCTCTAGCGCTTTTATTCAAAACGCTAGCCAATTAGAAAACACGCTAGATAGATCCCTAGCGTTTTTTATAAAACGCTAGGTATTTAGTAAACACTCTAGACAGATCCCTAGCGCTTTTATTCAAAACGCTAGGTATTTAGAAAACACGCTAGATAGATCCCAGCGTTTTTATAAAACGCTAGGTATTTAGTAAACACTCTAGATGGATCCCTAGCGCTTTTATTCAAAACGCTAGGTATTTAGAAAACACGCTAGATAGATCCTAGCGCTTTTTAGAAAACGCTAGGTATGGTTAAATAATATTTTTTTTGTTTCCTATTGAGCTACTTCCTTTCTCAGCTAACACTCTCACCCAGAAATGCAAAATCACTCACCCAGAAACGCAAAACCCTAACACCCTAACTCAAATTAACATCATCTCTCTCAAGGAAAATCATCTCTCTCAAATGAACATCATCTCTCTCACTCGCACAACATTGGTGAGTTTTTTGTTCCTTGCTCTGCTTTCTTGTTAGATATTAATTGTGGGTTCTAGTTTAGAAATATATTAGTTTTGTCACTTGTGCACACTAGACTCTTCTTTTTTTTTTACCACTAGCCTCTTCTTGTTAAACATAAATTAATTATTTGGAAGACTAGACTATATGGTTCCTTTGTCTTGACCAAAGGACCGAGAATAGAAATAGAATATGATATAGATATAGCTTGGGAAAATAAGGAGTGGATTTGAAAAAATTTTAAAAGAGGAATTTTTGTTTGTTTTTTTATATGAATTGATTCTTCATTATATTCGAATTGCTTGATGGGTCATATGTTAAAGTTCTCTTCTCAGGATTTTATTATAAATATAATTTGGAAATTATGGATAGAAATTGGATGTCCGCCAATCGTCCTGTCCAAGGAGTATCTTACATTGGAGTGGATTATTTTGTGAAATTGTCTTTGTTGAACGTTTAGGGACTTCTAGTGGTATGAAATGTCCTTGTTTAAGGTGTCATTATGTAAAATCGATTCATCGCAGAGGAGTTGTACGACATTTAAAGGCGAATGGAATTGATCAAAGTTACACTTGTTGGATAATGCACGGTGAGAAAAAGGTGAATCTTCAAATATGAATGATATTAGTAAGAGATATGCGCCACGGTTGACACCGAACACATTCATTTGATGCGAACGAATTTGAAGAGATGGCAAAGGTGGTTGAAGAGGATCTTAATGATTGTCCTGAAATGTTTGAGAAGTTGATAAGCGATGCAGAGACACCATTGTATGCGGGTTGTAATGAATTCACAAAATTATTGGGTTTTGTGATCAAGTTGTATAACTTGAAAACTCGCCACGGATGGACTGGATAAGAGCTTTACCGATTTACTCTCACTTCGAAAGAAATGTTGCGAATGATAATGTGCTTCCTTCTCGGACGTATGATGCAAAGCAAATGTTGGGGTCTATTGGCTTGAACTATGAGAAGATACACGCTTGTCCGAATGATTGCATTTTATTTCGGAATGAACATGCGTTGTTAAAGTCGTGTCCTAAATGTAATGCACATCGCAGTATAAGAAGAAAGAGTCTGCTCCACAAAAGGTGTTGTGGTATTTTCCTATAATTCCTCGATTTAGGCGCATGTATCGTAGTTCGTAAGATGCAAAACACTTGACATGGCATGAGGATGAAAGGATTAAAGATGGTATGCTACGACACCCTGATTCTCCGCAATGGAAAAAATCAATATTGAGTATCCTAATTTCGGGGATGACCCGAGAAACCTACGCCTTGCATTGTCTCAATGATGGATTTAACCCGCACGGTATCGAGTAGCTCCCACAAGAGACATGGCCCGTGATTTTGGCGATTTATAACTTATCGCCGTGGCTTTGCATGAAACGCAAATATATGATCTTTGTTTTTGTTAATTTCTCGGCCCAAACAACCGAGAAATGATATTGATGTATACTTGGCTCCTTTAATTGAAGACTTGAAGCAAATGTGGGAGACTGGGGTAGAGGTGTATGATGGGTTCAGAGAAGAAAGTTTCACCACGAGGGCTATGATCTTTGGCACAATTAACGACTTTCCCGCATACGGCAATCTATCTCGGTATGCAGAACAAAGGGGCGCAGTGCATGCCCTATATGTGAAGATAACACAGTTTGGATGTGGTTGGAACATGGTAAGAAGAATATCTATCTTGGTCATCGTAGATTTTTGCCATCAACTCATCACTATCGATTGTGGAGAAAGGCATTTGATGGGAATACTGAAACACGTAGAGCTCCCCGCCTTTGACGAGCGAATGTATTTGAAAAGGTGGAAGATTTGAACATTAAATTTGGGAAGCCTTTTGCAGGAGAGATTTGCCAAACGGGGTGGAAGAAAAAGTCGATTTTCTTTGAGTTGCCATCTTTGGAAGTCATTATATGTAAGGCATTTCATTGATGTGATGCATGTTGAAAAGAATGTCTTCGAAAGTGTCATTGGTACCTTACTCAATATGCCGGGTAAGACTAAAGATACCATCAACTCAAGGTTGGATTTGGTTAGTATGGGTTTGAGACCGAATTGGGTCCCAGGTAAAGAAGGGTACACGCGTACATATCTACCTCCGTGACTCATACTCTATCTAGAAAGGAGAAGACTGTCTTTTGTGAGTTTCTTCATGGAGTTAAAGTTCCAGAGGATACTCTTCAAATGTGGCGACTCTTGTATCGATTAAAGACCTCAAGTTAAAGTCTCTAAAGTCCCACGATTGTCATGTTCTCATGGAGAATTTGCTACCCATTGGTATACGATCCATTTTGCCTAAGAAAGTGCGTCAGACCTTAACCAAACTTTGTTTATTCTTTAAGGCGATTTGTAGTAGAGTGATTGACCCTGGAAAGTTGCCAACATTGCAAAGAGAAATTATCATCACTTTGTGTGAGCTTGAGATGTATTTCCCACCTTCCTTTTTTGACATAATGATTCATCTAATAGTTCATCTGGTTAGAGAGACACAATTGTGTGGCCCATGTTACATGAGATGGATGTATCCGTTTGAGCGTTACATGAAGATATTAAAAGGATATGTGAAAAACCGATCACGACCCGAGGGTTGTATTGTTGAGCGCTACATAGTTGAAGAAGCTGTTGAGTTCTGCACTGCCTATCTATCTAGTCTTGAATATTCTGTGGGACTGCCAAGGTCTCGTCATGCAGGAAGGATTAGTAAAGGGATGACAGGAAATAAATTAGTGATGGTATCAAGGAAAGAACTAGAGCAAGCACACTTGTACGTTCTTCACAATGATAGTGAGGTTGATTCATATGTTGCCAAGCACAAGGAGATTCTTAAGAGTCAATTCCCGGGAAAGAAGCAAGTTTGGTTAGCAAAAGAACACAATAGGAGTTTCATAGTGTGGCTAAAACATCACATTGATGGTGAGTGTGTTTGAATCCTACTTGATTTCAAAAAGATTGAGATGGTTAGCAAAAGGTCCAAATATACATGTCTTCTCTTACAACTATCTAATGAACGAGTGCACTTTCTATACAAAAGAACAAGATGATCGAGTAAAATGCAAAATAGTGGGGTGACTCTTGTAGCTCATTCTATGCATGCATCCATTGCAAAGATAGAAATCCCATATATGCGAATATGTCTTACTTTGGCTTCATTGAACACATATGGGAGTTGGATTACAATATGTTTCGAGAGCTCCGTGTTCAAATGTGAATGGGTTGACAATAATCTTGGTTTCTGATTGATGAATTAGGGTTCATGCGGGTGAATTTCAACAAGTTAGGATATAAAGATGAACCTTTTATTTTAGCATCGCAAGCTCAACAAGTGTTTTATGTCACTGATCCAGTTAATATCAATTGGTCTATTGTTCTATTGACTGACAAAAAAATTGTGTATAACAACGATGATGATGAAGCACCCGATGATGTTGGTGTTGAGGACGACCGTTCTTGAGTAACATCGAACCAATAATAGGGAAAATACTTCTATAGAGGATGTTGTATATTTTAGAAAAGATCATAATGATGGAATTTTTATTCGTCGGAAAAAAAATACCAAGACGCGAATTGCAAACAAAATTTTATCTAGGAAAAGGAAAAGGTAATATAGACTTAATGATTTCTCGTTATTTTTATTAATAGATAATTATTATATTGTTTTTGTAAATTTAACAATAACATGGATTATGTTATATTGCAGTCGATGGCATCACTTAGTGATCATGAGATCTAGTGGTCAAGACAAAGAGTCATTTATGTTATATATGGTATAGCTTTAATTTGTAGCTACTTTTGAGTTTCATAATGTAAGTTACTTATTATGTTGTATGATTTGTAAACAAAAATATCTATTAATAGGTTGAATTTTGTGTGTATCTATCTATATATTGGATTGTAATGATATTGGCTGAATTTTGTTGGAATGATATTTGATGAATTTTGCTTTGGAAGGAATGAATTAATAGGTTGTAATTAAAAGGGAGAATAAACAAAAATAAAAAAATAATTAAAAAAATCAGTCAATAGGTAGCGTTTTAGAGTGAAAACGCTAGAAATGAAGTTAAAAATTCATTCAATACCTAGCGTTTTAAAGTTAAAACGCTAGGAATTGTAAAGAGGAGCTAGAGGATCCCTAGCGTTTTACAGAAAACGCTAGGAATGCTAATAAAAGGTGCTATAGCATCCCTAGCGTTTTTAAAGAAAACGCTAGGAATGCTATAGCACCTTTTACTAGCATTCCTAGCGCTTTTCAAAACGCTAGGAATGGAATGGTAAACACGCCGCTAGTTGATCCTGGCGCTTACATAAAACGCTAGGAATGCTAGTAAAAGGTGCTATAGTATCCCTAGCGTTTTACATAAAACGCTAGGAATGCTAGTAAAAGGTGCTATAGCATCCCTAGCGTTTTTACAGAAAACGCTAGGAATGCTATAGCACCTTTACTAGCATTCCTAGCGTTTACTTGAAACGCTAGGAATGGTAAACACGCGCTAGTTGATCCTCTAGCGTTTTATGTAAAAACGCTAGGAATGCCCTTAAAATTTTTACAAGGCGCGCCTCTCATCTCCCCTCACACACTCACGCACAACCCGAACTCATCTACCTAACTTTTCTCCACGAACAACCCGTAACTCATCTTCGCTTCATCTTCGCTCATCGTACTCTTCGTTCATCTTCGTTCATCACCGCTGCACATTTCGCTTCATCTCCACGCACAACCTGGTTACCCATTTCTTTCATCTCCACGCACAACCGGGTTACCCATTTCGCTTCATCTCCACGCATTTTTCGGTATGGATTTTCTTTTTCTCCCGATTGTATTGTACATAGATTGCCACTTTGCTTGCATGTTAGTTATAACAATGTTCTCGTTATTGAACAAAAGATTTGATACTAGTCTGTACATGGCTTCTAGGTTACTCTTACTCTAGGTTTACTCTAGGTTACTTAGTGCATGTTAGTTATAACAATGTTCTGTTATTGGCATTTTGAACAAAAGATGAACTCTTGATACTAGTCTGTACATGGCTTCTAGGTTACTCTTACTCTAGGTTTACTCTAGGTTACTTAGTGCATGTTAGTTATAACAATGTTCTGTTATTGGCATTTTGAACAAAAGATGAACTCTTGATACTAGTCTGTGCACATGGCTTCTAGGTTACTCTAGGTTTACTCTATGTATGTTTACTCTAGGTTACTTAGTGCATGGCTTTGATCATTTACTTTGTGCATGGCTTCTTCTATATTTTGTTAAGTGTTTGTTGGTTCTAAACAATTAGAAAGCTAAAACTCACTGAGTCTTATTCAATTGGGTGATTGCAAGTCAGATGGCATCACATAGTGATCACGATAGTAGTCAGGGTGGTGATGGGGGTGATAGAAACACAAAGAAGTTCACTCCCGAGGAATTACATCGAAAAAGAATATCGTCAATCGGATAAGTAAAGGACACGAGAAATATAAGGTAAGTTAATTACTAATTATTAATGTTGTTCTCTACCTTTCCAAGTTATCTAATTATTTAATGATTTAATTATTTAAGGTCCGATGGAGTGTTAAAGGTTTGCCAATTGGAGACAACGGCACAAATTTAATTAGCTTTATTGGTACTAAGGTGAAGCAAATCTTTCCAATTTCAATTAAAAGTTGGAATGAGAAAGATAATCGAGTTTTGCCTAAATCGAAAGATGATTTTTGGGACTTAATACAGTATATAATTTTAGACCTCTTTAATAATCTTATTTAGTGATTTTTAGTTATATTTATTTAATCCATTTTTATGTATAACTAGAAACACTTTGATGTCGATGAGTCCCAAGAGATTGGATCTTCAAGGAAGCGGGAAGGTTGCATAGGGCTTACAGAATCGATGTGGGGAAAAAGTATTCAAACGCCCCGATGGGACCATCGACAGAGCCTCAAAGATCAGTATGCGGGAATTATAACTAAGGAGGAATGGACCAAATTTGTAGATATACGCACTCTGAGATCCGGATTTCCTGGTTAGTATATTAATTATTTAAGTTATATATATATTTCACAAGTAGATATCATTCATTAATGTAGTAGTATCTTTTTAAATAGAAAAAGAGCAAAGCGAATAAAGAAAGAGCTTCTAATCCCGAGTACCCTTTATAGAGGAGGTTCTAGTGGATATCAAATTCTCGAAGAAAGATTGGTAAGAAATTAGTTTAATTTATTATGATTTAATGAATCTTTTAATTTACAGTTGATTAACAATTATTAAACTTAAATAGTTACTGGAAGAGGGGAAAGATCCAACTCAAGAATCCCTTGATCGTACGATTGTCCGCGGTTAGAGGCCCGACAAAACAAGGATGGGGAGATTGTGGATCCGAAAACTAAGGAGGTCAAGGACAAAATTGTAAGTATTTTTTTAATCCGTTACTCGATTTTTTTGACACGTGAACATATTTTTATTATTCGATTAAATTTCGTTGACACTTGTTTATTATTTCTATCCGTTACTCGATTTTTTTGACACGTGGACATATTTTTTATTCTCGATTAAATTTCTTTGACACTTGTTTATTATTTTTATCCGTTACTCGATTTTTTTGACATGTGGACATATTTTTATTGTCGATTAAATTTCACTTGACACTTGTTTATTAATTTTATCCGTTATTTATGTTTGTGCATCAAGAAAAAGCATATCACAATCAGTATCACAAGGAGATTTAACAGATTGTGATGGTCACCAAGATGTCCTTGCTCGTGCCTTGGGAAGGGAAGAGAGACAGGTCGGATTAGAGGTTATGGATATGGGATTCCTCCGACAACCGTGTTTGGGCCAAAGAAGAGCCAAAGCAAGGGTGCGGGATTGTAAAGTCATGGCGGAAAAGTATGACGAGCTATCCAAGAATGTTCTTTGTGCTAATGGAAGAGAGAGAGATGTTTAAGCGACTCTTGGCACAAAGGATTGGTGCACCATCCCCTGCTGCACCACCCCCTGCTGAACCTATTGAGCTCGCCGCACTTCCCATAGCGCCCGAGATAGCCGCACCATCCCTTCAACACGTATTTAACAAAACTCGACTGCTTTTTTGTACAATTGTATTTGATAAAATTATCATGTATATTTATTTTTCTTTATAATTGATTTAGGATAATCTGTGAGTGTGAGCTATATATTGCAAACCCACATCGAAAAGGTTGCGATGGGTTTGATATGTAACCAATTGAGTGCCACATCGCACAATCGGGCCATGCTCGAAAACCATTTGAGAGTTAGGGTAGACTATTCAATAGAGGGTCTGCACCATTGCACTCGCTCCAATTGCTAATGCGGATATATTTACTGTGGATCAAGCGCTTAGTACTTTTGTGGCATGGCCCGAACAACTTGTCGTTGTAAGTGACAATATTTTTGTTAATAATTAAATGACTATAATGTGTGTTAACTAACTAGCTAATTAATCATTTTTTTAATATATACTAGGTACCCCATGTGTCCCGACCTTCCCCTTCCATGAAAGTCTCCCAACCTTCCCCTTCCACTACCAAACTCTCCCGACCATCTTCTATACAGCCAGTCCAACATGTTGGTCAATTTCCCAATGATGAATTCCAGAACTACATCGATTCTCTAAAGGTCCACATTCAAAAAATGAACCAGGACGACTCGATTTTTTTACCGCCCGATAAGATTGTGGGCCTGGAACAGTTGGTAATGATCAACATCGAGGATATGAAAGCTATAGTTGAGATGGATTGGGCCACTGGCCATTGATATCGAGTATACCAGAGGTATGTATTAAATTATTTGTACACAATAGTTGTTTATATTAGAGTATATATTAGAGTATATATATGAGGATCTGAAAGTTGTATATATATTATTTATAGGTTTTTGTACAATCGTCTTACGGTCCTTCTCAACGGACACGTATATTTCTTCTTGTGTCCGGCTTTGTATAGTTGTGTTTCATAAAGGTAACACAGAGGAACGCATTAAGACTATAAAGAGTGAAGTACAAAGTTATATCTATTCACGCTTCATGGAAGCCAAGCATTTGAAGGGGCGACTCTTTATTTTTGGCACCACTCAATAATGGGTGAGAAATTTAGTCTTCAATCACTTGTTTAATTATTTTGAGGATTGTATTATAGTGTAAATTAATGTGTACTCATTCGTTCTTCATTTACTTGCAGGCAACATTGGGTACTCTTTGCAATAAACCCTAAGCACAATGTTGTCTATTATCTGGATTCACTTCAAGGCCATTACAACGTCTACGAAGACTTCGTAGAATCAGTTGAGAGGTGTGTATGTGTAACCCTCTCATTTTAATTTGTATAATTTAATATATGTATTTTGTTCAACTTAACGTTATATATATATATGTATGACGTTACAAAGGCTTTGAAAGAATACTTGGGATTATCTACAAGTAAAACAAGATGGCTACCCATAATCTGTAAGCTTTTAAGAATCATTCTTATAATTTTAATTGATTTTTGGTCATAAAAATGTGACAATTAAGTTATAATCTTTTGCTTTGTAGTGTCCTAAACAACCAAATAGCAATGATTGTGGGTACTATGTTATGAGGTTTATGAAGGAGATTATCACTCATGACAAAGTAACAATCCCAACCAAGGTAACTACTTAGATTTCTTTTTATATTGATATTATAATACTTACTCAAATTTAATAAACATTTTAATTCTAATTTTATTTCATTTTATTTTCAATATTTTCCAAATTCAAAAAATCGAATTACTCTGTGAAGAACTTACAAAGCAGTAAGGGGAGTGGTGCCATTATGTTTCTAGCTTTTTGTAGCAAGTTTTGAGATTCATAATAGTTTAGTTATTATTTATGTTGTATATATTGGATTTATATTATGTTGTAAGTACTTCTTAGAATGATATATATTGGATTGGAAATATTATTTGATGAATTTTGTTGATCGAATTTTGTTTGAATGATATATTGGATTGGAATGTATTTTCTCGAATTTGTTGAAAAGGAATGAATTTATAGGTTGTAATTAAAATGGAGAACAAACCAAAATAAAAAAATATTTAAAAAAATTCGATCAATAGGTAGCGTTTTAGAGTGAAAACGCTAGAAATGAAGTTAAAAAATTATTCAATACCTAGCGTTTTAAAGATAAAACGCTAGGAATTGTAAAGAGAAGCTAGAGGATCCCTAGCGTTTTTACTGAAAAACGCTAGGAATGCTAATAAAGGTGCTATAGCATCCCTGGCGTTTTATATAAAACGCTAGGAATGCCTAATAAAAGGTGCTATAGCATCCCTGGCGTTTTATATAAAACGCTAGGAATGCTATAACATCCCTAGCGTTTTATATAAAACGCTAGGAATGCTAGTAAAAAGGTGCTCTGAAAGATCCCTAGCGTTTTTATATAAAACGCTAGGTATGGTAGTAAAAAGGCTATAGTATCCCTAGCGTTTTAATTTAAAACGCTAGGAATGGTAGTAAAAAGGAGCTATGGGATCCCTAGCGTTTTTATTTAAAACGCTAGGAATGGTAGTAAAATGAGCTATGGGATCCCTAGCGTTTCTGACAAAACGCTAGGAATTGTAAAAAGCGCTGGGTCAATGGCTAGCGTTTTATATAAAACGCCACGTATGTCTAAAACACGGGTAAATGGCTAGCGTTTCTTAAAACGCTACTAATGGGGTGTACGCATTAGTAGCGCCAGCTTCTCTAGCGTTTTAAAACGCTACCAATGCCCAAAAAAAACGCTGACAAAGCTTGTACGCTGGCGTAGTGATTTGGAAGCTTCGTAACCTCAAGACATTTGAAGACAAGAACACAAGGCCAATGGATGTTTTGCACACAGTTAAACTCAACAAGCAACAAACCAGATTGATGAAACAAAACCCTAATCCTACCCCTAAGTCATCTATTTCCCTCCAGAGAGCTGGATCTAGAGGACAATAGAGACTACCGCGTCCTAATTTTCTAAAGTGACTTTGATGCTCACTTTGACACGAGCACATGTTGTGGACTTAATAGGGGTTGTTTGTAGAGATGAAAATGGAAAGCTTATCACAGAAATTACCTCGAAAATATTTACCTTCTCCATCTTGGCTAGTGAAGCTCTCGCTCTCAGAGAGGCAATCTCCCTTGTGGTTAACCTTGAATGCACCAGAGTCCTCTTCGAATCCAATAGCTTGAATTTGATCAAAGCTTTCAGAGGGAACCATGTTAAAAACGAAATTTGGAACATTGTTCATGATATCAAGAAGATGAAGGAGCTTTTTACCTCTGTTGGGGCTGGGGCCCTTATTCACCCTCACTAAGCTCTGCCCCTGAACTTAATGTAACTAGCCTTTGTTACCCATACGATGTACGGGGTTGGTTAAATTTGGTTTCATAAAAATATATAATCTGATAACTATAAGTAAAAAAAGTAAGGAATAGTGAAATTATGAAATAAAAAAGACCGTCTTATAAAAAATTTTAGAGAAGCTATTTGCATCGCATACACTTGTTGATCTGCCTTTCCTCTAATCTGACCACAATCTCTCTGTCTCACTCACGTCACTCACGCACAGACAAGGTATTTTCTTCTTTCTCTCTAAACCATGAATAAAATTTCTTAACTTTTGCAATGTTTTATTTGTGTTGTATTTGCTGAGTTGAACTAAGCCATGGCTTTTTTTTTTCTTTTTTAAACAATCTCACCATGGAGGTTGATTTTTACATTAGATTCAATTGTTATTTTTTTACATTATTTCAGATACATTTTTTTGTTAAGAAACACTACAAAAAAAATGGTTATTAGCGAGGGACGTTAGCTAGGGAAACTAGGTCCCTCGCTAAATCTAACACTAGCGACGGAGTTTGCGAGGGAGCTAAGAGGGCGGGAGTTTAAATTTTAAACTGCACGTTTTTTTATGACATTAGCGACGTAAATTGAGGTGGTCCCTCGCTAAATTCCTGCCATTCTGACGCACAGCAGAGTCTTGGTAAGCGTGTGTGGCATTTAGCGACGGAATTAAGTGGTCCCTCGCTAAATCTCTCGCTAAATTCCTGCCATTCTGACGCACAGCTGAGTCTTGGTAAGCGTGTGGGGCATTTAGCGACGGAATTAAGTGGTCCCTCGTTAAATTCCTGCCATTCTGACGCACAACAGAGTCTTGGTAAGCGTGTGTGTGGCATTTAGCGACAGAATTAAGTGGTCCCTGCTAAATCCCTCGCTAAATTCCACCTACCCCTTATCAGATATCACCTCACTCTTCACCCACCACCATATTTCACTTCCCACTTTTCTTCTCTCCTCTCATTTTCGACTCTTCTCTCTTCTTCTCTCCTACTTTTCCAAATTTCTCTTCCACCACCACCACCTCACCACCACCACCACCACCAAATTAGTTATTCTTTCACTCCTCTCTCTCTCTCTCTCTCCTACGAACATACTTCCTCTCTCCTCAACCAAAACCTCTCTCTTTTGGAGCTTTCTCTTCACCACCACCACCACCACCACCATCTTCTTTCTTCTCTTTCTCTCTTCACCACACAACCTCTCTCTCTACCTAATCCACCATTCGCCACCACCACTCTCACTCCTCTCTCACTCTTTGGAATGCTTGGTGATGATGATGTTGATAATAATAATAAAAATAGAAATAATAATAATAATAACAATAATAATAATAATAAGCGACTCATCAAAAAAAAAAGTAAGCGACTGACACAATCAGCCATTCAGGTTTGGGAAGCGTGTATGTCAGACTTAGTGAGGAAATTAGCGACAGAAGGATCCCTAGGTAATTAGCGACAGACCTCCATTTCTCTCGCTAATGGGATTAGCGAGAAGCGTTTTAGCGACCGAACTGGTCCCTCGCTAATTACCTCGCTAATGGCAGTTAGCGACGGAAATGGGCATGTTAGCCACCGAAATGTCCCTCGCTAATCCCAGCTTTTTTTGTAGTGAAATGGAGGAAGATTGTTTATCCAATCTGCCAAAATTCATCCTCCATGATATTCTTTCAAGGTTATCACAAGAAGATGCTGCTAGAACAAGTATTTTATCCAAGGTTTGGGCTGAAACATGGTCAACATTTCCCATCTTGTCTATTTTTGAATGTCAAATCGTAAGGGGGAAGATAATGGACTTCGACTTTATTGGGTCAGAAGATTATCTAAGGAAGAGAAAGAAATTTTGTGATAAAGTAGAGAGTACACTGTTAAGGTTCTATAACCAAGGCTTAGCTATTAAACAATTTAAGCTCTGTGTGAACAACTTTCGGGACTTGGCAAAGGATGTTGATCTTTGGTTGAAGTTGGTCAGTGAAATTGGTGTTGAGAGGCTTGAGCTTTACCAACCTACTATTGGTTTAAAAAGGAACCAAGTTTGCTACATCCTGCCAAAAAAATTGGTGTTGACGGGAAAAATCGGAGTTGATCTAACATTCATTAATCATTCGGTAAATTTTTTCTCATTGCAAGTATTATCATTGGAGTGTGTTTATTTGGAAAATGAACAACAACTAAAGCATCTCATTTCTCGTTGTCTTTTGATTGAATATATAACTTTGTGTGGGTGTTCTGTATACTCTAGTGGCGATAGGATCAAATCTTTGAGCCTACATGGTTTACCAATTAGGCTCATGATTGTTGAAGTTCGAGGAATACAGGAGGTTAATGTTGATTCCCTGTGTCTAGAGAAATTAAATTATACCTTTCGTGATCCAGATGCACCTTGTAAGATTGATTTTGATAGGTGTAGAAATTTGAAAAGGTTGTTCTTGTTATGTCCAGAGAATACTATTATCACAGAAAAATGGTTTCTAAAATTTCCCATCCTTGAGAGTTTTAAGTAAATGAACTGTACGATGCCTATGAAGATTAATATTTCAAGTGATCGACTTAAGGTGTTGCACTTATCACCTTGCTCTAATGTGAAGGAGATCAACATTGTTGCTCCAAATCTACTATCATGTTTTCATTTGGGCTTTAGAAGTAATGTTGTGAAACCTTATTTATCGTTTTACGAAGGTTCTAGTCAACTGGTAATCAATATTCAGATGCTCATTAATTATCAAAATCTTTGGAACTTCGAAGAATTCATCAAAAATATCAGTTGTATTCATGTTTCACCATCAATATCAATATCAATATCCTTATACACACATTGGCCAATTATAGTAAGTATAAATTAACTACTTCATTGGTTCATTTTATTTTTATGTACTTAATTGATATTTAATACTCACCCCTGTATTTTGTAGGTTGAATTTGACCCAATCATCTTGCAAGTTTCACCTGATCCACCAAACACCAGTGGCGAAGTCAGGATTTTTCTAGAGCCTGGGCAAGAAAATTTCCCGCCAATTGACATATGACATAATATATAAATAATCATAAAGTGTGCTAAATAGGAGAGATGAAATATAACCTGTCAATAGAGTGCTAAATAAAATTAGGAGGTAAATGCCCTTTCCGAGACTTCTTTCGGGTGAATGTTCGCATAATATCAACATCTTGAAGTGACTTGAATATCTCCCGCTCGGTGTAACATATCATCAAGTCATTGAACCACTCATCGTTGATCTTGTTGCGTAATTTAGACTTGATAATCTTCATTGCTGAAAAAGCTCTTTCAACGGATGTTGTCGACACCGGCAACAGCAAAGCCAACTCAATGAGTTTGTAGACCAATGGAAATACCAAATGTTTCTGAGTTTGAACCATCTTCATAGCCAAACTTTCAAGACATGAGAAGCAATTCAGCACATTGTTACTTCCTTCACTAAACCGGTGATCCATCTCCACACAGTGGCGAAACTTGAATGAATTATTAGGGGGAGCCAAAAGTAATCAAATAATATAATAGAAATATTAAATTTACAAACAAAACTAGTTTTCTGAAAATCATATTTTAATTGGACAATAAATACTCAATTTTTTGACAAAATATAGTGTCTTGGTTAATAAATTAAAAAAATTGTGTTTTTCAAAAAGGTAACTTTGATTTTTTAATCATAAATACGATTGAATTTATTTTATACTATGAAAATATATATTGTCACCAAAAATAAATGCAAAACAATTAACAAATATTGTAAGAAACATTTTGATTGCAACACACATACATCCCACCTCACCGCTACTATATCTTTGAAAAATAATAAAATGTAAGCATTGCAAAATTTAAGAAAGTGAGGTTCGAACTCGCGACCGAATACAACACAAATACAAAACAATGAACATCTTACATTACAATAACCATTTGTTGTGAAACATCTTGCAAACGAGATATATATTATATATCCTTAATAGAGAAAATCATTTATTAGGTTGGGAACTTTCTGAAACAAAGTAGAAGTTGAGCGGCGCGTCTTTTGTGCTAATTTAGTAACCCTAAAATCGCCCCTGCCAAACACCAAATGCTTCGTATTACAAAATGTACCACCATATAATGAAGAATTATATTTACTCTTTGTCAGTAAATTACTTTTAAGTTGTTGCCCCACAACTATTCTCTTAGCTCAAATTCTCTTCGATCGGTGCAACAAAGCATTTATTGAGGTATGTCATAATTGTCTCTTACGTTTCTTTAAATTTAGGTTTTTCTTCCAATAGTTGATATTTGTATGTAATAGAAAGAAAATAAAAACTTCTATTGCTATCTTTTTATTTTATCCCAGACACATTGCAATATTACTTAAAAAAATTTAATCAAATTATATGCTACGTGGAAGTTATATGACTCCATTTCTTAATTTTCTTAAACTATAGGTTTTTTATGAGGCGTTGATGGGAAAAAACAAAGACAAATGTTTTTGCAATTCTAGTTATACTAAGTGTTGGTGGCACGACTTGAAAGGTGTAAAAGTCTCCAGCTCTATGAAAAATGGTGAGAACGTCAATTTTAAGACCATGTTAGATGCATTTGAAACTTCTGTCAATATGGCAGCATTAGCTTTAATTTAGAATTTTAATTTTAATGTTGTAGTCGTCAACTTATAGAATTTTAATTATAATGTTGCTCTATTTTTGGCATTTTAGTCGCAACAATGAAAATCGCACCAGAAATAAGCATTACAAAATCTCAACAGGGCCATGGTTATGGAATCTTCATGTTTAATTTCAAACGTTGGTTATAGTTACATTCATTAGAATTTTTTTTATCTTTAATATTTACTTCTCATGAGTGTTGGCTTATTTATTTATCTTGTGAAATCTTTTGCAATAGGAATAAAGGTATGAGATTTATTGATTTTCATATCATTATTATGTGGTAGTGCATTTTAGGGGAAGAATTATAACTGTGTCATTAGGATTTTATTTTTCCTACCCCCCTCAACATCAATCCCACCCCCATAATATCCCAAATGGACAAAAATACCCCTAAAAATTTACAAAAATCACATTTCACATTTCACATTTCATAATTTCGAAAAAGTAAGTAAATTCGAATGGGTTTTTCGGAATTACTAGGTAATTCCGAAAAGAATTTGAAATACTCTCGAAGTGAGGTAATTAGGTTCATATTTTGAACCTAATTACCTCCCTTTGAGGTATTTCGAAATTCTTTTCTAATTACTAGGTAATTCAAAAATCCTATTTTTTTTTCAATTTTTAATATTTTCTAATTACATTTATTTTTTTAACGATGGCGAGTAGACGATCGGACAACGTAGATGAGCGGCGAGTCTTCGGGAGCAACACCGCGGTATGACGACGACGAGCACAAGATTCTGGGAGGGCGAGTAGCGAGATTCTTCTCCGGACACTTTACTGAGGCTCGTAGTCTGCTGGGCATGCTTCGAGCGTCGAGGCGCGAGAGCCCGTGTCGAGTGGTAGAGATGGTTGAGCACGAGCCTCGGCCTCGGCGACCTCGGCCCCTGTGTATGAGCGGCGGATACAGGGACCACCACGATTATGAGTACAATATGCGGCACCAACAGAGTACCCGTGAGTCATCATGACGGTTGGGAGGCTTTGGAGGAGCAGGAGGATGAGTGCCAGCATCAGGAGGAGGAGGAGGAGGAGGTTGAGGAGGAGGTTGAGGAGGAGGAGGTTCACTTTGCCCACTGTGGAGCACACACCTTTATATTTACACTGGGATACGCATTGCGCGTCCTGGATAGATAGAGGCGAGGTAATTAATTTTTTATTTTAATTTTACTTAACAACAATTAATTACTTATTTTTAATAACGTATGGTTTAATTTTAATTTTAATTTTTTCAGCCTCGGAAACTAAAGGTTGTATCTCACGGCCAGAAGATTCCTAGAGTTAGACCTACAAAGCACCACCCACAGGTAGAGCACTGGTTGCGTCTGGCTAAGCTTTCTGAGTTGGACATCACACTCTGGGGCCAATCAACCATGAGTTGATATCTGCTTTTGTGGAGAGGTGGCATCCCGAGACCTGTTCATTCCACATGCCCTTTGGGGAGATGACAATTGGATGATGTGGCCGTGCTGCTCCACTTACCGCTGGATGGCACCCCATTGGACCACATGCCAGATTTTGATTCTGTTGAGGCTTTTCACATGGCTGTGGATCGTTTGGGCATGGATCGAGCTCTCGTCATCCAGAGCTTAAGGATCACGAGGCGATGTCGAGGATCTCTGTGTAGAGGACGCTACAGAGAACAACATGCGCAGGGTGCTTATGAGCGGCCGCGGTGCTACATGCTCTTCTGTTAGGCACCACCATTCCGGGCCGACAAGACTCATACATTAGTGCGGTGAGGTGGATGTATCCGCTTCAGGGATCTTCGTGAGTGTGGCGATGGTCTTGGGGTATAGCCGCTCTTAGTTACCTCTACACCCACCGACGAAAGCGGTCTTTTATACGACCAAGCGATTCGGCGGATACGCGACATCGCTCGGTAATCATTTATTTATTTTTAATTTAAAACTTTTAATTAAATTACTCATATATTAATAATCGATTATTTTTAATTTAACTATTTCATCTTTGGATCTACGAGCACTTTCCCACCGTCGTTGGTCGGAAAGTGTTAGCTAGGGCGATGTCGACCACGTGCCACCACGGTTGGGGAACAAGAAGGCTGGATAAAGTAAAGTTGGTGGACTTTAGAGCGCGGATAGATGCTCTGCGGTGGGGATGTCATCCTCACCCCTTGATGACCACCACGCGGTATGTTCCTTTGTCGAACATATCTCATTTGCGAGAGGTTGGATGCTTTAGGCGATGACGCTGCTTCCCTACATGCCGGACATGGTGCGTTGGCGATTCGGGTCTGACAGGATCCTCTTCCACCCATTTCGGGTAATGTTCCTCTGCGACGAGGATCATACGAGGGTTCTTTGATGTATCGATTCGAGCGCGGACTTTTTGGCGAGCTAGTAGAGTGGCGGGCTACCACGATGAGTGCGATCCCGATTACCTTCCTTGGTACGGTCGGTAACTGTGGTGCGTCTTACTCGGTGCGAGCCACGGCGGTAACGAGCCACAGCGAGAGCACCGGGATCCACCATATCATCGAGATCCCGTTGTCCCGAGACATATGAGGAGAGAGGTGCAGAGCAGCGGTGCATTGACCGGGATGCCTTAGATGTCGCCCCTGCTTCACCCACTTCACGTGCTTATTTTCATCATTGTTAAACATTTTGGACCCATAGTAGTTGTATTTGTACATTATATTTTTTTTATGTTGGTCATTTTATATATTTTGACATATTGTTATTTAAATCATAAACCGTTCGTATCATATTTCCAAAATAAAACGCGTTTAAATATTAATTTAATATACAAACTTTAAAAAAAAAAAATTACAAATTTCGGAATTACCTTTTTAGAGGTAATTCAAATTTTTAATTTTTATGAACTGAATTACCTTTTTATAGGTAATTCCGAAAATTTAATTGTTTTTGACCGGAATTACCTTATTTTGAGGTAATTCCGAAAAATTTAAATTTTTTTTTTTAAAACGCAGGGGTATTATTGGGATTTTTTGAAATATGGGGGTGAGATAGAGAAGGAGGGGGGTAGGAAAAATAAAACCCGTGTCATTATTAGAAGCATATCCATCGATCCTTCGTTAACCATGCAACACAGTTTAAAATTAAGGAGATAATTATTATTAACACCATAACATGTTTAAATAGGGGGAAGGTCTAAAGAGTACTTGCAGAAGATCTTAGTCTGTCTAGTGTTGTATCAATATTTTTTACTGGAATAGTAATTTAATATTAGAGTTTATTTTTTAATTCTGCATGTGTTTTGGGGCATTGCTATGAGTATTAATTATGTGCTCTATTTTAGGTCGCATGAAGCATTATTGATTATAAAAAAGGTCACATGAAGCATTACACATATTAAAATTACTCTAAAACTTTTTAAAAAAGAAAAGTCTCCTCGTTTATTGAGTTTTTTCCTTGGATCGTTGTTGTTTACTTATGGAGTGTCTCAATGCTTTCGATGAAAGACTAATCTCCGCCACTGTTTGGGATCAAATTTTGTACTGGCCAACACAAATCTATCTAGTCCCAAGGTGGATTAGGCCATTAGGCCAACACTATTGGCCAGATATTCTCGTTTATTGAGTTGTTATTGTGGTTAGTATATTTAAAATTACAAGCTAGTAAAAACAGTATCCACATTTGGGTTCCAAAATATCATTTCAATATTAGCGCATCGTTCACTATATTAATAGAATATATTGCAAACTTTAATAAATATAAATTGTCCATATATTAATTTCATTTATCGTATCCATTTCAAACGTTGGTAAAAAAAAATGTACTCTTTTATTATTGTATCCATTATTCACTTTCCATATTTTTTACGGGTTTTATTTTCATTTAAAATAGCTACAAACATGTACATCTGCACGAGCCTGTTGTTTTGACGTATTTTTTTAAAATATATTTATGTATGAATTTAGAGTTTAATATTGTGACAAACACATTTAGTACTTATAGCTCTTTAAATTGTAGAAACAGTGATATTATTCAAAGCTTAAAAGCAAAATAATAATTTATCAGTAGAAAATATATTTATAATAGCATTGTTATGTGCTCAGAAACAATGAAATTATACCGATAATATGTAACTTTTCTCAATCGAGTGAAAGAAATATTGTACTTTACTTAATATACGAATCTATCTATCTATCTATCTATCTATCTATCTATCTATCTATACATACATACATATATGTAAAGAAAACCCCTATGGAGCTTCCACAATGCTTCTCAAGATTTCTATGTATTAAAATATTTATTTGTAATTTAGATATAAAGAAGACTTTAATTTTAATGAATGTAAATAATTCCCACTAATTTATTAAATGAGCCTCTTAGTGGAATAGTACTCACTATATTTATATTTATATGAAAATGATATTTTCTCATGGAAATATAGAGATTGCTAATGTAAATAAATTATGTCTATAGAAATCCTTTGTAAAATAAGTATCTACATTTTGATAAATGATTAAAATTGGTAAAAATTTAAATAGTTATATATCTCCAAAGGAAACTCTAATAGAAAAAATCATATTAGTATTCAAACAATTATATTTATTAATTATAAAATTTTAGATAAATTTAAAATATGTTAACTTCATTTTAAATAAAATATAGAATTTATCTATAGTAATATTCATTTATATATCTTTAGTAATATTAATTGTTATTAATTTTAAATTCATATGATGAAGTTTTCTATAATTTCCTCCTTTTGATTTTTAAAAACGTCTATCTATTGTGATAATCTCAATAAATTATTAGATTTTATATTTGTTTAAAATGAAATTTTATTGTTATTATTTTTAACATTGCTAAAAAGTTGTATTAGTTGAATAAATAGGTTTAAAAATTATAATAGTTTATATCAATTTAAAAAGATCACCATACACATGCATTTGTCTTTTTAATCAAAATTAGTCTAGGTTTTTTTTAAACAAGATATATTCAGTGAACCATGGAAATTATTTTTGAAGTAACTATTGTGCATTAAAATTTCACATTAATATAAATTTTTTCTTTAATTGACAATAAACTCATGAGTTAGGAGAAAATAAGTGGAAGAGGTAGAGTTTTAGTCGGTTATAACACTAAGCACTATTTAAAAAAGATAATTTAATTTGGATGGTGAGTGGAGAGATTTTTGGTGATTAGAAAGAAACAAGATATACATATGATGAGTAGAAGAAGGGAGTGAGATTCATGAGAAAAAAGAGTGCGGCAAAGAAATAGAAAGTTTCATGTTCTTGACAGTTTTGAGGTAGTCAAAGAGGCAGAGAGATAAAATTGGATCACTTACTGAATGATGCAATTGAGTCAATGATGCTTTGTAAAGCCATAGCCATCCAGGAATCATGTTTAATTTTAATATTATTTTTTTAGACAACTGTTCTTTTAATAGATCATGAGAAATTGGAGGTCTGCTATTAGTCATGTGTAACTTTTAAAAGTGTGATTCTATTATTTTCCCACCTTTTATCCATTTTTTATGTCCGAACATTTCTAATTTTGTATAGAATTGTAACAATAATGGGTTTAATAAAAAATATTTTTTTAAAGTTTTTTTTTTTCATGAGGTAGGTCTTTGTGAACTTTTCTAATAAATTTACATGCTGAAAACAAACGTATTTTACATCTCTTGAGGCGTTCAAATATTCTAATTAGATGGTACGTTCTTTTGGTTACGAGGTGGTACACTGATTTGTTCACTGTTTCTTATTTTTGAACATGAACCAAACTTTATACTTTTATTTTACCAATTTTCTTATTTTAAACTCTTATTATCAACTTGGTTAAAAAAACTCTTATTATCAATATCTTTATTTCAAATCAATTTTAGTATTATATATTACTATATCACTTTTCTGTCTTACAAGTTACTTTGATGATTTAGAATTAAAGTTCATTCGGATCGTTTACTACATTTTATTGTCATGCTTAATTTTTTAATTATTTGACTTTTCAATCACCTCTAGCAAATGATGAAATGCTACTATAAATAAAATAAGTATTGTCAACAAACAAAAACATGATTCTTGACATTGAGGAATGTGGGAGATTGCTTAGACAATGGTTAAAGCCATCACATGTATTAGCTTGAAATTTCATTTAAAATTGAGAGAAATTAGATGTTGTAGGCAACAAGCCAATGAAATGAAATCATGAATAAAAGTATGATGTGGTTGTCACTCATGTGACATGGTTGTTGATGTTGTGGTCTATTTGGATACTTTGAAAAAGATGGAAAAAAAGTGGAAAATTGAATATTTTGAGGTTGTCATTCATATGTGGTTGTTGTAATAGTAACATAAGAATGATATTGATGTAACTTAGCTTAGGTTATCCAAATAGTTTAGATATGTCTATTATTATTTAAAATGGTAAAAATTTAAATAGTGGAATAAAATATTTACTAATTAACAAGCTTAGATGAATTTAACTTATTACATGTATTTGTATTTGTATTTGTCTTTTACCGATTAGTAACATTGCATTAAGTAGATCTAACGCTAATTATTTCATTCATATACGTATATATTTTCTGTAAATTCTAGATAAAGAAAACTTTAATTTTAGTTATTAATGTATAATTATTTATTTGTAAATATTATACTTTTAAAGTAACGAAAAAATTTATAATTAAATATTAAGGGTCTTTTTACTTTTTTTATTAATATTAAGTGGTCCTCTAGAGTGCTCTTTAATTTCCTAATTATTAAGAAGCTTGAAATTTGCCTCTACAAATCTTTTTCAATTGGTTTATTGTAACCTATAATACCACTTTGATTTCATTTATTGGTCTTTGTAAAAAAAATTAAAACTCAAAATTTTTGTAGTTGGGGTTTTTGGAATTCACCATAATTATCAAATGATAACTCACATAAAGAAAGTTAAAAATGTCACTCTATAATTGAATTGCTTTTAGCCTCTACAATTTAAATTAATTTTGTGTGTTGCATGAAAAGTTTAGAGGATCGAAAAATTGATGCAAGATATCTAAGATACCCTTTACAATTTTTTGATGAAAAAACATCTCTCATAGGCACTCACCAATACCTCATTATATTTTTAAAATGAGAATGAACATCATGTATATGTTCTGATAAAGATTTTGGTACTACAAAATATGTATAAAATATTGTAAATTAACTCATTTGAGAGTACATGAGAATCGTATTTTCTTTCATATTAGTTTATAGATTGTTCAAATAGTTTGTTGGTTCTCTTCCTATCTTTTATTATGTTTCGCATGAAGTTTTTGTTTTGGGTTAATATAGGACTCAACCTACTATTTCACTATTGATTAAAAGGTTACCGTGTCTACTATTTGCTTTATATAGACGACAACATAAAGATAATATGTCAAGGACATAGATGATAGCATAAGAGAGATTGTAGAAGTTTTTTTTATAGATATATATTATAACAAATATATATATATATATATATATATATATATATATATACAAATAATATTTTAATACAAAAGATAGATAAATAATATATAGAACACAATTTAGTTTTTCCTTTTCTCAATTCATTTATCATTACACATTAATTTGTTTAAAATTTTGTTTTTCCAATCAATTCATGCATCATTGCAAAATAAATTCAATTAGTGGAGTATATATAATGAATTTGATACTTAATTTTCTTAAGTTACATAATTATATATTAAATATATAGAGTGGATGATGACTCAAGTATAATATTACTACACTATTTATAGTCCTTATGATTTTTATTTTCATCATATAATACTAAACTAAATTTTATTAAATTGATTTTTCATTTTTTCTATGTATGTTTGAAAATCAATATCTAATAAATTATATGAAAATTGCTATTTTTTCCTTTCTAATTAAGTTTATTTAAATTATATATTTAATATTTTCATTAAAATAAATTTTTATATAAACCTGTGCATCGCACGGGGTTATCCCCTAGTATTAAGTAAAGAATACTCTAAGCTATATGGAATCTTTCTTTGGCCACCGTGCTGAGATTGTTGTCCAACATCTTGACTTTTTTTACTTACGTACTATTATCTACATTATTTGACATTATAAATTTAATATTATTATAGTCACAATGGATTGAAAAGATAAATTTGATTAACCTACTGTAATTTCATAACTCGTTTTGGAATACTGATAATGTATGATAATGTAGTAAGTTAATACAATCTTTCAGTTTTGGAATATTGATAATGTAATGATTAAGGGATTTATTCATAAATTTGAATCAAATTTTCACAAAAATTCAAGAAAGGAATAGAAGGGATGAACTCAAGGGGAAAAAAATCGAAAGAATTAGAAATTCATACCAAAATGTGAAGAAGAAAATGAAAACAAGGAGAAGAATAGCGATGAAAAGGAGTGAAGATCACCACAATTTTCATGGGAAATTAAAAAAAAAATCAATCAAATCGCCACAAACTTGAAAATATTGATAAGATTCTATGGAGAACCTAGAGGAGCACATTGATCTAACTCCTACAAATTTTGCAAAATGACTATAATCTAGTTTGAATCTTCTGAAATATTCGAAATTACATTCAGATTAGGCTGTTGCTTTTCCCACACCCCCTCCTATTCTAAACACACCCCATAAGGGTGTGAAAAGACCAAAAGACCTATTTTTTTTTCGAAATTTTCACTGTTCAACACGGGCTTGAATGAGTTCGAACACGCTCGAGTGTGTTAAATATGGACGGACACCCTTTGGCGTTTTTTCACCTGTTCGAATAGGGTCATACGAACAGGTTCGATGGTGGTCATGCGAACATGTTCGAATTATGTCGTTCGAACAAGTGCTATCGCAGAATTGCCGCGGCATATAGCGGTATTGGGCGCCTCGGATGCCACCGGCGCTTTTAATCAACGGTTTACAATCACCAAATGTGTCGATAAATGAGTGGATGTAAATCCTTTGAAAATTGTGCCCGAACGGATAGAATTTAAACGGCTCGATTTGTGATCTAAAAATGAAATCAACGGTGACATTTCACCACGCCTATTATAAAAGGGGTTCACATCCTCGTGAGCTTCTTCACCAAACCCTAATCGCTTCTTCCCAACCCACCGCTTCTTCACCAAAACCTTCTCTCCTTCTTCCCAACCCAATTTGAAATGGAATGGCAATTGTGCTCAACCCAAGACTAAACGACAAATTCCTAACACCGCTTCTTCACAATGGGATCACTACCACCGAGCGAACATGGTGTCAGTGTTTCGTTGTCCTAACCATGTCTTCTGCGAGGATGAGTAAGGACATCACCTTCGCCCAACCAAAGGAAAAGGTCGAGAGGAAGATTCGCCCGGAGGAGCGTGGCGTAAAGACGTGGAGCGTATACGCTTCAAAAAGTTCAATTGTAGAGATGATGGGACTCGCCCAATGATTCACCATGGAGATCCGAAATGACGACGACGTCCGCGCAATGATGGAACATCTAGCTAACGTTCCGATGGGGCGGCAGATCTTAGAGTTGTGCGTGGACACAATACGAACTGCGAAGAGGTCATGCATCTTCTTCAACCACCACCACCCGCACTACAACAACCCATACTTACGCACTCGTAAAGTTGAGTATGAGATGACTAGCAGTAATCGGGGCGACCATTACAGTCCGTTGATTCATAGTCGTGAATCAAAACTAAAAATTTCATGCTTAAGAACAACATCACATTCGCGAACTGAAAGAAAAAGCGATAAAAATGTGAAACTAGATGGTGTTCAAAGAAGAAATTAAAAAAATCGAATGTGAATCCCCTACGCCGCTAATGGAACCCACGTAATCGTATTCGGAAGTGCCTTAAGCCTATCAAGAATGACGAAGACGTTAAATCAAATGTTTGAGAAACATGAAGAATTCCAAGGTTTCATTGAACCTTATCTCGAATTGTTCGTCAAAACACGAGAATCTGCATTTAAGAAATCCGCCGTAGAACTAGATTGTATTTTGTTTTCCCGTCGCTTCGCTTTTAAATTTCCTATCCTTGTATTTTTGCAATTTGTGTTTTTAATTTCTTTCTTATCCAATATTAAATCTGCTTCAACTTTTTTATTTTACCGTAATTGTTATTCTAGTAATGACAATAAATTTGCGCCATCGTAAAAGGAATTTCAAATTAAAAACCAAATGAAACAAAGTTGTTAAATTATACAAAAAAAGTAAACAAATATCCTCCTAAGACATATCCTCTTTGGGTGTTGCGCCTCCTCCTCCTCTCATACACATTCCCAAACCTCCTCCTAAACCCACGGAAGGGGTTGAGCGACCTCTTGATGCTTACCAAACATGGTCCCGATCGGCTCCAGGACATGATCATCGATGGCCCCATCAATGTCATCAACCAAATCAATCACCTCTGGTAGCATCTCACAACCAAATAACATAACATTATTACTTAAATAAATAGAATATTAAGAAACATTATCATGCAATTAACATAAAAGACACGTACCACGCCGACATCGTGCTCATCTCAAGTCTGATAATGCTCGGGGAAGAGAAAGGATGTGAGACCCTAGAGTACCATGGAAAGTAGCCCAAGACACCGTGTTTGACGAGTCACGGCACACGTGAGGCCCCGCGCCACCAAGTGGTCCTCAACCGAGTCCACCTCTCATCACACTCGGTGAGAGTACAGACGCCCCCAGTAGGAGGTCCGGGATCCTCCGGAATGTCTTTGGATCTCGCCCAAACCGCTCGAGCACTCGATCCGCAAGTGACGCATCATGCGACCACCACTCCGAATGAACCTCTCGAACTCGCCAGCTCCTCAAAGGTCTCACCGCCATGGGCCGTGGTAGGGTCCCAGTGTCACTCCTCACGGTGTAGCCTGTCTAGGCATAATCGATGGTATGTGACTTGATGCCCCAGGGACATCATCGCACAACCATTTCTTCGTCCGTGGGGTACTCTCATCATACTCGGGTGCTCCACCCAAGAGGAAAAGTTCGCACTCTGGAAGTGCTCAAAGATCCAAGCCTCAGAATGAACATATCATTGGTTGATTATTAATCTGAAAGTAACACTAAAGCAAACTTAAAAGTAAAGAATATGTTTCATACACGAAGTAAAGGAAGATGACCAAAGAATCTTCTTGGTCTTCTTCCTTGTAGCATCCTTCACCGATCATAGAGATGGGCGGGGCCATGGCCCCCAAAGAATAGTCTCCAATCGCCTCCAAATCCATCAAGATACCAAGGTAGCTGCTTAACCTTGTTGCTCGACTTGTCGGCAAACAAGGTGCAACCCAAAAGATACAAAGATGTAGGCCCTAGCAAAGATGGTCCCACCGCCTCGCCTATGGTGGGTGGTAGACCCTATCCTCACCCATACAAGCCCAACAGATGCACCCACGGCCCGAAGTCCGGGCAACAGCATCCTCCGGTGTGGCACCCAAAACTCAACCAAAGAAATCCCCCGCCCATTGAGTCCACCGGCATGTCATAGAACCGCCAAGAATGGGGGATGTCGCAAAGGTGGGATACATCATCAAGGGTGATGCTCATCTCACCCACAAGAAGGTGGAATGATGATGTATCCGGCCGCTAACGCCTATGAATGCGTTCAGCAAAATTTTCAGTGGAGAATGGGAAGCCAAGCCCAACCAAGGGAACCAACCACGAAGCCGTCAGTGTCCCTAATCTGCACATGAAACACTGTCGTAACAGGTCCATGTGGGATTGGCTGTAAATCCGGCCGCACCTGCATTCAGAAAAGACACAATAAGCCAAAACATTCAACAACTTAATAAACAAATTTACAACACTCAACTATAAAATAATAACTTACCTGGCCAGAATAAAAATCAGTGAGGATATGTGCCCCGTATGTGGGCAAGACAGAACCATCTTCCGTCCCACCAGAAATGGGAATGTCGCCTAATGAGCAGCAATTCTCCCGAGGCTCAAAGAACCTCCTCCTCACGAGGCTCAGCAGCCTCCTCCTCATGATGCCTAGAAGATGAAGGCCTAGAAGATGAAGGCCTAGCAGCAGATGAAGGCCTAGCAGATGAAGGGTCGGCCAACTCATAGGCCGGAAATTGAGCATCACGCTCAATATCCTGCCCAATATCCTCTGGAAGTGGGGGAGGAGGAACATCAACCCTACCCCTACCCCTGGCACGACCCCCTAGCTCGGGAGGGTTTCACCGGCTTCTTCCTCCTTTTGCGGTTTAAAACCGTAGGAGGTGGCCGACCGCTTTCGCTCGTAAGGTTCAATTTGCATGACCACCTCTACTCCTCACCATATCTCAAACAACAATCAACGAACCGATTCAATCAAATTAACAAAACCAAACACAATCGGATCGAGAAAGTTCATCGTCAAACGATCGCTCGAATGGCTACATGCGAACTGTTCGCACAACCCACCCTCGAGCAGTCGGTTTGCTTTAAAAATACAACGGTTGAATGAGGTTGCTCGAACGGTGTTCGCACAACCTCATTCGAACACCTTCGCTTTCACGTGTTCGATGGACCTCACTCAACAATTCTGTTTCGTAAAAAAACCGAATGGAGCGTAGGGGAGAGGCATACCTTGAAGAAAATGGAACGATTAGAGACCGTGAGGGGGGAGTAGAAAATAACCCAAAGAACTCTTGAGAGTGTTGGTGGAGAAGATTGAGTGAGAGATTGGGTGAGATTGAGTGAGTTGAGAGAAGGTGAGTGAGAGAGAGAAAGAGGGTTTAGGGTTCGAAGGGAGGGGAGGAGAATGAGAGACGAGGGAGAGTGAGAGAAGGGGGGGGGGAGGGGTGTGGTTATTTTGTTTTTTTTTAAAGGGGGGTAATTTTGGAAATAAAATTATTATGGGGTGTGAATAAGTAGGGGGGGTGTGGGGAAAGCACTCCCCTCAGATTATAAGTCGAAACTCGCATGGGCTTAGCAAAGAAAAAGCTCGTGGAAGCCCATTTTACGAAAAAGGTGAATTAATGCAATTTGTTAGCTCCACTCCCAAATTTTACTAATTACAACCCGACAAAAATTATACCATTAACCTACTACCAAAATATCAATCTTACCATTTTTCCTAAGTAAACAATTTTAGGATATTTATGTAATTTCACTCTTTCTCTTTTTCAAACTTTTTCACTTTTTTAAACTCTTTCACACACACACTCTCTCTCTCTCACACACACACACACATACACATATTTTTTCAAACATTTTCACTCTCTCTCTCTCTTTCACTTTTTTCAAACTTTTTCACTCTCCTCTTCTTTCTTCCTTTAACTCTATCTCATTTTTCTATTTTTCACAATATATCTACTTTAATTTCATCTACATATCTCTTTCATTTTTTTGTAATATTCTATTTTTTTCTCTGTCAATAAGTTTTATTTAGTCTCTACAGGAAATATTATAATTTGTAAATTTTGAAACTTTAATATATTTTTTTAATCTCTATAGGAAATATTACATATTGCTGGTAAATGTTCACAGGGTAATGTTTGAACTAACTCAATTTGAAACTTTTTTTTCACTTTCCCAACTAAACAAATTTAGAATATTTATTTAATTTCACTTTTTCAAACTTGTTTTTTCACTTTTTAAAACTCTTTCACTCTCTCTCACATACTTTTTCAAACTTTTTCACACACACTCTCTCTCTCTCACACACTTTTTTCAAAAAATTTCACTCTCTCCTCTTCTTTCTTCCTCTAACTTTATCTACATGTTTCCTTCATTTTTTTAATATTCTATTTTTTCTCCGTCAATAAGTTTTATTTATTCTCTACAGGAAATATTACATATTGCTGGTAAATATTCACGGAGTAATGTTCGGACTAACTCAATTACAATTCGAAACTATTTGTTTATATACTTTAAATTAGTCTTGATTTATCACGGGGTAATGCTCAAACTAATTATATTATGTTTAAGTCTATTAATAAAAATAACACGACAACACTCGTGCGTATGCAGGAGTATACTGCTAGTTACAACTAAAATATAAACAAGCATTAAAAGGTAGAAATTCCTAAAATTATTCAAAAGTCAATGACTTGAATTTGTCTTTAATTCTCTTCTTATTCTCCATTCTTGATTCTTATCAAAACTGAGGCATATACCAATGAAGTCTTCTTTCAAGACTTAACTTAGCGCCATATACACTCTTCTCTTTAGACGTAAGAGGGACAAGATGATGGTAAACAATGATGGCATGTTCTTCTACTTCTATTATAAGATAAAAGATATATAACTTTTGTACACTTAAACAATTTGGTTGGTGAGTCGGATGGACCTTTTCTTAGCAATTCTTTTGGGCCTCTTATGAGGAATAAAAAGAAATGACAAAATAGGAATGAGAACCCCAGTAGTAGTAACAATGGTAGTGAGAATGAAGTGAATCAATGTGTGGTAGTCGGGATTGTCAATGAGGAGGCAAGGAACTTAATTCCGTCCATTAGCCTTTCAAATGGGTCGAAGGGTGATTCCAAGTTCCATGTTGTTGCGCGTAATCCCCCTGGTTCTAATCTTTCAATGTCGTTTAGTTGTGATATGAACGGCGCAGTGTTAATGCTCGCCTTCAGATTCCAGAAAATGCTCCCCCAAGTTGGGAGTTCAAAAAAAGAAGAAAAAGAGAAACAAAAAGGAAAAGAAAAGAGAGTGCTCAGGCGCGCATTGCGGATTGGAGCCCAAAAAGATCATCGCTCCCTTCTGCCCAGGTCTCACATCGTGTACGAGCAACACGATGGACCGCAGCCCCATGTGAGGTTCAACGGAATAGTTGTATCAGCCTAAGATACGATGGGCGCCGTGCATTGATCTCAGATATCGATTCGGAGTCGATAACGATCCCCGGGCCGCTCGAAAAGGCCAACAGAAGCGTGCTCCTCAAAGCCACGTGCAAACTCGGATTCGTCAAGAGTTCGTTTAAGGATTACAGGTTTTAGGCAGCCTGGGCATTTTACCGCTTTCTGCACGCAAGTGCTCATTTTATCGCTTTACGCGACGCAAAGTGCTCATTTACTGCTTCCTGCACGCAAGTGCCCATTTTATCTTTTCTCGTGCGCACGTCGGTGTTCATTTATCGTTTCTCGCATTGACACGAAAGTGTCTATCTTTCCAAAAAAACAACAAAAAGGAGGAGAAAAGAAAAAAAGAAAATTCGGATTTCCCAAGTGGACAAAATTGGTATAATTTCTGAATTCTTTATTTCTATTTTATCTTCGAAATATGTCTCGGCCAATTCATATTTCTTGATAAAATCCAAATAAAGAGGGGCAATTGCATACCCCAATTTTGTCCGACTAAATAAAATAAAATGTATTCTTGTGGACGCCCGATTTTAACGAGTATTTTTCTCGTTTCGAAAAAAGGCTCAAAAATATGTTTCGTCATTTCTAATCGCTTATGCGCGATAGTTTTAACGATCTTTGTAACGTCTGTTTCTTGTTGTTGCGCGTGTTATTCCTAATTGGATACACGTGTTTATTGATTATGCGTGTCATGGCATTTTTTTTATAAATTATTGGTTGAACTTTTATTTATTGTTAGCATTATCAAAAAAGGACACAACAAAAATAATTAGTTAGGATAAAGAAGTCCACTTTGATTACAAAAATATATATTATAATTATAATTTATGTTACATAAAAAATAATAATACAAAAACAGTCCATGCGCTCCAGCCCTTTCCATTTGAGCTACAAGCTCAACTCTCTTTCTCCTTCCTTGAAGCTAATATCCATTTCTAGCTCTTGACTACACCACGCTACACCGCTTCAAAGATGCAAACATAAAAAAGAAAATGAGCAGAAGAGCAGCAAGATTTTCAGAACAAACAGATTCATGAGATAGGAAATTAGAAAGAGACATTTCAGTTACAAAAAAAACAAAGTTGAACAATCCTCCCTGAATAAAAATAAAAGCCAGCAGCATAAGAGGGGGAGACCAGCAACACACACAAAAAACACAGACATACAGTAACACAACACACACACAACACAGAGGGGAGGAAACACAATACTGAGAAAAACATTCAGCTTCAACTTCACCTTCCTCAACCTCAAATCAACTCACACAAACACAATACACACAGCAAAAACCAAAACAGAGAGAAAAACAGAAAACACAAACACACACAAAACATACGCAGAGAGAAGAAGAGAAAAAATAACACAGACTGAAAAAATACACACAAACACACGCAGAGAAAAAAAAGAAGCACAAAACTGAGAAAGGAGAATAGCAAAAACCAAACACAGCAGCAAGCTCACAAACACACAGCAACAAAAACTCACAAAACACAACGCACACAGACACGAAACCAGAAGACAGGAAGACAAAGAAGCTTCTCACCGTGAACCACCACAAAACACCGTCGCAGCACCTCCTCCGGCGTTCGCTTCATTCTCCGGCGGTCCCCCTTCTCTCGCAGTCACCTCCCTTCGCTCTCTCGCCCTCTATCTCCCTCGTTTTCGTATCTCTCTCTACGACGAGCTCCACGCCGTCGCCACCGGCGTCGTTCTCCCTCCCGTTCCCCTCTGGTTCGCCGCTCTCTCTCTCTCTCTCTCTCTCTTTCTTTCTCTCTAAAAGTGGAATGAACGGCGCATGGGGGAGAAGAGAGATTTAGGTTTTTTTTCCTGATTTTGGTAACCGGGTCGGTTGGGTTGTGGGCTACGGGTATGGGCCTATTTATTTTGTTTTTTTTAAAATCTGATTACTAACAACACCCCTCCGTTAATAATACAACCTCCTGTAATTAGTTACACCCTTTTACTATTTCACCCATTTTCTCGCTTTTACTTAACTCTCAAAAAAAACCAATTGCCCTTAAACAAAGACTTATAAATAAATGTTTTCTTCTAAAATGTAAATAGGGGATTAGGCCTTTGTACAACTAGTTTAATCGGCGTTCTAGGACGAATGAGCTGTACAGTTCAAGAATCCTAGAATACCTATTCTAAAATCAAACGTTGTTAGTAGTCTTGTGAAGCCTTTGCTTGCATGATTATTAACAATGAGGTACTAGTGGTGATCACTTGGAGCCTTTGCTCAATTGATCACCGTGAATGCCTAATTTTCCTAAAGATTTTCACTAAAATTAAAAACTTTGTTAGTAGTCTCGTGAAGCCTTTGCTTGCGCGATTATTAACAATGAGGTACTAGTGGTGGTCACTTGGAGCCTTTGCTCAATTGATCACCGTGAATGCCTAATTTTCCTAAAGATTTTCACTAAGATTAAAAACTTTGTTAGTAATCTTGCGAAGCCTTTGCTTGCATGATTATTAACAATGGAGTACTAATGTTGGTCACTTGGAGCCTTTGCTCAATTGATCATCATGAAAGCTCGATTTTCACAATTAAACAAGATAAAAAACAAAAGTCTTTCTCAAAACAAGAACTACGTAGCTTTGAATTCTCCATCGCACTAGAGATACGTAGGAGCGAGAGGCCAACTCGCCAAGCGCCAAAAATAAAAATTTTCATTAAGTTTTCCTATTCATCTTCAAACAAGAAATAAATAGGCAAATCTAGGTATTTTTCAAATCAAACGTTAAAACCACACACTTAGTTAAAGGTTCCTCTCGGTGAGAGGGGACGCGTGAAGTGCTAACACCTTCCCGCACGTAATCGACCCCCAACCCATATCTCTAGTTTTCAAAGACCATCCGCCTTGTTCAAAAGACCTTTTCCGATGTTTTGGTCTTAAAATTAAAATATTGGTGGCGGCTTCAAAAAATTCCACGTTGTACATTGAGAAACCCAAACCGGATTTTTCGGGTGCAACAAAAATGCGACTTCACTGGGGACCTTTTCTTTTTTAAAGTGGGTCGAGCCTAACTAATTAAATGTGTGGTTTAATGTGCTATTTAATTTGATTTGAATACTTTGTTTGCTTCTATCCCTTTTCGGTTTCCTTTTCTTTTCTTTTTTATCATGTTGTATGCAGGTGCATTTGTTTCCTCTTCTTCCAGGTTTGTTTTTCCTTTCTCCTTTTTGCTTATTTGCTTAGTTCTTCATGCATATTCCCCACTCTTATCATGTTCCCCCTTCTTGGCTCCTTTTCTTGAGGTAAGCAATGCAATTGGTTGCTGTTGAAACTCTAGGCTGACTTATTTGATGTTAAACCCTAGGGTAGACAACATGTTATTTTTTGCTTTTATCCAGACTGCTTCAAATTTTCATTTGTAGGTGGGGACGGGTAGCTATTTCTAGGTATTGTGCCCTCAGCACACACACACACCCTATACTTGTGAGCGTTGAGTGGGGCCTAAAACCCAAGGTCTGAACAAAAACCTAGGAGAGTGGGAACGACTAGTGGATCGCCATTCGTAGACCTTTGTCTGTATGGCTCTCATGAAAGTTCCGCCCAAGAGTACGCTTTGTCATGATGCCTCACACTCCTCGGTAGCTTTCTACGATTGTGGGTGTTATCATGAGGAAGACTTTAGCTCTTGGTTGCCATTGTGAGAAAGTGATTAGAACCTACATGGGAGGATTACCCTTTTCGCCGACTTTAGACCCTAGGATTCCCACCCTTCGTAGGACACAAGGGGGCATACCAAATTGTGTGTTGCATTGTAATCTAGGCATGTTTTCAAAAAGGAGAAGGAGATTTTTTCAAAAAAGAAGAGAAAATAGAGAAAGAGCTGTCGCTGCGACCTTTCTTTTCACGGCTCATGACGGGCAACATGTGGTTCACCCTTTTCAAAAAAGAGAGAAAGAGCTGCCGTTGTAGCCTTTCCTTACTAGGTCCATATGAAGCCATGTACGACCCGCATCTTCCAAAAAAACTTGAATCATTGCCAATGAAACCTCTTTCATTTATCTTGCATAGAGCATCATCATCATGCATACATCATCATTTGCATTGCATAAAACAAAAACTCGATAAAATTCATACATGCATTTTTCTATCTCATTAAGGTTTGTGTCTTATTAGGGGCGCATCTCATGCATCATGAACATTAACGTCTCATTTCACATGCAATTCTATTCAATAAAAATTCATGTCCTTCCATTGTGAGTATCATGCATTTCATTGCACAAAAAAAATGAAAACAAGAAAGCATCTCCTTCATAATCATGAACAAAAATCATCATGTAGCATTCATGCATCATTTTATTAACCTCATCACTTTAGTTCAAATACATCATTTCTCCCTGCATGCATCCTTTCGAAACAAAGAAAATTTTTCTCATGGGATGGCTTAATGGGTAGAAGTGCACCTTTGAACGACGAAGGGTAATATCTCAAATTTGTTTGTCGACTACAAATTTGAGATGTTACTTCACGATATCGTGGGCACTTTGACCCGACCACACGTGTTTTATTTTCAAGTAGGAAATTAAGTTGAGTCAACTAATTGTCGAAACGTTTGAAGATATTGTATGAAGTATTGAGTCAGGATCCACTCAATGTTTCACGCAGGTTACTCAGGGTAACGACAATCAGTTGCCTCATATCACCATTCTTGCATCTTTCATCATTCAAAAGAAAAGGGAAGGAGCATTGGCATTTCATACTTTGTCTTGCCTCAAAAAAATCATCATTTAGGAAAAAGCATCACTCATGCATCTTTCAAAAGAAAAGAGGGCATCGGCATTTCATATCTTGTCTTGCCTCTATAAAAATCATTCTCAAAAGAAACATCATTCTTGCATCATTCATCATCCAAAAATGCATTGGCATTCCATATTTCGTCTTGCATAAAAAAAAAAAAAAAACATCATAAAAAAAAAAGACTTTTAGAATAATCACACTTTTCAGGTGAACATGCTTTCATGCATTTCATTTTCATCCATGCATTGCATACAACAAAAATGTTGTGATGAGAGACGAGAGGTTCTTGCAAAGTAATATTTCTTTTTTGGAAAAGTTTACCCTTACTCAAGCTCAAGGTGTTCCGAGGCCCTCAGTTTTTCACATCAATAACCTCATTTGTATTTCCTTCAAAAAAAGGGCATTGCATCCCATCCATTCCATGATAAAAGACAGAAACAGTTCGTCAAAAAGGTTTTTATATCATGATTTAACCGATGTTAACTCTCTCTGAAGCGTTCTTCTAGTAAGTATGCATGCCACGTCGCGGTTTCTCTTGTTTGAGTCGACCAATTTCCTTCATTTATCATCATTTCCCATCCAAGTCTAATCCCGCCCGTCCACCCCTAAAGCGCATATTCTCTCCCATCAATTGCATAACTTGACTTTTGGTTCATTCTCGCTAACACTTTAAGTCCTCCATGCTGGGGCAATTCTGTGATCACTAATGTTCCTTGTCAGTATCATATTCCTTTAGTGCAAGTCTTTCTAAAAAAATATATAATAAATAAAAAGATAAAATAAGCTCGCTAGGTTGAAAACCCGCAAAGGCGCGGCCTAGGCAAAAAAAGAGCGCCTGGATTGAAAACTCGCAAAGAGCGGTCCAGCAAAAGTTAGGGCAAAAAGGGGGAAAAGTAAAGAGCAAACACATGAAGATAGATAAAGTATTGTCCTAAAGTTAAGTCTTACAGAAATAATCAATCAAGATTTGAAATGAAATTTGGTCATCTCTCCACACCTCAAAAACCTAAAATCCCGTAAAGTTCATTTCCTACCCTCTTAAGCCAAAGATTCAAAATCACAAAAATACCCTTTGTTACCCATCTTAAGTCAAGAAAAGCCCAAGATATCCCCATCACCCTAGACAAGGGTTAATTCCACATCAAAGATGGTATATCATTTTCACCCAAGTCAAAGGGAAAGAAAATTCACAAAAGGAGGGGAATGACAAAATTTCAAAAAGGAGAATCCCAAAACAAAGAAAGGAAGACAAAGGGAGTATAAATTAAGAGTCAATACATTTTGTCATGAAGCATAAGAGCTCCCTTCGTAAAGGCCCTCAAATTCAATGGGTTCAATCATTTCCCTATCCAAAAAGGCCCTCAAATTCAATGGGTTCAATCATTTCCCCTCTCAAAAAAAAAAAACCCTCAATTCATTGGGTTTAACCATCTTTTCTTTCATAAAACCTTCAAACACCTCATCAAACCTAATAACCATTTCCTTCATAAACCATTGACCATCGACCAACACCGAATAAGACCCATCCTCCCCATCAACCCCAAACACTTCATTAAGCTCAATCATCCCCTTCTCCACATCACAACCCTAAAGAGTCCTTCCGATCAATGACCAATTGCTTTCGTTTTCTCAAGTTTTAATCTTAGGACAAATAAGTTTATCTATCTATGACGTGTTTGCTCAAAAGGAAAAACAGACAAGCAGAAAAAAGAAAGCTGCTCAAAAAAAAAAAAAAAAAACAAACAAACAATCAAAAAAGAAAGTTGGTAAAAAAGGGAGAAGGACTTGCACTCCAAGATGCATTCATGTTGCATTAAAACAAGGTCTAGTGGTCACCAAGAGGAGCCTCTCCTCATACTAAAAAGTCAAAACCTTCATTGCATTTGAGTTGTTCTTAAAAGGAACCAAAAGTGTGTACTAGGGGGCATTCCCTTCACCTCTCACTCCACTCAACTTTGGGGAGGTTTGTTCATTTCCCACCCCATTCATATATCACCCTCGCTTCATAACCATCACCATAACTCACACCTTTCACAACCTCACTCAAAGAAACCATTTGAAATGTCATTCGAAAGTGGGGCAAGTGAATTCCCATTCCTTCACCTCATTCGCTCCCCATAAAACCTCACCGGGGCAATCTCTCAACTCACTATCCTAAACAAGGCCTAGTCATTCTAATTGGGGCAACTTTGTCTCGTCATGACCAGGCAACACCAAACTCGTGGGTTGAGACAAAACCCCTTTCACTCCACCTTTCATCCCAAGAGCCGAAGTGTTCCCAATTCATCATCTTCTACACCCCTAGTTGTTGTCACCACTAGACAGGGGGCAAGCTATTCACTCATCAAAGACTGAATTGGGGCAATCTTGTATCTCCCGATCCTCATGAGCTTCTAAGAACCATGTCCTGTCATTCCTTCACTTGCCATAAGTGTCCATGCCCTAAACCAATTCCATGTTAACTGGCTCATTCATTCACATTTGCACTCCTATGCATGCTTACTAGACAATGCTTCAAAGAGAGAGAACACAAGTTGTTTACGTGATATCTAAAATTCAGTCATCATGGAAAGAAAGAGAAAACAAGTGAGTTTGTTTGTAAATAAAAACCTTGAGAACACCGGAGTTTGAATCAAATTCAATTTTTCAACAGAATGGTCAATAATCATCTCAATTCCTTGCATCCAAAGTCTCACATCTCATCATCACAAAAATGTTTACCTCATGCATCTAGGCATTTCAATCTATTCACTATATGCATCAAAGCATTACATTTGCATCTTCACATTTTGTGCATTCATCACATAGCAAAAAAAACGGTCCACGTCAGCTGCACCATATTAATACTTGCATTTCATAGAGGAAAATAGTAAAGAAGAAAAAGCAGAAATCTTTTCATTGCATTGGCATCATATTAATGTTAGCATTTCCATAAAAGAAAAAGAACAAAAATCATTGCATCAAACATCAGAGCATTGCATCATATTAATGTTTGCATTTCATAGAAGAAGCAAAAAAAAGAGAAACAAGCAGAAGTCAGAACAGGAGCATTCCATTCATCAAAGCATCAATCACCGCATACACTTGCATTCAAACATCAAAGTATTATGTTAATATTTGCATTTCATAAACTACAAAGAAGAAGCAAATACAAAAGAACAAAGGCATTTCATAATATTCAAGACATCAATCATGGCATTACATGTGTCATTCATTACATTGCTAAGCAAAATGTGGACGAACACAAGATGTTAATCCTCATGCCTAGTTCAAAGAATCAAGACTTCAAGTGTCGGTCTTCAATCTAATTCTCAAGTCGGTAATCCTCGACTTGTCGGTCCTCAAAATCTCATTCCCACCCCCTCCTTCCGGTTTGGAGTTAGAATGCTCTTTCGCTTTAGAGTTCATCACTCCTTGATTCGAGTTCAAATGCCCTCGGGTCCCAAGTGTTCATTTACTATTTTCGCAAGAAAGACGCCAAGTGTTCATTTACTATTTTCGCATCAAAGACGCCAAGTGTTCATTTACTATTTTCGCATCAAAGACGCCAAGTGTTCATTTACTATTTTCGCATCAAAGACGCCAAGTGTTCATTTACTATTTTCACATCAGCACGCCAAGTGTTCATTTACTATTTTCGCATCAGCACGCCAAGTGTTCATTTACCGTTTTCCCATCAGCACGCCAAGTGTTCATTTACTATTTTCACATCAAGACTTAAGTGTTCATTTATTGGTTTCTTTCTAGCAAACCAAGCATTCATCATCATTGCATCAGATACCAAATCAATTTTCAAAATACAAAATCATTTTCAATAAATAGGAAACTAAGTCGAATGTACATTCGAAGTAGTCATCACGATAGGACACCTGAATTGATCACCCAAGAATCCTGAGGTACCTATGCAGTGTCGTCTACATCATAGTAATGTTGCATTCCATAAAACAAAAAGAACCAAAAATTCATCATCCCATCAAACATCAAAGCAATACAGTTGCATCACATCAATACTTGCATCTCATAGAAGCAAAGAAAGCTAAAACATCCCATGTCATTCATCATTTCATGTTATTCATCATTTTATTTCGCATAATAGCAATATTCACATTTCATAGAAAAAGTTCTCCATTGCATGTCATCTGCCATTTCATCAAAACACAATAGCATACATATCATCAAACACCAAAATTTTGCATTCGCATACCTGCACTTCATAAAAAGAGCAAAACAGAAAAAGAAACTCATGCATTACATTCACCAAGCATAAAGTCATGCACTCGTCAGACATAGAAAATAATAATAAAGTAAAGAAAAGAGAAATTCAGGCATTTGCATTACATTCATCATAAGGAAAGAAAAAGAAAATGGCAACCATGGCATTTGCATTGCATGCATTGGTTCGCTTTTGATTCATGCAACAAGTGAGAGAGAGGATAAACACCGCAGTTGTTAATGCTCGCCTTGATTCCGTAAAAATGCTCCCCAAGTTGGGAGTTCAAAAAAGAAGAAAAGAGAAACAAAAAGAAAAGAAAAGAGAGTGCTCAGCGCGCATTGCGGATTGGAGCCCAAAAAGATCATCGCTCCTTCGCGGAGTCTCACATCGTACGAACGAGCAACACGATGGACCGCAATTTCATGTGAGGTTCAACGGAATAGTTGTATCACCTAAGATACAATGGACGCCGTGCATTGATCTCAGATATCGATTCCGAGTCGATAACGATCCCCGGTCGCTCGAAAAGGCCAACAGGAAGCGTGCTCCTCAAAGCCACGTGCAAACTCGGATTCGTCAAGAGTTCGTTTAAGGATTACAGGTTTTAGGCAGCCTGGGCATTTTACCGCTTTCTGCACGCAAGTGCTCATTTTATCGCTTTCTGCACGCAAGTGCTCATTTACTGCTTCCTGCACGCAAGTGCCCATTTTATCTTTTCTGTCTGCACGTCAGTGTTCATTTACTGTTCTCGCATTGACACGAAAGTGTCTATCTTTCCGAAAAAAAACAACAAAAAAGGAGGAGAAAAGAAAAAAAAGAAAATTCGGATTTCCCCAAGTGGACAAAATTGGTATAATTTCTGAATTCTTTATTTCTATTTTATCTTCGAAATATGTCTCGGCCAATTCATATTTCTTGATAAAATCCAAATAAAGAGGGGCAGCTGTCATACCCCAATTTTGTCCGACTAAATAAAATAAAATGTATTCTTGTGGACGCCCGATTTTAACGAGTATTTTTCTCGTTTCGAAAAAAGGCTCAAAAATATGTTTCGTCATTTCTAATCGCTTATGCGCGATAGTTTTAACGATCTTTGTAACGTCTGTTTCTTGTTGTTGCGCGTGTTATTCCTAATTGGATACACGTGTTTATTGATTATGCGTGTCATGGCATTTTTTTTATAAATTATTGGTTGAACTTTTATTTATTGTTAGCATTATCAAAAAAGGACACAACAAAAATAATTAGTTAGGATAAAGAAGTCCACTTTGATTACAAAAATATATATTATAATTATAATTTATGTTACATAAAAAATAATAATACAAAAAGCAGTCCATGCGCTCCAAATTTCTTTCCATTTGAGCTACAAGCTCAACTCTCTTTCTCCTTCCTTGAAGCTAATATCCATTTCTAGCTCTTGACTACACTCACGCCACACCGCTCAAAGATGCAAAAACATAAAAAGAAAATGAGCGTAAGAGCAACAAGATTTTCGAACAAACAGATTCATGAGATAGGAAATTAGAAAGAGACATTTCGATTACAAAAAAACAAAGTTGAACAATCCTCCCGAATAAAAATAAAAGCCAAGAAAGATAAGAGGGGAGACCAAAGAACACACACAAAAACACAGGACATACAAAATAACACAACACACACACAACACACGGGGAGGAAACACAATCATCGAGAAAAACATTCACTTCAACTTCACCTTCCTCAACCTCAAATCAACTCACACAAACACAATACACACAAAGAAAAACCAAAACAGAGAGAAAAAGCAGAAAACACAAAAACACACACAAACATACGCAGAGAGAAGAAGAAAAAAAATAACACAGATCAAAAATACACACAAACACACGCAGAGAAAAAAAAAAGAAGCACAAAAAACGAGAAAGGAGAATAGCAAAACCAAACACAAAGCAGAAGCTCACAAACACACAAAGAACAAAAACTCACAAAACACAACGCACACACGACATACGAAACCGTAAGACAGAAGACAAAGAAGCTTCACCGTGTGAACCACCACAAAACACCGTCGCAAAGACTCCTCCTCCGGCGTTCGCTTCATTCTCCGGCGGTCCCTTCTCTCGCGCGCCACCTCCTTCGCTCTCTCGCCTCTATCTCCCTCGTTTCGATCTCTCTCTCTCTACGAGCTCCCACGCCGCCGCCACCGCCAAGGCGTCGTTCTCCCTCCCGTTCCCCTCTGGTTCGCCGCTCTCTCTCTCTCTCTCTCTCTCTCTCTTTCTTTCTCTCTAAAAGTGGAATGAACGGCGCATGGGGGAGAAGAGAGATTTAGGTTTTTTTTCCTGATTTTGGTAACCGGGTCGGTTGGGTTGTGGGCTACGGGTATGGGCCTATTTATTTTGTTTTTTTTAAAATCTGATTACTAACAACACCCCCTCCGTTAATAATACAACCTCCTGTAATTAGTTACACCCCTTTTTACTATTTCACCCATTTTCTCGTTTTTACTTAACTCTCAAAAAAACCAATTGCCCTTAAACAAAGACTTATAAATAAATGTTTTCTTCTAAAATGTAAATAGGGGATTAGGCCGGTTGTACAACTAGTTTAATCGGCGTTCTAGGACGAATGAGCTGTACAGTTCAAGAATCCTAGAATACCTATTCTAAAATCAAACGTTGTTAGTAGTCTTGTGAAGCCTTTGCTTGCATGATTATTAACAATGAGGTACTAGTGGTGATCACTTGGAGCCTTTGCTCAATTGATCACCGTGAATGCCTAATTTTCCTAAAGATTTTCACTAAAATTAAAAACTTTGTTAGTAGTCTCGTGAAGCCTTTGCTTGCGCGATTATTAACAATGAGGTACTAGTGGTGGTCACTTGGAGCCTTTGCTCAATTGATCACCGTGAATGCCTAATTTTCCTAAAGATTTTCACTAAGATTAAAAACTTTGTTAGTAATCTTGCGAAGCCTTTGCTTGCATGATTATTAACAATGGAGTACTAATGTTGGTCACTTGGAGCCTTTGCTCAATTGATCATCATGAAAGCTCGATTTTCACAATTAAACAAGATAAAAAACAAAAGTCTTTCTCAAAACAAGAACTACGTAGCTTTGAATTCTCCATCGCACTAGGAGATACGTAGGAGCGAGAGGCCAACTCGCGTCAAGCGCCAAAAATAAAAATTTTCATTAAGTTTTCCTATTCATCTTCAAACAAGAAATAAATAGGCAAATCTAGGTATTTTTCAAATCAAACGTTAAAACCACACACTTAGTTAAAGGTTCCCTCTCAGTAGAGAGGACGCGTGGGGTGCTAACACCTTCCCCGCACGTAATCGACCCCCCAACCCATATCTCTAGTTTTCAAAGACCATCCGCTTTGTTCAAAAGACCTTTTCCCGATGTTTTGGTCTTAAAATTAAAATATTGGTGGCGGCTTCAAAAAATTCCACGTTGTACATTGAGAAACCCAAACCGGATTTTTCGGGGTGCAACAGCTGGCGACTTCACTGGGGACCTTTTCTTTTTTAAAGTGGGTCGAGCCTAACTAATTAAATGTGTGGTTTAATGTGCTATTTAATTTGATTTGAATACTTTGTTTGCTTCTATCCCTTTTCGGTTTCCTTTTTCTTTTCTTTTTATCATGTTGTATGCAGTGCATTTGTTTCCTCTTCTTCCGTGTTTGTTTTTCCTTTCTCCTTTTTGCTTATTTGCTTAGTTCTTCATGCATATTCCCACTCTTATCATGTTCCCCTTCTTGGCTCCTTTTCTTGAGGTAAGCAATGCAATTGTTCTGTCATGAAACTCTAGGTGACTTATTTGATGTTAAACCCTAGGGTAGACAACATGTTATTTTTTGCTTTTGTCTGGACTGTTCTGAATTTTCATTTGTAGGTGGGGACGGGTAGCTATTTCTAGGTATTGTGCCCTCAGCACACACACACACCCTATACTTGTGAGCGTTGAGTGGGGCCTAAAACCCAAGGTCTGAACAAAAACCTAGGAGAGTGGGGAACGACTAGTGGATCGCCATTCGTGAGACCTTTGTCCAGTATGGCTCTCATGAAAGTTCCGCCCAAGAGTACGCTTTGTCATGATGCCTCACACTCGGTAGCTTTCTACGATTGTGGGTGTTATCATGAGGAAGACTTTAGCTCTTGGTTGCCATTGTGAGAAAGTGATTAGAACCTACATGGGAGGATTACCCTTTTCGTCGACTTTAGACCCTAGGATTCCCACCCTTCGTAGGACACAAGGGGCATACCAAATTGTGTGTTGCATTGTAATCTAGGCATGTTTTCAAAAAAGGAGAAGGAGATTTTTTCAAAAAAAGAAGAGAAAATAGAGAAAGAGTCGCTGCTGCGACCTTTCTTTTCTTGCCGGTTCGTACGGGGCAACATGTGGTTCACCCTTTTCAAAAAAAGAGAGAAAGAGCTGCCGTTGTAGCCTTTCCCTTACTAGGTCCATATGAAGCCATGTACGACCCGCATCTTCCAAAAAAAACTTGAATCATTGCCAATGAAACCTCTTTCATTTATCTTGCATAGAGCATCATCATCATGCATACATCATCATTTGCATTGCATAAAACAAAAACTCGATAAAATTCATACATGCATTTTTCTCTATCTCATTAAGGTTTGTGTCTTATTAGGGGCGCATCTCATGCATCATGAACATTAACGTCTCATTTCACATGCAATTCTATTCAATAAAAATTCATGTCCTTCCATTGTGAGTATCATGCATTTCATTGCACAAAAAAAATGAAAACAAGAAAGCATCTCCTTCATAATCATGAACAAAAATCATCATGTAGCATTCATGCATCATTTTATTAACCTCATCACTTTAGTTCAAATACATCATTTCTCCCTGCATGCATCCTTTCGAAACAAAGAAAATTTTTCTCATGGGATGGCTTAATGGGTAGAAGTGCACCTTTGAACGACGAAGGGTAATATCTCAAATTTGTTTGTCGACTACAAATTTGAGATGTTACTCTACGATATCAGGGCACTTTGACCCAGTCACACGTGTTTTATTTTCAAGTAGGAAATTAAGTTGAGTCAACTAATTGTCGAAACGTTTCAGTATATTGTATGAAGTATTGAGTCAGGATCCACTCAATGTTTCACGCAGGTTACTCAGGGTAACGACAATCAGTTGCCTCATATCACCATTCTTGCATCTTTCATCATTCAAAAGAAAAGGGAAGGAGCATTGGCATTTCATACTTTGTCTTGCCTCAAAAAAATCATCATTTAGGAAAAAGCATCACTCATGCATCTTTCAAAAGAAAAGAGGGCATCGGCATTTCATATCTTGTCTTGCCTCTATAAAAATCATTCTCAAAAGAAACATCATTCTTGCATCATTCATCATCCAAAAATGCATTGGCATTCCATATTTCGTCTTGCATAAAAAAAAAAAAAAACATCATAAAAAAAAAAGACTTTTAGAATAATCACACTTTTCAGGTGAACATGCTTTCATGCATTTCATTTTCATCCATGCATTGCATACAACAAAAATGTTGTGATGAGAGACGAGAGGTTCTTGCAAAGTAATATTTCTTTTTTGGAAAAGTTTACCCTTACTCAAGCTCAAGGTGTTCCGAGGCCCTCAGTTTTTCACATCAATAACCTCATTTGTATTTCCTTCAAAAAAAGGGCATTGCATCCCATCCATTCCATGATAAAAGACTGAAACAGTTCGTCAAAAAGGTTTTTATATCATGATTTAACCGATGTTAACTCTCTGTGAAGCGTTCTTCTAGTAAGTATGCATGCCACGTGCGGTTTCTCTTGTTTGAGTCACCAATTTCCTTCATTTATCATCATTTCCCATCCAAGTCTAATCCCGCCCGCCCACCCCTAAAGCGCATATTCTCTCCCATCCAGTGCATAACTTGACTTTTTGGTTCATTCTCGCTAACACTTTAAGTCCTCCATGCTTTGGCAATTCTCGCGATCACTAATGTTCCTTGTCAAGATTATCATATTCCTTTAGTGCAAGTCTTTCTAAAAAAATATATAATAAATAAAAAGATAAAATAAGCTCGCTAGGTTGAAAACCCGCAAAGGGCGGCCTAGGCAAAAAAAAGAGCGCCCGGTGGATTGAAAACTCGCAAAGAGCGGTCCAGGCAAAAGTTAGGGCACAAAAGGGGGGAAAAGTAAAGAGCAAACACATGAAGATAGATAAAGTATTGTCCTAAAGTTAAGTCTTACAGAAATAATCAATCAGTATTTGAAATGAAATTTGGTCATCTCTCCACACCCTCAAAAACCTAAAATCCCAGAAAGTTCATTTCCTACCCCTCTTAAGCCAAAGATTCAAAATCACAAAAATACCCTTTGTTACCCATCTTAAGTCAAGAAAAGCCCAAGATATCCCCATCACCCTAGACAAGGGTTAATTCCACATCAAAGATGGTATATCATTTTCACCCAAGTCAAAGGGAAAGAAAATTCACAAAAGGAGGGGAATGACAAAATTTCAAAAAGGAGAATCCCAAAACAAAGAAAGGAAGACAAAGGGAGTATAAATTAAGAGTCAATACATTTTGTCATGAAGCATAAGAGCTCCCCTTCAGAAAGGCCCTCAAATTCAATGGGTTCAATCATTTCCCTATCCAAAAGGCCCTCAAATTCAATGGGTTCAATCATTTCCCCTCTCAAAAAAAAAAAAAAACCCTCAATTCATTGGGTTTAACCATCTTTTCTTTCATAAAACCTTCAAACACCTCATCAAACCTAATAACCATTTCCTTCATAAACCATTGACCATCGACCAACACCGAATAAGACCCATCCTCCCCATCAACCCCAAACACTTCATTAAGCTCAATCATCCCCTTCTCCACATCACAACCCTAAAGAGTCCTTCCGATCAATGACCAATTGCTTTCGTTTTCTCAAGTTTTAATCTTAGGACAAATAAGTTTATCTATCTATGACGTGTTTGCTCAAAAGGAAAAAAGCATGCAAGCGAAAAAAGAAAGTCGCTCAAAAAAAAAAAAAAAAAAAACAAACAAACAATCAAAAAAGAAAGTTGGTAAAAAAGGGAGAAGGACTTGCACTCCAAGATGCATTCATGTTGCATTAAAACAAGGTCTAGTGGTCACCAAGAGGAGCCTCTCCTCATACTAAAAGTCAAAACCTTCATTGCATTTGAGTTGTTCTTAAAAGGAACCAAAAGTGTGTACTAGGGGGCATTCCCTTCACCTCTCACTCCACTCAACTTTGGGAGGTTTGTTCATTTCCCACCCCATTCATATATCACCCTCGGTTCATAACCATCACCATAACTCACACACCTTTCACAACCTCACTCAAAGAAACCATTTGAAATGTCATTCGAAAGTGGGGCAAGTGAATTCCCATTCCTTCACCTCATTCGTTCCCATAAAACCTCACCGGGGCAATCTCTCAACTCACTATCCTAAACAAGGCCTAGTCATTCTAATTGGGGCAACTTTGTCTCGTCATGACTGGGGCAACACCAAACTCTGTGGGTTGAGACAAAACCCTTTCACTCCACCTTTCATCCCAAGAGCCAAGTGTTCCCAATTCATCATCTTCTACACCCCTAGTTGTTGTCACCACTAGACAGGGGGCAAGCTATTCACTCATCAAAGACCTGAATTGGGGCAATCTTGTATCTCCTGATCCCTCATGAGCTTCGGCAGTAACCATGTCTGTCATTCCTTCACTTGCCATAAGTGTCCATGCCCTAAACCAATTCCATGTTAACTGGCTCATTCATTCACATTTGCACTCCTATGCATGCTTACTAGACAATGCTTCAAAGAGAGAGAACACAAGTTGTTTACGTGATATCTAAAATTCACCATCATGGAAAGAAAGAGAAAACAAGTGAGTTTGTTTGTAAATAAAAACCTTGAGAACACCGGAGTTTGAATCAAATTCAATTTTTCAACGTAATGGTCAATAATCATCTCAATTCCTTGCATCCAAAGTCTCACATCTCATCATCACAAAAATGTTTACCTCATGCATCTAGGCATTTCAATCTATTCACTATATGCATCAAAGCATTACATTTGCATCTTCACATTTTGTGCATTCATCACATAGCAAAAAAAACGGTCCACGTCAGCTGCACCATATTAATACTTGCATTTCATAGAGGAAAATAGTAAAGAAGAAAAAGCGTAAATCTTTTCATTGCATTGGCATCATATTAATGTTAGCATTTCCATAAAAGAAAAAGAACAAAAATCATTGCATCAAACATCGAGCATTGCATCATATTAATGTTTGCATTTCATAGAAGAAGCAAAAAAGAGAAACAAGCGTAAGTCGAGCAGGGAGCATTCCATTCATCAAAGCATCAATCACCGCATACACTTGCATTCAAACATCAAAGTATTATGTTAATATTTGCATTTCATAAACTACAAAGAAGAAGCAAATACAAAAGAACAAAGGCATTTCATAATATTCAAGACATCAATCATGGCATTACATGTGTCATTCATTACATTGCTAAGCAAAATGTGGACGAACACAAGATGTTAATCCTCATGCCTAGTTCAAAGAATCAAGCACTTCAAGTGTCGGGCTTTCAATCTAATTCTCAAGTCGGTAATCCCGACTTGTCGGGCCTCAAAATCTCATTCCCAGTCCCTCCTTCAGTTTGGAGTTAGAATGCTCTTTCAGTTTAGAGTTCAGTCACTCCTTCAGTTCGGAGTTCAAATGCCCTCGGGTCCCAAGTGTTCATTTACTATTTTCGCAGCAGCACGCCAAGTGTTCATTTACTATTTTCGCATCAGCACGCCAAGTGTTCATTTACTATTTTCGCATCAGCACGCCAAGTGTTCATTTACTATTTTCGCATCAGCACGCCAAGTGTTCATTTACTATTTTCACATCAGCACGCCAAGTGTTCATTTACTATTTTCGCATCAGCACGCCAAGTGTTCATTTACCGTTTTCCCATCAGCACGCCAAGTGTTCATTTACTATTTTCACATCAAGACTTCCCAGTGTTCATTTATTGGTTTCTTTCTAGCAAACCAAGCATTCATCATCATTGCATCAGATACCAAATCAATTTTCAAAATACAAAATCATTTTCAATAAATAGGAAACTAAGTCGAATGTACATTCGAAGTAGTCATCACGATAGGACACCTGAATTGATCACCCAAGAATCCTGAGGTACCTATGCAGTGTCGTCTACATCATAGTAATGTCGCATTCCATAAAACAAAAAGAACCAAAAATTCATCATCCCATCAAACATCAAAGCAATACAAATTTGCATCACATCAATACTTGCATCTCATAGAAGCAAAGAAAGCTAAAACATCCCATGTCATTCATCATTTCATGTTATTCATCATTTTATTTCGCATAATAGCAATATTCACATTTCATAGAAAAAGTTCTCCATTGCATGTCATCTGCCATTTCATCAAAACACAATAGCATACATATCATCAAACACCAAAATTTTGCATTCGCATACCCGCACTTCATAAAAAGAGCAAAAGAAAAAGAAACTCATGCATTACATTCACTAAGCATAAAGTCATGCACTCGCTGGACATAGAAAATAATAATAAAGTAAAGAAAAGAGAAATTCGTGCATTTGCATTACATTCATCATAAGGAAAGAAAAAGAAAATGGCAACCATGGCATTTGCATTGCATGCATTGGTTAAGCTTTTGATTCTGCACAAGTGAGAGAGAGGATAAACACCGCAGTTGTTAATGCTCGCCTTCAGATTCCAGAAAATGCTCCCCCAAGTTGGGAGTTCAAAAAAAGAAGAAAAAGAGAAACAAAAAGGAAAAGAAAAGAGAGTGCTCAGGCGCGCATTGCGGATTGGAGCCCAAAAAGATCATCGCTCCTTCGCGCTTCAGTCTCACATCGTGTACGAGCAACACGATGGACCGCAGCCCCATGTGAGGTTCAACGGAATAGTTGTATCGGCCTAAGATACAGATGGGCCGTGCGGCATTGATCATATATCGATTCGAGTCGATAACGATCCCCGATCGCTCGAAAAGGCCAACAGAAGCGTGCTCTCAAAGCCACGTGCAAACTTCGGATTCGCCAAGAGTTCGCTTAAGGATTACAGTTTTAGGCGGCTGGGCATTTTACCGCCGCACGCAAGTGCTCATTTTATCGCCGCACGCAAGTGCTCATTTATCGCTTCTCGCACGCAAGTGCCCATTTTATCTTTTAAATGCGCGCGTCGGTGTTCATTTATCGTTTCTCGCATTGACACGAAAGTGTCTATCTTTCCAAAAAAACAACAAAAAGGAGGAGAAAAGAAAAAAAAAGAAAATTCGGATTTCCCAAGTGGACAAAATTGGTATAATTTCTGAATTCTTTATTTCTATTTTATCTTCAAATATGTCTCGCCAATTCATATTTCTTGATAAAATCCAAATAAAGAGGGGCAAACATCATACCCCAATTTTGTCCGACTAAATAAAATAAAATGTATTCTTGTGGACGCTTGATTTTAACGAGTATTTTTCTCGCTTTTGAAAAAGGCTCAAAAATATGTTTCGTCATTTCTAATCGCTTATGCGCGATAGTTTTAACGATCTTTGTAACGCCTGCTTTTTGTTGTTGCGCGTGTTATTCCTAATTGGATACACGTGTTTATTGATTATGCGTGTCATGGCATTTTTTTATAAATTATTGGTTGAACTTTTATTTATTGTTAGCATTATCAAAAAGGACACAACAAAAATAATTAGTTAGGATAAAGAAGTCCACTTTGATTACAAAAATATATATTATAATTATAATTTATGTTACATAAAAATAATAATACAAAAAGCAGTCCATGCGCTCCAGCCCTTTCCATTTGAGCTACAAGCTCAACTCTCTTTCTCCTTCCTTGAAGCTAATATCCATTTCTAGCTCTTGACTACACTGCTGCCACACTGCTTCAGCATGCAAACATAAAAAAGAAAATGAGCAGAAGAGCAGCAAGATTTTCAGAACAAACAGATTCATGAGATAGGAAATTAGAAAGAGACATTTCAGTTTACAAAAAAACAAAGTTGAACAATCCTCCCGAATAAAAATAAAAGCCAGCAGCATAAGAGGGGGAGACCAGCAACACACACAAAAAACACAGACATACAGTAACACAACACACACACAACACAGAGGGGAGGAAACACAATACTGAGAAAAACATTCAGCTTCAACTTCACCTTCCTCAACCTCAAATCAACTCACACAAACACAATACACACAGCAAAAACCAAAACAGAGAGAAAAACAGAAAACACAAACACACACAAAACATACGCAGAGAGAGAAGAAGAAAAAATAACACAGATCAAAAATACACACACAAACACACGCAGAAAAAAAAGAAGCAAAAACTCGAGAAAGGAGAATAGCAAAAACAAACACAAAGAAGAAGCTCACAAACACACAAAGAACAAAAACTCACAAAACACAACGCACACAGATTACGAAACTGTAAGACAGGAAGACAAAGAAGCTTCTCACCGTGAACCACCACAAAACACCGCCGCAAAGACTCCTCCGGCGTTCGCTTCATTCTCCGGCGGTCCCCTCTTCTCTCGCGAGCCACCTCCTCCGCGCTCTCTCGCCTCTCTATCTCCCTCGTTTCGATCTCTCTCTCTGGCGAGCTCCACGCCGCCGCCACCAAGCGTCGTTCTCCCTCCCGTTCCCCTCCGGTTCGCGCTCTCTCTCTCTCTCTCTCTCTCTCTCTCTTTCTTTCTCTCTAAAAGTGGAATGAACAGCGCATGGGGAGAAGAGAGAGATTTAGGTTTTTTCCCCGATTTTGGTAACAAGGTCGGTTGGGTTGTGGGCTACTGTATGGGCCTATTTATTTTGTTTTTTTAAAATCGATTACTAACAACACCCCCTCCGTTAATAATACAACCTCCTCGTAATTAGTTACACCCCTTTTACTATTTCACCCATTTTCTCGCTTTTACTTAACTCTCAAAAAAACCAATTGCCCTTAAACAAAGACTTATAAATAAATGTTTTCTTCTAAAATGTAAATAGGGGATTAGCCGGTTGTACAACTAGTTTAATCGGCGTTCTAGGGCGAATGAGTCATGCATACCAAGAATCCTAGAATACCTATTCTAAAATCAAACGTTGTTAGTAGTCTTGTGAAGCCTTTGCTTGCATGATTATTAACAATGAGAGTACTAGTGGTGATCACTTGGAGCCTTTGCTCAATTGATCACCGTGAATGCCTAATTTTCCTAAAGATTTTCACTAAAATTAAAAACTTTGTTAGTAGTCTCGTGAAGCCTTTGCTTGCGCGATTATTAACAATGAGGTACTAGTGGTGGTCACTTGGAGCCTTTGCTCAATTGATCACCGTGAATGCCTAATTTTCCTAAAGATTTTCACTAAGATTAAAAACTTTGTTAGTAATCTTGCGAAGCCTTTGCTTGCATGATTATTAACAATGGAGTACTAATGTTGGTCACTTGGAGCCTTTGCTCAATTGATCATCATGAAAGCTCGATTTTCACAATTAAACAAGATAAAAAACAAAAGTCTTTCTCAAAACAAGAACTACGTAGCTTTGAATTCTCCATCGCACTAGGAGATACGTAGGAGCGAGAGGCCAACTCTCGTCAAGCGCCAAAAATAAAAATTTTCATTAAGTTTTCCTATTCATCTTCAAACAAGAAATAAATAGGCAAATCTAGGTATTTTTCAAATCAAACGTTAAAACCACACACTTAGTTAAAGGTTCCTCTCGCAGAGAGAGGGGCGCGTGGGTGCTAACACCTTCCCCATACGTAATCGACCCCGAACCCATATCTCTAGTTTTCGAAAGACCATCCGCCTTGTTCAAAAGACCTTTTTTCGATGTTTTGGTCTTAAAATTAAAATATTGGTGGCGGCTTCAAAAAAATTCCACGTTGTACATTGAGAAACCCAAACCGGATTTTTCGGGGTGCAACAGCATGTAAAATCAGATCTTTGGAAGCTAGGGATCAAAATGCAGAGGGAAGGAAGGGGAAAAAATGGTTCTCAATGAAGATTGCAACAATTAATATGAGAGGGTGGGGAGTGCAACTAAGAGGAAGCGCCTGAAAAAGTTGATTGCTAGTGAGAAAATTGATATGTGTATGATTCAAGAAACAAAAAGTGGTGATCTATCGAAAAGGATGGTGGGTAGTATCTGGAATGATTATGATTTTGATTGGTTAAGCAAAAATGCAAATGGCATGTCAGGGGGTTTGTTGAGTGTTTGGAAGTCAGATCTATTGGAGGTTATGTTCTCATTCTCTGGTGATCATTTCATTGGTATCTTTGCGAAGATTCAGGGATGCCTCTGTTATGTGGTGAATGTTTATTCTGCTTATAATATGGCTGGGAAAAGGAGGCTATGGGACAATTTGAGAATTTTAAAGGATGATTTTGAGGTAGAAGATTGGTGCATAGCAGGGGACTTTAATGTAGTTACATCTAGGGCAGAGAGAAGTGGCTGCTTGTCTTCCTTCAACAACGTGGAGGCAAGAGAATTTATGTCATTTATGAATGATATGGAGCTAGTGGATGTGCCGGTACTGGGGAAGAAATTCACATGTTTTGGCTCAGATGGGGCGAGTAGACTAGATAGAATCCTGCTGAGTGAGGGGCTAATTTCAAGATGGAATGTAAGTGCACAGTGGATAGGTGACAGAGAGATTTCAGACCATTGCCCCGTATGGTTGGTTAGTCCGGTACTTAATTGGGGACCTAAACCTTTTAGATTCAACAACTGTTGGATTGAGCATGAGGATTTTATGGACTTTGTTAAAGGGTGTTGGAACTATTTTCAGGTGAAAGGTAAGGCGTCATTTGTGCTAAAGGAAAAGTTGAAATTGTTGAAGGAAAAATTAAAGGTTTGGAACCGTGAGGTGTTCGGGTATAAGGACTTGAAAATAGAAAAATATAGTCCGGGATTTGAATGAGGTGGAAAGGCTAGCAACGGAAGGGGGGCGGCTGATGATGCTCAGAGGAATAAGCTGAATGAGGATTTTTGGAAAGAACTTCATGCAAAAGAGAGTTTGCTTGCACAAAAAGCGAGGGTAAGGTGGTTAGCGGAAGGCGACTCCAATAGTCATTTTTTCCATGCATGTATAAAAGGTAACCGGAGAAGAACACAATTATTGAAGATTTTGGTGGACGGTGAATGGATAGATGATGTGGGGGGGAGTTAAAAGGGCGGTTAAAGATCATTTTGAAGAGAAGTTCAAGGAAGAGGATCCATGTAGGCCAACACTTGATGGGGTGAATTTTAATCAAATTTCTGGACTAGATAATGAATTGCTAACCGAACCATTTAGTTTGGAGGGGATCAAAGAGGTGATTTGGGAATGTGACGGCAATAAGAGCCCGGGGCCGGACGACTTTAATTTCAAATTCATAAAGGAGTGTTGGGATATTATTGGGGAGGAAGTAGTGAAATTTTTTGATGAATTCCATAGGTGTGCAAAACTCCCAAAGGCGGTAAGTGCATCGTTTCTTGCACTTATTCCCAAGAATTGTAACCCTCAAGGTCTTGGGGAGTATAGGCCTATCTCTCTCATTGGTTGCTTGTACAAGATGCTTGCAAAGGTGTTAGCGGGAAGATTGAAAAAGGTCTTGAAGGGGGTGATTTCGGATTGTCAAAGCGCTTTTCTTGCCGGAAGAAATATCCTTGATGGAGTGGTAGTTGTCAATGAGCTTATGGATATGGCTAAGAGAAAAAAACATAAATGTGTGGTTATGAAAGCGGATTTCGAAAAGGCTTATGACACAGTGAGTTGGTCATACTTAGACTATATGTTGGGAAGATTGGGGTTCAGGGAGAAATGGAGGAAATGGATGTGGGCATGTTTCTCGTCTAACTCTATCTCGGTGTTAGTCAATGGTAGCCCTTCGGAAGAGTTTGTGGCTCATAAAGGGTTGAAGCAAGGGGATCCGCTTGCACCGTTCTTGTTTTTGATAGTGGCGGAAGGTTTGGCGGGCTTGGTGAGAAAAGGAGTTGAATCGCATAATCTTAACGGTTTTAGTATTAATAATTCTCTATCGGTTGAAATCTTGCAATTCGCCGATGATACAATTCTCTTTTGTGATGGGGGAGAGAAGAGCATTTGGTGTTGGAAGGCAATTTTGAGAAGTTTTGAGTTGGTTTCGGGCTTAAAGGTGAACTTTGCGAAAAGTAGTGTATTCGGGTTGAACATAGAGGAAAGGGCTTTGGAGGGAATATCACAATTTTTAGCATGTAAGGTGGGATCGGTTCCTTTCAAATTTTTGGGGGTTCCGGTTGGAGCAAACCCGAGAAGATTGTGCACATGGCAACCTATTATTGACTCAATTAAAGCAAGATTGAACAATTGGAAGAGTAGACAATTATCTATTGGGGGTCGTGTTACGCTTATCAATTCGTGCTTGCATATTTACCGTTGTACCTCTTCTCGTTTTATAAGGCACCAAAGAAAGTCATTGAGGAGATCATGAAGCTACAAAGAAGGTTCCTATGGGGGGGGGGGGTGATGATGAGAATAAGAAGTTGGCTTGGGTGAAGTGGGAAACAATTTGTTTGCCGAAAGAAAAAGGAGGTTTGGGCATAAAAAATTTAGAAGTGTTCAACGTGGCTCTTTTAACAAAATGGCGTTGGAAAATTTTGGTTGAGGAAAACAACTCTATTTGGAAGGAGGCAGTGTTATCAAACCCGGACCGAACCGGCCGGTCGGACCGGTTCGACCGGGATCCGGTGGCTTCACCCACTCGGTGCATGTTGGATCGGATCGACCCAGGTCAAATCGCTTGTCTTGGTCAAACTTCATTCGACCAATTAAAATATGCATGCTTTCACAAAAATGCTGGATCATGGATCGAACCCCTCCTTGGAATCAAATCTGCGAACTCTTTAACCACCATGCCAAAGAACGAATTGTTATTATTGTCTTGCTTTCTTTAAATATATTCTCTTCCATAAATAGTTTTGATTGTTTTTTCAATAAAGCTTTCTATATAAAGCTTTAATATAACTTTCTTTATTTATCTCTCACATAGAAAATAATTATATAGCCATTAAAAATATCATTGCATATTTATATATATTCACAATATTTTATATTTAGCCCTTATATGTATATATTTTTTAATAAAAGTATACAAGTGAATTTTTTTAAATTGAAATGTCTTATCATCTTACTTAATTATAAATAGTATGTTACTTAGAATTTTTTTATGGCTTTGTTATGTATAAACTTATAATGTCAGGTCTATTTATAGCGTGTTTGGGTCATGCGGTCCGACCAAAGACCCGATGGTCCGACCTAAGACCCAGTGATCCAGTGCCTTGACCGGGTCAATGACCGGTCCGGTTCTGATAACATTGGAAGGAGGTTTTGATAGAAAAATATGGATTAAAGGGGAGATGGTCCGATATTGGAGAAAGTAGAAGAGGATGGGAAAAAAAGTCGTTCTGGTGGAGGGATTTATGTTTACTTGGTGAGGATATTGGATTACATGATGCATGGTTTAGCGGTTTGGTAAAAATTAAATTGGGTAAAGGTGATAAGGCGAGGTTTTGGAAGGATGTTTGGATTGGACGTGATAGGTTGGCGGATTTATTTAACAATTGCAGGGCTAAGGAGGCTACGGTCGAGGATCCGTCATTGGACGGTTGATCGTTGGAGCTGGAATTTCAAAAGAGGGGGCGATTTGCTGCCGAATTCTGCAGAATTGCAGCGCTCTGCTGCTGAATTACAACTGTTGTTGCAGCCTGTAACGCCGTCACAGAGTGCGGACAACTGGGTATGGTTACCGGATTCGATGTGTGGCTTTACGGCAAAAAAATGCTATGAATCGTTGTTGTTTTTTCCTGCAGGAGCTGCTGTCCAACAGCAGGCCGATGCTACTGAACATTATAAAATATTATGGAAAACGGATGTGCCGTCCAAGTTACAAATCTTTGCGTGGAAAGTCTTACTGCAGCGGGTTGCCACAATGGTTGCATTGCATAGAAGAGGTATACTCAAATCACAAAATGATTTAAGTTGCGTCATGTGTTTCGTGATGAGGAAACGGTGGAGCATTTGTTTGTGTCTTGCGGAGTTGCTAGAAGCATATGGAATAGCGTTTTTGCTTGGTTGGGGACTTCGGTGGGTGACACGGAGAATATAGTTACTCATTTTGTCGAATTTGGGAATTTGGTGAAAGGAAAGAAACATAGAGGGGTTAAACACCTTATATGGATGGCGGTAATTTGGAACATTTGGTTGGCTCGGAACAAGGTAATTTTCAAAGGAGAGGTTGCTTCCGCTCCTTCAATATTAGCGGGAATTAAGGACTCGGCTTGGAGCTGGTTTAAGGCAAGGAGGGGGAGAAATTGCAGGGTGACTTGGGCGGATTGGTATAACTGTCCGATGGGTTGTTTTTCATTGTTGTAATCTTCTTAGGTATGATTTTTGAATTTCATGTATATTCAAAGGGGGAGAAACAGTGGGTCAATTTGTCTTTTCCCACTGTTGTACAATCTTTGTGCGGGGTACTCTTTTTCCTGCCTGAGTCTTTTTCCCAATGAGTTTTGGCTCTGGTAGGTTTTGATGAGGCCCTCCCCCTTTTCTGATTTTCATTGTAAGGGTTGGGCACCCCTTATACTCCCTTCAATGATATCGTTGCTTATCTAAAAAAAAGCATTATAACAAAGTTATTTATTGATCCACTTGGTTTTTAACACCAAGTACACCAAATTTCGACCTTGAAATGACGGAAAATCCTAAGTGTCTCCCAACTACTTAAGCCTAGTTCAATACATCATCTCGAGTTGGAAATATTTGAAATAAACATAGACCAAATTATTATGTCGACATATAGACAAGTTGAAACTATCTTATGGGTGTTAATGCTGAGATGAATGATGGAAATATGCCTATCCATAAGCCTATCTTATGGGCTTACCCTTTTGAAAAGCAAGATTTACCTATTGAGGTCACTGGTATTCATAATCCTCTGGATTCTAATAAAAGCAGGGATGAAGGTAGGAGAAAACCCCACATATTGTTACTGATGTAGTCTCGGGTCTCTCTCAACCTGGACTAGGGCTTGATAACTTCGAATTGTTGGGTTTAGTTAAATAGGATATAGGCCTCAAACACCCTATTGTAGTTAAGGACTACCCTCGTCCCATTGATCCCAAAATCAGAGATGGAGGGATCTCTTTGAAAGTTGCAGAAATCTCTAACGTTAGAAATGCTTGTGTTACCATTGACCAGGCTAGTTGGAGAGAGCAAAAGAAAGAGACTGTTGGGAAAGATTATAATGTGGAATTTTTAGATGTGGAAGGGGGGAAGGCAACAGAACCAGTCCCACTTGGATGACAAAGAGGAAAGACCCTTGGCCCTTAGCATGATTTCTGGTATGAGTCTGAAAAAAAGGCAGAATTGAAGTTGGTGACTCTAAGGCAGAAAGATAATTGCTTTGAATTTGGAAACAAAAGGCTTATAAGTTAATAGGAAATATGTCATCGAATAGAGTGAGGCTTCTAAGTTTTGTTCCTTTTGTGTGGGATTATTCAAACCTTAGGTAGAGGAGGCGAGCAAAAGCATGCCCCATAAGCCTAAATGACTTGCATAAACTGGAATTATCATGGTTTGACGGCTGCCATGCTAAACAGAGAGCTTAGGGACCAAATCAAAGGTCAAAAGCCTGTCATATTGTTCTTGATGGGGACTAGAGCCCAAAAGTAAAGAGTAGAAAGAGTTAGGAGGAAACTGAGATTCCCTAATGTTTATTGTGTCTCAACCCAACGTTTATTTGAGGGTCTGGGTTTGTTTTGGAATAATCATTACGATGTTCAGATCATAGAATATTGTATGAACTTCATTCTTGCTTGTGTGCAAGAGAAAAGGTCTAGAAATATTTTTGATATGACTTTTATCTATGGAAATCATGTGTTTAGTCATAGGAATTTCCTTTGGAGAAAGATTAAGAACTTAATGCCAAGGGATATGGGTCCTTGGTTGTGTATTGGTGATTTTAATGAAATGAGTTCTATATCTTATAAGGATAGCTCCAGACCTATTACCCCTATTATATTGTCCCTCTTCATTTTTTGAATTCCACTAGTCTTATGGATCTAGATTTGAAAGGTTGCAGGTTTACCTGGACAAGTAACCCTAAAGATAGTCTTATCACTAAGCTGAATATTGATAGAAAACTCTCCATTGATTCTAAAGCCCAATCCTAGTGCTACTGGGGGTAGGTGTTTTAAGTATGAAGTCTATTGGGAAGAGAATGAAGAGTGTAGGGAGTTGTGGCTAATGGATGGAAGTCCAATGATGCTGATGTTAGGGATTGGCAGAAGTATTCTTCAAAGGCTAAGAATTGCAAGAAGGAATCATCTTCTTGGCATAAAAAACCTTCAAAAATGCTTCTGTGGAGATAAATATGAAACAACCAATTTGGTTCAAACAATAATTCGTTGGGTTTGATGATTTAAGGATAACAAAGCAAGAGAACAATTTGTCTGCTAATTGCTAGTTCAAGTGTGCATTCCCTTATTATCTAACAACATGAACTAAACACTTCATCAAGCAAAGACAAAGGAATATAAGAAGACTGGCCCGAGCTATTCAACAAGATGAGTGTCCACATCAGAAGATACAGACAAATTAGAGCTCAACAAGAAGACATGTAAATGTACTGAAGTATCCGAAGTACAAACACATATGAAGTCAAGACCTAGTCAAAGCCAAAATATTTCTACCTACAAAAAGACGAGCCAAAGCATCAAAAGCAAAAGACTCAAAACAAAGTTCATCATCAAGTCTACTAAAGAGGATGCATGAAGTCAAGGAGTGACTTCACTGAAGAAGCCCAAAGAATCTGGTCCTGAAGACATATTCTAAAGATATCTCAAGAAGGCGTCTGATCTACAAGAAATTTCAAGTCCAAATCCAAGTTGAAGACAAAGAAAAGCATTTGTTTGCGCTCAACGCATTTATCAAAAATCAATATGCAAAGAAATTTTGATGATCAAAACATATGAAGAGCACATTATCTTCTAATCATCATGAAGAGTAGAAAGTGAAATAGTAGCTCGTAGAATGTCAGGGGCCAGTAGCTCTCTCTCTCTCTCTCTCTCTCTCTCTCTCTCTCTCTCTCTCTCTCTCTCTCTCTCTCTCTCTCTCTCTCTCTCTCTCTCTCTCTCTCTCTCTCTCTCTCTCTCTCTCTCTCTCTCTCTCTCTCTCTCTCTCTCTCTCTCTCTCTCTCTCTCTCTCTCTCTCTCTCTCTCTCTCTCTCTCTCTCTCTCTCTCTCTCTCTCAACTTGCTCCAAAACCAAAAAGAGTGATTCCAGAACCTACTCAAGTCCCTATTCAACCCTAATATGGAACCACCACCAGAAACCAAAATAGATGGACCAAAGAATGAAAGTTCAACCCATAAACATGAAATCTTTAATAGAATTTTGTAGTTAGTTGCGTGGGTAATCGTCAGATAGTAGTCCCTATCATCTTAAGATATTTAGTGTTTGTACCTAGAAATATAATAATATTTAGATTATCTAGGGATTAGTTTACGTTGTGTGAGTAAGTGGGTTTATTTGTCATAGTTTTAGTACAAGGCGTGTCTTAGATACTTTGGGGATCAATATCGTCGCACAATAATGTCATGGACTTTACGGTGCTGGACAATGTTGACGAGCCAGAGGTTGATACCACACCAGTTGACCCGGGAGCTACATTACCGCCTCTTCCCAAACCTTCTAAGCGTAAACCTTCTAAGCTTGAGAGGTGTTGGCAATTCCTGTCTCAACGGTAGCATCCGAATGTGCATTCAGCACGAGAGGTAGAGTACTCGGCAACCATCGTTGTTGCTTAAAACACACAATGTAAGAAGGGCTTGCTTGCTTGCAAGATTGGTTGAAAGGGAAACCTCACTATCTATTTAACGATGAGGATCCTGAGGAGATCCTTAATTAGATTTGATCAAGGTAAATTTATAACCACATTTTACTTATTTGGTTCATATTGTCGTTTTACGGATGAAATAATTTTTGTTTTGCAGAAATATGCTCTCAAGATTGTGGTGTTAACTTGATGACCGATGACTTTATTCTAGCTTATTTACTACCAACTAATATTAGGTTTGTGCAGCTTATTTTATTATTATTATTATTATTATTATTATTATTATTATTATTATTATTATCAGTTTTGACCGTCATTGTAGGTCCTTAAACTCGTGTTCGTTCCACCGGACCACCAGAAAAGAGTACACCTATCATATGCTTGATTTGCAGAATTAGATACTTGCATGTTTTTATGTTTCTGGCTTAACCTGTTGACTTCAATTTTATTCCTATTTTTGATGATATGAAATGAACCTATTATTTACAAATTATGCATAGTGTTAATGTGACTGTTATAAATCTGCCTGCAAATAGTCCAGGTCCTTTCAATGTACTTAAATATCTGTTACTGATAAATTTTTTGTATTACCGTGTTAATGAGATCTCTTTAGCATAGGTAATTACCAATTAAACCCGTAAAAGTTAAAATGATTTGTCGACTGTTTATTGGCTTCCAAATAACTGAACATAATGGCTTCCAATTTCCAAATACAGACAGGTGAGGAGAGAGGTTACGAAGCAAGGCAACACTGAAAGGAAATGAAATCACCAAATTCACTAATTTTCCTTCCACTCTTGTTCTTCTTCGCCATTTCTCTATTTCACGAACCTCAATTTCGCGCTTTAGGCCACCAAACGTAAGTTCAATTCTCCCTCTTTCTATGTATCCATTGTTTTGTATAAATTGCACATCTTCAGTTTCTGATTGACGATCTATTATTCAATTGCTTTGATCTACTTTACCTCAAAGTTATAATCTTTTGCTTCATATTTGAATTGGCAACAGCGAAGAGACTCAACATGGAAATGGGTTTGGGCGTAGAGTTCTTATGAGTTTCAAAGAAAAACCCAAAGGAAGTAACCTTACATTTGATTGTGCTCCTTCTGGTCCCTGTGTTCCTTGCATCTACTCCGAAAAGGTTCCCCTTTTGCTTTTTCCCCTCAAATTGATCTTTGATATTATACTAGATGTCCATTTTTTTTCTGAATGATAGTTTGACACTGAGAATGCATAGTGTTTGCGAAATTTCTGAAGAAATAGAATTGAATGGCGTAAGCGTAGTTTTTTTTTTTTTTTGATTTTGCAACTAGCTAATGAGTATTGAAGGATGATGAGATATATGAATACACAGATTATACTAGCCATGTAGTACCAACACTTCCATTGAAGACGCGTCTGGTATCCGACACGTATTATGTTGGACACCAACAATGACACTTCAAATTAAAACCGGTGTTTGTGTGTCCGATTTTGGTGTCCGTGTCTGTGGCGGTGCTTCATAGCTACTGAGTTATTTGTTGTTTTGAGACTACTTAAACATAAGGGATTTGGGGAGGTAATGTATTTGTACAAAATTGTTTATGGAGCCTGACTTTCAAACATATATATAAAAATATAAAATTTTGATACTTGATGTGATGTCAAATGGCAGAATAATGGGGTCATGAATAGAATAGGGTTCATGTTAAATACCCAGTTGCCCTCACCCAAAAGTAGTTTTATGAAGCTTTTAATAGATTTGAACCTTTTTTTTTTCCTATTTGGTCTGCACTTAGGAATTAAGATTCCACATATAATCTCTTGGTTGTGTGTATGCTTGGGTCCTTCTTACTTTGTACTGTACATATAATGTCTTTTGTGTAGTTATTTACAGGTCTCTACTGTATTGTTAACTGCAATTTTTTTGGGAGTTTTTAGGGTGATGCGAAATATCGCTGCAGTGAGACTGGGTACGAATTCCATTCAAATGTGTAGAGATTAAAGATTCAAAGAAGGATGCTAAGAAAATGAATCCTAAGAAAACACGGTCTGCTTTGGAAATCTCTAATAGTGTTTCAAAATCTAATGAAGTTTCACATGTTGCTGAAGAGTTCATAACTTCGCAGTCACATAGAACTTTACTAGACGATTCATCGGCTTCAGATAATAAGTCACAGGCTTATGTCACTTATAGAAGCTGTATACCTGCAGTCACTGAAGAGAAGTTATCGGTGCTTACTTTTGAGGTAATTTTAAGTTTCTACCTCTCATTTATTGTTATATTTTACTTATAGCTTCTGAACTTGTCAAATGAAAAATCAAATTATATATTGAATTTTGAGTAGTTTATTATTCTGTTGAACTAATATGTCCATCATAAGGGATTGACTTGTGTTGCCAGCTTCTATTTAGTTTTGGAATCTCTGAGGATGTTCCATGTGTTTTGCCTCAACATTTTAGTCTCCAGATCATTTTATTAGTAGCTACTCATCCAGCTTCGGCGTCATTTGGAGATCGGTTACCATATATCGTCCTCATACTTTTTTCTAAAAGACCTTTCTCCTTCCTGAAGTTCTTACAATCGCATATCTTTGTTTCTCCTTCTGAGTCGCTTCACCGCTCCTTCCTCTTCTCCTCTCTTAGTGCCATTAAAATGCTGGTTTCTCCTTCTCTTGCAGCAAGATTTCTCCTGTTTTCTCAGCTGCACCATTACACCAATTGCACCCTTTTTCTACAAAGATATTTCCTCTCAGCATCTGGTAATCCTGTTTCTACAGAAATATTTCCTCTCTATGTTTTCTCAACACAGTCTCTATTATGGCATCATCTCAACCTCAACCAACTCAATAAGCACCTTCTGGTTTAGTATAAGTGTATGGTATGAAGTGTTTATATTGTTTCCTTAGACTTCAACGTAGTGATCATACTGCTATCTGCTACACCACAATAGCGTTTTGGGACCGACTGCTATGCTACACTATTTGCTATTAACTACATAGGTCCTCAGTGATTTATCTCTGAGGGCTTCGATCTCTCTCTTAAATAAAAGTACTTCAACTGTACTGGGTCATATCATATCATTGTATCATGTACTGTAGTGCTCGAGATCTCGCTAATTTGTTTTATTTCATTAGTTTTTTCATAATTAAGTTGTAATAATGGTAATAATTTTATAAATGCTTCTATTGTTTTCCCCCTTTCTGTGCTTAATTTTCTTCTTTAGCACATTTCTATCACTACTCTGTCAACTTGTTAGGAAAAGTTTAAACACAAGTATGTTTATTCATGAATGTGAGAGAAGAGGCAAGCAATGTCCTCCAAATTTGAAAGTGTGTGATTGTTTCTGTTTTCGGCCTCTCTAGATTCCGCGTGGTGGGAGTCTCGTTCACTACCCTTTAGTCATTTATATAACTTTTACTTAAACTCGTTAATCTACATATTATCCGTTAAACCAAATAATTATAGGGTTTATTTTTGTTAACCATGTCTATTGTGTGGAAAACTGTGTGCAGGGGTGATGCTATTCTTTTTGGTCATCAGTGGATCAATCATATACCTGAGAAAAAGAAGGCGGTTTCAATGGCCGGTTATGTAGCAGGAAGGGGTCAAGGAAACTCTCGGTTTTGAAATACAAGTATGCTATGATGAGATTCATTTCACAACGAATCATTTTCTTATTTTTTGACATTTTCTAATCAGTGTATAATAGTTGATTGTTTTAGGTATTGTTGAGATTTAGCAGCCTCCAAATATTCATTTTTATAGTCATTTAAGTGTTGTAAACTTGTAATATAGTTTTACTGTTCTTGGGCATCTTTGCTACCATATCAAGTCATGGACTAAAGAAGAATGGCTAATAAGTCATTTTTGTCACTAGATGTCTGAGGTGCTATTTTAATACAAGTGTGTTATGTAAGTAATTTTAAAGGGCTAAATTGGCTAACGAAAGACACATTTGAGAAATGACCATTTCTATAATTTTAATGCAATCCGGGAATGTGGTGACAATGTTTTTCATATTTAATGACTAAAATGGCTATTTAGCTAAAGAAGGTCGGTCAATCATAGGAGAGCAATGAGGTCAAAGAGGACTTGACGAGGAAGCAACCTATAGGCCCATATGCTATTATGTGCTTAGAAATGGTTGTGTAGGAGAGCAACATGTTGTCTTCGAAAAACCAGATATTGGCATGATGCAACATCTCAAGCCATTGTTCATTCAAGCTAGGATCAACAACATTGGGGTTAACAAAATCCTAGTGGATGGTGGTGCTGCTGTAAACCTGTTGCCACAACACATGCTCAAGAGAATTGGCGCATGCCCTAGTGACCTGAAGCCACACAATGTGGTACTTACCAACTACGAAGGTAAAACTGGCCACTCACTTGGGGCCATTGAGGTTGAACTTGTTGGAAGTATCAAGGGGACTACTTTATTCTTAGTAATCCCTTCAAAAGCCAACTATAATCTGTTGCTTGGGAGAGAGTGGATACATGGTGTGGGGGCAATTCCCTCAACAGTGCACCAAAGACTAATCATCTAGAGAGAGAATGGGTTAGTTGAAAACATAGAAGGTGATCAAAGTTATTTCAAAGCTGAAGTTAACACTTTGACCAGAGAGACCTTCGACAAAAGATTGGCGAACATTGCGCCATGTTCTGCTTCAACAGCTGGTTTTACTCAGCAGGATAATGTGCTTACCTCAGTAAACTTACACCCAAATTATGGTTTTGTTTGGGAGAGGGAGTACATAGATGAGGATGACATCCTAGAAGATTCCTTGAAGCCTACAGGTTGGGAAGGACAATAAATAGTTATTTATGTCTGAGCCTAACGTATGGGATAGGATTACGGCCTATGTGGCCGAAATCAAAATGAAACCGGCCTTAGAGGCTGAGTTGAATCAACAAATGAGGTCGAGGAGGATAAATTAGGGCCAGTTTGTTACGGATTAAAAAATATGTGATTTTATTGTTAAATAATTTAGAGATTAGTTTTTAGAGATTTTTAAGAAAATGATAAGTTATTTTGTGTTTGTGTAACATACTGAAAATCACTTATTTTAAAAAAAAATCATTCTTAAAAAACTAATTTTTATGAGAAGCTACTCAAAATAGCTTCTCATATAAGCGGGTGGATGAGAATCAAACAAATAACTGATAGTGGACAAATTAATTGACTGAATTTAAAATATTAGGTGACATTAGTAGTTAAAATAATTTATAAATATATAATGATATAAAGAGATGTCTTTAATAAATGAAAGAGATTGCAAGGGTGAATTACTTTTTATTCTTTTTATTGAGGATAACTAACTAATAATATGGTAGAAGGCATAGAAACATGGTACAAGATAAACTATAAATTTAAACGTTATCGTTCAGAAAAATACTATAGGCTAGTACTTGCCATATAATTAGTGCGAATTTATCTGCTATAAAGTAGCGGTTTGACTATATTGAATTACCACAAGTACTCAATATTAATAATATACTTTTGAGATTCAATACACACTAAGTTGCAATTAAATTGTGTACCTTGTATCTATATTAAAAAAAAAATGTACCTCGTATCTCTAAAATCCTACAATCTGTATTTAATTTCTAATTCAAAAAGCTTATTATAAGTTAACTAGAAAAATATTTGATAGCTATTTGTGGAGTTAATCCACACAATAATTAAGGGATAAAAAGACTAAAATAACCTAAATGATAGTGAAACTGTAATGACTGCAGCAAGTTCTGACTGCTGAGAATCACATTCTCACAATAAGAACGTTAAATTTGGTGGTTGGACATTACACTTAAGGAGGGGTGTCTCCCCCCTCTAGGTCTAGGTTTGTTGCTACTTAAAGGCAACCTTACGTTGTTCCTTCGTTTGTAGTTTTACTTATGTTACTGGCCAAAAAGAAATGTACAACCATTAATTGAATTAGGCACTTGTTGAAGGTTCAATGGTTCAATCGAAAATGAATTAAAGTATATTTTTCCAGATTCAACTGGTTCGAGTACTTGATACCATTTGATTTTAACAACAATGATTTTAATACAATAAAAAGAGAATATAATTAAGCATATTTTAGGATGAGATAATAACTTAACTAATGTGGTATATAAGAGGAGAGGAGAGTGCATCTTTTGACCTAAAGAAGGGAAGGATATGTTTTGGAATAGGAGAGGAGTGTAGTTTAAAGCTAAAGTGCATAAAAACGAAGAAGAAACTAACTGCAACTGCATAGTGAAAACTAAAATTTTGTAATTAATTAACTTCTTAAAAACCGTTAGTTTTCTCAGTAAACTCCAAGCTAATACAGCTGAGTCGAATGTGTGAGTGAGTGGGTTCAATTTTATATATATAATAATTGATAGTTGATATTGATATATATTTTCACTAATAAGTACAAAAATAAAATCCTTTATTTATTTCTAAAGAACTTAATGAAGAAGATATTTTGATCATTTTCTCCACAAATCCTAAAAATATATCAAACCTACTAATGAAAACAAGTTAACTAAAATTAAAAAACACAAAACAATCACCACAACAGCTCCGTATTTCTGAAGTCTCTAGATGTGACGGTCTCCACTCAATCCTATACCCATATTATCATATTTTTATCACCACTCAATTTAAATTATATAAAAATCAACATCTGCATTTGAATATGGTTGTCAGAACTCAACTCAAAAATCTTCTCTCTAACTAGAGATTTAATTTTTAAAAAAAAAAAAATTACAGCACAAGATATACCATGTCATTGCCGCCTCCTCCTATCAAAAATATACAATACCAATTGTGTAAATTCTATTGGTTTCTTGTCCAAATAAGATGGCCCCAGCAGCAGCAGCAGCAGAAAAACTCCAAAACAAAGAATTATGTTGATGATAACTCCTCACTTAAACAGTGAAACTCCTGTTTCCTTAATGACAAATCTACAGTAACAGCAGGAAGCAGTAACTACAAACAGAGAGATAAATGAAGTTACAAAAAATAATCTGGAGTCTTTCGTGTAGTGTCCGGCTCAATTTGTCTTGGGGCTGGATCAAACTGCAGAAAATTCTGATCCATATTCTCTCCAATTTCCAGTATGGCAGCCATATTTCCACATCGATAGCAGTAATTTGGGGCACTAAAAACAGTGACCACGTTCTTCTCCTTTAAGAGTCATCAAATTACAGTCAATACATACAATATGATAGGTATTCTTAAACTGACAAGAATATAGAATGCGATAATTATAATGAATCAAAACATTAGGTCAGTCACCTGGCACCAATTGTAACCTTCCATAACAAGCTGGTGAGCTCTAGATATCAGAGAGAGGCCATTTGTATGATTGAACTGAGCAGCTATATCCTGTCCAAATGTATATCCAGCACCACGGGGAGAAATTCCCCAACCACAACGATCATCTGGATCAGACCACAAGAGATCACACATCGGCCCTTCATGCGGAACCTATATTGCAAAAGCACAGTTGTCATTTCTCAGGCAAGATGTCCAGTTAACCTCAACATGGTTTGAGACAAGGAGTTTATACAGAAAAAATATCAGCCCACAGTTGACCAAAAGATGAGACATCCTTAGAGCCAAGAGCAGCAGATAAGGCTGTAACAAATACTAGACTCAACCAGATAGAATGAAAATGCAGACATCATTCTAAACCCTAGACGAAATAGAAGATTTCTAAAGCAATTAAAAACTATAACAAAGAAGTGCAAGTTGCAACATCGGAAAAAATATTGAATTAATTTTCATACTATAGGGGACAAAGGATCCCTAACTCAAGCACGCTTCGCATAAAAAAGTTTAGTATCACACAATTTGCAATTGTAATAGCAGACATACCTCCTGTATGCGATCCAAAGCCCGGATATTATCTAGTGTATCCAAAGATGGTGAGAGACCTCCATGCAAACAGAAAATCTGCAATATACATCGATGTGAGACGAAGGTGTAAAGTAGATAGAAAGAGAAACATTCTTAAACATATTTAACTCAAACCTGACTCTCAATGAGGGCTGTCAGAGGTAAATAATCAAACAAGTCAGTGAAGAATTTCCAGACATTGGCATTTCCATATTTTCTCAAGCATTCATCATAGAAGCCATACCTGAAAGCAGGTGAAGGATATGGAAGAACAGGTAAGAAAACAAATAAACCATTTAGAAAGAAAAAAAAAACACATTTTATGTTTCCCGGGTTCAAACTTCAAAGATGAAAGTTTTATTTTAAATTGGCATTCACAAGCATAAACCATGTGATTCATGTCTACAATTCATTTATATATGCCTTACAAGCTGGATATAATGTTTCACTTATGCGCCCAATGATGCCATTCGAGAGTATAATTTCACTATCCATTCACCAAATATGTTATAACTCTCTAAAGTAGTGAAAAAACTACCCTCAGCATCACCGAGATAGCCTGATAGCAACAAAGTACTTGTTTATCAATACTCTATACTATGCTAACACATAAGCATGATAATGAGAAAGATACAGAAAAAGAAAAATGTTATAGTGGGATTACAAAATAAAGTTGCAGCTCCAACCTTACCCCCATTAAACTTTACATTGAGATAGAGGGAGCCCATAGGCAATGCTGTATAACTAAAATCCAATGAAAAGAGGAATAGAGATGCATTGCTCACCATTAACCTATTATTAAACTTAAGTAGGAATTATACTAAAACTTCTGCTTAAACATGATACAAATTTACATACACAATAAACAAAGAGTTCGTGTGAGAAACAAAGAATGAGAAGAAAATGTACTTACACTTGAGTAATTTGACGGCTCTCATGATTTCCCCTGAGAATTGTAATTCTATCTCTATAACGTACTTTCAAGGCCACCAAAAGTGTAACAGTCTCCACTGAATAGTACCCACGATCTGCACAAATTAGCCAGTATTGTGAGGAGATTGTAACAGATCCCACAGATGCAAAGAATCTAATTTGAACATCAATAAAAGCAGTATGACAAAAAAGGGGTGGGAGTGGCCAAAGTTGGCACCTTTTCTATTAAAAGCTTTGTTTCCCACATTCTATTAAAATCATTAAAAGCATTAAAAGCTTTTCTATTGAAGTTTCCATGTGACGTGACAACATTTTATTCACCCACTCAAAAATTGTTCCCGCCCGATTTTTCATTTCCCGCCTTTTTACGCTCGGAAATGTGCGAACTTATGGTATCACAGGATTCAATGTCTAAGACTGTGTTACTCAAATGCCTGGTTGTGCGGCTAGTCCACGCCTATATTCCGTTTCACGTGGCTTGGGAATAGTAAATAGTTAATACTAATAGCAGCTGAATCTCTATTTTGGAAAATCAGAAACACATGCCTTTGGAATAGTTAATGGCAGCTGCAAATTGCAATGCAATTTTGGAAATTATAAGAAAACACGCTACGCAAATTGTGTAAAATTAAAACGAGTTCCCTGGGATTCCATAAAAGCAAGGCTACCACCATCAACTGATTGGTTTTTATTACTATTATATAAAAAGTAAGACATCTTTGTTTAGTATAATCTCAGCTAGTTACATCTGAAACTTGTAACATCTTCAGATATTGAAATTATTAAGCTTCATATCCTTCTCTCAAGATACATTACAGTGGCGCCCATTTTTTATGCCTCAATACAAATAGAACAATTGCTTGTATTCATTTCGTGCTCCCAGCAAATTTCGTCAAAGGACTGAGACTCTTTTCGACAATTGACATTAGAAACCTTCACTTTTCACCGACGTTTATCCTATTAAATCCTCTCATAAAACATCCAAGCTCGTTTGTCCATCAACAGTTCAATGAACAATCCTTCCCTTATGTCATCACTCTTCTCATACACAAACTTAAAATATTTATATTTATCCAATATTATGTGCTCACAATTATATCTCCACAGTTTTTCATTGTATTGCAGTACTGCACCCGTATACTCCCTAGGGTGTGATAGAAAACCACACACCCAGAACATGCTACCTTTCAATTTCAAAACCAGCCCCTAGCAAAATTCTATCTTTGACATATAGTAGTCATTCGAGCAGGAAAGCTGGAGGGTGCCAGGGGGGAAAACATGTTTCCCCTTTCACTCTCCTTTCAAAAAAAATGATGGGCTAGCACAAAGCTAAAACCAGGAGCTCAAAAAATGAGGCTTTATTAGATTTCAACAGCGGCATCAATACTATAACACAATACGAAGCCCAAATAAAGAAACAGCTAAGTCTATTTTACGCAATGAATAAGATAATCACAATCGAAACTAGTATAATACTCCCCCAAAAAATTAACTAGCTATGATCACTTAAAGCCTTGAAATTGATTCAAACTAGCTGACAGCGTTGTACAAAGATAGAATTTAAAACAATAATGGATAGTTACACAACAAACATACGAATTTAAAACAATCAGACTCTATTTGTGAATTTGTCAAACCAATTTAAGAAGTAAAAATAGCAGTTTCCACTTAACAGAAAAACATCAACAAAGAAAACAACGAGCAAAGCGTTTCATAAAGGCTCCAACGTATAAAAAATAGTGCAATAATCGTAAAATAAAACCAAATTAAAAAAAAAAAACAAAATTCGACCTTCAAATCCAAGACCAAGCCACCAAAAACCATGAAAATAAAATAAGCTCAATTACATAACACCAGCAATAATTGTTCTTAAGAACAAAAGCTCATCCTTGTCAACAAAAAAGGTAACAAAACTTATCAAAAACAAAAATCAAACCCTATCTACGTCAAATTCAGCTCATAAAATCAAAAATTAAATAAAAAATAGAAAGAAATGAATTCGAATAAGGGAAACTAACCTACGTAATCGCCCATAAAGAGATAATTGGTATCAGGAGCATTTCCTCCTATCCGAAAAAGCTCGAGGAGATCATAGAACTGGCCGTGAATATCACCGCACACCGTGACCGGACACTTCACCGGCTGAACGTTCCACTCCTCCACCAGAATCGCTCTAGCCTGATCGCAAAGCGACTTCACCTCTGCCTCCGGCAAAGGCTTGCACTCCATCAGATGCTCGATCTGCCGGTCTAGATCCGCGTGAGACGGCATCGTTTTCGCTCAAAAAAACTCTTCAGATCCAGAATCCGCTTCGAGATCGATTCTTCGAACAGATCGAAGGTAGTTGCGCAAGGAAGGAGACGGTGAATCGACGGGAAAACGTCGGTCTAGGTTAAGCCGACCGGAGAAGAGTCGGCGACGGCGACTGAAGAATCGCCGGAGATGGAAAGGTTTCTATGTGAAAGGCGGAGAACAAAACGAACCGTTTTGAAGATGGGATTGGTTTCCCTTTTTTTGCTCTCTTCTCAATCATTTCATTTTGTTTTGTGTGCGTTTGTGTATTTTGTTTTCCTTTTTTTCTTCTTTGAATCTCGCAGTTTCTGGTAAAAAAAAAAAACAGAAAACTAAATGAAAGAGAAACCTAAAAATGAAAATTTAAAATAAAAATTGTTTTTTAAATTAGTTTATTTATTTAATTTAATTTAATTTGTTAATGAGAGTAAAGAAGAGAGAAATTGCCGCGAAGGTGGGGGGGTGGCTGCCAGCCAGAACTAAAAAATAAAAAAATGAAACTCAAACTCAAATGAAATGATGATGCAATGAATTTTGTTGGGTACTACTTTTTTTACATATGGAGAAATGTTATTTACAAATTAGAGGAGAAATAACATTCACTTCTTCTAAATTATGATTAAATATTAAAGACACATTCTCTATTTTTAAAATAAACACGCATCTTTTTTATTTATCAAAAAAAAATCCACTCTCTTCCTCTAAGTTCTATTTAAAATATACTAATATTTCCTCTATTTTCACGTAACAAATAGAAGATGTGTGTAATCTAAAAGATGAATATCGTTAACAAAATAGGAAAGGTGTGTATTATTTCATGAGGAGAGGCTGTAAACGCTAAACAAAATTCTAGTGGAATCGTTGCAATGTGCAACTGATTCTCTAACTATATTTATTCATTGTAGTTGAGTATATACAAATGAGTTCAATTACAAGTTACACAAAAATGAAAGAATAGCTACATGGGCTAAAACACTTGGCCGAGTAAGCAAATACAACAGGGCGCTTGCTTTTCCCACACCCCCTCCTACTCGAAACACACCCCATAAGTGTGAAAAAGACCAAAAGACCAGCACTGCGCGAAACCTATTTTTTCGTAAATTTTCATCTGCTCAACACGCGCCTTGAATGAGTTCGAACGAGGCCGCTCGAGTGTGTTAAATATGGACGAGACACCTGCTTGGCGCGTTTTTCACTGTTCGAATAGGGTCATGCGAACACGTTCGAATGGGGTCATGCGAACATGTTCGAATGATGGTGTTCGAACCAGTGCTGCAGAATGACAGGTATTGGACGTCTCAGATTCCACCGACAGTTTTAATCAACGGTTTACAATCAGTCAAATGTGTCAGATAAAGAAGTGGATGTCATTTCCTTTGGAAAATGTGCCTGAACGGATAGAATTTAAACGGCTCAGATTTGTGATCTAAAAATGAAATCAACGGCTGACATTTCACCATGCCTATTATAAAAGGGGGTTCACATCCTCAGATCTTCTTCACAAACCCTAATCTGCTTCTTCACCAAAATCCTCAGATCTCCTAAAATGGAATGGCAATTGTGCTCAACCCAGTACTCAAACAAAAAATTCCTAACGGCACTTCATCACCATGGGACTGTCACCACCGACGAACATGGTGTTGTGTTTCGTTGTCCTAACCATGTCTTCTGCAGGATGAGTAAGGACATCACCTTCGCCCAACTGAAGGAAAAGGCTGAGAGGAAGATTCGTCCAGAGGGAGCGTGGCGTAAAGACGTGGAGCGTATACGTTTCAAAAAGTTCAATTGTAGATGTTATACCCCAATTTTGTCCGAGTTCTTTTTAATAGTTTTTAATTTGGACTTTTTCAACCATTTTATTTTGGACATTTTCTTAAAATTACAAAAAATAGTAGTTTTTTTGTGTATCTTCGGGTGTTAGTTTTTAGCTACTATTCGAAGGAAATTTCTCTCTCCTTGGACACCTTTTTTACGATCTGCACGGTGAAAGTGAAGACATATTTCCCACGAACCCGCTGTTAAAAAATGAAGACGATCCGACGGTTAACGAATCCGGAATCGCACTTTTACGATGAGAGGTTTGAGAAAAACGGACCAAAAACTGCAGCTATTGCGAAGGCAATTTCTCTCTCATCAGACCTCGTTTCAACGATCCGAACGGTGAAAGCGTAGATATACGTCTCACGAACCTACTGTCAAAAAAGAAAGACGATCCAACGGTTAACGAATCCGAATCGCACTTTTACGGTGAGGGGTTTGAGAAAAATGGACCAAAAATCGCAGCTATTGCGAAGGCAATTTCTCTCTCCTCAGACCTCGTTTCGACGATCCGAACGGTGAAAGCGAGAGATATATGTCTCACGAACCTGCTGTCAAAAAAAGGAAGACGATCCAACGGTTAACGAATCCGGAATCGCAATTTTACGGTGATGAGTTTGAGAAAAACGGAATTGTGTTTTAAAGGGAATTGCTTTCTCTACCTTGTTTTTAGTCCCACGTTGCTCACAAGAAACAAGAGCTCCCTAGCAATTGGATATAAAAGGGGTTGAGAGGTGAAGATTAGAGGAGGAGATCATTGGCGGGTTAAGTGATCTTTTGGGTCAAAGCGAGCGCCCCATTTCACTAAAAGTCCGTCTTTGATCATTTGGGCGTTTTGAGTCGGCTTTCCGATTCTCAAAGCGGTTCAGCGGTCTTGGGGTCAAAATGGACTAGATAGGAGTCCGGTTCGCGATTGACCGGTCGATCGCTTTCGGTTCGGTTCGGTCTAAATCGAGTCCAGTTTAGTTTTGTATTTATTTTGTTTATTTTTATGTACATATTTATTTATCATTTATTTATAATATAATCTATTTATTTATTTATTTATTGTTTACGTATATATCTATTCATATTTATTTATGTATATAGTTATTTATTTATTTATTTATTTATTTATTTATTTAGCCTAGTCTTTATTAATTATCAGTTTTTGTCTTTTATTTTATTTTTATGCACAAATTAGTTTATTTCTTCAAAAATCAAATAAAAGACTAAATCAATTGTACAACCTAAGTTAGTCATAATCCTAGGACGTACTAAATGAGTTGCATGATTCAAGAATCCTAAAAACTTATAAAAACACAAATAAATTATTTTTTCTAAAATAAAAGACTAAGTCGGTTGTACAACTGGGTTAATCATCATCTTAAGACAAATGAGCTGTACAGTTCAATAATCCTAAAACTTATAAAATATAAATAAATTATTTTTCCTAAAAATAGGGGATTAAGTCGGTTTACAACCAAGTTAGTCAATGTTCTAGAACTAATGAGTTTATGCAGATTCGGGAGTTCTAGAATACCTATTCTAAAACCAACTCACCTCACATCAAACAAACTTCTTTCAAAAAAACCTCAAAAAATTATTTTCAAAAAGTAGGGGACTAAGTCGGTTGTACAATCCAAGTTAGTCATCTCTAGAATCGATGAGTCAGATAGTTTCAAGGAGTCCTAAGACCCCTACACTAAAAAACACCAATCAACAAACCTTTTTCAGGAAGAACTACGTAGCTTTGATTCCTCCATTGCATTTGGAGGTACGTAGGAGCAAGAGTCCACTCTTGTCAAGCACTAAAAACTAAAAATTTAAATAAGTCTTTTCCTCTATAAATAAAAGGGTAATTATTAATAAATCCTAATTAATTAGACCAAGGATGTCGTGGGGTGCTAATACTTTCCCCACACATAACGACTCCCGAACCCTAAACATGCCTTGTCCTAAACATAAAGGGATTTTCCGAATTTGCCCTTAAACTAAAATTTGGTGGCGGCTTCCTTTCGAACGCCGAAGAATCCTTTCCCGAATTTTTCGGTCGCTACAGCTGGCGACTTCACTGGGGACTTAACTTTTAAGAGAGTCAAAACCTAGTCTAATTATTTAGGATTAACTTAATTTTTACCCTTCCCTTTATTTATTTGTTTATTTATTATTATTATTATTATTTGCATATTATATTTTTATGTGATATATAAACTCTAGGATAGAAGACCATATTTGTATGATCGTTTGTCTGCTTTGCAATTTGTTGAGGGTTGCTTTTAAATTGCTCATACATACTCCACAATTACACTTCTGCACACACATGTGAGAAAAGTCCTCTACCCGGACTTGAGTGTACCCTAAGTTAGAACGAGATTGCGTAGTGATGGCTGCGGGGACGTACGCGTCTCGTTGGGTGGTCATATGATTTGGGCATTCATTTTAGAAGAATATATTAGGAGTTTTTATAGTTCATTGGAATTATGAAATTAATTCACCTCCATTAATCATTTTTTTGAGAAGTCGCATTCTTCCTTTATAAAAGGGAGAACTTGTGAAAAATTGAGATACACAATCCAAGTGAAGAAAATTAGAGAGTTCTTACATTCCTCTTTGAGAGAAAGATAGAGCTCCATCATAGTTTGTGTGAAAAAATAAATCCGGAATAAAAAAATTAATTTTGGGAAGATTTTTTATAAAATGATTTGTATCTACTTTACGAAATCGCACTAAATGTGAGCATTCTGTCAAACAGTTTGTAGTGACGGTCACTGTCCGTAGGTAAAAGTCAATTTAAAAAAACACTTCCAAATCTAATAGAATTTTTTGGGATTTATGTTTTGACATAAATCCGGAATGTATTTTCTAAATTCCGGATTTATGTCACAAACATAATTCCGGAGTTGAAAAAAAAAATACATTATGTATTTATCTCAAAACATAAATCCAAAAGTCTTTTAATTGTGTTTCACCACTTTTCAGTGAAGGATTTTTCTGCAGTAGGTAAAAGTCACTTTTTTTAAAACACATAATTCTGGAAAAATTCTCAAAAGTAAGCTTCCGAAAGTATGTTTTGAGATAAATCCGGAAAAAATCATCAAAATACGTTCCCGATTCATCTAGTAGGATATAAATCCGAAAATTTCTTTGAGAAATCAAGGGTAAAATTGGAAGTTTGGTCAATTTGAGGGGTATTTAAAAGCCAAAATTATTGAGTTGTTCTTCTTCTCCAACTCTTTTATTTTACGCTTTCGAATAACGTCATTTTGTGTTTACAGAGAAAGGAGCAGGTATCACTATTTTCCAACACTAATTTTGTCACAAGGGAATGGAATTAATCTAGGATCTCTAATAGTAAAAAATAAGAGAGTTGTTTTTATGAAAATTGCAAGACATATACAAAAGAGAGAGGGATGAGAGAAACCTCATTTCTCCTTCCAACCCTAGGTTAGTGGACGCTCTACCCTCCTCCTTGGAGATCTCCGCCTCCACCATGGAGGATCCACCCCTCTCTTTGGAGGGTCCTTTTCCCCCACTGGTTTCCTCTTTGTTAACCTCCTTCACCAATCTTTTCCATCTACCACGCCGCTGCTACCATCCACCAAACACCATTTCCCCTCCCTTGCGATTCCTGCTGGTTGATCCTTCCACCACCACCCTCCAAAACCCCATCCGGCCATAACCACCTCTGGACCATTGGTTTTCGCTCACCATCGACCAATTGTCGCCGCCTCTGTGGTTCTGCCGCTCGCTCCATCGTCGCCTCTCAAGGAGCTCCTTTATCTCCTCCTTGGGGTAAGAACTCTCATCGGAAACATGCCGCCGCATTCTACCGCTATCTCGCCTCGATGGCTTGACGATCCAACCACCGCTAAAACCACCAAAGAATAAACAATAAGGAAGCCATGTTTGGAGCACTTGCTTCCTCTATTTCTTAGTTTCTCGTTTAACCTTAATCTCTCCTCGGCGACGCTTTTGGCTCCCACCGCCTCTTTGAAAACCTCCTTGGACCTATGGTGATCCCCGCTCTCGAGGTTTCTTCTTTTGGCCTTTGTTGTCTCTATATTCCCTAGTTTATGGCTTGTGCATCAGTTTTTTGGTTTCTAAGTTCGCTTTCCAAGTGTTTGATATTATTCTCCAAAGAGTTTATCTCTATTTGAACACTTTTCTATTAGCACTTTTGAGCTACACTTGATTGTTGAGACTGAACCACTACAAGAAAATCGCATATTACCGGCGATTTTTTTTCGACGGATTTTTTTTCCGTCGGTATAGTTTCGGCGGATTTTTGTCGTCGGTAAATTTCTGGTAGAAAAAATAGTATATCCAGCGGATTTTTTTCTGACCGTAAGTTTTCGGCAGATTTATTTTTCCAAAATGTCTGCCGAAAATGTTAAAAGTCCGCCGGTAAATCTATCGGTGACATTTCCAGCTGATTTTTTGAATTTTTTTTCAAAATATCCGGCAAAAATGTTAAAAATCCACCAGTGACATTTCCGCGGGATTGTTTAATTACCGGAAAATGTTAAAAAAATTCGCCGGTAATTTGAAAATGTTATCTTTGAAAAATCTAACTGAACGCATCTGAGACGGAAAAAATCCGCGTAAGTAAGTCTCAATAAACCGCCCAAAAATGCCTATATAAATAAAACTTTCTCCTACACTTTTCTCATTCTCTCATTTCACTCTTTATTTCCTTCTCATTCACATTTTCTCTATCTTATCTTTCTTCTTCTTTCTCATTCTCTCAAATCTCCATAAATTTATCTACATATCTCTCTTCTATATTTACCTTTTATTCTTCCTTCTCATTCCTTTTCACTCTTTCATTCTTATTCCTTCTTACTTCTTCATTCTCATTCTCTCCTTCATTCTTATTTTTTTTAACCAAAGAAAATGAGTCTATTATAAAAAAGAAAAACGAAGACAAAAGGATACCAATGGGGTATTAGACCAAAACCCAAGGTAAGAGAACAAAACAGCCAAACGAAAAATGAAGAAAAAAAATAAAAATAGCAATAACAAAAACACAGAAAAACAAAACCAGATCAAAAGGATTCAGAGATAGAATTAGCTTTTCAACGAGTATTATAACCAACGACCAACTTCTTTTGTTGTCTTAATTTCTTCTTTTGAGACTTGGAGACCACGACCGGCTCAAAGTAAGTATATCGCGCAACTGCTCCATGGGAGTTGGAAGTCACGGGATCACCAACATCGCCTGAAGATCCACCCCAAAGCTTTCTTAAAATATTCATGTCATATTCAACTACCGGGTTCGATGTAGCAACAGATTCTGAGGCGGCTGACACATCCTCATCTCCTGAGACATTCCCCCAATTCATCCCTGAAATTCTCATATCATGTGCATCCACTGTGTTAGAAGGAGAGACATCTAGCTGAGTCGCAGGGGGTTGGGTGGAAGAAGATGAGGAGGGGACCACCAACACCCCTAAAACGGGGGCAAACACAGGAGAACTATGAACAAAAGTAGATGTCTCTGAAGAGATATCACAATGAGGAGCCGACATAATCGTACACTTGAAGCGTTTGGGATCATTTTCTACCTCTACCAAAACCACACTAACATCTTGCAATTTGGATGAGCCAACTTCCATCAAAGGCTCAACCTTTTTCCCGTGCAAATTGACTCACCTTTATCAATCTTTTGAACATACTGAAGAGTGGGTTTCATTCTTATTCCTTCTTACTTCTTCATTCTTATTCTCTCGTATATTATTTCTTCCCAAACTATCTTTTATTCTTATTAATTCTTAATTCTTCATTCTCATTCCTCTATTCCTTCTCATTCTCTCCTATATCATTTTTCTCATATTCTATTTCATTTTCATTTTTTCTTAATCCTTATTAAATTAAATATTAAATTTAAAACTTCAATGAAAAAATCGTCGGTAATGTTCGTTTCCAGTGGATTTTTCAATTTGTTTTTTAAAATATATAAATTTAAAAAAAGGCTTAAATATATTTTTAGTCCTATAAATCAAAGATTTTTCAAATAAGTCCCTACAATTTTTTTTTTTTTTTTAAAAATTCGTGCAAAATAATTTTTTTAAAAAAATACCCTTCACATTAGTTTCTCTGTTAGTGTTTGTTAGTGTGATGTTTGATGTATCAAAAATAATACTACTTATCTCTGTAGCATATTTTTCATCTTTCTTATTCATTTTAATATTGCTTCTCGATAACTCTATTTTATATAGAGTATTTCATATGTTTCAACTTAGTAAATTGCTCTCTTTCAAGTAATAATAAAGAGTTTATATAGTATTTAGTGTGATATATGATAACTTGAGTGATTGGCATGGTTATAGTTGTTAATAGGTCATTTTGGATATATTGTGGTATGTTTGATGTTTTTGTTCAGTGCAGTCTACAGATCCTGCATCAATGCTTTCTACATCAATGCTCCTGCATCAAATCTGCACTACTTGGTGAATGAGCAGCTAGCTACGTGTGCATCCACTTGCAATTGCTGACCTCATGCTCGGTCCCCTAAAGCAGAACCACTTTATATAGTAGGCGCCTACCATTCACAAATAGCCATAGGGATAGCTTTGAAGAGTCATCAACATAGGGACACATGTTCATACATCATGAGACCTCCCTATACACTTAGTCAAAGATTTCAACTTGGAGATCAACCTCTGAAAAGCAACTACAGCTAATCCACTCAAGATTACTTCAACATGAAGGAAGGAAGCACCTCTTTTGAAGGCTATAAAAGGACCTCACATCTTCATTTGGAAATATATCACAATCTATAAGTTAGATCAAAATTTCAATATACATAGTTAGTTTCTATTTTATAAGAGGGAAAGGAAGGAATTAACAAATCCTCCTTAACTCGATTTCATAGTGTTTGTATAGTGCTAAGGAGTAATGCTAGTGCATTACAAGGAGAATTCATGCAAAGGGCTTCAACTTGTGTAAACTCTATCTTGTTGTTTCTCTTTTGTGATTTCATTTATATAAACATGGTCTATTCAGTTTATATATACCTTGCAATGTCTATTGTTAGCTAAACCTCTCTTAGTTGGAATGTTCTAATCATTTAATGAGCTTTTAAGTAAGTATGATGCATGTATGTATGTTTGTACTTTAGTTCTTGCTTGATAATATTTTCAACACTTATTTTGGGGATTGATCAACTTAGAATAAGTAAATTTGTAAGAGCGACATGGCTTACAATTAAGAACTCAAGAACTAATATGGGTGAGTGTTTTACATAAAGAAAACTTTGTGAAAACCATGCTAAGTCCTAGACATAGGATAGTATAGTCCATAGGGTGAAACTGTGGGTACTTTCAAAGGCAAGAGTGAACCTATTTAGCATGCCTAGACATAGGAAGCTTGTAATGAAACTCTGAAGAAAAGTGACTGAAAGGCACATAACTAATGCAACATCATTCAGTGCAGCTGCATCACATACTGCATCAAACACTTAAAAGTAAATTACTTGATGAAGACATTCCAACTAACTTTTCTCATTTGCATTATCAACACTTATACTTTGCTTTATTATCTAACTTAGTTGTGATCACATAAACTCCAATATTATTTGTTACTTAGTTACCTTACACTTTATTACTTTATATTGTATTTTAAAAGTGAGTTTTTCAATCTCGTGGGTTCGATCTTTTTATACTACTTGTTTTTGGACTGTATACTTGCACATGTGTTTTTCCAACACCAAGTTTTTGGCGCCAGTTGTTGATTGAAGTAAATTCTTTTAAAATTCTCGATATATAGTAATTTAGTGTTGTATATAATTACGTATTTGTAGTTTCACATATACAGTACATGGTGCTTAGTATATGTACAGAACTAGAAACAGAACACCAGAATATAGCTTAGATCCATAAATAGAAGGAAGATTCAGGAGATTGCTAAGACTCCAAAAGCAAAATCAACAAGTCTGCAACATGTCTTTCAGTGAAGAACAAAGCTCAAGGCCACACTCAATAAGAGGAGGCCCTGGTTCACAGCATGCTACTGAATAAGTTCATAGAGAAAATCTCATCCACATGGATCACATAGGTTGATTAATGATAGAGATAGACCTATGAGAGATTATGCTCAGTTTGATCATCAAAACATGCAAACTAGCATATCTAGACCTCATATTGATGCTATGCATTTTGAATTTAAACCTATGATGTTTCAAATGCTTCAAACTATTGGTCAATTTGGAGGATCTCCTCATGAAGATCCTCATTTGCATTTAAGACAATTTCTAGAAGTATGTAGTAATTTTATCATACCTGGTGTTAGTGAAGATGCATTTAGATTAAGGTTATTTCCTTATTCCCTGAAAGATAGAGCTAAGGCTTGGCTAAATTCTTTAGAGCCTAACTCTATCCATTCATGGAATGAAATGGCTGAAAAAATTTTAGGAAAATATTTCCCACCTATCAAAAATGCCAGATGAGAACCGATATTACTTCTTTTAGACAAAAAGAGTTTGAATCTTTATTTGAAGCATTGGAAAGATGGAAGGAACTTTTAAGAAAATGACATCATCATGGTTTACCTGTTATTATTCAAATGGAAACATTTTATAATGGTTTAGAACCTCAAACCAGAATAATGCTTGATGCATCATCTGGTGGAGTGTTATTAAATCTGTCATACAATGAAGCATGTGAATTAATTGATAGAATAGCAGCTAATAGCTCTAGTTGGCCTACTGAGAGGGTGAGTGCCCAAAAGAAACCATCAGGGGTACATGAAGTTAATGATATATCTGCCCTATCTGCTCAAGTAGCCACTCTAGATAATTTGATGAAAAACTTAATGCTACTACATCTAATGCAAACAGCATCACTGCACAACATCAGTAGAAGCGAAGAGAACAAGTACCTCCAGGCACCCCTAGTTGTGTGTACTGTGGAGGAGGTCACTTGTATGAGGAGTGTTCTAGCAACCCTATCTCTGTAAATTATGTAGGTTATAATAAGAATAACAACCCTTATTCCAACACTTATAATCCTGGTTGGAAAGATCACCCAAATTTTAGATGGAGCAACAATAGTGCACCTGCACCTAGAACTGCACCAACTACCCCACCAGATTCCCATTCTGAAATAACCAAAGAAACTCTCAACCTACCACCTGAAAATTCTCTAGAATCCATGCTCAAAGCATTCATAGGTGAATCTAGAACAATTAGACAAACTCAAGATGCTTCCATTAAGAACTTAGAGAATCAAGTTGGTCAATTAGCCACAACTCTGTATCAAAGGCCA